>JANXHW010000002.1:182079508-182702008 GCA_026170595.1 Plestiodon gilberti rubricaudatus
CATGTACAATAACTCACTATTCGTAATCTAAGAAGGTTAAGAACAAAGCACCCATTACATTAAATGTGTGTGATAACCTGCTTTTTTTTTTTTTAATTGCTTTGAGGAGATTTCTAAAATGGGGTAAACCCATGGTGGGAGCTAGAGGGCTTTCACACTTTGCCCCATTGTGATTCTAATCAAATTGCACATCCCCATGTTATTTTAATTGGAGAAAAGCTTCCACTGAAAGCCAATGAGAGGTGTGTGTTTTTTCCCCTCTCTCTCATTAAAATAGCACAATCAAGATCAGAAATGAAACAGGGGGAAGGTCTTAAGTCCCCCACACCCCACTACAGTTTTGCCCCAGTTTCAGGCACACCCGCCCAGACCTATTTGTAAAAAAAAAGAAGCAAAACAAATGGGCCGTCACGATCACACCAGGGGTGTCACTGGAGTGTGGCGGGGGGGCGGCCCGCCTGGGGGTGACGCGCGCCATGGGGTGACGCGCGACACCCTCCGGACGCTCCGAGGCAGGCCCGGGAGCCGGCCTCGGAGCGTCCGACCCTGTCGGCGCTCCAGGGCCTTCTGAAAGAAGGCCCAGGCAGCGCATCCATCCGGGTATTTCCCGGATTTTCGCGCATGCGCAGACCCGTTTTGAGGGCAAAAGCCCTCAAAACGGGTCTGCGCATGCGCGAAAATCCGGGAAATACCCGGATGGATGCGCTGCCTGGGCCTTCTTCTGGGCCGACCTCGGAGCGTCCGAAGATCGACCCGACGTGACGCGACGCGGGGGGGGGGAGCCGGGTCACCCCCACCCCCCGCGCCGCGATAACAGAGCATCACTAGGGTGACGCGCGTCCCCCGCCCCGGGGTGACGCGCGTCCTAGTGACGCTACTGGATCACACACATTTACAGCCCAATCCTATTCTTCTGCCTCCCGCTGATGCAGTGGCACCAAAATGGCTACCGATGCATCCTGAGGTGGTGGTAGTGGAGAGACAGTCCGAGAGGTCTCCTCTGGGTAAGCCTCTGAGGCATGGGAGGGGTTACTTGGACCTGCACTAGCAAAATTGCTGGTGCAGGTCCATGCCGGGTCAGGTCTGGGTAGGGGGTTAGGATACCCCCTAACCCCGGGTAGGGGGTTAGGATACCCCCTAGGAGGCCACCGCTGCCACCAAACCCACCCCCTTCTCAGACCCGATCCACCCATCCTCTCCCACTGCCTCTTTCCACCCTCCCCTGCTCCCGTTCCTAAATGGCCAGCAGCTGCATCCTATGCAGGATGCGGCCCACGCGGGAGGGGCAAGGGCACAACTCGTTTGTCCCTTTCCCCCGGTGTCAGCTCCAGCAACCTCAATGGGCCTCCTCAGATGTGCGCCAGCTGTTTAGCTGGCACACATCCGGGGAGGCCATGTAAGGCCGGCCAGGCCCAGGAAGGGAGTTGGGATATGGCAGAGCGCACTGCCGATAATTTCTCTCCCCTTCCTGGCGAGTTCCTTGCATGGTAGCTTGATTGTGCAATATTTCTATGATGGACCAGCTATCATTACACATGGAGGCTTGTAATCACATACAACAATATCTACCAACAGAGAAGTTAAAATCACTTGATCCCATTTTAGCTAGCCATATGGATTTGACTCCCCAGTTCAATATTTAATTCCTATTTTGTAAGCGTATGACTCCCACCACCCTCTTCCCTCCCCCTACAATCCACCACTGCTGTGACCTGCATCACCTCACCTCATGGATGGGCTGAACTTGCCCTCCTTGCTGCCTTGCTGTCCGGTGAGAATGTCACATTTCATAACGCTACTAAAAACGATACTGGGTCATTTCCAGTCTACACAGGATTAGTTCCTGGCATCCTGTCTGCAAGCCACTGAAGAAGAGACAGGTTCATGCACAATTAATGAGGCACAAGCCAAGTGAAATTAGAATGCAGAATGGAGGTTGGCTATATAAGGAAGGCGAACAAAACACAAAGGGCTTGATGTAGCTCGAGTCTTAATGTCTTCTTAACTCTGCCCCAAAACTGAAAATAATCCTACATGCACTACTCTTCTATCATATACATTTATTATACATTGGTTTATGAAGAAGCCAGTGGTTCTCAAACATTTTGGTCTCCAGAGCCCTTTCCGCTCATAACAATGGGCTCAGGGAGCCCTAGGACTCTGAGGAGTACACACTTAGAAATGCTGCACTAGATCATAACCCCTCACTATGATTATGCCCCCCAGATGCACAGAGCAGCACAACACAAATGCAGCTAAGTCTAGCCTAAACACAGTAAGAGACCTGGGGGCATCAATGAAGCCAAGCAGATTTGTAGATTGTACAATTTTTTCTCCTGTTGTGTAACAGCAAAGTATTCTTTGTGAATTCTGATACATAATTTTTTTGCATATTTAAACTCAAGTATATTCATATGTTTGTTAAGATTTCTGATCCCAATATATGGTTAAATAATCTGTTTCCACCTTGGTGATTATTTTATCTGATGGACAGCGCAATCCTAGCGAATGCTCGTAGATGGAACGAGCGTTCCGCCGCCCGAAGCCATCGCGATCATGCCATAAAGCACGTTCATGATGACTCTCGAGCAAGGGAGGCTGGCGCAGAGGCAGGTCTCCCTTGCTCCAACAATGGAGCACCCCACCGGTCACCGGATCAGGTAGGTCAGGATCCGGCGGGCGGGGGGAGGGGTGGGTTGGCTGTAAACGAAGGGGGCCCAATGGCCCAGCCGACCCGGGAGGGGGATGGCTTTGGCCATATTCTGGACCCCACCGGGCGGCTGAGCCGTTACATGACCTCCTCCTACTTGGAGGAGGCCGATCAGGCCGGCCGCCATTTACACCCCAAGTAGACTTCTGCCCCGGCGGCAGCCTGGCCATCGGGGAACATGGGCCGCCTGCCGGATAGTTACATTGGATTGGACTGGCAATATGATTATCCATCAAATGGGCTGGATCGAAGATTTCTTGTCCACTATTGGAGAGAGAGTTGTTATTGGACTCTTCCATGAGCAGAACTCTTTCTGGGAGAAAGAAAACACTGAGCAAAAACTTTGGATGCAACCCAAAAGCTGATGAATGGGACTCTTTGACTTTCTTTTAAAAACATTTTACACTTCCTTTCCTCTCTAAATAAGCAAGTCAGAAAAAAAGATTTAAAAATACAAATAAGCACCCTAAAAACAACAAGCATGAGCAGCTACCACCAACTAAATTTATTAGCATTAAGATTACACCAAATCCGGGAAAGCAAGATGAAATTAAAACTTTGGGTGCCTCCAGAAGGCCGAAAGTGATCCCATCTCAGCTCGAGAGGGAGGGGGGTCCCCAATCATGACATTGCCATGGAGAAGACATTCTCTTGAATCACTGTCATCTGAATCTTAATCTCAAATGGTGACAACACTCAAAAGCCCCCCCCCCCAATCTCAATGGATGGGCCATTTCATATGGCCGGAAGCAGCTTTTCAGGTACCCTGGTCCAAAGCCGTGAAGAACTTTGAAGGTCATCATCAGTGTAGTGGAATCTGAGGGGGTTATTCTCAGTTTTGATTTAATGTCTTTAGTTTTGGGTTTTTTGTTCTGTCTAAAATGGTGTCTGAGAGTTGGCTAAATTCCAACAGCAATGATTTGCAGTTTTGGGTGTCTCCTGACTGCTCTTATCAGCACGAGAGCTGGAGCTGACCTTGTGATGTCAATTATTCTAGCCAGCTGTGGGCCATCATAGGATCATCTTCCGAAGGGGGGGAGGAAGGAGCATTTACTTTCAAACTTCATCCCCTGGGACATCTGATTGGCCACAGTTGTAGGTCACTCCCCTGACCCCCTAAAATCTACTTAAGGTATGCGAGGACCAGTATTCCCCCCGCCCTGCCCGCTCCTGCTCGCTCTTCGTCTTTCTTCTGTTTGGCTGTCTGCTGTGGACATCACTATGGCTCTGGTGGAGCTCACCTGCTGGTTCGAGTAACCTAGATGCCTCCCAGCCTGAGCTTGGGCTGGGGAAGGCCTTACAACATCCCTACAGGAATGGTTGGAACTTTGTCATATTTCTGGTGAGTTCTTCAGGAAATGTATCTAGCTGTAGGAGATAGCCTTTTGTTGTTTTCTATCCTGCTACTTAGTGTTCTGTATGTTATGCCTTTTTATGTTGCAGTTAATACTGCTTGTAATCTTTAAGTCTGTCTATGCTCTGCATAGTTTGAACCAAATAAACTTTCTCTATTTCATTCAGTGTGCTTTCTATTGAGCCAAGTCATCGAAATCCAAAAGCCTAAGCTGGCCATACGCTACCTCTCAGTTGTTCTTCTCTGTGGCTCCCTAGGTTGTGAGACCCCTGGGGAAGTCAAGAGGTTGGTCTCACTGTTCTTATTTGTCCTGTACTCTGTGGCCCTTTAGCAGGGGGAGCTAAAGGAGTCAAGAGGTTTTACCCCCTGGTGGCAGTTCTACCGATACTTGTTTTCTCCTTGTTTATGAGTGTGCAGGGAACTGCAGCTTGTCTGGTGGTGGGGCCGTGTATTGTGCCTCTCCAGAGGGTTGCAACTTCCCTGCAGAGTGAACAGTTTGGCCTGCCAGTGTATGTCTGGGGGCAAGCTGTTCACTACAATCAGCACCTTGAATTGTGCTTAGAGATGAATCAGAAGATAGTTTAGTTGGAAAAGCAACAGTCACACCATCAGGCCCCAGTTACCATGCATGTAGCCACATTCTGCACCAGCAGTAGTTTCCAGATGGCCTTCAACGGCAGCCTCATGTACAGTGTGTTACAGTAATCCAACTGGGATGTCACTAGTGCATGGATCTGCAATAGACTAACATGACTTCTGTTCTTGATTGCAGCACACTACATTCACCAGAAGAATTTAAACATATTTTATTTTTTTATATATACTAGAAACTACCTATAAGCAGGGAAGCAGGTCATGTCTCTGACTCCCAAGTCCCAAGGCTCTGGGTTCAAGTCTCAAGTCAAGTCCCAGGTTTTTGCTCCCAAGTCCTGAGTCTTTAGTTGTGAGTCCCTATCTATTTAATGGGGAAAATGGGTTTAAACCTGAATAAAATTGGACTTGTCGTAAAAGGTTCCAAGTCTCGAGTCGAGTCTTTCGAGTCTTTTACAATTGCCGAGTCAAGTTCAAGTCAAGTCATTGACACGACTTGACTCCAACTCAAGTCCAAGTCAATAGACTCAAGTCGACATCACTGCCTATACTGTAAGCACATATTATTGTTTTTATGAGAATCATCTGATAAATTAATACATGTCCTATACATTTTTTATTTATTTATTTATTTTAAAAATTTATACCCCGCCTTATCCTATGCCAAGGCAAATGCCCAAGGCATTTATCCTCCAATACATACATTACTTCCAATGTTGAGTTATTTACAAATCAAATAATAATGCACATGTCTATTCAAATCATAAACAGAATGATGGAAATCAAGAAGCTATGAATTTCAGCTTGTTGTTTGGCAATTAAATCATTTGTTATTTAGATAGCGTTAATTTTTTCAAGCAGTCATTCAACAGAAGGGTCAACATAAAAACGAAATTTCTTTTTCATTTTAAAATTAAATCCTCCTGGTTGTGGGATTCCCTGTTACTGAGATAGACTCTGAGCAATGCTACACCCATCATTGGTATCTTTTCACTGCCAGCACATTTACATTATTGACATATTTGATCTTTGTTGCTGTCATGATGAATCGTTTGATGATTAGAAAGATGATTTAATGCTGTAGTGTAACCATGGCAGATGGTTAATGAAAAGGGGAGGGGAAATTAAATCAGAGTCATGACGTTCCATCTAAATTACTTCCAGCACCCTTAATATCAAGAGACATGGTAAGTTGCCTAGAGCATATGGTCCAGTATTATGGCACATTTGTTATAGCATAAGTGGTACATTGAAAGTGCAGTTATTTAGGTGAGCCTCAAGCAGGAGCTATTGTGTGTTGCTACAGGCAGTGGCAAATAGCCCACAGTAAGGTATAATGAGTTATGATCCCAATAAGAGAACTTCTTACACAGTTATTTATTGTCCTCATAGACACATGACTCAACATTCGTCTCGGATTACTCTGGGGCAAATCCCAGCCCCACTCTGGGGCTACCCCAGTCCATGGGTTGTGATGATGTTCTACCCACCAATCATGTTGGTGGTGGATCACATCAAGGCCAGTTCATAGCACCACTCTTTTTAATAGGCTAACCATGTGATTCTGTCCTCAAGTTTATACCTGGGAGGCAGCAGCAAACCTGAAGTCATGATGGAAGAAGATGAGTCGCCCCCTTAGACAGAATCCACTTTTCTGCTCATGGAAACTTACGATAGCAAAATAGCTGTTGTATAGTAAATAAACACCTATAGGAATCAGTGAAAAGTCCAAGACAACTGCCTTCCCCACCTCCCGAATGCTCCATGATATTACAGCTAATCTCCTAACTGGTGTTTAGAGCTAGGCACACATTCAGCCTCTTCTGGTGCCAGTTACATTTCCATCCACAACCAACTCAAGGTGCTAGTTTTAACATTTAAAGCCTTGCATAGCCTTGGACCAGTGTCAGCTGCCCGGTTGCTGGGGGACCTACTTGATCCCTGATGACACCACCCCTGCTTGGACTCTTGGACCTTGAGGGCCATCTCTCCCCACATGAGCCCACTTGCCAACGGAGGTCTAGTCAGCAGTCTTTCCCGTCTGTGCCATCCTTGCAACAGGTTGAGGTGAAAATGCCCGGCAGTTGAGCTTTCACAGCGACTTCCCCCAAGTTGTGAAACCACCTCCTTGAAGAAGTTAGGAGAGCCACCTCTTGGTTGGTTTTTTCACAGTAAAACATACAAAGCATATCTTTCGCCTGGTTTTCGGCTGTGAAGATGGTACAGTAATACCTCCCATAATGCAGAGGCTGTGTTCCAGAAAGTCCAAAAAACCAAAACAGCACTATGGAATACATGGTGAATCTAACAGGCAGGAATTGGGAGCTGATTGGCCCAGAATGCACTGCTCCTTTTGCTCCCATGCCGAGAAACAGGGACGTGGGAAAAGACCTCTGATGCCTGCTCTGCTTCAGCTGGACTGTGACCCCCTCCCCTGCTGCCCCTTCCACAGGACCATTTAGTACCAACTGTCCTGTGAAGGAGAAGACACCGAGAAGGAGGAAAGACAAACACAGATGCCTGCTCAGCCTCTGTGATGATTTTGTTGTTTTTAATTTTTATACCATTAGCAGCTTTGAGCACCTCCCAAGTGAGAGGCGAAAGTGCAGGATAGATCTTTTAAAAACAAAAATGCTGTTAGCTGCTATTAACCGAGGACGGGGAAACATAGGGACACAATTTTCTGCCCATACGTTTATGGCTAATAGCAGCTTAGGAAATAGTAAGTTGAACAGAGACCACGGTGCACTTCCATCATCAGAGCCTCTACTCATGACAGTCCACCTCCGTGTTCTTTGTGGTAGGGTGCGCGGACTGAGTACTAGGTGTTCATTGGTGTGTTGCATGTAAGCCTAATGTGGAGGGTGTTATTGTTGGCAGTTACAATGACTGGTGGGTGGCAGCATAGTTTCCAGGGATGCTGGGAGGGTGGTTGTCATTGTTGCTAGATTCTCTCTCTCTCTCTCTCTCTCTCTCTCTCTCTCTCTCTCTCTCTCTCTCTCTCTCTCTGTGCGCTATTAAAATGAGCATTTAGGTATTTATTTAAAGAATGCATTAGTTGCCTACATGCAAATGGAATCCAAGATGGCGTACATAAAACATAATATTAAACAATTATAGCAATAAAACCAATAATAAATAAAACAGCAGCAACAAACACAATGAACAGTGTAAAACTTAAAAGTTCTTAGAACAGCAAAACCAGGTACCAGCGAATCATTAATCTAAAGCCTTAACTTCTTCTTTTTTTAACCCTGGAACAAAAAAACTCTTCAAAGGATCTGCCTAGGAATACTGTTCCACAGAAGAGGCACCACTATCAAGAGTACCCTCTCTGAAGGTTCACCTTTTGATGCATTGCTGCAGAGGGAGTGCAGAAGGGGCTGGCACTTTTTGGATTGTCCCCCTCACACATGATTAAGGATATGCAGAAGCTGTCCCAGCCTGCTTCCAAGAGTACCTTCCCAATTCTTCTAAGAACAGGAGGGAGTCATCTGAACCTCCCTCTCACATGCAATCTAAATATTAACTTAAAAGGGGGAGGTTGAACATTGGACAAACAGTCCCATGATGGATGAACTAGGAAGCGGTGCTGGGAGGGGGGGGGGACTGGGAGGTATACAACCATGTCCCTAATCTCACCCAAGGAAGCAAGTCAGAAGTGTATCAACTGAAAAGCCAAGTAGTTTTAGCATCTTTATTGAACCATAGGATTGGGCTGACATGTTCACGAGTTCGTATTGTGCTTCCATTCAATATTGGGTGCAACTTCATATTAATTCCACACAAAATGGTTGCTGTAATACTAAAATGGAGAAAGAACATCAATAATGCAATGTGAAATATATGTTGGGACTCTACAGACGTGAGGATGAATGCTGACATTCCAAATACTGTGTTACTGTTGCTGATAGCAATTTATTACCATACAGTGTGAAACCAGCAATCAAGGATCCCAGAAACGAAGCCAATGTGACTTGCTTTGTATTATTCTGTACAGAATATATTCTCCCAAGATGCCATTTTACTGTACATTTTATGACTGTACAGTAGTTCCTGAATTTGAATTGTTGGGAACTGAAACTGGCAAAGCAGTGCAAGTACGGTAGAATACAAGAGGTTGTATTAAGCATCCCAAAAGCTAGCTCTCAGGGAAGGAGGAAGGGGGGAAAAGAGAGAAAAACAAGCAAGAGCATTATAGCCCCAGAGGTACCAGCAATCAAAGAGGAAGGGGGGATATTTCTTACAACCCCTTAATGTAGTAATCAGCTAGCCCATAAGCAAGCAGTCACACTCCCAATATTAAGTTTTCTATAGCAGTAAAAGAGACACATTAATTCATTGCAGAACGCATTTCTTCCTGTATTTTCATAATATTGCCATAATGTACAGTAACCACAACATTCACTCTGATACACTGGTATTTCCATAGAGAACATAAGCATATGGCAATGCATTAATGCAAACAGATGGTAAGAAATGGGAAGTTCTTTTGGGAATTCTATAAAATATGTGGAATGCTGGCTTGGCACAGAAAAATACAGCACAACCCTATACAACATGGCTACTCAGAAGTAAAGGCCCCTTCCAAGAAGAAGGAGTGAGAAGAGGTTGGGGGCAACAGTCAGATGGAATGCCTGGAAGTAGCAGTGAGTTTGGGAAGGGGGCAGACAGGCATGGGATGCAGGGCACCCCCTGGCAATTCACTGTCTCCCCCAGCCCACCACTCCAGCCACATCCCCCTTCCTCATGGATGGGTCAGCTCTGCAGCAAAGAGAAATTAAAGTATATTAGAACGGGAGGGGTTGCAGCTCACTGGGGGGGGGGCATATGTTTTGTATGCAGAAGGTCCTGCTAGGTTCCATCATTGGTATTTCTAAATAGGGCACAGAAAGATTCTGGTCTGAAACCCTGGAGAGCTGCTACTAGTCAACAACATCAATACTGAGCTCGATGGATCAATGGTCCATGAGGCATAAGAACATAAGAACAACAACATAAGAAGAGCCTTGCTGGGTCAGGCCAAAGGCCCATCTAGTCCAGCTTCCTGTATCTCACAGTGGCCCCACCAGATGCTTCAGGGAGCACACAAGACAACAAGATACCTGTATCCTGTCACCACTCCCTTGCATATGGCATTAAGAGACCATATTACTAAGACCAGGAGGTTGCTTTTCCCCATCATGGCTTGTAAGCTGTGATGGACTTTTCCTCCATACATCTGTCCAATCCCCTTTTAAAGGCATCTAGGCCAGGTACCATCACCACATCCTGTGGCAAGGAGGCAGCTTCCTACTGACTTAAACTTTGTCTAAGCAGATTTTGCATGATGTTTCAGGCTCTGTGAATTCTCTGATCATCCACGTTGGGTGATTTTTCATGGGATTTCAATCAAGTATTCATGACTGTGGGTAAGCCAGAGCCTAAGGAATATCTACATGCCTTACCTCTTTCCTCCCATCCTCTGGGATGAGATTCACATGCTGCTACTTTGCACAATTTCCATTTCTTCTTCCAGTATTTCTTAGTGTTAACAACAAGAAGTGGCATTTTCAGCATTTCCAGTCCAAACTTTACAAACTAGAACATAGTCAGTTTGCTAGCAAATCCTAAAACTGCATATAAAGTTATTCTCTAGTCTAGTACTAAATCTACTAGGACTGGGATGACTGTAATAATATTTCAATACATTCTCATTGAGGTGTGACTTTATGGGCATCAGTCATTTAAAGTCAGGAGAAAGATGTTGCTCAACATTATCAAAACCATATGCTTCAATTTATCCCCCCCACCCCCCGTAATTATTTTAGGATAAAGTGCAGTTGTATAATTAAATTTCATTTCTGCTCCAAACAATTAGACTTTATGTTAGAAAGATATTGTCAACAGTTTCCAATTGATCTGGAGATCAATAGCAATATCAAGACCAGTTTGTGAAAGTAGGGACATGAATAATGTGCACTGAAAGGTATTTGCTGAAAGCCATGCAGTGAAAAATGAAGCGGCTTCATCATGTCAAATTGTAAAGAATTGTTGTGAATCAGGTTTGATTAAAGCAATAATGGTCGTCAGCTACACTTGTACAGAAGTACTTCAGACATGATACGCGACCACTTTTACCTACTTGTCTGATGCTTTGTGTCTGTCTGACCTCAGTTCACCCATTTCGTAAGAGAAGATTTTTTTAAAATGCATATGAAGCAGCACTGCCCAAAAAGATAAAGGAGACAAGGGAAAGGAATACGGATGCTTTTCTGATCCTGCTCTGATTGGGGCGGAGCATGGGCAAACCATATGGAACTAGGGGCATTAGGACTACCAAGAAACAGAAATAACAGAAGCCCTGTGCAAAGTGCAGTTATAACTCCTAAATGCAGAGCAAATGCACATTGTGTTCAATGGCGGTTTACCCCCAGGAAAGTGTGTATAGCATTGCAGCCCGAGTCTCACCCCTCATCCCCCCACCATGATTCCCCTTGAATGTCAAAGCTCTGGCTGTTCATTCTCCACTTGCACTGAAGAGGAACTCCACCTAATCACCATCCACTCACATTCATTCTGCTCCTAAGAAATGACAAGACGTCCTTATTTTTCTTAGGTGCATTCCAGCACAAAGTTAGGCCGGCGGAGGCTGGAGCATGCACTCTGCCAGCCTTCGGTGTCCCAAAGGTGCCACAAAGCACTTTTGTGGCACTGAAAAATTAAGTGGCACCAGCACAGAGGCTGGCACCGCTTACTACGCTGCCCTCCGCTTCCCGCTCCGCCAGATAGAGATAAATCCTGCGCCAGTCAGTGGAAGGGCATGGAGAGGGAGGGCTGGGGTGGCAGGGAAGGGGGCGATTGGCCGTCCTGACCTGGGAGGGGGGATATCAGTGGCGCACTCCGCCATATCCCCGTCCCCTTCCCGGGCCGGCCTTACACTGCCTCCCTGGACGTGCACCAGCTAAAGAACTGGTGGATATCTGAGGAGGCCCACTGGGGCCTCCACACCTTACACCAGGGGAAGGGGACCAAGTCCTCTTCCCCCGAGGTGAGCCCTGGCCACGCTGGCGTGTACAACAGTCTGCCTAGGATGCAGTGGCTGGCCATTTCAGCCAGCTGCCACATCTTAGGCAGGATCGGGCTGTTAATAATTTCTTTTTTGGTTTGTTTTTTTCCAAGTGCTTTTAACTGCTTAGGATGGAGGCACCTCTTCATTAGATTCTAATCTTCTAATTGACAAAGGAGGCGTTTTCAGTGCATGATTTGATTCCTGGAATTTCCATTCCAGTAAACCTGATGCTTGATGTGGGCAAACAGCCAATAACCTCATGTGTGAAGAGTACAGATATGAGAGAATCGTTGCACATACCCACAATTCACAATCCTCCATCTCTAATTCTGTGTCTCAAGGGAAGGGGGGGGAGGCATTTCCTTCATCAAGAGAGGATTAAGTCATTTGTTCCCCACCAGCATCACTTCTGATCACTCTGATTTCCATCCATCTGAAACTCTCCCTATCATTTTTAATATCATTAACATTTTATAGTTCCACTGAAACATCAAACCATTTGGCGTCTAGATCCTCAGCCCAGGGCCAGGATCTTGGCACTGCTGAAGCGACGAGAAACAGCTGTCTTGAAGTAGCAACTTTGATTTAAAAGCATAATAGAGGTCTATGCCACCCACTCAAGACTTTTACATACAATGAGTTGGTTTTGAAGGACAGACGTCTTGAAGCATATTGCATATTTCAGTTCATTTCAGATTCAGATACAGCCACCTGCCATTTCAAGTTATACTCCAGTTGCTCGAGTATACCATATTATGACAGCCAAGGGGCAACTGTTATTCTTTATTTTATTTTATTCTTACTTTATTTTTCAATTTCTATCCCACGAAGGCAGCTTACAAAATTTAAAAATGTATTAAAAACACAACACATGTAATACAACCCAAAAACAATGAAACAGGCAGCCTAATACTATTGTGAGCATATGGCAGTGGATCTCATGATCTGCGGCCATAAGTCTCAGTAGGCATCATCCACCAACACAAACAGCCAGAGGCCCTGTGCACATGACAGTGGCGTGCACAAGGTCCACCAGAGCAGTAAGGTGGTGGATTGTGGGTGGTTCAGGGGAGGGTTGGGGTGGGAGCAGGGCAGGCAGGGGGCAGTTTGAGGGTGGGAGGGGGTGGATCTCAGTGGCACTAGCACTAGACCTTATCCACTTTTTACTGGCATGCCACACACACTCTGAAGGTCCTTAGACTTATGCTAGCTGAAAAGTTGGTGAGGGTCCAAGGAGATCCATTGCCTTGGCAGCCAGGCAGCCTGTGGAGAGGTACGTAAAAATATTTTACTCCGGGGACGTCTGATCGTCCCCCCAACATAGGATGCAGCACATGCTCAAGCAACGCAGCTGCATCACTTAAACCAGTGGGGGATATGATTGGGGCAAAAATCACGTTAAAAGCAGCAGTTCCAGAAGACAAAACAACAGAAAAACCACATAATACTCTCCACCAAAGCACAATAAAACAGATAGATTTTAAAAGTTTCTTAGCTAGAAGGAGGGGCATTCCAAAAGCTGGAAGGAGGGGCATTCCAAACCTCCTGCAGGAGGGGGTTCCAAAGCCTGGGAGTTGTCACATAGGAGGCTTTGTGCCAAATGCACACTAACCAAGCTTCCATCAAGCACAGCATATAGCAGGGGTGGCCAAACTGCAGCTCCTGAGTCACATGCGGCTCTTTGATGTATAATGTTCGGCTCTCGGAAATATGTTGACTGAGCTCTTTTCTGCATCGCAATTAATATAAAAGGTAAATTTTCAAGCTTTATAATTATTTACCGGGTATAAACTGAGAGTTCACTGGATTAAAACATCAGTTTAATGTTCATGGTGAGTAAATATATTTAAGAATTTAAATGCCTCTTAAATATTGCGTCTCTCAAACATCTCTCTTGCAGCTCTCAAACGTCTGAAGTTTATCATATGTGGCTCTTACATGAAGCACGTTTGGCCACCCCTGGCATATAGAGTAGACTAGCAGAACCTCCTCAGAAGATCTTAATGGAAGGAGCACGACAACATGGCAGAAAGTGGTCCATAGGGTACACAGGGCTCAAATTGTGAAAGATAACAGCCAGCACCTTGTAATATTCTGCACTAGTTGTAGATTTTGCATTCTCTTCAAGAGCAGCCTCACCTAGAGTGTGTTGCAATAATAATCTAATCATCTAATCAGGAAGTGACCAAAGCATGGGTGACAGTGGCCAGATCAGCTTGCCCAGATGGTTGAATATACAGAGATTGTGATCTTTAGGGACAGGGATGTATTAGTACTAGGGCTGACATGGGGATTGCTATTTTTTTTCCCCAAGCATGGCTCCTTTGCCTTCAACAGCAAGATTTAAAGTTGCCCTACAAATGCACAGGAGCCCTGTCAAAAAGAAAGGTAGCAGCTCTGGTCTGGTGATGTGGTGCACATAATGGAAACATAGTTACAGAAGGCTTGGGCCCCTTCTCCCCCTCTGTAATTTGAACACTCTCTTTGGTAGAAATGTGGCAGATGAGATGGGGTTTCCAGAGCCAGACCTGGAGGTGGCTCCATTCCTTTAACAGTTGCAAAGAAGGGATGTCACCCGCTGCAGTTTTCCCATCACTGTGTTTCAGTGACAGGAGAATTCCCATCTTCCAGAAATGTCTCTCCTGTGCACTTCTTAAAACTACAGCAGCTTTCTCAAGATCTGGCAACTACAGGGCAGCTGCTCAATTTACTCGATTGCACAACATTTTGTATTGTTGTGACTTCTTGTGTGGAAGGGGACTCATGCTCTTATTTTTTGCCTTTATTTTTTGAATGTCACGAATATGTCAGGCACTGCTCAGAGCTCAAGAGATTCCTCATGTCCAAAAAGTGAGACCGCAAAAGACAAATGCGATATGTCTTTCTATTCTGAGAGGTCTACAAGATGCTGTAATCACAGCTGAAGTTCTACCCAGAGCTAAAATTCAATCTGAGCACTCATGAGTGGTACTTTCATTGGGCTAGAATGTTTCACAAGCAGATGACAGAAGGCAACTGTCTTTCAGGAACTGTAAATTTCGTGCATGGGCAGAAATGGGGTTGCAAATAAAGTACCCTTTACCCTGGAACATAATTTCTCTTTTACAGAAGGATAACATTTATATGGGGCTTTCATCCATTTAATCTTCAAGATGCAGAAGGGACTAATTCTCCCCCCCCCCCCTTTTTTTTTCCTTTTCCTTTTTGGATATAGGGAGCTGTACTTTGTGTTCTGCTAAAGAGACAATGAATTAAAATTAAAGAGTGAAATTTTAACAATTATTTTAGACACAAATTTTAACACAATCTTATTAAATGCATTTTATTTTTAAATGCAGCACACTCCTGTACATGTTTACTCAGAAGTAAGGCCCACTGTGTACAACAATGGGCTTACTTCCAATTAAGTGTGTGCATGGGATTGCAGCCACAGTTGCAAGCAAGGGAAATTGCTGGATTGCCTCTGAATATTTTAAAGGACCCTCCCCCCATTTCAAGCATGCCACAGTTACCAGCATTTCATAGGCTAGAGCAGTGTTTCCAAAACTTTTTTGACCTGCAGCTCCCTTGACCATGGTGGCAACGGCTCCCCATTACATTATGTTGATGCCTGCCAATTGGCAATGCACTGTTTTTCAAGAGGATTCTGTGGCACTCCATGGCTCCCCTGGCTGGTTTCCGCAGCTCCCCTGGGAGCCACGCCTCCCAGTTTGGGAATCACTGGGCTAGAGGCTAAATCCACCTGTAAAACACGGCCACTCATCACCAAAGGCCCAGGAACCTTTGGTTCCAGTCCTGCTGGTCCTTTTCCTGCAAGGGGAGTAGGAGTAGGAGTAAGAATTGTGCCAAACTACTACCTCATAAACACACTGGAGCATTCAGCATGGAGCTCCTTCCATGAGATGGCAAAGAATTATTGATGTGTCTGTGCCTGCTTGACCACACAGAGGGCACTGTGGAAATACAAAACCCCATGTGGGCAACGGGACAGTCTGCATGCCTGCAAAGTCCTTGCGTTTAGAAAGACAGCTGTAATTCAAAGTGCCTGGCCCATATTTTGCTCCATTTCCTTGAGTTTATCCAATTGCATCCTATCAAGGAGGTCATAAAACCTTATAAGAAGAGAGATGTAATCTTTGTGCTCCTCTAATTTTCCATATATTTGGCTAATGATGTCCACTGAGGCTGTCTTGCCTCCTAGTTCATGCACTCAAACTGACTCTGAAATAAATTATTCTAACAGAGTCTCATAATATAAGCAAGGGTTCAGTCCTGCTTTTTTTAACCATCTAGAATACTCCAAGCTAGAACAGATATAAAGTAACTGTTGATACATGTGTATTGGATTGCATGCTAGTCTGCATTTGCTTCTATCTTTTTTACTTAAAGCTCTTTTGCTAATTACATTTTGTTGCGCTTTCCTTACGGGATGTTAAAAGACTGCACCAACCATTAGATAAAGGAACTGCCAAATGAATTCCCAATTTTTTTTAAAAAAGCCTCCAGTTAGTTTATTCTGCATTTGGCACAATGAATGGGTGTATTCACCAACAATGGTGGAAATGGTTCCCATAATGTTTTGCAGAACATGGTGGAAACGCAGTGGCGTCGCTTCGGTAGAGGCGGGGCTGTTACCAAGCAAGCAGGAGGCGGCCCCGCCCCCTCACTGTCAGAGCCTTTCCCGTGCGGAGAAAGCAGCAGGCAAGAGACCCTGCCTGCTGCTTTCTCCGCAGGGGAATGGCTCCGACAGTGAGGGGGCGGGGCCGCCTCCTGCTCGCTCGGTAAAGAGACTACGACGGAGCGATACTTACAGCCCCGCCCCTACCAAAGCGACGCCACTGTGGAAACGTACCTGCATTTGGGCAGTAGGGCCCCCTTCCTTCAAACTGCTCTGTGTGTCAGAGCCACAGCTACTGTACAAACTGCTGTCTGTCTGTCTGTCTGTCTGTCTGTCTGTCTGTCTGTCTGTCTGTCTCTCATGTGTGTGTGTGTGTGTGTGTGTGTGTGTGTGTGTGTGTGTGTGTGTGTGTGTGTGTGTGTGTGTGTGTGTTAAAGCCATTGCACACTTTCTCCAGCATCACTGGAGGCAAGTGGGCAGGTGGAGGTGCGTGACAACAGGATACTGGTATCCTGTTGTCTTGTGTGCTCCCTGAGGCATCTGGTGGGACCACTGTGAGATGCAGGAAGTTGGACTAGATGGGCCTTATGGCCTGATCCAGCAGGGGCTATTCTTATGTTCTTTCTTATGGGTGCCCCCTGCCAACCTGCTACCTGGAGAAACTGTTTCAGTTGGCATCATGAATAGGCCTGATTACAGTGGAACAACAGTGGCATCAATTCACTTTACTAGCCTATTGCTGCATTCTGCCAATGAAGCAGGGTTTCTTTTTAGTAGCAATTCTATCCCATCCGGTGGGCAGAACTCACAGGCAAAATCAATCTGTTAAATTAGTTGCTCATCCATATGCTTAGAACCACAACCTTAGTTGCATATTCATTAGGTATACATTTGCATTTTTACAATAACATTTCATGTCTGCTAATTTAGAAAATATATAATTTGTACAATGACGAGGCGCTTTTTATAGCAACACGGTTCTTAAGCCATATTCTGACAATGAAAGCCTTTTCCAATAATTCTTCTTATCATTTTTACTAGTGTACGTACAGTACACTACAGTAAGAATGAGTGAGGATGAGCTTACCAGGAGGGAGAGGGAGTCAGCCCGACTGCCTCCACCTGAGTGGAGAAGCAGGAGCAGATGAGGGAGGGCTATTAAGAAGGGAAAGGGGGCAGGGAGGGGTGGGGCTAGCCATTAGCTCCATAGAATATAAATACCTGAGCAAGGCGAATGAGGAGGACAGTCTCCAACTGGAGGGCAAACAGGCTGCTGAGTATTGAAACAGAGGCGTCGCTGGACTGGGGGCAGTACTGTAAGTTCCGCACCATTCTAATCCCCGTTTACTCCCCGGTACGAGGTGGCCCTGCCCCTCACCGTTGGAGCCATTCAGTGCGGCGAACGCAATGGGCAGGAGACTCCCTGCTCGTTGCCTTCGCCGCACTGTATGGCTCCGACAGCGAGGGGGCGGGGCCACCTCGTATCGGGGAGTAAACAGGGACTAGGACAGTGTGGAACTTACAGTACCACCCCCACAGTAGCGACGCCTCTAGTTGGTCCAGAAGAGGGGCTGAGCAGAGGAGGTCTGCTGGTGGGCTTACAGGCGTGGAACCCAGGAGGGCCTATCATGTGGACCTTGACTTAGTCCGGGCCACGAGGGCCCCAGTGGCAAGGCCCAGACACCTTTCATTGTATGAGCATGACTGGGAAAATACAAAAGTTCTGCATTACTATATAAAATGTGCTGGTAAGAACAATTAAGGTTAGCATCCAAAGGTGACAGAGAAAAGCTTTTGGGAATCAGAAGCAGGGAGAAGGAGGTGGATCTTATAGGGACTAGTGCCTGTTGCCTGAGAAAGCAGGCATTTTAGATGATACGGTGTGCCTCTGAAGGCGTACCTTTTTCAGTCCAGCCATTTCTGAATTAATATCACTTCCGACCCCAGAGTGCCAATTAAAAGAGAAATCCAATGATGCCCCATGGAAGCATGAAAGGAAACTTCTGGAGACACCTCAGAATCTGCTTCATCTCCGTCACATGATACACAGCCTGGATTGTGTCCTGCTCCTTTAACTAAAAGTGATTTGAAACTGGTGCTAGCTTAATATTTATACTTTTTTTTTTCTGCAGCTTTGATCCGCTTATATAAAAAATGCCAGACAGGAGAAAAGGAATTTTACTGAGCTGGTTCTCAGGTAGCACTTCTTTGTTCCTGGCTTCATGCATGCATTCTTCCAATGAAATGTCATGCCATTTCTTTCTTTATTACATTTTATTAAATTTCCCAAATACATACATAACCAAGGTAGAAAATGTTCTCAATATTACAAGTAAATTGCAGGTATGCGCAGCTTATAATACCTTTTTCACAAATGATATAACTCAAACATATTTTCAACCCTCACAGCAGTAAAAAAAAAATATGAAAACAACATTCTAGAGCACGTTTCTTTCAAAATTATACAAACCAATGTCATTTCCCTGTAATGATGTTGTCAAAATCCTATCCCCTCTCATGTAATAACATTAGGGGTTGTTCTCTTCCAGGGCAGCCCAATCCAACTTACTTTTCTGCCCAGCGATCCAGCAAGGCCTGTGCAGGCAATGATGCACCCTGTGCAGAAAGTGGGAGCTGGGAGGGTCTCCTCAGGGAAAGGAAACTTTTGTTCCCTTACCCCAGGTAAAGCACCAGCCCCCACAATGGGTCTTCTCAGATCTGTGCCAGCTATTTTGCTGGAGCAAGTCTGGGAGGCCTGTGTAATGAAAAATGGCCCAGGAAGGGAGTAGGATTCGGCATGCACTGCTGCCACCGATCCCACCCCCCCTCCTAAGCCCGATCTGCCCACCCCACCCACCTACCCTGCCCCTCCCTGTTAAACCCCATTCACACCCTCCCCTCTCCCCGTTCTGCCCCCTGAGCTGGCTTACCTGGGCTGGAGCATGCCTCGCGGTGCTCCGGTGTGCCTAGGCTGGTGCAGGCCTCTACGCCGGCCAAGGACTCTGCTATGCTGCCGCAACATGCTTTCTGGCACGTTTGCGACAGCCTGCACTGGCCTAGCGTGTGCTAGGCTGATGCAGAAGATCAGTAGGATTGCGCCATAAGTATATCTCACTACTTGTTTAACCAGGTTTTAACATTGGGCACCTTTGGGATCTTTCCAGATCCATGCTAAAATATATCCTTGTGCCAGCTTTCCTGAGTGGTGATTGGTTCCAGGGTAGCAGCAGCACTATTTGAGTTCGATTTCCTTTGGAGGAGGGATTTGGTTCATTTACAGATATACAAGTCGAGCATAGGTGAAGGTAAACAGCATGCCCATTTCCACCCAGAAGCTTTCACTGCCTCACATCAGAACCCCAGAGAAGGATCCTCCATCATACAAGGCGCCTCCAGTCTTCAGCCAACTCAACACTCTCTATGCTCCTGATCCAGTCGCTGTCTGTTCCCAAACTGCTTTCTTTAGTTCTGTCTCACACACAGAAACACACCTTACATCAGCCCCTCCTCTCATCTGATTGGGGTTCCCCTTCTCCAAGCTCTAATGACTGACACTCAAAAATGTTTTCCAGGGTAGCTTGCAATCATTCCATTCCATTCAGGAAACATCAGCTAGGCATCCTGCTGGGCTATTAGCCACTAATCTGCCTAACAAGAAGGATGGCTGGCCAACAGCCATGACAATATTTTAGCAGTGACTATTAAGTACTGAATTAGGTCCTGGTCATCTTTCATGTGCTTGCGCAAGTCCCAATAGCAAATCTCAGGGGACTCCAATAACCAACAATTGTACTAGGAACAACTCAGACTGTCATGATGAGTTTTAGGTTTTTCTTTCGGGATAGATGGTAAATACATGTGACAGGGTAGCAGGATAGAGTGCTATGCATGAGCAAAAGAAGAGGGCTGAAGCAGCTCGAATCGAATTCTGATGTAGCAGGCAAAACCAAGCTTCAAAAGAATGCAGGCTTGGACCTCTAATTGTAACGTTATCAATTGCAAGGCCCAGCAGAAGAATGTATGGGTCAAGGTGATACAAGATGATGCCACGTACCACCGGACTGAGCCTCAGCTCAGCTGCTTAGGTGAGGAAAGGATAATACGGATTGGTAGAGAGGAGGGGATGACACAAGCAAGGACTAGAAAAAGGGTTTCATTTGGTGCAGTTTCCTCTGGAAAGTTAAGGTCCTGAGTAGTACAGATTGGAACCAATGAGCTCAAATTTGTCAGGGAATTATTTTGGTTTTAAGTTTGCCTGTAATCACCGGATTGTATTTTCTAAGATGTTGTGTTATGTCTTCACCTGCCTTTTGTCAATTGAGCTCAGCCCAAGCCTTGCCCCAAAGGTCCTCCTGGACCTTTGGCAACAACATGGTGCAGTTTAGGATTCTGGGCAATTCTCCATGTGCCTGGGCGGGAGGAGGTTTCTGAGGACAATCTCTCTCTGCAATGGGGTCATCCGAAGCCACTCCAAACCCAGCTGACTTGGCCAACTCAGGCTGCAATCCCTACTAAGTATAGTGCGGCAGAGCAAGCGCTCTGCCAATCTAAGTCGTTGCAAATGTTCCATAAAGCACGTTTGCGACGACTCATGAGTAATGGCCACCAGCACGAGGCTGGAAGCCCTTACTCCACCACTGGATTGACCCTGAGGCCACCAGAGACAGGTAAGGGAAGTACCACCGGGCGCGAGGGCGGTCCGGGCGGTGAGGGAGACCGGGGGATGGCCGAGATGGCCTGTGGGCGGGGATGGTGGCCGCCATATCCCCGTTCCCAGGCTGGCATGGCCTTTACATGGCCTCCTCAGACTTACGCCAGCTAAATAGCTTCCGTGTCTGCGCACTTGGGGGGGGGGGTGATGTCATAGTCACTGCCCCAGGTGTCACCAGAGGCAGTGATGTGGCTGATCAAATAATTTCATTGTTCAAACTTCTGCTGGCCAAATCCATTGCAGTACTATGGCCCAAATTGGAGCTACTGGTGGACTGTTTTCCTTTCTTATTTATCCTATAACCTTAGGGCATGATGGTGATAAGTGCTGAGTAAATGTAGAGGTTGCTACTCAGAAACCTTCTCGTCATTGCTCCGTGAATGGACCCAAAGACACAGTAATAGATATAGCTAGTCCAACTCTTTCCCCATAGACTTTCCTGTAGGCTTACCATCCGTCCCGGAAAACCCGGGATTGTCCCAGGCTTTCTGGGCCCGGTGAAGCCGCCGCCACCACCACTTCCAAACTGCAAAAAGGCACCTATTTTTCTGACACCACCATCTTGGATCTCGTGAAATCTCGTGATATCCAAGATGGCAGCGCTCAAATCTCATGAGGGCACATGAGGCAGTAGCCCTCACGAGATTTGGGCACCGCCATCTTGGATCTTGAGAGATTTCATGAGATCCAAGATGGCAGTGCCAGAAAAAACGTGCCTTTTTGCACTTTGGAAGCGGCGGCGGCGGCTTCAGCGGGGTAGGAGTCCTGGCCGACCCAGATGCAGCCGACCAGGTTCCAGAGCCGGTGGCAGTGGACAAAGATGACGAAAACGGCAGCAATGAAGGAGAAGATGACGAAAACGATGATGGCGGCTGCAGCCGCGGCTGGTGGTGAAGATGACAAAGGCAGCGCCAGAATGGCAGCAATGGTGGCAGTGGCGGAACAGGCAAGTTAATTAATTAATTAATTAATTAATTAAATTTTCGGCCCAGAATTTTTATTTTATTTTAATTAATTAATTGATGATTAATTAATTACTTATTCGGGGTGTGTGTGTCCCGTTTTAGAACCAAGAAAATCTGGTAAGCCTAGTTTGCTGGTTGTGAACAGCTCCCAAATCAAAGTGTGCAGGGTGTAAAGGAGTATTGCACTGGTGCATGGAGAAATGTATATATTGTCTTTATTTCCATGGAAGACATTGCCATAGGCTCATGTTGTGCCAAGATGTTAAAACCCATGAATTGAACACATGGGCAGTAGAAAAATTATACCCATTTGGAAGATGGATGCTTTTTTCTTTGTCAGTGAGCTGACCTTTGTCAGTGAGCTGACTTTTATATACCTAGCATAGTCATTTGGGTGATTTCTTCAATGACTTCCAACTGTCCCTCATTAACATGAAGCAAATCCTTCATCCTCTTTTCGTCTTAATTCCCTGCAAACTACCGCCATCTGAATGGTTATGATTGTGGAGCTCAGAGGAACAGAATGCAGACTCCAAGGTTATTGTTTGTGCTAACAATGAATAAGGCATCGCTTGAAGCCTTCTGTGCTAATGTTTTGTCTTGGGTTTTAGCATCCTGTAGCATGTCCCAGGCTATAGAGACTCAGGCACAATGCAAAGTATTGGGATTACAGTGCCAACTGAAAGGGGGGGGGGGGGCACAGAAAGTCTTTCTTCTTTAATGACCTCCTGTATCAGGCAACATTTTCTTCTCCTGTATCAGGCAACATTTACATGTCAGATCAGATTCTAAAGGAAATGAAATAATGCAAGTCAAACAACTGTTTATATTTTTTCCATGGAATGTATTTTATTTTATTTTCACCAAACCTATCCACACATGGAGCTATATAAGCAACTTTTGCAGTGCTTTGAGCACAATCATGCAAATTGTGTGTATTTACAAAGGGAGCTAATGCACAAGCATGGTGCCATGATTAGGTCCATGTTATGCCTAGGACAGGCACAGAAACGGCCACCTCTTGTAGTTCCTGCCTGCTGTAAACATTAGAAAATGTATGCAATATGTAAAGAAATGAAGTATATAATTATGGAGGGACAGAGCCAGTTGGCTTTGCCCCTAAAAGTTGCAATTTGGGGCAGGAGGGGAGTGGATCTCAGCAGCAGCTGTGCACGGCAAATCTTAACCACCCTGTCCTGTCCCAGATCTGCTTCCAGAGGCTCCTCAGACGTATGCCAGCTAAAGAGCTGGCATAGTTTTGTTTTTTTTTCACATTTTTATACCGCCCTTCCTCCAAGGAGCTCAGAGTGGTGTACATATTTCCTCCCCTCCTTTTGTCCTCACAACAACCCTGTAAGGTAGGTGGGGCTGAGAGATAGTGACTGGCCCAAGGTCACCCAGGAAGCTTCATGGCTGAGCGGGGATTTGAACCTGGATCTTCCAGGTCTAAGTCCGACTCCCAAACCACTACACCATCCTGGCTCGAGGAGGTTCAAACCATCCAAGGTTTGAGGAGACCCATTGGGGGCCAGGCAGGCCATGGAGTGGTAAGTAAAACATTTCTCTGACTACCACTCCTGGGCTGCCTGTCTCCTGCTGGCCCATAGCATGCAGCACTGCAGGCCAGCCCTGAATAGGATTGGGCCATTAATCTAGTTATGACGCTGCATGAATATTACGGAAGTTACAGAGATTTTGCACTATGGGTATGACTCTTCATAATACAGGTGGAATTCTAACATGATGCAAACACAGGCATTTCTTCCTTGTATACTCTTTTTTAGTCTGAGTGTACAGTAACTGGAAAGAGGGAACCAAACCCTTAAAGAAAATTATCCAACCAGTTCCAACATTACTCTTCATCTGCATTTTGGCACAGAGCATAGCAGTGGTTTGGGGAAGACTCTCCATAATAAGGAGAGTCATAAGGTCCATGCCTTAGTGACTTCCAGACTGGACTACTGTAATGTGCTCTACGTGGGGCTGCCCTTGAAGACGGTTCGGAAGCTGCAACTAGTGCAGAATGCGGCGGCCCGGGTGGTCACTGGAGCTAGGCGGTTTGACTCTGTTGAACTGCTGCTTCAGCGGCTGCACTGGCTGCCCGTTCGTTTCCAACCCCAATTCAAGGTGCTGGTAATGACCTTTAAAGCCCTTCACGGTTTGGGTCCAGGATATCTGAGGGACCGCCTTCGCCCATACATTCCGGCCCGCTCTGAGGGGGCTCTCCTGCGAGTGCCACCTCTGTCTCAAGTTAGGGGAATGGCAGCTCGAGGGCGAGCCTTCTCTGTTGTGGCGCCACAATTGTGGAACTCCTTGCCAGTGGATCTGAGAACCTCCCCCTCCCTCATGACTTTTCGGTGGGGGCTCAAAACGTTTCTGTTTCGTCTTACGTTTGGGTGATGGGTTGTTGTCTGCCCCCAGTGCCTCAGTATGTTCTGCCTTGTTGTTGTTCTGCTATACATTGTCACCCCCCCCCCTGTGGATTTTATTGTTTTTTTTAATTTACTTTATGTAGTGTTTTTAAGTTATGTATTTTAATTTGTTGTAAGCCGCCTTGGGCATTTGGCTTGGCATAGGAAAAGGCAGGGTATAAATTTTTTAAATAAATAATCAGGGAAATAAGGACTTTGGAGCTCACATTCTTAAATCCTACACTGCTTACGATCAAGATATATGTCAGTGGCGATATATTACCTGAGCACCCCCCAAATAACCATGTGGACACAGAGGCTGTTGGAAGACTGGGCCACCTTTATTAACTATAAACACATAACTATAAATGCAGCAGGACACTAACAAACCACCACCACCCCATCTGTGTGGGCACTATCATCGGGTGAAATGGTGGTGACCGTCTGTTTCACCCCAGGGAAACCCATGGGCATGCCACCTGGCTCCAGGCTCAACTAGGTCATAGACCCAGTCAGCCTATCATGGCCAACCCTGAAGAGTCAAGACAGCGGGACGGTATTGGGAACCCCGGCCGTGCCAGGTGCTCCCATTGCACATTCCAATCAGGGGGCTAGCCAGCCAGCCTCTTCGAGCCAGTGAAGCATCATCAGAGCGGTCCTGGCTCACCCCCTGACTTTGCCGAGCTCAGAGTGGATGCTGGAAATACCATCCTGCCTACTCGGCCAACACAACACCTGCCGGTGACCAGAGCAATGGGAAACACCTAATTGTGATAAGCACCCAAGCGACAGCACAGTCTAGGGCAGGTGGAAAAACTGTCAGCCACAGGCCAATCAGACTGGCAGCAAAAATTTCCTACCTGGCCCTGAAATGCAAACAGCTCATCTCAGACTGTGGAAAAGGGTCAGGTGGGTGGGTCAGCGCCTGCCCTGGCGCGACTGAGGATGCGAAAACGCCTCACAGCCTCAGTGCGTCCAGGTCTCACCCGTCTCCGGAACTGCCCAACGGCACAGCCCCCAGTCTCTGCCTGCACGAGGGACGGGGCAGTGCTGGGAAAACGTGCCAGCAAGTGATCGCTTGCCAGCGCCAATCTCACTCTAAGGAATGCAGGTTCTTCTTTCTCCCCAAACGTATTCTTGTTTCACTTCTCCTTCCTCATGCTTATGCTTAGTATTCCACCAGCCCAGCCTGCTTTGTTGAATTTTTGATGTATGTCAGTTAGCCGTGGTTTATACGAGACCATTTGTGCGCTCTGCAGGAATTTATGCCACACTATGAAATCAGAAAGATTTGACTTTGTACAAGTGCTGAGCAATGATAAATAGATGGAGGCTGCCAGTTATGAGAGTGATAAATAGGATCAGCTGGCCATGGCTCCAGCTTGTTTGCCAGACCTGATTCTCCCGCTCTCTGCTTAAGCTCCCACATATGGGGAAGACAGCAGCTGTCTTCAGCATTAGAAACCACTGGAATAAGAATGAAGTCAGTATGCTGTGGATTCAAGAATGGACACTGTTAAAAACAGCAACACCCTCTTTATATTAAATATAACCTTAGCAACCATCAGACATATATCCGATTTAGCACAGGAAGCAACCTTAATCAGTCCAATGCTTGGCTTGTTGTTCTTGGGACCTGATATATTTCAGATCAACAGCAATTGAGGGTCACCTTAGTTTTATGGGTCCCATAAGGTTCTCACATTTATTTGCAATCCTAAACACATCACCTGGGAGTAAGCTCCATTGCATAAAATGGGACTGCATCATAGCCTCAGCCTGCACGTGGCAGGAGGGACCAGGGCAAAAGCGACGGCACAGTGAGTCGTGCCATCGTCATTCTATTGTATCATAGTTTCTGAAATACACAGCGTTCAGCCTACTTGTTATTGATCCAGCAACAATTAAATTCCTCTATTTTCATTTTGTCTCTCATTCTCTGGGATCAATATGTCAACTTTACATAACGTTCGTGAGGCCAGTCTTTGTTTTGCAATTTTTTTAAAAAAGTAACATCACAAGACTCCTGAGAATCTCCCACTTAACATATGTTTCTAATTTTTGTACTCAAAAATGTTACATTGTTTGTATGGTAGACCTGGAGAAAAGTACATGGGGGGGGGAGAGCAGGAGTGATGGTGGCAGTGGGTGTCTTTTATTTTAGCTTTTACAGTTTGCTTTGCACTTCTGCAGGAGACAGTGGCTGCACTTATCATGATGTAGTGACATTCTGAGGGGAATTCTGGGGAAAAAAGGGCAGATGTTATCAGAGTTTCTCAGATTCACCTGACAAATTGCTGAAATTGCTCCCCCCCCCCCTTTTCACCAACTGACTATGGTAGAGAACATGGGAGGTACCGTATATTTCAGAGCAGCACTAGGAAAATCAAGGTATTCTTTGTAGTGCAAAGTTCTTCAAGCTAGAATCTGGGTCCAGAGATTCAAGTGTGTGTGTGTGTGGGGGGGCTGAAGTCCACTGGGACTTTCAGATCTGCAGCCCACCCCCATCCATCCTGAGCAGCACATTCTCCCCATGTTTAAACAGTCATTTGAAACAGGATGCCAAGAGGACAGGAGACGGTCGCATACAAAACCGTGTTTGCAAGTAATGAGACCTTATGGGTCAGGGCCCATAAGCAAGAAGATGACATGAATTACAAGTTAAATAGAGGAGCAAAAAAGATAATGATCTACTGTGCAGAGGGCTAAAGGAAAAAGAATGAAAATATCACTAACTAGTTTGCTTTGTTCAATTTTCCCCATCCATTTAAGTATAGACTCAATCACCACTACAGAGACCCAGTCAGAAACCATTTTGAAAGTTGCCAAGAATTCCACTTTCATTCTGATTGCATGAAATGCCTGGCAATAAACCGAGAAGTTCTTGTTCGTTGTATTCCTTTGGAACTGAAATTGGAGTCTGGCCTCTCCGACAGCTCAGTCTTTGCAAAAATTGTACACTGGTAAGCACTTCAGAGAAAACTGGCATCCTTGACCTGAAAAGCCTTACTTGGAAAGAAGTCCTATTGAAATGACTTATACCCTGTGTGTTCTGAAAACTGTTATAATATATCAAGGGAGCAAAGCGAAAAGGGGGCGGGGGAGAACCCAGCATAAATCTTGCAGGCATCAGATTAACATGAAAAGGCTAACACAAGAGACAGACATTCCATAAATCATCCTGCACTTCACTGAATCAGAAAAAGCGATCTCCTAAAAAGGGGATCAGATCACATTTCTTTTAAATCTGAGCAGTACAACAAGTCTTGTTCTGTTGGAGATCTCTTTCTATCTATATCTGTTGGTGAGAGTTTCTAAGCCTACAGAAATAGCTAGTACAGGTAAGCTTAACATGATCTTTAGTGCATATTGCCACATTTCAACTGACCTGAGATCAGGATGCCAAATGCCACCTTGCTCTAGAATCAATACTGCTTTCTGTGTTCCTTTCAAGTAACAAGTCATCACAGTGTTCTGATTACTCTACCATTTCTTGCTTTAATGACACTGATGCACCTGTTGTTTCCAAGACTGCATGTGGACTTATAAATATGCATAATGAAAACTATATTGAATGTCTAGCAGCCCGATCTTGTCCTCAGATTACACCCAATGGGTGGCATAAGATTGCAGCTAATATCCCTGGGCCAACAGAGCAAACATGCTGGTACTAGACTGCCACAGGCATTGCCAGGGGGACACCACCACACCAGTAAGAAAGACACAAGTGGACGGAAGTGGGGCACGACTGGGTAAGAGGGGGCTGTAGTCAAAATCTTCTGCTCATTCAGAGATTGCTTCTTCCCCCATGTCAGCATTGCGGCCTTTTGTTAAAAAGAGAGACATACAAAAGAATAAAAATGAAGTTTCACCAACAAGAAGAGTCTTGTAGCACCTTAACAACTAACCATTTTATTGTAGCACAAGCTTTTGTGAGACATGCAAGTTTACCTTAGGTTGGAAGGCTGACTTCTGGAGGGAGGGGATGGAGAAGATATGCAGTCTGGTTTTTCAGCTGTGGACTTTGGCACCATAGATACTGCTTTTAATGTCACTGTTTTTGTTTTCTTTGATGTTCTCTACAGTTTTCTGTATTATTTTGTGGCAAGCTGCCTTGGGCAAGAGAGACAGGGTAGAAATATTTCAAAATAAAATTATGTATATGCACACACAGAGACGGGTATAGAGGAGGAAAAAAAGACAAAAACAAAATTGTAAAATGTGGTGCCAAATTGCCATGACATGCAAAAGGTACAATCTGTGGCAATTCTATGGAAAGTGTACCTACTTATAAGATAAACACATACATCATATTTAATCTTTCCATAGAATTGTCCCAAACTATACCTTTTTCACTTAATGACTGTGAGGCTTCTGCCCTGGTCCCACTCATGGGGTAGGAATAAGCCTCAGACAGGGCAGGGGGTTACTACACCCACAGTCCTCCTCCCGCCCAGACTTGCTTGCTCCTAATCTTAGGGAGCTCCTCACTCACTCACTGCCTCTCAGGTACTGAGCCTCCTCATCGGCTTCCCTTGATCCCTTTTAAGGCTATCTAACCCTGCGGTTCCACCCCCTTCCCTGGCCTTGTCCTCCTCACGTGCCAGGGGCAGGATCCTGCCGGCACTTGGAGGGCTCAAGTGTGAGATCCTGCCGGCACTCGGGGGTGCGATCCAGTCGGCACTCGGAGGACTCAGACTGGTTAGAGGTGGTGGCTTTGGCTCCGCCGGGGGCTCTGCAGCTGCTAGTTAGAGCAGTCGCCCAGGAGGGGTCCCTGGAGTGGGGGCAATGTGGGGTGTTGGCCCTGGAGGAGTATGGCGGAGGGGAGTCAGCGGCACCATGGGTGGTGGATACCTGACAATGGCCGTTTGAAAATGCTGTTTCCCTTTTTTGTTCTATATCCCACTGTGTTCATGCGTGTACACATACACACTTGCAAACCTAGGATTACAGTTTGTGCATTTGTTGAAGGGGATTGGAGTTCATGAAAACTTATGCTGCAATAAACGTGCTCATTTTTAAGGTGCCCTAAGACCCTTTATTGTTTTTCCTGCAACAGACTAGCACAGCTGCCCTGTTGAAAGTGGTCATAAACAGAACTGCTCCAATTGGAATCAACGCAGAGGGTGCTGACCACGCAACCCTCAATCAAGATGCGCTTGGGGACCAGAGACCCATAGGCGTCGCCACGGTGGGGGGGGTACTGTAAGTTGCGGCCCGTCCTAGAAGGCAGCAGGCCTGCCTGCTGCCTTCTCTGCACGGAATGGCTCCGATGGTGAGGGGGCAGGGCCACATCGTGCCCACTTGTAAACGGGGATTAGGATGGGGCGCAACTTACAGTACCCCCCCACCGTAGCGACGCCTCTGCAGAGACCCTGCACATCAAGTGCTGCACTCGACATACTCTTCGTGTGGGCTGAACATTCGTCCTTACAGGACCAGTGTCAGGATACAAAACAAACAAGCTGCAGTTCCAACAAAACTTCCTCCGCCGGCTGCGTGAGTGTTGTCTTAATAATATTATCTTCTAACAGGTGAGTTAGAATATAGATCTATATAGAATACTGTACTAAATATAGATAGTAGGAAGACCACTAGGTAAGTGCATAACCAGTGAGTGTGTGAAGAGCTTGTGATAAGCAGCATGGGAACGGTCGCAGGTGACGAGACCCCTTCTCAAGCCTGCATTCCCAGTCTTCAGTGCTGTCTCTTGCAGCTGCTACTACCCATTGTGTATCACTAGTCCAATGTTTCTCTTTTCTACAGCAACCAGGCAGCCTTCCGACATACAAAGATGTCAGGATGGTCACAGCAGAGACCAGTGGGAAGCCAGCTGTCCTTATGTATGGTGGCCACCATTTCGTTGCAGACTTTCTTTGACTTTCCAAAGTGCATGGCAGATGAAAATGTGCAACAGTTCCTGCCATGGAATTAGAGTGACTATACCTGTTAGCTATACCTGTTATAACTTAATAGCAGGGTCTGTTATTCAGCTCTCAAGGATTTCCAGGAACAAAACAAATGGGCAACTCCATGTTTCTGTAGTGCTGTCAGACCTCACACTACCACTAATATTGTTCAATAAAAGCTTTTTTCAGCTCTTATCTCAGTATTGATGTTAGTAGACACAGAAACACCCTCCCCTCTTGCTACCTTAGATGTCTTCGTGATGGGACAGACAATGGGAGGGGAACAGGTCTTTTTCCACCATAACACCCCACTAGGTCTAGAAGTCTACATCTTCTCTATGGCCTTGCCACTTGTCATGACCATGGCTTTGAAAAGTGACCAGGAGTCAACAAGGGGAAGAAGAGCTAACCTGATGAGGAGGGCCACCAACACAAGCTTCGGAGATACCTGACGCAGTCCCAACTCTGGGCCTGAGCCTGAACCCAGGCCAGAGCCTATCTTTGAGAAGGCCTTCAGCAGCAATCCCCCCCTCCCCAGGGCCTAATTCCTCTGATGGTCTGGCTCCCTTCACACCAGGACCTTCGAACTCCCCAGTGTCTGTTTGCCACTGCAAACAATGCACAATCTGGGAATTAGTGGAGAGGCACAGGAGTGCCAGGGGTTTGCAGCTCTTCAGGGAAGGGATAGAGCCTAGGAAGGAGAGTTTGCCAGGATGTCCTTAAGGGTTTATGGCCCAATCTCCAGTGCGCTGAGGGGTTTACAACAATGGAATAGAGTCCTGTTGTTGTAAAATATGTTCCAGAGGTATGCGCAGTGCATTGCTGACAACCATTTTGCGAGTGCTGCTGCAACTGGTGACAGCGCAGGAGGCCCGCCGCTGGACCAGGAAAGGTCAGTCCAATGGCAGCAGAAGAGGAATGGGTTGGGGAGGAACAGAGGAGTTCCCAGGCAGAATGAGGAGTGGGGAGGGAGGTAGACCAGGAGTGGGATTGGCGGCACTCATGTGACCCCTATCCTAACCCCTTCTATCTCCCTTTCTGCTGCTGTTGCATGCCTCAGACTTATACCTGAAAAATACCAGGCAAATATCTGTGGAGTCCCATGGCGGTGGTAGAGGCTTTCCCCGGGGTAACTGCCCCCCTCCCGCAGATGCAGCATGTGCTCCATTGGCATGGCTGCATCGGTGGGGGAGGGATTTAGTTAGGATTGGGCTGTTAGTTGAGGTCCAGGCGCCACAGGAGCAATTGGTCTGCATGGAGCTGTCCCAGGTCCTGCAACTCCAGTTTAACCCTATCAGTTTGCTACCCTCCTCCAACCGCAGACTTTCCTGTAGTGATGGTCGAGACATCACCAACAGGGGTGAAGCAAGGAAGTTGAAGCAACTCAATATCATCCTAACCCCGCACTGCTCTGGAGTGAAATACCAAGCAACGTCACTGCTGTGAAGTGGTGGGGTGGCTGAGGAAGATAAGAAAGACTTCTGGAAAAATAACCAGCAGCCACAGGCAAACAACAAAGGAGATATAGCTGGATGGGATAAAAGAACTGAACATAACAAAATACTTCCTGGGGCACACATGAAGTCTTTCTTGTTCTCACTGAGATGGTAAACCTGTGTCTGTGCTGTACCACTTGGCACTGCAGGTGAGAGTTCACATGGCTTCATGTTCTAAGATAATCCCCAAAGGATAACGCCATAATAAAATAAAATACTCAAATAGAAATTGTTTTAAGCCACCACTGACAAATGTATAATGCTGTAGTGTTTGAGTTCCAATTCAACCCCCCCTCAATCTTTAGTAATATTAGAATTACTTTAGTAATATTAGATAAATAACAGTGGGAACTGAGCAAGAGTGCATTGCTGCTGCAGTATTGAATATCTCCATTCACACATAAGGAACACGTAGCATACCTTGCCATGCTCAAAATGACAGCCAATCATGGCATCCAATTGTTTGATGTAGTCACTGTCTTCTTGAAATTAGCAAGTCCAAGCACGGATGTGGGGGCTCATGAGTGGGGAGTGCCAAGGGCAAAGCTGCCAAAATCAGATGACAGACAATTTCCACCTTAACAGCGCAGTCCTGTGTAACCTTGCACCGGTGTAACAGTAGATGCAACAGTGTAAGTGCACTTATGCCAGTATAAGTGCACTTACACCAGTGCATCTGCTGTTACACCGGTGCAAGGTTACACAGGATTGCACTGTAAATAATGTATCCAAGGGAAAACTTGTATTGCCACAAATGTTAATGCTGCTATCACAGAGTTAAATGTATGCCTCCATTCACACTTCAAGTCACTTTCCTAAACACAACTATGTCCGACTTTCCCTAAACGTGCTTTATTCTGCTGTTTATCATGTCAATGTATATATTCTGCTATATTATAAAATCAGTTTCAGCTGCCAAGACAACAGATGGTTTTATGTTTTGTTACCAGCACTGTGAAGATGTAGAAATGCAGACATTTATATGTTCAACTGGTTTCAACTCATTGCCTTTTTAGCAATACTTTCTGTTGCCATTTAAAATAAAAGACTCCAAGGGAAGGAGCTATTGCTCAGTCGCAGAACACATGCATTGCCTCCAGAGGTCCCAGGTTCAACCCCCAGCATCTTCAGATGGGGCTGAAAAATAACCATCTAGAAACCCTAGAGAGCTGTTGCCAATCAGCAAATACAATGCTGAGCTGTGTGGACCAATATGAAGCTGACTCCTTACCGTTTCCCCGAAAATAAGACCTCCCCCCGAAAGTAAGACCTACCGTCATTTTTGCATGATTTTTTCTGGTACTCGTCAATATAAGTCCTCCCCGAAAGTAAGACCTAGCTAGGATCATCAGCCAGACGGACGTGACCCCCCCCCCCCGGCACTTACTTTGACCGGTTTAAGCTTCATTCTTTCCCGAGGGTGCAAGGCTCTGCAAGGCCTGGAAGGTCTGCACACGAGTCCTCCACCATGGATACGAAGTGCTAGAGAGACTCTGCAAGGTTGCAGCCAAAGTAAGTGCCGGGGGGGGGGGGGGTCGCGCCACAGGTTGGGAAAATAAGCCCTCCATGACAATAAGACCTACTGCATTTTTTGGAGCCAAAATTAATATAAGACACTCTCTTATTTTCGGGGAAAGACGGTATAAGCCAGCTTCATATATAACCTTTGTACCCAGAGATTGTAAGTAACAGCTCTGTCTTCAAATATGGAAAACGCATTATTTAGCATATTGCTTTTTAGACAAAAGAAACCCAGATGATTTTTGGAGCCTATACCTACCAAATTTGAACTGATCTTTTGAGGTTTTCAGCACGGCTTGACTTGTGTGGTGTTTTGACAGCCACAAGACGAAAACCCTAACAAAAGCTCTCTTTAAATCAATATAGTAATTTCCATGTCTTGCTTTGTCCTCTTTGTGTGTGTCAGTTTTCTGTGGTTCGTATACAAGCATTTGTGTTCTCCGCAGGATGCCACTCTCTGAAATAAGAAACATTTGACATTGCACAAGAACTGAGAAATAACGGATTGATGTATGTTGCCAGTTATGAGAGTGATAAATACGATAAGCTGGCAACTGCTCTGGTTTGTTGGCCGTACCTGGTCTTTTAACAGAAGTCCCACTAATTTCAATGCAAATTGTGCTAGTTGGGTGCTTTGAATTCTGGAATATTTATTTAATAGATTTATATCCTGCCTTTTATTTACAATATTTATTTACAATATTCCCCAGTTGTTGTCCCACTGGAAGTGTTTTCCCACTGGAAATAAAAAACAACAACTTATGTTGGAAAGCCCAACAGACTCGTCTGATGTGTGATGGTCAACATAGGGCATATGCTAACAATATCTAAGCTATGAAAGGCTTACTACTATTCTACTCTGGAATTCTATCTTTGTTCATAATCCATCCCATTCCACAATCCTCTCTAAAAGCATTCAGCCAGGCAACAGTAAACTATGTCCTCAACTGTTCTTCAGTGCTAGTCAAATGTGTTAAACTCTAGTCACTAGCATTGAAGAACAATTGAATGCTGAATGCTTTTAGAGAGGAAACAAGTGGTGGATACCTAAATGTTAGCGTACCAATGAGATAAGAAAGAGTTCGAAACATTTTCCAGTAATGGCAGTAAACAGATGCCAAGTGTGGGGAACCGTGCTGTGATCTGTTTATCAGGGAAGCCAACCATAAACTAAAAGGAGCTGGAATATAGCACAATTGGGTTTGAGCCCATGTGCTGGAGAACAACCACGTTTTGCTCTGGAACCCCCCACAAATGACAAAAAAAGTTATTTTGGGTTAAAATGGGCCATGTTTATTGAATATCATCCTATCTATAGCCAACTCACACACACCCCTTTAGTATGGGCGCCTACCCTGGAGGAGACAGCAGCAACCATCACTTGGGCATCACCACCTTGGCTCTACCACCATGAGGTCTCCTCCCAGTGACCCCAGCTTTTCTATGCCAACCCCTGGAAGGCAAGGCAGCCAAATCAAGGCAGCCAAATTGCTCTACCTATCCCAAGCCTGACAGCCTTTGAGGCAGACGTCACCATTCAATCCTGAGGGGGTCACCAGCCTGCATTCCTGAGCCAGAGAGCCTCTTGGAGTTCCATTTTTGTTCTCCTTCTGACTCTTGCTTACCTCAGGATGCACACCAAATCCATTATCCTACTCCCTGTCCCATAGCATACCTGAGAGTCATAGTTGCCCTGGCTAAAAACCACACCTTAAAGACAGTCCAGGATAGGTGAAAAAACTCCTCTCCAATCATGTCAAGGAGCCAAGCATTCCGACCAAGCCCCCAAGGGAGACCAGTGACTCAGACTATCCTGACAGGTTGGTGGGCTATGATGCAAAGTCACCCAGACACAGAATGCTGGGGATGGAGGTTCTGCGCTTTCAACACCAATTTAGCCCCACCCCCAGCTGGGCCAGGCACCAATGACGTGCCAGCATCGCCTTCTTGCCATTTGGTGGCAGGGCTGAGCAAAGTATGCCCCCACCTCCAAATCATCAGTGGATGGGGTGTTATGGCATCAAACAATAGGAAGAAGAGGAAATACAAGAAGAAAAATACACAATACATGGGAGAGAGAGTGCTCTGTGACTTGCATTTTTTTGAGATTTGACTGCTTTAAAGAAGCCTCAGAAGATTAAGCATCCCCTTTCCCTGCAGAAGTCTCCCGGTCCTCCCCCCCCCCCCGCACGGGATGCAGCAGCTGCCATTTTGGCACCACTGCAATGTCAGGCGACGGGTTGAATAGGATTGGGCTCTCAGTGACATTGCCAAAATAACATAAGATGCTGTGTTTTAGTGTTCTCTGAATTGTGATATTTAATTTACAGAATATATTTATTTCTGTATTTTATTTCTATTTTTATATACCGCTTTTCTTATCCTATATACAGAACCCTACAATTCCAGATAGTTTCTTCCATGGTGTAGTCATTTCCACTTAGCTAACCAAACACAAACCTTGAGCTCTCCGCAGGACACCACAGATCATGCTGAACAGGGGAACTTTTCCAGTTGTTATCGCTCTGTCACTGACATTCTCCAGATTCCAGTCCATACTCTCACCACAGCACACAACAGAGATGCCTCTGCCAGTGAGGGACATAACAGCTTATCAGTGATTTTAGTGATATATCACAGTGATTTATCTATTTCCCTTCCAACACGAACGGGCTGCTCCTGCTTAGCTTCTTCAGGCAGTTCAACCTCAGGACCACACCTCCTACCTTAAAATATCACCTCCTGCAGGAAAATTTCAGCTGACTTTCAAAGGAAATATAAGAGTTCAAACCAGCTTACCAATGAAAACACAGAATAAAATACATTTCAGAACAGTAACAATAATGGATAATTAAAATATGCACACTGTCTGAGCACCAAGAAAATGCAATTTATCAGCAATGCTGATGAAAACCATGCTCCATAAATCATCTGTGGTCAGGAGAAACTTAAAAAAAAATTACTTAATAGGAAGGACTCCGCGGGGGGAGGCTGTTTAACACATTTCTCTGAGCAGCGTATTCCAGAGTATGATCACAACAGAAAAAAATCCTGTCCTTGGTCCCAGACAGGCCGCACTCTGTAAGAAAACATAGAGCAAGACCACATCCATTAATAGACTTGGGAGATGTGTATGATAAGATACTCCCTAACACAGGCAAACATCTGATCATTTCAAGGTCAAACCCAATGCCTTCAATTAAACCCTGAATCAAACTGAGAAGTGGGCAGATGAGCAAAAATTACAGTAAAACGCCTCTGGCATTGTTTGTAAATGGACTGCAGTTTTTGGCATGCTAAAGTTTCTAGAGATCTTAAGAACATAAGAAGAGCCCTGCTGGATCAGGCCAAAGGTCCATCTAGTCCAGCTTCCTGTATCTCACAGTGGCCCACCAGATGCCTCAGGAAGCACATAAGACTTCAAGATACCTGTCCTGTCGCATCTCCCTTGCATCTGGCATACAGAGATAGCCTATTACTAAGACCAGGAGGTTACTTATCCCCATCATGGTTTTTAACCTGTGATGGATCTTTCCTCCATGAATCTATCCAATTCCCTTTTAAAGGCATCTAGGCCAGGTGCCATCACCACAGTGGGTAGAAAGCACTCCTGGCTATCATCATCATCTCCTGTGCATGCAACATCAGAGCAGAATACAGGAGGACGCTTAAGTTGCATAACTGCTCCTTCCGGGGCCTCTGAGAGGAATTTTATCAAGGGGTACGAAGTTTCTTTTGGGCCCCTTCTCAAAGGGGGAGGGGGAAAACAGGGCAAGAGAGGGCAGCAATGGCTGGAAAAGTCTCCAGAGCCCAGGTCGACCAGGCTTCCTGATGTGGCGCCCAGGTCTACCTGCCCGGTAGACCTGGCCTCCTGGTTAGCCCGGCCTCCGTCTTTCACTCTCCATGTGCCAGCTGAGATTCCAGAAAATTTCTGGGGCCCTTCCTTTGGCTCCTGGGCCCCCTTTTTGAACCTGGGCCTGGGTACAATTTACCCCCTTTACCACCCTCTCATGGGCCCTGGCTCCTTCAGTAAGCATAACCTTCTCTAGATCAGATTTCCACTGTCCGATGGTTATTGGACCCACCAATGATAACTGAAAATACCCCTGAATAATTACTCATTCAGAAAAATGCCAATGATATGCTTATATTTAAACTTCTGCTTGAACTCTATGGGCATGGATGCAGTTTCAGGTTGTGCCTGAAAAAGCCTTCATGTAGATATTAAATCCAGTTCCCTGCACATTTTCGCTAAACCAGCGTCACTACTTTGGAAACTATGGACAGTAAATGTTTGCACAGAATGTGACACTGACATTTACTACACAAAAAACAATGATGGTTATCGGGAGTGGGCAGGATGTTTATTGTATATAGCTGCCATTTTAATATATACTGCACATATATGCACAATGGAAATGTGTAGAACTGGGGTATTTGTCAATATTAGAGGTGATGCACGATAGCAGCAAAGAGACTGAACAATAAATCAATACATCCCTGCCATAATGAACCTTACCACATTCATTCATTCACCAGGTGGTCTTATTTATTTTTTATTTATTTATAGAATTTATACCCCACCTTAGGCAAGCTACATCCGCTCAGACAGTCCCCATCTCGTATTGGTAATAGGAGACAATATCTACCTTACAGGGTTGTTGTAAGGAGTTCAACAAAATAATTCATGTGATGCACTTTGAACACTTGGAAGTTCTGTACAGATGTCAAGAATTATTATCATCATCAGCCCTATGCTGTCAACTATCAAAAGTCTCTGGGCTCAACCCGTCTCTCATGTCAGCAGGTGCGACCCTGCACAGATTGCGTTAAGCTATGCTTACTTTCCCTTCGCCTGCAAATCACTTACGAAACAATACCATTGTCTTTTCTATCCACAGTTTGCAGCTCCTCTGACAGATGCTTGGCAACAATTTTAATGTCAGGCACATGATTTATTTGTCGAAAAACTCTTAACAAGAGATTTACTGTTATTGGCCTGTGATTTCCCCTCTGGTTTCTTTGCTATGGGGAGTAATTTTGCACTCTGTCAGTGAGGAGGGCACATGTGATACAAACAGGGAACGACCCTGCAAGCAGAGGAACATGCCTTAGAAAATCAGTAAAGGCAATTCAGCCCCATTTTCTGACTAGGCATAATCATTCATTAACTTGGCTAGGAATGTTCTTGTTTTTTAAAAGACTAAAAAATAAAATCTGGAACCTAGTTTGCAACAAATGAACCCCCAAGCCATGCATGCTTACCCAGAGTTCAATGGAGCTTGCTCCCAAGAAGTATCTATAGCTGCAATTGCCTTGAGAATACCTCACATTCCCTGTGAAAATGCCTTGCAACTTGGGACAGCATCCTTATCAGGCAGGTATTTCTCAGAGCTGAATTATGAGAGCTGACAATGGACTAATATGGATTAAACTTTCAACCAACCCTTTAAATGTCACCCGTGTCCTCCCCTGGTCATGACATCGCCTAATCACACAGGCAGGTGGTTTGTCCGAACTGCCTCACAATATGCTGTTTTAATACTCTTTAACAGTCCAGTCCTATGCAGGATTAGGCTGTCACATGGAGCCTCTTACGACTGCGGAAGTCACTTCTGCTGTCGTAAAATGGTTGCCAATGGAGCATACAGCGACTCCATTGGCAGACATTTTGTGAGCGGTGCCGCAACAGGCGGCAGTGCCACAACCTTGCTGCCAGATCCAGTAAGCAGTGGCGGTGGGTGGAACAGGGGAGGGCAAGGGGAGTGACAGAGGTAGGAGGGGCTTGTACTGGTGCGCGCAACCTGCGCCAGGATGCTATCCCCTTCCTCGCCTCCCGACACACACCCTGTCCTCAGACATGCGCCAGCTCAAGAGCTCGTGCAGGTCCAAGGAGACCCATTGGTGAGCAGGAGGGTTACCCAGAGGTAAGGAAAAATATTTTCCCTTACCTCTCCCAAGCCTCCTGCTTCCCCCCCCCCCAGTATGCAGTACAAACCTTTTTGGCATACATTGGAGAGGGGGGGGTGAAGCAAGGATAGGATTGAGCTGTTGATGTTGTATTGAAACCATGCATTGAAGAGAGTTTAGATGAACTAGTCCCTGCTTGACTAGATAATGGCACACCAGCATGGTGCATAGGAGGGGTGGGTGGGATGTGTGTGTCCATACTCCTTCCCTACACATTGAAGAGACATATTCAGAGCATCATCCAAACCAGCCCAGAAGAAAGAAAAGCTAAGCTTGTGTGGATAAAGATCTATGTTCACACCGTTTTATAGCTGAAATGGATACAGTCGAAACCAACTTGATATTTGGCTAATGTAAGACATTTTAATGATGTCAGTGTAACATGTAGGTTCTTCTTACATGTGAATGGGGCCTAACAGAGCTGTTCCAACATCACAAATGTCTGCCCCTCATGTAAGACGGCTGACTAGAGGTAAGGGGGGGGGGGGAAAGCTGGTGAGCAGCTAACAGAAAAGCATCATTCATAGTTCCCTGACTGAATCAAGGCATTCTCATTAATAACTGCAATGCTAAAAACTATCTCAGCAGGCAGAGATTGGTAACCTTGGCCTTTGGCACCCCTTACCATTGGCTCACAACACCACCACCACTCATATCTTCTGTATCTCAAGTGCAGTCAAATTGATGAGTCGCTTAGTGTTTCTATCTTTTCTTCCTTTGTGTGGTGAGTGTGTGGGAGCATAACAGCCCTTGAGAATCTTAGACTTTCACCAATGAACATCACCATTGAAAGTCACTTTCACCAATGAAGGGGGAGGTCCAGAGACTAGTCTCAGGACTCCTTTTTGGATAGACTCCCTTAACCGTCACAGCAACTTCTCAAACTGCTGGCCTTCCAGTTGTGTGAGGGGGTGCGCGCCTGTTTGAGCACCTGCAGTGCCTATAAGGAGGAGCAACATGGTGAGAGATGCAAGGTTCCTCCACCACAAGTGAGTCAAGTGGTGTTTTCATAGCCCACTGAGGGGTTCGCTCCTTTCCTGTAACCGGATTCAGGCTACAGAGAGAGAACGAAGACTCATCATAGGCCACTGTCTTATGCTGTGGCTGGAATCTTGGTGCTTTCCTGCTTCTTCTTTCTCCCTCCCTTTCTGCTACCACATAACCCCCAGTTCTTCAGCCCCGATTCCCCCAGGTAACCTCCTAATTACTCTGTGTTCTTCTCTCCCTCCTTTCCTCCACTGTTTTCATCATTACACTTCCCCTTCTCTTTGTAAGGATTATCTCTCTCTCTCTCCCTCTTGCCTAGAAACCACCATCATTTAGGGCCTACTCACAAGAGTTATGATTGCACATTGCATTGCATTTTCTTATCCCTCTTCCCAATTATATATAATAATAATAATATATATATATACAGTATTTATATACCGCCTTTCTGGTCATTGGATTTCTCCTCCGACTTTATTCAAGGCGGTGTACATGGGCAGGCTGTTCTAAACCCCAAAGGGTTTTACAATATAATAACGTTCTAATCTTTCATAGAACCCTTCATTCGAGATGTTACTTTCACAGTCCATCTCTCTCTCTCTCTCTCTCTCTCTCTCTCTCTCTCTCTCTCTGGCGTTCGCCTCAGCACGCTTCAGCTTCAGCTGCTCCACTCCCCCACAGGGCTCTGCAACTTATCAGCTCGGCGTGCCAGCAGCTCTCCGACAGACTTCCGGCCGTCTTGAACTGCTGTCCTGCAGATCTTCAGGCATTTGTGAGACGAATGCTCTAACCAACTGAGCCAGACGTTCAATAATTATTGTATTCTTTTTACCCACAATAAAAGTGATTGACTGTGGCACATTTAACCTTGCCTTAATGCATTCTACTGACTCGTGTCATGAGCCATTGTGCTTGCTCCCTGCACATGCAACAGATTTCCACAATGTGCACATGCTACACATGTCTTAGCACATGCCCAGTAACAAGAATGGAAGATGAGCATTTCCACTTTAGCCCACCACTCTCCTTTCTCTACAATTCCTCTTTCACACTGTTTCCCTCTTCCTTTTTGAATCAGGGGAGTGGGAAGAGGAGGAGCAGTTGATGCAAGCAGGTGGATAGAGGTGGACATGCCCTGATGGCCAATACATTTTCTTTTTACAGGAAGACAGAGCCAGATATTTTTCTTTATAAATCTCTTGCCTTATTTTTGCAAAAATTCCACTGAAATATATTCTAGAAGTGAACAAACTCCTTGAAAGTAGTTACATTCAGAAGGTCCATCACAGCTTTCTAGAAAACAAAGATCTATTTACCTGCAAGATAAACAAGTGAAATTGATTTTGAAATGGATGAACAAATGCTGGCTTCTTCTGACCTATCCTTTGACCCAGAATTGACAGTAATGACTCACCTGAAGTCCAACATTAATGGATGAAGAATTACAGGCAACATTCCTGCCCATTTTGGAAAAGAGAGGCAATCATTCTAAACATTTCTTTGCATGAATGTCTGATCTTGGGGACTGTGGTATAAAAGACTAGTATGGATTGCAAAATGACCCTGAATTCTTTCATGTTTGTTTCTAGTTTCTGTCCAGAACATTGTCTAGGAGGGAGCATGGGTGGTGGCAACTCGATTTCAGTAATGGGGAAGGCAAGTTCTTCTGCAAGGCTGTTATTTATTACATCATCTTCACAATTACAGCAATGTGGTGCTTTGTGCCCATTGATTATTACACCCTTTTTGAGTGGAATTATTTGTTCTGTTGGCATAAAAGTCCATTGAATTGTTGATGACAATAATAACCCACTGCGCTGAACCAATGTGTTAGCCAGAAATACAAGTTGTCCTATGGAATAAGGGTCTGAAACTTGGGGGCAGGGACATTCCTCTGACCTTTCCTAATGACACTCTTGTTAAGAAGTGACTTGCTTCAGTCCTGCTACCTCCTTGGGGGCTTCAGACCCAATTATGTGGCCCAAAGGATCATTACTGAAATCTCTTGCCCTCCACTGAGACCTGTATTAAGCTGTACAATTATGTGCTTTCCTGATTCTATGACCCTCTTTAGACAGGTTACAACCCACACCCCCTGCTAACTGGGGAAAGAGGCAGCATTTAAAGTGGTGGCTTCCTTATATTTAGCAAGGAACAGCAACTGTCCCTATTGATTCCAGTATAATGTCCCTCCAAGTGGCTGTTGCTAGTGCACACTAAGAAGAGTGTGGGCCTCTTTGGGGCAGGGAATGATCTTCTCACTCCAGAGAACTCTTGCTATCGCTCATGGAGAACTCTTTTTGCTTCAAAGGGGTATATTTCTTTTCATTTATGTATTTATTTGCCCACATACCCCAATCACACACAAGACAACTTACAATGGGCCACAATTTATTTGAGAATTGTAATAGAGACTCTGCAGCAGGGGCTAACTGCCCTGCGACTCCACACAACACATACACGTGCGCACACACACACACACACACACACACACACACACACACACACACACACACACACACACACACACACACACCTGTAGTACAGGCTCCTATTTTGGAGCACACATCAGCCACTTTCTATTCCCTCTTGTGGTCAAAGGGAATCCAGACAGCGTCCCAAGCTGCAAAGCTCTCTGGGATTGGTTTTAGGTTCCCTTTAGCCAGGGCAGTCATAGTAGCCACCCAGCACCACAATTCCCTTTCTTCTTGCTTCCAATCTTCTGGCAGTATTCGTCCGCTTGCCTTGTGCATGAGGATGGGACAAAGATGCCTCCCATTATCCTCTTGGGAATGGGCAGTATTATATTCCACCTTTCACCTCACATGATTACTAATATTAAACAAGAATTAAACAGGGCCGCGGGGTGGCGCAGTGGGTTAAACCATTGAACCATGAGCTGTCGATCAAAAGGTCGGCAGTTTGAATCCGCGCAATGGGGTGAGCTCTCGTCGCTTAGTCCAGCTCCTGCCAACCTAGCAGTTCAAAAGCATGTAAATGCAAGTAGATAAATAGGTACCACTTGCGGGAAGGTAAATGGCATTCCGTATTGTCATGCCAGCCACATGACCACGGAAGCATCTTCGGACAGCGCTGGCTTTTCAGCTTTGAAACGGGGATGAGCACCGTACCCTAGAGTCGGACACGACTGGACTTAAATGTCAAGGGACACCTTTACCTTTACCTTTAAACAGATTTTAAAAGCATAAAACAATACCCAATGCCTGATGAAACAAACAGGTTTTAGGTACCTTAAAAGCAGGGAACAAAGAGGCCTCCTGTACTTCCTGTGGCAGGAAGTTCCACATCTGGGCACTACATGCAAGTCAACCTGACCTCATTCACTGACAGCACGCAGAGTAAGGCGTCCCTGGAAGATCTTAAGAGGTGGTCAGTTTCATGTATTTAAATACTGTTAACAAACATGCTCTGGAGACACATTCATTGAGCATTTACTTGTGCTCCCAAACTTGCATGTCTAGGGATTTTGTCGTCTCTGATCATGATGCTGCACACTCCCACAAACTGTCACCATAAGAATAAAAGGAAAATAGGGAATGACTCAGAGTCCACTCAATTACAAACAACTAATTCATTGAGAAAATAATAATATATCATGACTAGAAGCAATGATATCAAATATAAAAAGAAAGGGTATACAATTATAAATGAAAGAATAAGGAAGATTATTGTTAAATATGCAGATGAAATTTCTCCCAGAAAAGGAAGTGGTACCCGGCAGACGTAGTACTTAACAGGAGAGGGATGCTACTTGTTCTTGAAGCTAGAGAGCAATTTGGCTCCTAACCTGAACCCAACCCTACAACAGTCCCAAATGAGGGCCTACCACTTAACGTTCACTAACTGAAAATAAAGTAATTTCTGTTTGATGTACAGGTGGGCCCCCATATCCACTGGGGATATGTTCCAGGCCCCTCCGTGGATACTTGAAACCATGGATAAGAGCGAACACCCCCTCCATGGTTTCCTGAGGGCCCCCCCACCCTGCCTCCCCTGCAGGCAGGCATGCTTCCCCCCCCCCCCCAGCTTTCTGTTAACCTTGCAGAGCCTCTCTAGTACTTAGTCTCGTTCTACTTGCCTGTAATAAGCAGCCTGGCTGCTTCTCCTGTTTCTTTAAGGAAGAAACGAAGCTTACTGGGAAAAAAGTAAAAGCCTGGGGGGGTCCCCACGATCCGTGGATAACCGAAACCGTGGATAGCGAATCAGTGGATATGGGGGCCCACCTGTATGCCATTAGTGAATGCAAGGGGCATCAGGAATACACCATAGATTGTGTTTGGGGCAGGAAACTGTCACTTGATTGATAGAGCTATCCCAAAATTTAGCTTTGAACGATAAGCTCATTCAGCCTGGGGGGGGGGGGGAGGTTCTCATACATACTTCAGTTGCCCAATTATGCAGTTGCAAAAAGGTTGAGATGATGCAAAACTCATTATAACTGGCACTTGGCTGTCTTTGACAGAAAGAATTAGAGCTTGAAAGGGCCACGAGAGGGTAAATTCTCAGAGAGTGTAGTGTTTGTTTTCACCAGGGCACTCAAAATCCCTTATCTTCTGGAATGCAAAGAGGGCTAACACAGACAATACTTCCCATGAGACGTTGCAAGAAACCAAAGTTTGGTTCAGATGATTTAGCAGCTCATCTGGGGTTTCCAATATTCTTAACAAGCACTTAGCAACAACAATAGCACTGCGAAGACGTAAGCTTCATATGTTCTGTTCAATATTTGAAAAGCTCCTTCTCTATGATTATCTATCTCTCTGGCACTTGCTGCCTACTGGAAATATATTCATATTTTAACACAAAATGAACACTGGAGATATTAGCACCTGAGCCCTCCTTAGTATTCATAAATATTATATAATACCACTAGATCACCTTTCTGTTTTTTGGGAAAAAATATCCACATACAGCCTTACCTTCAATAGCACAGGAGATACATTCCCCTAAAGTTGAGAGCTGTGCAAAACAGAGCTATCTGAGACACCGTTTCCCATGAGGCAGGAAACTGGCACAGATAGGCCTTGTGCTACCCAGAATGCCTGGGCTACAAAAATCCCATTGGCTACAATGCCTGTCAATCACAACCAGGACATACAGAATGAATCATGTAATGAATCAGCGCTTAAGGAAGCAGTATTATGGGACATATTACTGTAAATTAGATCACTACATATTACAATCAACTATTTTTATTAATAGGCATTAATAGCAGCATAAACCAGTACGTAACCCAGGCTAATTAGTGTAAAAAATTATTTTCTTCAGCAATGGTGGGGGTTTTTTTTGGAGAGAAGGATGCACTGGCACGAGTTGACCTTGCATATCTCTGAATCCATCTTCAGCATATTTAAAGAATTTTGCAATGTGAGATGCAGCTTCCAGCTGTAAGAGGATTTATCTCTTACCCTTGAACGTAAAACCAATTTGGAACATTTACAGTAGAAGCTGAAGAAACAGGAGCTCCTTCCAGAGCCCAGCCCCCAAGAAGTGCTTGTTTTTATCCACGATTGGATGATATCAAAGACAGCACTGTGACGACCACGGCGATTGCCTTTTCATGTCAGTTTTTCGGTACCAGTGTCGAGAATTTATTATTCATATCAATCTGTCTTTTAGATCATCTTGCACAGACACTCCAGATTAAATCTTCTTCATTATCATTACAGAACTAGATGAATAAGTGGCACATCTGTTCATGAAGTGGTTTATTATCTGCCCCTGATGAGGTTTGGGATGAATAGTAGGAAAGACTTAAATACGGAGCAGACACACAGGTTTAAGCTAGCAGAACCTCAAAAGCATAACTGATTGTGCACATCTGATATTACAGGGTTGGATAATTATGAACTAATAATCTGGGCCACTTTACATAGAAGAAAAGCAGAACACAAGGCTGAGAGAAGACAAAGAGTGGCAGGTGAAGCCGAGTTGAACAAGGTCCCCGTATCGCTTCTCTTCCATCAATGAAATATAATTTCAGGATCTGTAAATACTTTATGAAGATGTGATTTTTTCTTTCTTATGAACTACACACATCTAAATTACATCCATAAATCTATTTCATCAAGACACTGAATACATTAACCACTTTAGCTGTCTCTTTTACATATGAAGCCCTGGCCAATTCATTTATCATGGCTACTAAGCGATCGTTTATCAAGCTAATAATACAGAGGTGACTGTATAATAGGTGGTTCGTCGTAATGCAAAAGAACTTGGGAGCTACACAGAAGAGTTTTGCGTGTATTCTGAGGTGCTGAAGGAGTCACCGCACTACCGTGTTTCCCCCCTGAATACAATGGAAGAGCCAATAGCCATATGTATGGAAGTGCCAGAGAAACCTCTTGTGGCCAGGGGAGCCCTTTGTGTGGGTATTCCTGCTTCTGCATCCACAGGTGTAAATGTGGGTTCCCTTCCCCGGGTGTAAATGCCGTCTGGCCCGACCGGCCTCTTTGGATTTCCACCAGCAAAATTGATGTCAGAAGTTGGAGGAGGCCGTGTAACGGCCCAGCCACCCGTCAGAGGCCAGGATATAGCCGAGGCCATCCCCCACCCCCTCCCATGCCGGCTGGGCCAATGGCCCCCCTCCCTTGCCCAGCGAAATGCCCCCACGCCCGCCAGATCCCGGCTTACCTGGTCCAGCAGCCACAGGGGCGCTCCGGCAATGGAGCAAGAGAGGCCGGCCTCTACGCCGGCCTTCCTTGCTCTCAAGTCGTCACGAACATGCTTTACGGCACATTCGCGAGACAAGATGTCTCCCAGCGCTGGAGCGCTTGCTCTAGCACCGGCAGCTTCTGGAGGATTGCGCTGCCGGCACATCTTCAGGGGAAGGACATTTTATAATTGTTTAACTGGCACTTCAACACCTTCCTTCATGTTTTTGGGTTGTTTAATTAACAGAGCGTTCTCAGTTGATGTTAGGGCCCTTGATGCGAATGAAAGAGTCTCTAAACTACCTATGTGGAATGTAAATCATTTGAGACTTTATATGACACAATGAGTACTTTGAATTTTGCACACAGGACTACAGAAAACCATGCAGGCTCTGGACTAGCTATGGCAAGCAAGTGCTCCCTGTGGCCCAACGTTGTCCGCTGCAGCTTTTCGAAACTGTTCAAGGGCAGCCTCATGGAAAATACATTACTGTTGTCTGTTCCAAGCTGACAGCCACATTACGTATTCGCTTTTAAAATAAATAAATAAATAAATCACTATCCTTCTCTTAAGCCTAAAACAAAGAAGGCATGTCATTACACTTCAAATTCTAGAAATGAGCTTTTCCTATAACAAAAACTACAACTACGCTAGCTAGCTAGCTGGATCTTTTCTGTTACATACAAACACACCCTCCTTCCTACATTTACAATGTAACTCATGCTTCTTTTTCAGACTGCCATCCTATGCACACTTTCCAGGCAGTAAGCCCCACTGAACTCTATGGGACTTACTTCTGAGTAGACATGCATAGAATTGGGCTGTTAATTTAATAGTTCCTATCATATCTCAGCACCAAAAATTGATATAAGGGAGCTAGTTAATTTAATTTATATTTAATTTAATTTAAGGTTTCTAGGTCAAGTGTTCTGCTTCTTTGTCAGGCTGATTCTGGCAGCAATTAATAAAATACCCAATTAGAGTTACAATTTTCTCACTAGACAGAGATGATAAAAGTCATCACCAGTCACGCCAGACTCACAAAGCAAAACACATTTCGCGTCGTGAAAACCTACAAAAATACCAAAACACATTTTTCCAGACTGTTGCAAAACAATAAATAGAATACGTTTCCATCCAACTTTATGTTTGGGAAACACTGAGAATGTGGGATAGGCCTGTTGATGCCATGGAGATTTTGCCATCCTAAGCAAGATTTGATTGGTTCTCTTAATTTGGATTCTGAGGCTTAATTCACGTAGGAAGTCTTCTGTCATGGGGTGGACAATATGCCAGCTAAATCCCCTACCCATTTTGGGCTTTCAACAACTGAAATATTCATTCTGTAGAGGATGCATTAGTAGTGTATTTAACAGATGATGGTCTTTTTCCAGATTTATGTTACTTATTTCTACTCTATCTTTCGAACCAAGGTGGCCAACGTTCTTGCCATTCCACTCACAGTGGTGTAGTGGCAGATTGTGAAGTGTAGGAGTTCTTCATGCTAACTCCCATAGGCAAGACCAGTGCAGGACGGAAGGCATGTGCCGTCCCACCAGCGTCAGTGCAGAGGAACGCATGCTGGAGCAGGTAAGCTGTCCGAGGGCCAGAACAGGCCTGGGGGATGGTGGGGGAGGGCAGAAAGGGAGTGGGACAGTGCGGAGGCAGCAGCAGGGGGGGTGGGCGGAACGGGCCTGGGAGGGGGCGGGATCGACAGCCGTATCCTAACACACTTCCTGGGCCAAATCCGTTGACACGGATCAACTTGGACATGCAAATGGCAGTCACAGGTCCGAGTAGACCCATTGCATGGGCTGGGGCTTTCCCCAGGGCAAGGGGACAAATGTCCCCCTTACTTCGCGGAGACCTCCTACTTCCTGATTTTCCCCACTGGATGCATAGCCTGCACTTGGGAAAGTGAGGTAGGATTGGGCTGCCTGGAGCATGCAGCCTGGGACGCCTTCTGGGGAACTGAGTTGCCAGGCTTGTGGGGACGGGGAGGCACTTCAAGATAATTTTTTTAAAGGCAGTATATGATCTCTGAATACCAGTTGCTGGATGACAATGGTGGGAAGACAATGACTTGATGACTCAGGCTCCATATTTCTTCCCTTCCAGGTCTGTTTTTCTGTGATTCTGTAAATGCGGGATCCAGCAGAGTGTGCAACAAATGGTTTATTTGGAAAATGGAAGACGATTTTATTCCAGAAACCACTAGGTGAAGGCTCTTGCCTTCATGTTCTGTTTGTGGGTCTTCAAGATGCATCTGGTTGGCCACTGTGGGGAACAGGATTGTGGACTAGATGGACCTCTGCTCTGGAGCTCCGTCCAGAATACACCATTGTTCAGTCACAACGAGTAACAATTTATTAAATAAATCATCCTGTAAAAGCATGTAAAGTAGATGCTGCACTTACTCAAACACAGAATCTCATTGTTTACTTTAAGCATTTCAAAGCTTAATGAAGGATGACGTCCCTGTAGGATGACATCCTACAGGTTCAATGGGGTTTACTGTCAAGTAAATGCCCACAAGTTAGTGCATTTCCCCCCTACAGCAGGAAAAAGCAGGATAAAAATCCTATGATGATGATGATGATGATGATGATGATGATGATGATGAGTAGTAGTAGTAGTAGTAGTAGTAGTAGTAGTAGTAGTAGTATTGTTATTGTTATTGTTATTGTTATTGTTATATAGGAAGATAAACATCATCGAACAGGAACCTCCCCCCACCACCTTAACACAGGTTAGCACCTGTGAGTGACTGATGTCTACAATATTATACAATGCAGTGAAAAGGAGGTGGAGAGAGAGAGAGAGAGAGAGAGAGAGAGAGAGAGAGAGAGAGAGAGAGAGAGAGAGGAGACTATGCAGTGACCTAACCTGAAGGTTCCTGTGGACAAGTTGAGCCAGCAAAACCATCTTCTAACCTGCCTGCAGGGAAAATAAAATCACGTCTTTATATCTCCTGCCCACCAGGTTGCGCCGTCGTCTCCCTGCTGCAGTTGCCTCAACTTCTGGAGTTGCTTGCTTTATTTATTTATTTATTGTCAGAGAAAACAGGATGCAGCAGGGATGGGGGAGTCAAGGGCAGTGAAGACGTGAAAGGAACAAGGAGAGAGCCTATGCATGGGTCCGGCCGGGCCTTGGCAGTTTTCTCATTCCCCTGCTTCCTTCAGATGGACACAATTGCTGGCTGCCTATGTTGCAACACCACTGCTACCTCTATCCCAACTTCATGGCTGCTGGGATGGTGGAGGTGTTTGCAGGCTCAGCTAGAGTCCTGCTTGATTGTGGGCACCACCTAGGGGTGGCTGAGGACATTGCAGGCTCTCATTGAAACATTGTCAGCCAAGACCATGCTGGCTCTGGTGGCCGGGTGGGTGACACCATCAGCCCCCCTGCATTAGAAGCAACAGATGATCTGCACTCCACTGTATTCCAGCAGCAGGACTACACCCCTGCGTGGCACACAGTCCCTGATCTTTGCCTTATGGTGCCCTGAATACCAAAGCACACCCACTGAGGCAAACTGGCTGCCTCACACCAATTCCAGATTATGTGTGCCATTAATCTTGCAGTCTTGGTAGCATTAGAAGACTGGAGTGATTGGGATGGGTCTGGGTTTGATTGACCTTACTCCAAAGGTAGTCCAGGTAGGGAGTGATACAGCAGGAACTTCACAAACATGGTGTTAGAAGAATTTCTTATCTCCCCCCCCCCCGAACCTCTAATAAAAACAAGAACAAAATTACGATCCCAGCAGCTGATCAACTGTATGCTCTAAAGGGACAGGCATTAACAGATCTTAAGAAAAAGATTGACAGACGTTCCAGGACACACATACATACTTGGTAAGAGCTGAATTTCAAATCCAGATCCCACAGTTCAAGAGCACTGTGGAGAAAGGCAGGCCCACCGACGGAGGCTGTAGGAAATCTCAGCTGGTGAAGCTGCACTGACTGCGATCATAACTGTCAACCTAGATTATACAGATGGAGGCGGTTTCTAGGATACACAGATGCTTAACCACACAAAGCCAGTACTCTTTGTGGTATAACGTTGCTCTTGGCACCCAGATCTCCACAAATACACAGCCATTTTTTGTAGTCTTTCTTTTCCCTGGTAGGCTAGAGTGAAGAATAAATACAAGAATGAAGGTGAAAAGATGAGGTGGAGAATGTACGCCATTCGACAGAGCTGCAAATGATGGTGAAATCCATTCCCAACAATGTTTTCTGATACTATATATGATTCCTGAGACAGAGGGACTATGCAGGTGATAGCTTCTGCCTTAGTGCAAGATTTTTAACTTGTTTTGTACATATATGTTAACGGAAACTACAGGGAAGAAATTGCATTTATGTCTAAAATATGGAAGAACGCATTATGGAAAATTCCCATGGGGGATGCTGGTGACAAATCGCTTGGACATCATGAGCAGTGGCGTTTTAAGCCATTCTGGCGCCTGGGGGGTGGGGGCTGGAGCGCCCCCGTCGCGCCAGAGCCCGGCTGCCGCCGCCCCCCCCAAAGCGGAGCGTCACCGGCTTCCGGAGCCTCCGCTCCGAAGCCGGGACAAGCCCTCGTCATTGCGACCGCCCAGTTTGGCGGTCGAGGGCTTTGTGAGCCGGCCGAACGCGTCGCAGGCTTTTATTTGTTTTTTCTGCACATGCGCAGAACCTTTCTGAGGGCAAACGGGGACAATCAATGAAATTATACCCTTTTACTACATGCTTGTTTATCTGTTATTATGGAAATGTGGCTATCAAAAGTCTAAGGGAAAAACTGGAAAAACTACTATTGATGGCACGTCGCTGAAAGGCTAGTAATTAATACTTTTTGTTAGCTGCCTGTTACACAAGAATGAATTGGGGAAAATGTGTGGCAGACAACAAATATTACAAACAGGAAATGCAAATCTTCAGCCAAGGCATGTGGAAGGACCAGGGAGTTCACATTTCAGGCTTCTGTTAATATTCTAGGCCAGGGTCACCTCAAGACCTTCCAGTGGCTGAGACAGCCTGCCAAAAGCCACTCCCACCCCTCCCCTGCAAAGTTCCAGGAACTGAGAGCAAGGCAGGTTGCAACAAATGGATCAGAGGCTGGATAGCCAATGGAATGAACAACACGAGGCTCTGAAGCCTAGGGGTTTTATCGGGTTTTGCCCCATAGAAGCCTATGGGAGCGCAATCCTGAGGATTGCGATGGCGACGGAACGAATGTTCCGTTGCCAGAAGACATCAGGAACGTGCCATAAAGCACGTTTGCGACGACTCGGGAGCAAGGGAGACTGGCGCAGAGGCCAGCCTCCCTTGCTCTGTCACTGGAGTGCCCGTGCCTCCACCGGACAAGATGAGTTGGGATCCAGCGGGGGCAGCGGGCGAGGGAGGGGGGCATTGGCCTAGTCGGCCCAGGAGTGGGAAGAGGATGGCCTCGGCCATATCCCCGTCCCCACTGGGCCAGCTAGGCCGTTACACGGCCTCCTCTACTTCCGCCAGCTATTTCGCTTGCGGAAATCTGAGGAGGCTGATCAGGCCGGCCTGAATTTACACCCAGGGAAAGGGACGAGCGTCCCCTTCCCTGAGTAGATCCCCAGCCTGGCGGCAGAATGGCTGCTGGGGCTCAGGATCCGGCGGGCGGCCCTGGGCCGCCGGCCAGATCCTTACACAGGATTGCGCTGCCCGAGTCTTAAGTGGGCTGCCTCAATCCAGTGGTCCTCTATTGCTGGTTCAGGACCATTGCTGAGTTCTGCCTTTGCCTTCCCAACCCAGTTGAGGGTGCAAAAACTAATTGAAGGCTTGTTTCTAGATTCGAGCTCAATGATGGGGTTGGTGCGAACTCTTGGAGGTATGAAATCTTTATTTTGTGTTACAACAGTTGTTTCTCCCAAACTCAGGAGTCCAGGGAGGTGGCTACACGCACAGGACAACAAACTAGCTGTTCCAGCAAAATTTGAAGCTGGAAAGCTTCATCTACATTTTGGAGGTGTGATTGTGAAAACTCAATTTACATTTAAGGAATGAACAAGTCTCCTTTCAAATTTGGAGTGTTGGAACAAGCATTCTGCTGTTGTAAAAGGCCCGGTGATGGTGCAAACGATGCGCCACTCCCGGGCCAGTCGCAACCATTGCCACAAAGTGACGGCAGCTTCATACCCCCACCACTGCAGAGCACAGGCTGCGCTGACTCTAGGAAGCCAGTGGTAGGGGGGCATGTCGTGGGCAAGGAGGGGGAGGGCAGGGGTAGATTCCAAGTGGGGAAGGAGGAGGACAGGTGGCGAGGAGGGGGTGGGTGGATCCCAGCGGCACCAGTGTGCACCAGGATCCTATCCCCTCTTTTTAAACTCACCCTATCTCTTTTTTCTCCTCAGACTCAGTCCGAGGAGACCCATAAGCCATGAGGAGGTAAGTAGAAAATATTTTTACTTAACGTTTGGCAGGTCTCCTGACTGCCTCCCCCCCCCCACACACACACACCGTTGGATGCAGCACACGCTCTGTCAGCGTCATTAACGGTGAGGGATGGAATTGGGGCCTGAATGTTCCAGTGGCCTTTATACTTCTGATACCCAGTTCAATATACTTTTGTGCATTTCCATCTCTTTGTTAGTTATGCTTTGGCATTTCACTGCATCCCTTTCTGCAATTATGGTTGTTAGTCTAGTTTAAAGGAGGTTTGAAAGTAGGCATTTCCTCAGCTAAAATACCTTTTGTATACTCTCCCCTGTCACTGTGAAACCTACGTCCAAATTTGTCCCTTAGTGCATCATTAAGCCCATCCTTAAAGACACAAGAGAAGCAAGAACCAGATTTACCCTCAAGCTGTTTCCACTTGTGGAATCTTTCTGCTCTAATCTGTGGCTTTGGAGATAAATGTTGCTGAACAAGTTGCACTATTTGTTTGAAAGAGTTGCTTGCTTGCAACCTTCTCTAGACAAATCAGTTTGGGTACAAGGGCAAAACTACACTTTAAACAAGATATTTCTGATTGGATCTTCTTATATTCTCTTGTTTTAATGAAATGCATCTAGGGAGCTAGTCAACTTGATATGAACAACAGAGGAAGGAATGTTTAACTTCAAAATGCTGCCCCAGACTTTCTACATAATGGGCAGCCCAATCCATTGCTGGGGTTACATACATGATCCGTCAGCATAAGCCCCATTCCAGAGGCATGAACGGTGAATGCCACACTGCTGTCATGAGCTCGTGCCCCTGCGGTAAACTCAGTTCGTGCAGGAGCAGGTAAGGTGGCAGCGGGGGGCGGTTCAGGGGAGGATCGGGGCAGGGAGTGGGCTGACCCAGGGGGAGCAGTTCAGGGGATGATCTCAGCGGCAGCTACACACGCCAAGATCCTATCCCCCTTTTCCTGGCCCAACATGCCCTCTGAGGCTCCTTGGACTTAAGCCAAGCTTTACTTACCTCTCCTGGGTCACTCCTTGGACTTAAGCCAAGCTTTACTTACCTCTCCTGGGTCGCCTAGTTGCCCTCCCCCCACTATAGTATGCAACACGCATTGGTTGGTGCCAGAGGGGTACCCAGCCGATTTGGCATGTGGGGCCGGGTCCTCCCCGCCCCCCTATAAAACTAATTAGCATAATTTATTGGTGCTGCTGCATCACACTGACGGCTGGGAGATAGGATTGGACTATAAGGCTTCCACAGCACTGTCAAATGCCTCCATTTTTCCAATACAGCCTACATTAGACAATTTCAAAGTTCTCTCTGTGTTGTATGATATGTATTCCACTTCATTGACAGTTGAACTGTATTTGCTAGTGATCATGCAAACTATTCCAGAAATAGAGTCACACTCAAATCTATTGCATAATTGATTGTTTCTATATGATCAAGGAAAAACTGAAACTACAGAATGATATATTCAACATAAGCAACTACAAGGAGGATCATAACTACAGAGTCACTCCCTGCTTCCTGTTTAACAGAGGCTTTTTAGCACACAGGCTGCTTGCCTGCTTCATCGCTATAAGTAGCTTGCTGGTAATAGCGTTTTGGTGAATCAAGAAGCCTCCTGACCTGGTGCCAGCAATATCAGTTAAAATAAAGATAATTGGTGCAGGGGGGAGCCAGGTGCCCTGCGATCTGCAGATAAGTGAATCCACGGATAGCAGATCCACGGATACCCCCCCCCCCCCCGTATTTTATTGTTGCTCAATGTTTATGCTTAGAGCCTATATAGAGGTTCTGGTAAACTCTTGTCCAAGTTACATAGCTTAACCCACTTCACTTAAGCTGAGCTCAGAACCCTTGTACACAAATAAGTCCATTCCATTGCTTTTATCATAACTCACTTTTGAAAGGTTGTGCCTCATAAATGAAGACTGTATATAGCCCTTTGACAAGGATAGCTTTAGAGCATAATTCATCTGGCAGGAGTTTGGACTTGATGACTCAGGCTCCATATTTCTTCCCTTCCAGGTCTATTTTTCTGTGTTTCTGTAAATGCGGGATCCAGCAGAGTGTGCAACAAATGGTTTATTTGGAAAATGGAAGACGATTTTATTCCAGAAACCACTAGGTGAAATCCACTTCCTTTGTACTTTTTTTAAAATCATCATGGCAATTTTCTGTGATTACCATGGGCTTATCACATTTGGCCAGAATAGAAATAGATTGATGAATCTGAAGCACACAATTATTGGCCTAATGTTTAGAAACAGTGAAGAGCAACAAATGCCTCTTAAACAAGGTATCTCAGCTTTTTCATTTGGACTGTGCTCATTCAAGATGAAAAATGTGTTTGATTGTCCTATGATTTGCCAGTCAAGAAGCACAACCACAGCATACCACAAACACTTGACATGTCTGTTGTTATAGCATGTATAATAATTCAGAATACAAATACTTCAGGAAGAATAAAAAATTCTAGGTCCCAGAGTTTTTTGTTAGCAATGGTCTGGAGACTGTGATCATACTCAGACAGCCCAATCCTATCCTTTCGTGCCCCCCCCCCGCTGGTGCAGCTGCACTAAAAATGGGCACACTGTATCCAGCGGGGGGGGGGAGATCGGGAGGATTCAGAGGGGAAAGGGGATTTATTTCCCTTTACCTGTCAATAAGCCTTCTGCTCCACAATGGGTTTATTTGGATCTGTGCCAGCTCTATAGCTGGCACAAGACTGAGCAAAAGAAAGGAGAAGGGAGGCTGTGAAAAGAGGGGATATGATCCAGCATGCTCCATTACCAATGGATCCCTCCCCGCTCACAACCTCCCCACCCACCCCCTGCCCTGCCTCTGCCTTACCTTCTCCAGCAGGCATGGTGAGATCCGGCAATGCCAGGGAGCACTGCTGCCTCTTGCAGCAACACTCCCAAAATGGCCGATGGAGTGCTGCTGTGCCTTCATCGGCAGCCATTTTACCACCGCAGAAGGCTCTTCCACTGTTGTAAACCCTGCCCCCAATAGCCCAATCCAGGATAGACTATTGGACTGTATGTTTCCTATATTAACCTCTGCCATTGACAAAATTTGCCACCTTTTGCCACATCGTAAGCCACCTTGGTGATCCCTTCATTGGGCTCTAAAGGCAGCTTATTAGTATTTTTAAACAAATAAACAAAAGTAAATAAACATGCGCTGCTGCAACAACTAGCCAGACATCTAACCATGTGACTAATGCATGGCCCACAATTCAACACAAATCAACCAACAAAAGTTACAGCAACTGCTCCAACAGTCATGATGATCTAGCCCTCAGTGTTGTTGTCATTCTTGCATTCTATATATCACCAAGGATTCTGACAGGACTGTCACGAATGACACAATCCACCTGCACACATTCATCTGCACATTTAAGGTCTTTAAAACGGTCCAAATGAAATATAGGCTAATTTAGCTATGATAGCTAGACCTCAAGAGAAGTCTGTGAGAAATGATAACATCAAAGGCTCATTAAAATAATTGGAAATATTAATTATCTTAAACATTCGGACTGTGTTATAAATTTTACATTAGTAAAGTACTGTACTATATTATTCTTCAAAATGATACATGGCAATATAATACATGGCAATATACTGTGCATGTATTATGTACCAAAAAAATACATTTTGGGAATTAACAGCCTGCTCCGAAGCATGCTTGCTCAGAAGTAAGTCTTCCTGTCTCAGTTAGACTTATTCTCCAGTGTTTTGAACTGATGCTAAAGCACCCATAGTACATTATCTACATTCTACAGTATTCAATGCATTTACTCATGAGGAAGTTCCACATGAGGAAATATAGGTAATGGAAACTATTTTTACTGTAATGAACCTTGATGATTTTCCAAAAGAAATTTTGTACCCCCTGATAAAATTCCTCTGAATGGCCCTGGTAGAGGCATCGTGGCAGCTGCAGCAACAGCTCCATGTGCTACTTGCATTGTGGTGGTTTTAATAATGCGCCAGTGTATTTTGCTGCAGTATTATTAATGTGTTTTGATAGTTGGCATTTTAATTCTTGTTAGCCAACATGGGAACTCTAATCTGAGCTGGACACACATTTCAGAATGAATGAGTAAACCAACAGATCACTAAACACATGTTTGTTCCATGGAGGGGAGCGGGGGGGAGGCAAGTGTGTATGGTCATTCACTCCCTCCTAAAGCAGGACTGTCGTTGGACTAGGGTTGGCTGATGGGAGAGAATCTAGTGCTGTTGGGGAAGATTTGGTGGATGGGTTTGGTTGCTTTTCCATTATTATTATTTATTTTTGGACGAAGTGTCATTGGATTTTAAATCATTGGCTTTAAAGTTGCCAACTTGATTTCCACTTTCTAATACCCCATTGGGAGCAGGGCCTGGTTTTGTATCTTGTTCCTGGTATGAAGGCAAGATTTCAACATCATCAAATTGCTTCTTCATCCTCAGCTCTGTGTTCGAGCTTCTGCCTCCGATCTTCCTTTCTCTCTTCCCTGATTCGGCCTCTCCCTGCTGCTCCTCCTCTCAGGGGACAAACTAATGTGAAGCAAACTGGGAAAAGCGTGCGCCTACGATACAGTGCGCCGAAAGAACCCTTGGGACAGACAGGGGAGGAGACCAGTACCAATTACCAGAGCCTGGCAGTGCAAAAGGGGGTCAGGGGGCCCAACTATGTTGCATAAGTTTTTGTCATGTGTAAAGATTTTAGATTGTCTCCCCTTGCTGGGGGGTGGGGGCAAAATCTATTTTTCACTCTTGGCAGGCAGCCCTGGGGACAAATACTGGAGCAGAATGTAATGGGTTGTCACAAGAGCACAGCTATTATCAAAAGCTTTCTGTTTGACTCTGTGGCTGGTGACAACAGATACATTGGGCTGTGCCTCTGCATATCGCAGAGCGAAGGAGCTCTGCAGGGTTGTAGCTGTGAGAGGAATCCTCACAGCCACCGCTGCCCTCAAGCTGCTATGTTGCTCTGCTGAGATGCACCACCTAGTCCACCTTTGGAAACTTAAAAAAAAAAAACCAACCTGGGGGGGAGGGGTGGCTGTGACAGAAGCACACTCTCTCATGAGTATTGTGGGAAATAATATACTGTTGCCAAGCTCAAGCATTTGGTACCTTAGTACGCATGTGTGGGCTACGTCGTTCAAGCATCACTCAAGCTCTACTAATATCTATCTATCTATCTATCTATCTATCTATCTATCTATCTATCTATCTATCATCTATCTATCTATCTATCTATCTATCTATCTATATTTTGTTATATCTATCTATCTATCTATCTATGTTTTGAGTTTTATATATATATATATATATATATATATATATATATATATATATATATATATATATATATATATATATATATATAAATAGATAGATAGATAGATAGATAGATAGATAGATAGATAGATATAACTCAAAACATTGTGGAAACTCATCCCAAATACTGATTATGCCAAAATTCTGGCAAAAACCCAAAGGTAAGAAAATTGGTCAGGTTGGGGTGCATTATTTTCCTGATTGGGTGGCCACCTTCATTGGAATGTTTGCCTGGGTGACCCCGCCCCCAACCTGCAAGACCCCCCCCCCACTACATGCTGCTGTCTATGTTTGTGACCAGAAATCCCTGTATAAATCGACAGATGGGTGAGCCACATCAAACACAAGACACTTTATGCAGCTGCCGAGTCTGCTTTACTTTCCAGTGGTCAATCAGCTTAATCACTGAGAAAATGACAGAAGGTAATTGTTCCCCTCAGCAGAACAGTAAAAGAGGAAGATAGATGAAGCCCGGCATTTTCATTTTAGAATGTCTACCCTAAAAGAGGCACATGCTGATTTGAAAGACAAGTGAAAATCCTAACATTAATATTTACAGTTCTTAAGGTTTGGTGGTTTTTTTGCATTTGTTTTCTTCCTTATAAACTGTGATCAAACGATGATAAGCTCTAGAGCAACAGATGAACAATCACAGATAAGGATTTCAAGCACGATATGCACATTGTTTTTAATGAATATGTGACCTGCTGCAGTGTTGGGGGGGGGGTATTTTTCCTAGAACACAAATTAGTTGTCCCTTTCTATCTATACACAGTCATGAAATTAAATTGAGCATTACTGGCTATGAAATCCACTCCTTGGCATTCTCTCTGAGACCAAAGGTACACGCATTTGTAGGAAATGTAATACTGTGCTAAATTGTTTTGCACTGTTGCCTGTAGACGACTGCTTTTTTATTTCTTATGAAAATGTTCTAATTCATTACAAAAAAGATTTTGCTAAGGTGGCCAAGAGTGTGCTATTTTACTACAGTACACTGTATAAATAATGCATTTGCATGATATTAGCAATTTAAAATGAAATGCACAGCATTGCTGCCTTAATATATCTATAAAAATATGTGTTTTACAGCACAATTGTATGCATGTCTACTCAAAAGTAAGCCCCATTGAGTGCAGTGGGGCTTACTCCCAGGAAAGTGTGCATAGGATTGCAGCCTTAACCCATGTTTAGCCCAAATAGTCTAGTCCCTGACCATAAGTCCCATAGAAATTTTGAGGTGGACAAGTTCACTCTTCAGATCCTGTTAGGACATGCCTAAAAGAAAGGGTACAATCTTGGGTAGACATCTGGCAACCCGGGCACAAGTTTTATAGGACGTCATTTAGTTTTTGTACTTGCGAATGCTGTCATACAACAAGACAATGCCGATGCTGCAAAAACTGTCCCTGGGAACATGAAATGGTGCAAATGGAGAAGGAGAACAAGGAGAGGAAGCAGAACAGGGGGACCAGGAGGGTTACTCAGAGGGAGCAGGGGCTAATGAGCCAGGCAGGATTTTGTGGCCGGGATGGGGAGAGGCAAAACCCCGGGGGGGGGGGAGAACAAGTGAAGTGGGAAAGCACCAAGGTTCCATGACTGAGACTTTTCCATGACTGAGACAGGCAAGGAGCAAGACCACTGGTGGGCTGTGAAAACACTTGGCTCCATCATGGAGGGGAAAGCCTGCCTCTTCTACCATGCTGTTCCTCTGAACTAGCACTATAGGTGCTCAAACAGGCATTCCCCCTCACACAACTGGGAGGCCAGCAGTTTGAGAACTTGCTGTGATGGTGTCCATCTGAAAAGGAGGCCTGGTACTGATCTCTGGACCTCCCCTTTCATTGGTGAAAAATAGACCAAGAAATCCTAGACTCTCACCACACTCACATAAAGGAGAAAAAGACAGAAACATCACAGTAAACATGTCATCAATTTGACTGCTCACGAGACACAGAAGATAGAGGGGGTTTGTGGGCCAATGATCAGAAGAGCCAAAGGCTAAGGTTATCTATCTGTACTTGTTGAGTTGTGCTTGTAGCATTGCAGAGATTGTGAAGCTTGGGTGTCAAGACATGGTAATCTCCTGGTTCAAAGTGGGAAAGGGCAGAAAAGGGCATGGAAAACAAACCCAGGAGGGCTAGGTGCGGGGTTTCTGCTAAGCCGTGTGGGGCTGTAGAGCTCAAAACCGAGCTCCATGTAGCATGGAGTGCAGCAACCTGGAAGTTCGGTGATGACATGTGATGTTATCCCCAAGCGTCCAGAGACAGCATTGCAACACAGACGCCACATGCACCAGAGCGGACCCCTTATAGGGAATCAAGGCCAGGCAGTGGCCAAAACTGATTCCAGGGAGGGAAGCAAGGCAATGGAGCAGAGAGTGCTTTCCTGAAGGAAGTGTTTCTTGAGAGCTGGCTCAGTGGGTGCCGGAGCTGCACTTTTCAGTTGCACTCAAGGGAAGAGTGTTGGGAGAAAGGTTGGAAGGGAAGAGAGCAGTCAGATACCTGGTGTGGGTGCTGGTTGGCATGGTGGTTCAGTAGTGAAGAGAATGGAGGTGCTTGACACAGTACCAGCAGATTACCACAATGATTCCTGAGCAGAAACAGAATTAGCACATGAGCAATAATATTGGTGTCTGATTGTTGCTGGAGAAGTCTATAGAGGGTATCAGAGGAGATTAGTCTATTTCCTTCTATGCGGAGGTTGCAGAGCAAAGAGGTCAGGACTTCAAGGCCTTTCTCAGCATAGGATATAGTCCCTTCTCCATCTCTTCCTTCCTATTCCATCTAATACAGGATACTGGATCTCCTATGCAGGCCCCACCCAGGCTTCTGCATCATATCTGTGCTAACCCCACCATACTCGCCTTCTTCTCACTTCCTTGTTTCTGTCCTTGCCATTTTCCTTTTCAAAAGGCAGGGAGGAGGGAGCTGAATGGGAGAAGGACTAGCAGCAGTGCTGGCTAAAACCTCCAGAGGAGAAGAGGGAGCTGACAGAGTTGGATGGTGGAGGCAGCCGCTTCACCTCGCTTCCTTGGCGGGTCACCCCTGACCTTGACAGTATCCAGGGTGGCTTTGCGCATTATGAGAAAATGCAAACAGTAGGTACACTTTTTGATACTTCTGGGTAGGATTACCATATTTTTGGTGACCCAATCCGAGAAAAAAAAACCCATTTTGGGGGGGTACCAACATTTTTTTGAATGTTTTTGTTTTTGCATTTTGCTTTCTTTCAATTTGGGTTTTTTTAAAAAATTATTTACCCCCTTACTGTGGCTATTTACCCCCTTACTTTTCCTGCAGATGTCGCTGCTGCTGCTGTCGCTGTTGCTGCCGCCGCCACCATTTTCCTCAAGGATTGCCGCGCACAAGGATTCAATCAAGGATTGCCGTGGATTGCCACGCCTGGAAGCCCTTCGTTTTGAAGGGATCCGGGGCCGCTTGTACGCGGCAATCCTTGAGGAAAATGGCCCCGGCCATTTTTTAAAAATATATATATATATATTTTGTCATGGCTGCCGGGGGCCTCGCGGGACCCTGCCCGTGGTGGTCCCTGAAATACCGGGACTGTCCCGGGTGGACAGGGACATCTGGTAAGCCTACTTTTCGGAAATGGACAAAGAAGCACAGTTTATGGGTTTTTCAGCCATGTATATTTTAAAATTGAAGAAATAAAAATAGATCAATCCACAAAACTTGTCAGAAGAAATTCCTTTTCTCAGCCGCATACACTGTCAGAAATAGCAACAAATAGCGAGTGTGCGCTCTTAAAGGATTATCCGATACCGACAAGTAATGCACATTCGGAAATGTGCAGAAGGGGAATTTGGGCCTCTCCTCTGAAGCAAGATGCAGCATTTCTAAATGCATTTGTGAAGCCGCACTTTTGAACGATACGTTTTAATCCCCGCCCCCACACACACACTATTTATACCAGTGGAGACAAATCTCTTTACCAGTCTCTTAATTTGTGGTCTTTCCCTGATATCTAGATTAGAAATGAAATGTTCTTCCTTATTCTCATTCAAACAGAGTGGGGAAATTTCTTCCTCTTGTGATTGACTTATACCCTGGAGAATGAAACTTGATGTACCTTGTAACTTTTTACACCTACATACTAGAGTTATAAATGTTATTCCATAAATGTTATCCCTTTAAATACCTAATCTCTCTTACTCTGTTTTAAGAAGCCTGCTCAAAGAAAAATACTATATGAGTCCTAAAGCTTCGTTTTACCACTATTATAACTAATAATCTCTTCCAGGTTAAATTTTCAAAGGTATCCCCGATCATGTATTTAAATAATAGTAGGAAATTCCCCCAAGTCCTTAAAGTTAATGGTCTTCATTTTCATTATGCACATATTTCTTAGTTTGTAATAGTCACCTACTAAATTGTCATGAGATTTTTATATTTGCATAATTATTTGCATAATATTTGCATAATTAACTTAAAATTGTCATTTTTCTCTGCAGTTAGCTAATATATTTTTTGTCAAATGTGGTGAAATGAAATACCGGATGGATCTGGAATGAAACTTCAGGGAAGGAAATTCTTTTTCTACCTACCGTATTTTTCACTCCATAAGATGCACGTGACCATAAGACGCACTTAGGTTTTAGAGGAAGAAAACAAGAAAAAAAAATATTCTGAACCAAATGGTGAACTAAAATATTTTTAAAATAGTTTTAAATGCTTGAAAATCCACCCCTCCCCCTGCTGCCTGCTGACTGTTTATCAATCAGGACCAACCACAGGAGAGACAAAGCTGGAGCAGCTTGAAATGCTTCCAAGCTTCCTGCTACCTGCTTGGAATGATCCTGTCTCCAGGTTTCTCCCCCGCCTCCCCCCCCAACTCACAGAGACTCTTTTTCCTTCCTGCTGCCTGCTTGGAATGATCATGTCTGCAACTCAGCGTCCTCGGGGCAGAGCAAGGCAACCCCCTCCTGCCGGGTTTGGGGAAGGGAGAGGCCAAGCTGCCAGAATGATCGCTGATCGGGTCTGCAAGTCAGTGTCCTCGGGGCAGCAGAGCAAGGCAGCCCCCTCCTGCCAAAAGGAGTCCGCTATCTGTGTGTGCAGTGATGTTTATGGTATTTAACGGCCTTAAATAGCGCGAGTGCAGGAGCTGGTTTCCAGCGGGAGTGGGCGGTCATAGCTCCACTAATGCTTGTGCCAATCTCACGTTCGGCCACCTGTTCATTTTTTCCTGGCTGCAAATATGACCCTGTTTATCCACTTTTGATTTTATTTTTTATATCAGTTCCTTTTTTATTTCACATTCAGTTTAAGATTGTGTCATTTGCTTTTAAAAGCATTTGTTTATTAAAAATATTGATTCTGCTTTATCTGGCAAAAGCCTATCAGAGAGCCTAACAGCATCACTTAAATTTTAAAACAATGATGCGTAAGAAATGAAGCATAAAAACAAAACACTAGAAAGATGGTAAAAGCCAGGTTAAAAGCATTGATTGAAACACAGGATATAAAAGATCTGAGAAAATAAAATAAAAAATCTTCATCTGGCACCAGAAAAATATCAGGATCAGTGCCAGGTGAACCTCCCTGGGGATTGCATTCCAGATCTAGGATGTCACAATTGCCAAGGTCTTCTCATGGTTCCTCATCCACCACATTTCTAAAGGAAGGAAGGGCTTCTAAGAAAGACTTTAGTGATCATGCAAGTGCATGTGAGAGAAGGTGGGTCTTGAGGTAATTCAATCCCAAACCATTTAAGTTTTAAAGGTTAAAGAGCGCAATCCACTGGAACTATGGAACGGCGGAGTGAGCACTCCGCCATTCCAAGCCATCACAAACATGCCGTAAAGCACATTTGCAATAACTTTAGAGTAAGGGTGGCCGGTGAGGAGGCCGGTCACCCTCACTCTGCCGCTGGATCATCGCTGCAGCCACCAGAGAAGGTAAGTGATCCCCCAGCGGGGGTGGTCCAGATGGTGAGGGAGGCTGGCCATTGGCCGAGCTGGCCCGGGGGGGGATGGCGGCTGTCATATCCCCGTCCCCTTCCTGGGCTGGCTTGGCCTTTTACATGGCCTCCTAGGACTTGCAGCAGCTAAATAACTGGCGGAAATCCAAGGAGGCCCATTGAGGCCTCCTCGCATTACACCGGGGAAGGGGTTGAACATCCCTTTCCCCCGAGTAGACCTCGGAGAATATGGATAGGAACTGGCGGGTGGCCTGGGCCACCCACCGGATACTTAGACAGGATTGCACTGCCCATCTGGCACCTTCAATTGGGCTCAGAAATAAACTGGGAACCAACATAGTTGTTTTAACACTGGCAAAATATGTTCTGTATGCTCAATCCCAGTTAGTCAACTAGCTGCCATATTTTGTACTCTGTAGTGTCTGAACTGTTTTCAAGGGCAGCCCCACCTAGAACACATTCCCATCATCCAAACTCTGCCCAAGACCTACTCCTGGGAGGCTTCAAGATTGCACAGTAGCCTTCATTTTAAAAAAATATCTATTCTCTAGCTCCTCCTTATATTTATGTTTTGACTTATTTATATTAACCTTCTCACTCTTTGCATTCTGCTGGTTCTCTGGCCCAAACTAGATGTGACATACAAGTACTTGTATACGTTGTATCCCTTACACATGTGAGGAGAGAAAAGCAGCTGGGGGGGGGGGTGATACTGAGTGGGAAAATGGCTGGAAGCTGCCTCTATCTCCTGCCTTTCTTTTGCTTACTTTTGCTTACTTTTTTTGCTTTCTTTTACGTACATTGGAGCCTCCTGAGGCTCATTTTGGTTAATTATACAGTATATATAAAATCAGGCGCCTCTCTCTGGCCAACGTATGTTAGCCTAAACAACATCTGAAAAGGCTTTAGATTGGTCCTCAGTTGTTCATTTATGGAATATCTCTATAGCAGATAATTGATTCTCTTTATCAGTTTAAAAAAAATGTCTCAAGACTCTGCTATTTCAGCTAGCCCATGGTTTTAATTTCAGCATTCCCCTTCTCTTTCTCCACTTTTTAATTCTTTTGGATTTTTTTGTTTCTGTTATATGTAAGTGAACCTATTTGGGCAGGAGCTGCCTGCCTGCCTATGTCTTCCATACAATTCCTCGTTTTTCAGGAGTTCAACAAATCACATAAATATAATGATGTTGAAACTTTCCAGTGCATTGTTCTGTGCTGATAAGGTTCATTTTGGGAGTGTGAGTTTGCACAGTTGCCACACACCGACATGAAAATGGGTACATGAAAATCCCTTTCTTTGCGATAAGACTGCAAGGAATACATTAAACAGCCCATGCAAAAGTAAATGGATGAATTCAGCACTTCTTATTGCCTCGTGGATGTAGGATGCCTGAAAGAGAGAGAGAAACAATTGTATCGGGAACTGCAGTGATTACTCTGTCTAGAAGGGTGCTTTTCTGCAGCAGTAGGGTATTTATTGTGCGTGATTCAACACAAACACTGGCTTCTGTTAAAAATAAGCAATAGCCCACAGTGATAGCCTTTGCACAGCAGAAAAGCAGTTGTATCCCGTCTGATGCAGGTGCTGCTTGATCAGTTACTGCAGACATCAAACACAATTTTTGTTATTGTTGTTGTTGAGTCCTAAAGCTAATCTCAAGTTGTCGGAGGCCTCTGCTTTGATTGAGTCCGCTTCCTCCTGTTTGCAGAGACGCCAGAACAGGATCTGTCTTTAGATTTCCTTTGGAAGCCACCCGGTGGAATAAGCTTCAAGGACTAAAAAAAACTAAAATAACTTTAAAAAAAAAAAAGGATGCCACTGGTTGTTGTTGTTGTTTTTTTTCCAGGTAGAAACTCTTTATTTCCTGAGAAAAGGATGAGGTAATCAGAGAAGAGAAAAGCTAGCAAGGGGAAATCTATTGAAAGCCCATTTAAAAAGGCTGCCACAATACACCTGTGATTCAGTGACAACTTTGATTAGTGGCTTTGCCAAATCCTGACCTGCCTACATGGATACTCTGATCCTTAAGCATAGGAACATACTTTGTACTGAGTTGGAACCTTGGTCAATCTAGCTCAGTAGGGACTACACTGACTGGCGGTCTCTTCCAGGGCTTCAGGCTTGAGTTTTCTGTGTCCTACTACCTGGAGATACTAGGAGTGAAGCTGAATGCAAAGCAGGTACAGGTGGGCCCCCATATCCGCTGGGGATATGTTCCAGGCCCCTCCGTGGATACTTGAAACCGTGGATAAGAGCAAACACCCCCTCCATGCTTTTCTGAACCCCCCCCCTGCCTCCCCTGCAGGCAGGCATGCTTGCCCCCCCAGCTCTTATTTTTCTTTCAGCAAGCTTTGTTTCTTCCTTAAAACAAACAGAGAAGCAGCCTCCATTGCAGGCAAGTAGAACGAGACTAAGTCCTAGAGAGCCTCTGCAAGGTTTCTGTTAACCTTGCAGAGCCTCTCTAGGACTTAGTTTCGTTCTACTTGCCTGTAATAAGCAGCCAGAGGCTGCTTCTCCTGTTTCTTTAAGGAAGAAACGAAGCTTACTGGGGAAAAAAGTAAAAGCCTGGGGGGGTCCCCACGATCCGTGGATAACTGAAACCGTGGATAGCGAATCAGTGGATATGGGGGCCCACCTGTACTCTACTACCAAGCTACAGCCCTTTCCAAACATGAATGGTGAACCAACGGTAAAAGAAATGCAGGTTTAGTTCTGATAGTTGCCAGCCATCATACAATCACACAGAGGAAAGTGCAGGACTCCCAGCAGGCTTGCAACCAAACAGGGATTGTGTAGAGGTGCTGATATATGAACTACCTCCATGCGGGGTCTATATACATGTGGCCCCTGGACCTGTCACCATAACGCCACAATGATATACACTGCAGAGTACCCACGTGGTGCACTGCTTAATGACAATCAGCATCTCCATGTGATTCCTGCAAGCCACCGGACACCTCATATTTCTCTGTGTGTACTGACCTCAAAAGATCAAATGGTTAGAAACCCATTAGACTAGAGTTCTGTGGCTTGAGCAGCCATTCCCAAAATGTGGGTCAGGGCTCTCTCGGATGCTGCCAGAGAATTGGGAGTGTGCTCTGAGAAATAAATTAATTAAATAATTCCGTTCCAGACAGGCAGCTGTTTGTTAGTCTGTTGCAACAAAACCAACAAAAAGTCGAGTCCACTGGCACCTTATTAAAGACTTATTGCCCAATCCTATCCCCTGTCATGTTGAAGCATGCAGTCATGCCATGGAGGTGCGCACTGCATGCTATGATGGGGGCTCAGGAGGCCTGCAAGAGGTAAGGGAAAATATGCTTACCTCCTGCGATGGCCTATGGGTCTCCTTGGACTCAGCTATATACTGTAGCTGGTGTAAGTCCCTGGAGAGCCAGGGAGGGGTGAGGGCAGAAAAAGGTAAGGTCTAGCATGTGCCACTGCGTCTAGATCTGCCTCCTCCCTCCCGTGACACGTCCCCTGGTTCCTCCCTCCAAATGCCCTGTTACCATTGAGGCCGTTTGGGCTTACACTGGGGGAAAGGGATGAACATACCTTTCTACTGAGGTGTGCCCCAACTCCACTGGCACAGGCCCCATACTTTGCGCGCTGCGCACTGTGGCGGATGTTACGCAGGATTGGGCTGTAATTCTATGTAAAGGTTGAATTCGGGCAATACTGGGCTAGAGAGATGGTAAATGACAAAATTATGTTACGATCCCTGTTCAGCTATAAACTTAGGTGATATTGAGCAATTCACTGTCTCTCAAACTAGTTAGCCAAACACACAAACTTTTATTGAGGCTAAGAGGCAAACTACACAGCACACATGACTTGCGAGATCCATGATGAGGTCTTATGGTATACAGAATCCCACTTAAAACCAGCCTGGAGTGGAGCAGTGGTGCTGTGGCAAGGGATGTTCAGTCCTTTCCCTCTGCAATGTTCCTGATCTCAAGTGTTTCCACACACATGCATGCTGGTTTCTCCAGCAGGCCAAATAAATAGGAGCTTGGGGAAATTTAGACTGGGAAAACACTCTTTCCCCAGTGTTGCTGCTCTGGTTCAATTTGGGGTCCTCCATGGCTGCTTTGAAGTGAAAATAAATACATTGGGAGATGGTTATCCTAGCTAAAATGCAGTTTGGCCATAAGGCTGCATTATGCACACAATACCTATGAGTAAGCCCCATTTAATATAAGGGAACTTTCCCCCAAGTAAACATCTGTAGGATAAGGTTCTAAAACACTCTGACCTACTGGGAAACAGTGGGTACAAAGGAGATGAACAAAAAAAGATAAAGTAAATGGTTATGGATTCTATTCCGCGTAAATCTGCAGACCCTCTAACTATCCCCTTCAAGAGGTCTGGTCTCAGTATTGACGCTGTAATAAAAGTTTCCCTTTTTTGTAAATCAAAAGCTTGGAGAAAAGCCAAATAATGAGAAGCCTTGCCAATTCCTCATGCCACTTAATTTGAGTTGGAAAAGCAGACAGCAATTCGGCACTCTTATGGACTAGTTTCAGTCCATCAGCTACACCTAACTGTCCACCTGCCATATCTTTTTTTGCTATATGAATGGCTCCTGTTTCCCATGAATGCTCCAGGACTTTCATGCCTCAAATAAGACACGTAATATCATTTCTCTTTGGTGCATGAAATGATCTGACTTGCTTATCGTCCACATCCAGACAGATATTGTACGTTGCTGTTTCACAGACCTTTAAAACATGGGCAGCACATTCAGAGTTTTAGGGCAGTGGTGTCCAGAGATAATGCTTCAATTAAAAAAAAGTATTATTTTGCTATATCCTGTAGCTATCCTTCACTTAATAAGAGCAGGAACTTTATGGGCTGAATTATAGTAGAACAGGAGCAGAAGTAACTGGTGTATGTGCTGCTTCCGACATAAGCAGCACCTCCACAGAATCAGGGCCCTGATAACTGAAATATCGGATAACAATACTGCTTGTGAGTAGATCACCATGCCTGAAAAGGTTGTTGTTGATGAGGCTACAAGGCAAGTACTTCAGTAATTTTAAATAAACACTATTTGGATCCAAGAAACCTTCCCATTTGAACATAATTAAACACGCATTATTATTTGATCATAGTTCCAACATTTACAGGTTTGAAAGCCATGTATAGCTAAATTCACTTTAGCTGGAGCACATCCGAAAAGACTGTGTATGGCAGGCCCAGCCTGGGAAGGGGCATTGGATACCCTCTCCCAGGTCGGGCCAGCCAATGGCTCCCTCCCTTGCCACCCCTGCCTGCCCTCCCCAGGACCTCCCACCGCCCGGTGCAGCACTCACCTGTGTCCGGCGGTGTGGAGTCCATCTGGCAGCAGTGTGAGTGGTGCCAGCCTCCACACCGGCACCGCTTACACTTGAGGAGCCACTAAAGTGCCGTACGTCACTTTTGCAACTCCTTAGGCCAGTGGAGCGCACACTCTGCCAGCCTAGAGATGCGCAGGATTGCGCTCTGAGCAAGGCAGGCTTAAATGTTGTCCCGGCAGTGGTGTAAAATGCTGAGGAAGACAAGGTGGCTAGCATTGCCCCTTCCCCTGAGAAGCCTGCTGTTTAAACAGCTTCTCCTGGTTCAGCATCAATTGACTTAGGTGGCACAGGGAAAGTGGTTCCCATGCATGCTCCTCAGGAGAGTCTTTGGAATCAGAAGTGGAAGGCAGAGCTTTGTCCTCTGGCCTTGGAGAAGATACTGAGTCCAACTTCAGAGATACCCCTTGCATAGCAGGTTCTGAAGTAGGGGTTTCCAGGATCCATGTCAAGGGAATTCTTTCCCCCGAATCCGTCTCTTCCTCAGATACATCTGCCAGGGGTTCCTCTGCCAGTCCAGGGTCCAGGGGTTCCATCCCCAGAACCACAACCCATTCTAGAATTTAAGAAAGATCTTTCCTCTACCAATTTGAGCTCCTTGTCCCTTTTCCTTGACGTCCACACCACATAGCAGTGCATTTAGCATCTTGTTTGGGATTTCAGTTCCTGCTATGTACATCTCTTGCCTGTCAAAAATCCCACTTGCACCATTTATTTTCTAGTCTATTGTCAGAAACCTATTATGTTGTCTACTGAACACAGGAACGTCCTGGAACCCCTAAGTGCTTAGCTGGAGTGGCATTTGTTGATTTGGGGGACCTGGACCTTGAGAGAAGGTGACTTTGCTGATGGCAGCTGAGGAAAAAAATGAGATAAAACAGAAAAAAAAATATGAACTGAAGAAAAAACTCATTTTCTAGCACTGTGATGAGGAGAGCTGCAGGGGATAACAGAGGTCACACGGCTAGGAATTATAAGTGAGGTGGATATGTTGAATATCTGATATACTTTATGAAAACAATTGCCTGTGAAAGGGTCTCACTTCTCTAGGGTTGTCACTGAGCAAAACATCTAAGGAATGCTGAAGGGAAATTAAAAGAGTTTTGTTAAGAGTACTGACTTTTGTCCAGAAGGTTTCACACATCACACACCAGTCCTATCATCAGGATGCACTGCATTTTCCAGCAGCACAGCATGACTTACAGCATCACAAAACACGATGCGCTGTCGCATGCTACCCCACCACTGCTAGAAACAGCGAGCGGTGCCAGCAGCATGACTGTGGCCCTCCCAGATTCCCTGGCACCAGGGGTAGAGGTGGGCTGTGGGCAGGGAGGGGAAGAAATGGGGCATTTCGGGGGAGGAGCCAAGAGGTGGGAAGCGGGAGGGAGGGGATGGATCCAGTGGCCATCATGCATGCTGGATCTTATCCCCTCTTTTTAAAACCTTCCCACCCCTTTTCTCTCCTCAAACATACACCACCAAAATGGGCGGTGTTATGTCCGAGGAGATCAATGGGCAGCCTGAGGGCTTACATGAAGTTAAGTAAAATGATTTTTACTTATCTCCCATTTGTCCCCAGGTCACGTCATCCTGATAGCATGCAGCATGTGCCTTTTTTGCATGGCTGCATTCTATAGCATGGGGGGGGAGGGGAGGATTGGGCTCTTACAGTAGGTTGTCACTGAATGCCAACTAAGCCATATTTAAAAACAAACCATTAGCTTCACTTGTTCAGCTTAGCTTCATTACTGGGGAACATCATAAGCATATCAACAGCTTGTACTCCAAAGGGACAGAAATTCCCCCTTAGAGAAATTTTGGTACTAATCTTTACATTTATCATATACAGTGGCATCTCTCAATAGATTATCCAAAACTGATATCATAACCAACACATCGCGTATCTTCAGGTTTGAAGCTAGCATTCTTCAACACTGCTAAAAAAGTATGTGTGTCTCATCCATCTAACAGACAGTCTTGTTTAGTCTTTAGCTGAGGTGTTTTGGTTTTTTTTTGTATTTATCAGTAAAACAATACTACACACTCCAAGGGAAACATCTACATTAAATTTAGAGCTGATGGATACTGTCAACTTTTAACCTGCTGTATTTATAGCTTTCAGTCACTTCTCTTTTCCAAATGGTCAATCAGGCGTAAACTCATGGATTTTAGCAGTGCCTGGAAAATCACTACAAAAACTCTTCCTTTTTCCTCTGAGAAATTCGCTAGGGAGTGGAACCAGTATATGAAAGGAAGCAAGGCATGTATCATTCATCAAGACTTGACTGCCCAAGCCATAAGATAGAACTATTGTGCCTCACTGCTTTGCAATTGTGCAGTTTTATTGTGACGATCTGACCTTTTTCCTAGATCTGATTTTTGCAATCAGAATGTGTATTATTACGGGATGGTATTGTGGGATGACCTTCCAAGAGTGTTGCTTTCAAAGAGAAACAAGTCCTGATACCTTTAGTGGCCTTCCTCTACCCCCCCCTTTTTTTCATTGTGCACACTGAAAACAATAGTGTTAGAATATTGACTGCACTCAGTCCAATTTTGAAGCCTTCAGACATAGTATGAGGCGTTGTGTGCTGCTGCTTTATTAACCTTTAGGCAGTTCTGAGAGTTGACTTATATCCTTCTCCTGCCTGTCTGCCATGGCCCTGTGTCACTTCCTAATAACTCGGATTGTAGAAAGCAACAGAAGTATTAACCTCCTTCCAGTCAGAGGCCTCCATCTCCATATAATAGATGTTCAAACATCTTTTCATTGTCAAGGTCAGGGATGTACTATGTCTCAAGACGGTACTATGTCTCTAATCCTGTGACAAAGATTTGAACAAGTGACTGGGGGCTGCTACTCCAGGAACAGTACTCTAGCACATCCTGGAACAAGGTGATTTCACAGATTTATGCCAAGTATAAAAAAATGTGTTTCAGAAAATCCTACTCTCAGATTACCAAAGCTACTTTTTAAACCATCTAGACAAACCAGATGTGCTTGTCAAACCAGATGTGCTTGACTCACTATCTGCGACTTTCTAGTTGCATAACTGAGGCAGATCTGCGTCGGTAGTGAATTTGGAGAAGATTCTGATTCAAAAATATGCTGCGATTCAGCACCAGCCTGTCATTTCTTCGACAACGGTCAAGAACGAAGTGCCTGCTAAAATTGACAGTGCAGTGCATTTAAAAGGCTGTATGCTGCCAAATCAGTGGCGTTGTGTCGATTGTAGATTGAGCTTGTAGGCACTGAGGTTTGAACTGCGAACAAAAGGAAAGTGGAGTGGCAAAAATAAGCATGCACAGAAGCTCCTACAGGCAAGAAGAAAAATGAGCTTACTTTATCTAACTTGAACTCTGTTGGCGCAATCCTGCGTAGAAATGTGCTGGTGGAGCACGCTGGGTGTCGTAAACATGCCATAAGGCACATTTTTTACACCCAGTGAGTAAGCAGCGCTGGTGGAGAGGCCGTGCCACTCACTCCGCCCAGAGCCGCAGCCAACCGCCAGCGGACACAGGTAGGTCCTGTGCCAGTCAGGGCAGGGGCGTGGGGAGGGTGGACCAGGGTGGAAAGGAAGGGGGCAATTCGCCAGCCAGGCCAGGGATGGGGGAGGGACCATCGGCGGCATGCTCTGCTGAATCCTATCCCCTGTCTGGCTTGCCTTACACTGGATTTGCACCTTGGAATTGCGCCAGCCATTTTGCCGGCGCACATCCGAGGTGGCCCATCGGACCTGCTAGGCCCTACCCAGAGGAAAGGGACAAATGTCCCTTTTTCCCAAGGAGTGCTCCAGCTCCACCGGCATGGACCCAATTCTGCCTAGGATGCAGCGGCTGCCTTAGGTGCACCACCGCTGCATTCTACATAGGATTGGGCTGTGTGGTAGCAAAATCTGGTGTCAGCTAACACCCTACATGTGCTCATGCAATGGATGTGCAGTGGAGGGGTACAAACGTGCAATAGGAGAGGGCCTCACAATGTAGGGCCCACTGTGTCAAATACAGTCTTAACATTTTGTACGGTGGCTTGCCAGGCAGACAACTTCCCTAGTGGACTTCTTTTGTATTTGCAAGCACACAGCAAAAAGACAAGAGTTTACTGAGGCCCTCAACCATGCATTCACTAAGTTCAGCTCGGTGGGTCACAAGTTGGGCAGGTCTGCTGTGGAGTACAGTATCTGGAATGACTATATGCACGTTTTCTCTTTCTTTCTTTCTTTCTTTCTTTCTTTCTTTCTTTCTTTCTTTCTTTCTTTCTTTCTTTCTTTCTTTCTTTGTCCGGTTACTCCAGTGGTCTATTCCATGGCAGTACTGAGGTTGAGTACTTGGAACCTGCAGAATAACAAATACAAGAAAGGGTAGATGGATGGGTGAAATAATAATGAGCTGCCTTTCAGACCAGCAGGATTAATACAGTCCTCAGTGTGACTCGTGAGTGCTAGATGCATGGTATATCAGCACATGTGTCAGCCAAGGAATTTTCTCTCTAGAAGAGTCCTTAGCCTGGAACAGGCTTATTTCTTGGAAGCCTACTTGGTGTGGAATGCATTCCTGGTAATAGAATAGCTCATTGTCTTACAAGAAAGTCTTACAAATGCCACTAAATAGAGCAATCTATCAGAAACGTATTTTAATATACCAAAAGACAATGGCTTATAGCCAACTAATGCAAGTGTAGGGAAGCTTGCAGAAGGTGATTTTTTTCACACTCTTGTTTCCACTCCAGCATTCTGCACCCTCCAAAAAGCTGCTCTGGGTGGCCAGAGGTAGGCTTACCAGATCTCCAACCGGGACAGAGTGCTAGACCTTTAGGAGAAGGAACGTGGGCAGGTGTAGCTTGTTAAACCTTAGAGCACAATCCTAGGCATGTCTACTCAGAAGCAAGCCCCATTGTGTTCAGTGGGGCTTGCTTCTGAGTAAACATGCCTAGGATTGTGTTCTAAGGTTAACAAGCTACACCTGCCCACATTTCTTTTCCTAAAGGTCAAGCACTCTGTCCCGGTTGGAGATCTGGTAAGCCTAGCCAGAGGACCCTCAGGAAGAAGACTTGGATGTCATGTGATGTGGGATGGGGCAGGCTGGGAGCTGAAGGCGGAATCTACCCAAACCAAGTGGTTGCAGCACCTTCCATTCACACTACTTTGGATACAACAGCCCATTCGCTTTCTGTACTTTCAAGAAAAGTGCCTGATAGATTGTTCTCCTTGGTGGCATTGTCTTTCTTTTCTGCTTGTTTGTTTTTGCTTTGGAAAACAATTGGGTTGATGGAGTAAATACAGTATTAATTGTGATAAGCTGCTCATTTTGTTTCTTTTGTTCCGAAAAAATGTTAAGGAGTCTTTCACCAATCATAACCACCCTGGTTCATTGAGGATTCTTACAGAGCAAGCATATCACCTGCTCATCACTGTTTCTTGCCCTATATATGGTTTACATCTCATGTTTAGCCTCCTGGTCGGACTGATCTGGGGCCAGTTTTGTGAGAGGTGATAATAGCCTTTGCAATCTTCACACAGTGTTTGGCAACTGCCTCTGTGCTTGGGTACATCAGCCACAGACTTTCCTCAAGTCTGCCTGATGGATGATTTAGTTTTCAGGAGAGGATACAGTACCCCTGGGGTAAAAAATAATAATAATGGAAAAGAGTGAGCCTGCTGCCATCGTCATGCTTCTATTTCCCTCCCCTTTCTTTGTTGTTTTCCCTATGTTGATTATAAACTCCGCAGGGAAAGATCTTGTTCTATTAGCACCAAGAACACTAATGGCATTATACAAAATCATCATCATCCCCACAGAAAATGCTGTTCTAGTTTTAGTATTAAGCTCACAGAAGATTTATACATCTGTTTCCAGAGAAATACTTAAATTTTTCCCAATGCATCAAGCATCGTGTTTTTTGCTGGAAAATCAAAATGCCCCCATAACCCTCTGGATGCTGCAGATACATACTTCCTGCTGGCTTCTCTTCTGTCACAGGGAAAAAAATAGTTTTATCAGGCTTCAAGCCACAACGTGTGAAGCTAGCTGAATTTGATTCTCCCTGCTGTTGTTTGATTATCACAGGCACCTATTGGCTAGTATCTGTAACATCTCTGGTGATAAATATAACCTGTTTCCCCATCGCCCATCTTCCCCATGCCCTGTACCATTTGGTAACTACTCTCAAGAGAAAACGTTAATAGCTCAGCACTTATCAGGCAAGCATTCATGGCATCCTTAAAAAATACTGTGAAACGATTAGACCACAAGCTGTTTAGGATCCAATCTAGTCATTTTCATCACTCCATTGACTTGTATGAGGCTAAAAGAAGCAGCTGTAATTTGAAATTAGGGAAATTGAGTGAACAGTCTTTTCTCCACAATGAGCCTTCCCTTCCCTGGCTCTATTTTTGTAGCTGTCAAGCAACAAGTGCTGGATCACAGTCTGTATTACGGTTAGCACCAAAGGGGGAAATCACTGCCCATTGGAATGCTTGGCTATACCCAGCCTTCATGAGGGGGAAAGTGACCTTGGCGATACGATCACAATTTAAAAAAAAAAACTATTTCTTTATGACAGTTTTCTGACAATAGAACATGCCATCAAGATAATTCGTTTTTAATCTGAAGAGGTGACTATTTCTGGAAATAGTCACCGCTAAATTCATGACTCAGAAGCCATGCTTAGCAGCTATAACCTATCCATGCGGCCTTCTGACTGAAGTTGCCCTTCAATCATGACTTTAGCTAGGGAATGGGGAGTCACTTTTCTATGAGCAGTTCTTACCTGCATGGAGTGATGTTTAAATCACCCAACCACATTGGCAGGGGCAAATTTCATGGGTCTTCGTCACAGGATAGGCACCCCCTGGTGGGGTACCTCTGACTGCCATATTGTTAGCTCATTTAAAAAAAAAAAACAGCTCCTACATGAATGGGTAATGTTGAAAGAGACCTTGCTGTTTGCTTTAGGGTGAAACTTCCAGAATAAAAAAGGACCATATGGCACAAAGATTTATGATATAAACATACAGTACAGATAAAAAACTAGAATAGCCATCAAGTACTACAGAAGACGTTTTGTACAAAAATGAATCTCTGAGTACATGGGCCTATGTGTTATCATTCTACCCAATGTCTTTTGCAGGTCACTTTGGCAACCATACAATCTGTAAAAAATAGCATGCGAGAAGAAATTGTTCCAATAAGGGAGTTATGCCTGCTGGCTTGCAGTGCTTTATAAACAAACAGCCCAATCCTATGCATGGTTACTCAGCCCCATTATAGTCGATACGGCTTGCTCCCAGGTAAGTGTGGATACAATTGCAGCCAAAGGATCCCAATCTTTACAGATTAACAGCACAATTCTATGCATGTCTACTCAGAAGTATCCCATTGCATTCAATGAGGCTTACTCCCAGGAAAGTGTGTATAGTAGGGGTGGCCAAACTGCGGCTCCTGAGCCACATGCGGCTCTTTGACATATAATGTGCGGCTCTCAGAAATATGTTGGCTGAGCTTCTTTTTGCATCACAATTTAATATAAAAGGTTAATAAGAAATTTTCAAGCTTTATCATTATTTACTGGGTATAAACTGGGAGTCCACTGGATTAAAACATAAGTTTAATGTTCATGGTGAGTAAATATATTTAAGAATTTAAATGCCTCTTAAATATTGCAGCTCTCAAACATCTGAAGTTTATCGTATGTGGCTCTTACATGAAGCAAGTTTGGCCACTCCTGGTGTATAGGATTGCAGCTTCAATCACCATTTGAAGGTGTTAGTCTGAAGGTGTTATTTGGAGATGTTAATCATGTTTATTACTGGTGAAAATTTCACAGTGTTTTATTTATAGATCCTATTCCTGAACTGCCCCTGATTCAGCCTAGTCTCCACTCCACCCCCAAACTGCCCTGAATCACCCCCACTGCCACCTTACCTGCTCTGGCAGGGAGCCATTGGCACATGGGAGCCATTGGCACATGTGCAGAGCCTCTGGCCTTTTGCACTGGTAGCTCTGAAGTGCACAATGGTGGTGTGGCTTTCATGCCACCAGAACAGGACTTACGGCAGTGGACCGCAACATCTGCTGCCATAGGTCCTGGATAGGATTGGGCCAATAGTGTCTATTTCTAAAAGGGGAATGGAAGGAAGTTCTGCAATCATGTTCACTTAATTTACATCCTTGGTAGGACACTATAACCCATGATAACATCTTATGAAAACCCAAATGTATACAAAATACAAGAAAACTAGTTGGTGTGAACAGGAGCAACATGGGGACCTGGTTTTTATGAAGCACTGTAGACCTGGGGGCTACAGTGCTTCATACATTTTGCATTAGGGGACCTATGGTGCTTTTTTTCAGCAAACTTTGTCAGCCTCTTGGAAAAGCAGCCTAACAGCCCAACCCTATCCCCAACCAGTGCACAGCATGTAGCCACGTCAACGGAGCAGGTGCTGCCAGAGGCGTTCTAATATGGGGGGAGCAGGTGTGCTCCACCCCAGGCACTGAGTGGGTGCGGGGGCGCGGCAGCCGGGCTCGGGGCTGCGCAGAGCGGCGCGGCACCGGAGCCCGGCTGGCGCGCCCCTCTAAAGCAGCGCGTCCACTCGCCGCTTCCCCGGCCTCCGGAGGCTACGCTCCGGAGACCGGGGAGAAGCCCTCCTCAAAGCGACCGCCTTGTTAGGCGGTCGAGGGCTTTCTGAGAGGTCCGAACGCTACGCTACGCGTTTGGACCTCTCAGAAAGCCCTCGAACCGCTGAACACGAGAATGGCTGCTTGGGGGGGGCGCACCAACCCCGCCCCCCAGGCACCGGGAGGGCTGGGAACGCCACTGGGTGCTGCATCTTATGATGGGGGAGGGCAATCAGATAGCCAGCAAGAGGTAAGTAAAAATAACGTTTACTTACCTCCTGGTAGGCCGCCTGATCACCAATGAGTTTCCTTGGACCTACATCAGCTATTTTGCTGGTGTAATTCTGAGGAGAAGAAAGGGCGGGTCAGGGCCGTGAAAGGGGGATAGGATCCAGCGTGTGCAACTGCCGCCAAGAGCCACCCCCTCTCATCCCTGAACCATCCTCTGCCATCCATGCCCCAAGCCACTTATGACCCACCCCCATCTCCACCTTACCTGCTCTGGTGCAGGCTGGGCCCGTTGATGGCAGCAGGCGTGCACAGCTGCCGGCCGTTTGTGCCAGTGACTCCAATGCCTGTAGCAGTGGCATGCCATTTAAGGAGCCACAGAGGCATGGTGGAGCAGTGAAGAATTGGCAGAATAATTATCTGGTAGTTATCAGAGTCACAAGGTGTATGAGAAATGCAATTGGGTCCATGTTAGATTTAAGGAATTTAGGAATTGCAGAGCAGCTGAACATTTTTCCCCAAGGAAGTTGCAGCATCTCCTTCCATGGAGTTTAGAGAAGAAACTGTATAGAGTTGATATCATGGGTAGTTTAAGTCCATTCTAGCCTTGGAGATGAGAGTATATGATCTCTGAGTTTTTTTTCCCCAAATGTACGATTCTGTGAAATTTCAGTATTCTAGTTTAACTGGTGTGTTTGTACATGTATGAAGTTATTCTGCTGATGTAAACATCTCCTGTTGTTACGGTTTAGTCATTCATTCCTCATGTTTATCTGATGGTTATGTGTAATAGCTTCACAAAAGTGTTACATACCCTTAAGGCATCTTCAGTACTTTGTTATCATTTGAGAAACCATAATTTAATTGCTGTGGTATGGTGACTAATGATGATGTATTAATGGAATGTAAACATAGTCTGCAGACTAATAATCAATTTAAGATTTCATCACCGTTTAAAACAGGCGTGGGGAACCTCCGGCCCGCGGGCTGGATCCGGCCCGGGGGACGATCCGGTCTGGCCCGCGCTGGACCGGCCCGATCCAGCCCGCAACCGGAGGCTCCGCCGCCGCCCGCCGCCACCGCCGCCTTCCCGCGCCGCTTCCTTTTAAAATCGGCCTTCCTGGACCTGCGCAGAGCGCCGCTGCGGCCAAGAGGGCAATCTTGGCCTCAGCTGCGCTCTGCGCAGGTCCAGGAAGGCCGGTTTTTAAAGGAGGAGGCACCGAGGTGATCTGCGCATGTACAGAAAGGCCGTTTTGAAAAGGAGGTGGCACGGGAAGGCAGCGGCGGCGGCAGCAGCGGCCCGGAGCCTGGTAAGTTGGAGAGTGGAGGGAGAGGGCTCGGCGAGCGGTTGGTGGGTGGGTGGTTGGGTGGGAGGGAGCTGAGAGCGAGCGGTGGGTGGGTGGGAGGGAGGGAGCTGAGCGAGCGGTGGGTGGGTGGGCGGGTGAGCGGTGGGTGGGAGGGAGGGAGGGAGGGAGTGGTAAATTCACGGGGGGGTCAAATTTGCGGTGGGGGGCACCAAATTTCGGCCGGCCTTATGGCCGGCCCGCGGCCAATTTTCCCCATGGGAAAATGGCCCCCCACCCCAAATAGGTTCCCCAACCCTGGTTTAAAACTAGCTCACAGTGTGGTGGAGACAAATCAGTGTGGTGGAGACTGAAGGGCAGGACACTGGCTCCCTCCTCCCTATGTCCCTAAATTTGATGAGATACCACTTCAAGATGGTTTTCCTTCCAGGATGCACCAAAACCTAGTGAACATTTATATAGTTTAGGGAAGAATCTTTTTACTGCTAGCAAAAAGCACTACAAGCAACTATATCCAACAGTGCTCAGCTGAAATCAGTGACACAGTACATCTTTTAAATCTGGATCTCCCACAGTTCTGATGGGATTTTAACTTATTCATGGTGTGTTATTAGAACAGCAGTATTTCATATGTTCCCATGTTGAGAAAAATAAACATTCCTTGGCTTCCCGTACTCTGGAACACCACTCTCTCCTGCCCCACACTTCCTCTTCTGCTCCACTCCCCTTGTCCTTTTTGGAATCCAGAGAGCAGCTGGAAGAAGAGAAGGCAGGTGAGCAGATGCAGTCACCCCTTGCCAATCTGCCACCTGAGGTGACCACCTCAGTCAGAAGTAGGTCCCACTGATTGTAATGAGGACTGCTTTCTAGTGAGTGTGCATTGCATTGCAGACTTGGTGTTAATTCACACAACACATGGGCTAAATGAGTAAATGTGACTAAGAGGTTAGGTGATTCGTTTGAACGTCCAAGTCCCTATTTTTCAACACAGGCTGGAATATGATGATGCTATCATCATCATTTATTATCATCATCAAGATGCTATCACTGTGACCAGGGTTTTGCTCCTTTCCCTGTGGGTTGAAAAAGTGGACTTGAGTTTGGCTCTGCAACCACAAATAAAATAGCATTTATTTGGGGGTAAAGTTTCACTGAAACCCACAGGGGCTTACATCTATGTAAGTATGCTTAGAATTAAGGCGTTAATGATCTTAAAACCGGTGACATCAACTGCTATGAGTGATAGGTTGCATTCCAAAACATTCAAGTACTGTTGCAGTATCAAATTATCTATTATGTCCTCTCAAAACAACGAAATGATCGAATGATTCATCATGATAAGTCCTCTCACAAGGTGCATGAAATGACATTTTTTTAATGGTGAGACACAACGATAGTTGCAGGGTTGCAGCCATGTAGTTTCACAATACTGATAACTGTTTGCTTTCACTAGACTACCATAGCAGGAGCTAGAACAGTAGAGTGTAGCTTTTAATATCTAATTGGTTTCTCCATAGTGAGTGATTCAGAAAAGATAGCATTTCCCTCTGCCAGAAGTCCTATGGCAGAATGGTAATAGATCTACCACTTATAAACCACTGTCATCTAAATAGGAAATTTATCTAGTTAATGGACCAGTATGTACCTCTCCATGAATGACTCCAGCTCACTCCAGTCATAGCTATGTTCTTTTTGAGGATTTCTTTCTTTGAGGAACTTGTTAGTAACAGGGAAATACAGCAAGCTAAAAGCTACATATCAGTTTTCTTTTTTTTAACATAGCACAGTAAAAAAAAACAATTACTGAGTTATATTTGTCAGAGTCACAGTAGTTTTTTATGTATATTTGCTATTCACACACTGCAGAATATTGCCAAGTAACCTCACTTGTGGGGACTGACAACATGGAGATACATGCATTCATGTGAGACCATATCAATGATGTCTATACTGAATTAAGCACATTCATGTTTAAACATCTTCCAATAAAATTGACCCCTTTTAATATTTTTTCTTCTTTTTTTGTTCGTTGTTTTTTGAGTTCAGTTGGCTTTTTCTTTAAAATCCACAAGTACGCACAAAATAAACTGTAAACAATTTTTGACATTACACTTATGTACAAAGTGAACCACATAAGAAAAAAGTCAAAGAGGTAATTCAGTGGGGACCACTTGATCGACATCAAAGTGCAACAGACTGACTCAGCCCCGGCAAAGTCATGAATAGAAGTGCTCACATGAGGTCAGAAAAACGTAACATGAGCAAGGCCCCAAAGAGATCACAATATCACAGAAGTCACAAAAGAAACATCAAATCCTGTGTCCGCTGTGAAAATATTGCATTCTATGCATTTACTCATTTGTGTGTGGATATGTATACAGGAAATCTAAATAGCCACGGATACAATTGGAAGGTCTTCCTATTTGTTTTAAAGGTGGTGAGGGGAAAAGACCTCTTGCTGTTCCTTCTATAGAAAGGTGCCTATTTGTTTTGTCAGATGAGAAGCTCATCACGTGCCATTTCAGAAGAGCCGCAATTGGACGCGAGAGGAGACTTTTTCTCTCTAAAATAATAGAACTAGATCCAACGCTGCTTCTGTGTAGACAGAGAATGGCACGTTCCTTCTTAGGTAGCCCTGACCATTGACTATAGCAGCAGCACCACATTGATGGAGTGCAACCCAAAACTATTTCATTAGTGGAAAAATCCTATCCACACTCATAATAAAGATGTCTCAAGATGCTCTGCCATGCTGCTTTTGTGCTCCATACTGTCGCGCGCCCCCCCCCAGTGGATTTTATTGTTTTTAAATTTAGTTATGTATTGTTTAAACTTATTTTCTGTATTATTTTAAACTATATATTTTAATTTTTGTTGTAAGCCGCCTTGGGCATTTGCCTTCGGCATAGGATAAGGCGGGATATAATTTTTTAAAAATAAATAAATAAATCGCTTCCTAATCAATTGCACCATCATGACCATAGCTGATTTTTAAAATGACAGTAGATTTCCTTGTCATCAAGCACTATTCATCTGAATTACCTGACTTTACATGAATGGGGAAACCTATGCCTACATAGCCTCTGTGTGTACAATGGGGCTTCAAGGGATCTCTGTTATTTCATGGAACCTTTAGTTATGAGATCACTTTAGTTATAAGATCAGTTTATAAGAACCTTTAGTTATAAGATCAGTTATCTTAAATATCTTTGATGTTTTCCTAGTATTCTTCAATATTCACAGTTTGGACCACAAACAGTCACGGTATCTGTTTTCTACATAGTGTACAGCCAACCTTATGCATAAGGGATTGATAAATTTAAAAGTCCAATACTAAGCATGATACTCAGAAGTAAGTCCCACCAATGTCAATAGAACTGATTTCCAAGTATGTAGTGATATGTGGAATCTTACACCTAAGGTCCTTTTGTTTTCAGTTCCTTGGATCTTCTCCTGAATAGGATCTCCATTTTACTTTGATATTTCATTTTAAGTGAACTTTGGTAGTGACTCCAATCGCATGATTAACAACTCTCCCAATGCATGGAGAGTTTTTTTCCCCAGCCCCAGATTTCCAAGAGGGCATCCAGTGCTGGTGAATGGCAGAAAGAACCCACAACACTGCTTGTCTGACAGCCTACATGAACATTTTCTTTTGACCCCAAGTAGAGAGATAATCTTCTAATTCAGTTTTAGCTTCCTTGAAATTCCTCAGATGTTTCCTTCAGGGAGGAAGTTCCAAATTCAACTCAAATTTTAGATGGAATTTAGTAGCCAATGTACAAATCAATATGCTTAGGACTGAATTCTAAAATCTATATGCAAATGAGGGAAAGAAGTAGATTGGAGAAATAAAACAGACAGAGGGTTTTTAAAAAAAAACTTGTCCAAAGCATTTGGATTCATTCCCATTTTCTCTTTCAGTTTTTTTAGCCTAAAGAACTATCGAATTGACCTTTCAGAAAAGGAATTTGCATTTATAATATTTGCAATATATCCTGCATTTTCCTACTTTTGTAGGAACATTTAAATAAAATATTCTGTAAAACATTTATTAGATAAATAAGAAAATATTGCACTTTCAATGAATAGCTCTGATGCAACAGACTGGATGCCATGCAGCTGGGAGGTCTGAATGGGAAATTGCAACTGAGTGCTATGCACACTGTTCCTCAGGCCAATCCAACAGCAAGGGAATCTTGTGCAGAAAGCCTGTCAATCAACCGTTGAGCAGAGCAGGGAAAGTGGGAAAGAGTGAATCGACCCTTCCCTACTCCCTCTCCTGAACAGCTGGTGCGATTGGCTTTTGAAAAGGGTCTAGGTATGCTCTGCCCGAACGATTAGGCTGGGCTGGGTCATTGTGTGCACAGCACACATTTGTGTATGCCATTCCCCATCCAGCTTGGAATAGACATACTGAAGCCTGCTTTTGTGGCGATATAGTCCCAAGCTGGATTATGGCAAACATATATAGAAAAAGGCATCTCAAGAGTTCCTATGGGTTTATAAAAAGTGAACAGGTTCTCCTTTGTTCAGCCCAGTGAGTTGGTTTGTTGTTTTCCAATACCTGGAGCGATTAAAAAGAAATGTTCAAAGCAAGCAAAGTAATGTTTCTTAAGGCTATTACAGGCTCTCCAAAAGAGAACCTCCCATCTAGCAAAACGGGGCGATTGTTTACTGTGGCTGGCAGAGTTGGATTTCTTGCACTAACATAATGTTTCTTATGTTCTTATGGCTCCCGTCATTCAATGTAATCATCTACACTCCCCGTGATGTTTGCAGGGAGTGTGTGATGGCAGTTGATTACTTCCAAGGTGCACTTGTGCATCTTATTTAGTATAGATATTTACAATAGACTTCTTAATAGTTATTCCAATAGATATTTAAGAATATTGATGTTTGTTCCTAAAAGACTACTACAAAAATAAAAATCAAAGTAAAAAATGATGAGCCGCCATAACCATATGATGACACTTGTTCATTTATGGACCGATGAAGTATGAGTTACAAATGAATGAATGTGCAGCACGAAGGAAGCAGTTTCTTTCCATTCATTCAAAAACACATGCACACATTCAACTTTTTTTTTGGGGGGGGGGCTGAGATGCAATCCTCATCCACTTTGTCAATGGGAGTTTTACTGCTTACTTAAATAGAGTTAGTGTCAGAGAAGTAAGTGACAGCCCAGTCTTAACTGGGCTTTATGACAGAGGAACAGTGGTCCCACTGTCATAGGTTTACAGCAGTGCGTGCAGTGCACTGCCAGCAGCCATTCCAGAACCGCAGGCGTAAACATCAGCAGTGTTAGAGGCCTGCTGCTGTGGCTGGCTACTGGTGAAAGTGCAAATAAGTCACTGCACGGGGCAGGCGGTGGGAGGAATGAGGGAGTGCCTGGGCAGGGAGGGGCGGGCGAGAGGTGGAATGGGGAGGGTGGGGGTGGATTCCATTGAGGTAGTGGAGGCTTACCACAAAGTAAGAGAATGAAAGTTCCCTTACCTAGAGGAGACCTTCGGACTCCCCCCCCCCCGCTGGATGAAGCACTCAGTCAGCTGACGTGGCTGCATCAGCATGGGTGGGCGTGTATTTAGGATTGTTAAATAGACAAATAAGCAAACAGCCATTAAAATGGAATCACTTGGCATTGATTTGAGATTCTAGTCAGGATATTGTTGAAAACTCTAAATTGCACCTAATCATTGGAGGCAGGAAAATGGCTACCTCTTGGAAATTTACCCCTGCTAACAATGCAGGATATGCACATGAATGGATACATAAACCTCTTGAGAAAGAATCACAGAAGAGACCAATGTTGAAAAGAATTACTGTACATTGTTGAGCAACTTTCCCCATTTCTGGACTGTTTAAAGGCAGAGCCAGTATATAGTTGGTGGAATATCACCCCCAATTTTTACTCTGTTAATGCCTTTTCCTCATAAACAATCTATCTAAAATCAAGAAATGCTTTAATGAGATTTCGGGCTAAATAGTCACAGGATAAAAATCTGAGGTGGTGCATCTGAGGTTGATACATATGAAGGAAGCCAGTTTTTTAAACAAGTTGCTTCTTAGCTCTTATTCTAAAGCTAATAGGGCTGGGTAAAATAACAGCCTACCATATCAGTCTCATTTCTTGTTCAGGCTGCAGTGTCAGCAACAATTAAAAGCTCTGGCTAATGACCCCAGTAGCCTAAGTTTAGCCTTCCCATTTCGTATGAGTCACATGAATCCTCAAAGAAGTATTTCATCTCAGAAGTTTTATCAAGGGGATTTAAAAAAAAACAAAACCTTGTACCTGAGTTTATGAATTTGCAATTTCCACCCCCCCCCCAAAAAAAAAACCACATACAAAGTATACCATCTCAGCCCAGGTATTTATTACAGATGTGGGAACCCCCCCATGGACATAACAAGCTGTGCCTGCCTGGAGGACTTTCCCATTCATTTCAGTGGCAATTGTATTCACATTCCTCTATTTTATCCATTAAAATGAATGGGACAAGAGCACCTCCAAGCACCTCTGGGGTGCTGTATTGGAGTGTATGGTCTGGATTCAAAGGTACCTTTCTACTAGTGGAAAACCCCACTCATGAAAGGGCTGTTGCTGACCTAGTAAGGCCAACCCGCCCATTAGGCAGATCAAGGAAGTTGCCTCAGACAATGGATGGGGGGGGGGGGGGAATACCACCTTTGCTTCCTTTGCACCCTCCACCTTTGCCCCAGCTGCTCCTGAACCTTCTCCCGTGCACCCTGGATTACAAAAGGAAGAGGTGAATGGAATGGAGAGGGAGGTGAGAAGAGAGAATGGTGGCCTAGAGAGCACTTCCTCTCCTCTACTTCCTCTGCCACTCCTTCCCTTTCAAATCCTTTCAAATCCACCGTGCTGAGGAGGAAGCAGTATGGCACTCTTTGTGCACGGCTTCTAAGCAGTAGAGGAGGTGGTCACTGGTGACAGCATCAATAACAGCTATGGAGGCCCTGTGAGGAGGAGCAGGTAGGTGAGTGGTGGGCAGCATTTCGCACCCTGCCTCAACCATCCAAAGGTGCCGGGCTGCCTCAAGAACCAAGCAATAGAGCGTTACATGAGAAAAATGACCTCAAATCCAGAGGACTGACTCTGTTTGTGTAAACTCTTGTTTCGCAAGCTTTTTGTGGCTTGCAGGAGTTGACGTGCTACTACTTGCCTTTTCTTATGCACCACGTTTCTCATTACTGTAAGGCAGTGTTTCTCAAACTGTGGGTCGGGACCCACTTGGTGGGTCCCGACCTGATTTCTGGTGGGTCCCACAGAGCCTCCAATGAAAACAGGGGTGATGGAAAGATCAGATAAGTAATTGCCTCAAGGCTGAGTCTATTCAAAAATCAGATAGTTGCTAATTGCCCTTCAAAGAGCTGAGCTCCCCTCAAACCTTGATACTATTCATTAGGGCTGCCTCATTACAAGAAATGGATTGAGGTTTTTTGCAAATAAATAAATAAATAAATAAATATTACTTGTAAATAAATTAATATATTATTTCTTTCTAGACCACCTTTTTTAAAGTCTCGTAAAGCTAGGTGGGTCCCGATAGAGTGTCGTTTTAAAAAGTGGGTCCCGGTGCTAAAAGGTTTGGGAACCACTGCTGCAAGGTAACACCCACTAGATTGTGGTTCTGCACTGCAAGAAATCTTCCACACTAGCACTTGTGCGAGAGTTCACAGAATATCACAAATATGTTTCTCTTTCTGCTCACAATTCTTTGAAGCCAAGCCTATGTCTATAGGGTTGTTACTAGCGAACATCATCTATACTATATATGGGTGTATACTTAGGTATACATGCACCAGCTTGGTAATGGACATTCCATTTTAAAGGTATTTGTTTCGAAATTAGTTCAGGACTTCTAAAGCAGGGCAAAGAAGGTCACATAAATCAAATTTATTTTGACTAATCTATTCTTAATGTGGTCTAACTTTTTACTGCAGATATTAATCACTGACTGTACCATCCTGTTGCTGGGTAGTACTTTGCACTGCAAGATTATAAAGAGAAACTGGCTGGAGTTTATATTGCAGGGTTTTTTCAGCTATACTGAGCTTCTGCAGCAGAGAAATAGTATGTGTGCTGCTTCATTGACAATCCAACATAAGAATATAAGAAGAGCCCTGCTGGATCAGGCCAAAAGCCCATCTAGTCCAGCTTCCTGTATCACACAGTGGCCCCACCAGATGCCTCAGGGAGCACACAAGACAACAAGATAACCTGTTTCCCACTGACACTCCCTTGCACCTGGCACAGAGAAAACCCACTTCTAAAACCTGGAGGTTGCTTATGGCTTGTAACCTGTGATGGTCTTTTCCTCCATGAATCTGTCCAAACCCCTTTTAAAGGCATCTAGGCCAGGTTTCCATCACCACATCCTGTGGCAAGGAGTTCCACAGATGAATTACACGCTGGGTAAAGAAATATTTTCTTTTGTCCGTTCTAACTCTCCCTCCACTCAATTTTAGTGCATGTCCCCTGGTTCTGGTGTTGTGCGAGAGGGAGAAGAATTTCCCTCTATCCACTCTCTCCATCCCATGCATAATTTTATACGTCTCTTTTACATACAAACTGTTGATAAATATAAGATAAATCCCTGCTGAAGTGCTGATGATTGAGCCCCTCACTCATTTTTTCTCTATAATTTGCTATTAAGATAAATTAATGCTAGGATGACTTCTTTGTGACTCACAGTGAGAAGAACTGTGAGCACATGATGATAGTGAGAAATGATTGATCCTTATCCAGCTCTAGTCTAATAATGGAAAAGACTCATTTTGGATTTCCTACTGTTCTGCAGACCTGCCTGGTGGTGGCTGGGTGGTGATAGAAATATCCCAATTTCCCAAGCCTTTAAGAGCATCAAATAAACATCATTAGGTGGAACCCAACCAAAACCATATCATTGAAGGGAGTTATACAATATATGTTGTATGTTTCAGGAGCTAGACTTGCGTCAGGGAGAGGCAAATTGGTACACATATATTTGGTACAAATGTTGTAAAAGAGAAATAAGGTGTGCTAATGAAAAAAAGTGTTTTGTTTTGTTTTGTTTTGTTTAAGAACCAGAAGGCAAGAGGAAAAGAAAAGTCTGCATATATCTAGGCATTCTCATCAGAGAGGGAATTTGAGTATCTGAATATGGAACATGCCATACTAACAGCCTCATGTACATCAGTGGAATTTACATACAGTCTCGTGCTATGGGATCAAGCCTGAGGAAGCAACTCTGGCACTCCTATACATGTGCATTAAGAGAACCTGAAGCAGCCTCTCAATGAGATTAACACCTGATCCTAAATGTACAGGATACTGGGGTATTGAGGAAGCAGCTGCAGCAACAACCCTCAGGCCTTATTCTGCTATAAATGGGCTTTGTATGCAGAAGAGATACTACGCCACTGAATATAAGGTTGAGATATCTCTGCAGATTCACTTGCAATGACTCAGCCATTCTGATATATGGCACAATCCAGTCTAATGAAGCACCGGGGGAGTGCTCCCCCGGCGCTGAGTGTCATAAACATGTCATAAAGCACGTTTACAGCACCCGGAGAGTAAGGGCCGCCAGCGCAGAGGGAAGCGGCCCTCTCTCCCCCGGCGGACCGTCCCCACGCCCACCAGGCAAGGTAAGTCCTGCATTGGCCAGGGCAGGGGTGGGTGGACCGGGTGGTGAGGTAGGGCGGCCATTGGCCGCCCCGGACCAGGAGAGGGCAGGGATATTGGCAGCAAGATCCACCAATATCCAAAGTCCTCTCCAGGCCTGGTGTAACCTTACACGGAGGCCTCGGATGTACGTCACTCCAGAGCTGGCATACATCCGAGTAGACCCATTGGGCCTGGACCGCCTTGCACCTGGGGAAGGGGACAATTGTCCCCTTTCCTCAAGGTGCACCCGGGCTGGATAGGATATGATGGCCAGCCCTTTAGTCCAGCCGCCGTATCCTACACAGGATTGGGCTGTGAGTTTCCAAACTGAGGGAGAAAGTTGCACTCATGAACCCCGGAGCCTTTGCGTCAACCCTGATCAAAAGAAATGCTATCTGTTCTAAGGTAGCACTGTCCCCTCCTGCATGCCTCACGGAATGGAGCACCAAAGTCTGGATTTGCTGGAAAATATTCTAGCATCTCTTAGCGATGCTGCTGAGGCATTCCAGGCTGATTTGAAGGATGAAAGCATCCTTGAGCACACGGAGATGCCTTTCCTTCACCACCGACTGTAGGAGTCCTCATGCACTAGGAAGTTAGAGGGAGGATTGCAATTCAGAGGAAGATGCTTCCAGACAAAGTTGAGACTCAGCATATCCTCTCCCCAATCTCTTCCTCTTGCTCTTTTTATAAACTAAGCATTAGCCGTGCCAATCTTTGAAGTTGACTTGTTCTCTCCAGTAGTTTTGAAGCCTTTAACGTTTGTCTGAGTAAAAAGTCAGCTTTTCTTATTGAAAAGAAACAAAATAAAAAAAACCTTGAAAACAATGTAGAGCACAATCCTATGCATGTCTACGTGGAAGCAAGCCCCGTTATGTTCAATGGGTTTTACTCCCAGGAAAGTGTGTACAGTATAGGACCGCAACCTAAGAAAAGTTCCTTTGCAGTCCCCCTAGAATTTCACACTGAACTTCCCAATTCTCCCATTCTCACTCTGTTAAATATTGCACCCCAATTTTGAACACATTTTCTAGAGCAGGGGTTCTCAACCAGTGGTACTAGTACCACCAATGGTACTTTAGACGACTGCTGGTGGTACTTGGACTGCCGGATCACCAGAACCCTGCTCCAAAGTGATGCTTTCGGCAGCGTGTTTTCGCTCCCGAGAGGCTTCTGGCTTTGACCGAGCCTCTCAGGAATGTTGAGAAGGGCCCTCCCACCTACCCAGAGTCTCCTCCTTGCGTTTTCTGGCCTCCAAAACCCTGAAAACCCAGAAGTAATTGGCGATGATGTCATCGCCAGTCACTTCCGGTGGTACGCAGCAGGAGCGTGGCACCAGAGGTGGTACTCAGCTGGGAAGGGGTTGAGAACCCCTGTACTAGAGGTCAAGTCTATGTACACTTACCTGACAGTAAACCCCATTGAAGTCAATGAGTCTTACTTTTCAATAGACCTACCTAGGGTTGCCCTGTAATTCTGATTTATTTTCATGGAACTGACTTCCACAGAAGGGTGCTCAGGATTCTTTCCATACGATTGCCATTTTCTTGTCTATTGAAAAATTTGTTTGAAGGGGCTTCTGCTTTATCTGATGCTTAGAAGAGATAAGATTGTATTGTGTCAAGTGCTTAGTGTTTGCACTGCTCCTGCTATTCTCCTACATCGCACACACGCTCTCACACACACATTTCCAAGCATCTAGTACCTGCCACTCATTCATGGTAATGCTATGTGCACAAATGCTAAGTAAGTGAACCTCTTACCCAGGTTCTACTGTGCTGAGAAGGCTCTTTCCATTAGTTGAGTGCATTTGGAGTCTTTTCAATTTTTAATTTCATTTTCAGCTGCATGCAGCCAGAGTGGCATGTTGCCTGTCACTTGAACAATCAATTTCCTGCAAGTCAGAGTGCAAAATGCATCTTGTTAGGCCTATAATTTCTTCTAATTGCATGTGTGTTGAAAGGGGATGGTTGTCTGCTCTCTCCTTTTGTTTGGACCAAAGACATCTTGGCAGCAGTGCTTGGCCAGCTCACATAAATCAACAACTTAGCTGCTTGACCCATCAATGCACTTGCACCAGAAGCGTGTGTATGTGGGGGGGGGGGGGGAATGATCAGTATCTCCCTTTGCAATTGCTTTCTTTGATTTTAAATCTTTGTCTCCCAGATACTTGGACAATAGGAGAACTTTAGGAGGGAGGAAGCGGAGGGGTAGACAAAATCGCATAAATTATACAGAGATGCCAGAAAATAAAAGGATCATTTTGCACACAGCTAGAACTGATACTGGCCTCTTCCCCCCCCCCCCCCCCCCCCGTTCCCACTGAAATAAAATAAGGCGGCAGGAAGAGTCCTGCTACTGGAACAAACAGGGTTGCCACATTAAAAAAAAAAACCAAGAAACTGGCCCTCCACGGGTGCCTTTAATAGATGCCTGGTACATTAACAAAACATTGCAGACAAATCGTTTCTGAAATAACATGATAGGGAAAGATTTGCTTGCTTGATTTCAGCATACATGCCAGGCTGCTATTAAGGGTACAGGAGCAGGGCCAGTTTAAAAAAAAAAAAGCAGCTTGATAACCAGAGCAACAATCCAGTGTGCATGTATTGCACCCTAGAGTTCTTCTATAGTACATATTTCAGCAACGCCACCTATTGAAACCCAGACTATTATTTTTTAAAACTCTCCCAAGCTTTAACAACAACAAACATTGTAGGGGCTGATATGAACATTGCTGAATGAGACATAGAGAAAAAACTCAGATGCGAATCCACATGAAACAAACACACTCTTTGCACATGTGCATGTCGCTCCACCGGATTGTCACCATTGACTTGTCCAATGTTTCTGGTATGCTGAGAGCAGTTTGTGCCCCACAGACATTCATGGTGTGCAAACAGAGCAAATCTGAACATCCAGATCAACGCCTGCTACCAGTTGAGTTGACTCTCCAGTTCAGAATAAGAAGGGAGCAAATGCTTCTTCTGTACATCATTCTACAGGGGGAACTAGAACATCTAAGGATCTCTAGTCATTGTCTCGAAAGAACGCATAGTTAAAAGGAGGGAACAGAGAAATATTTCATGTGGCACATGACATATATACACTCTCTCCTAGTGTAAACTTGCATGACATTAATTTCTTCTACACATCCTTGGCATCTGCCTATCCCAGCCTCCTTCTTCCAAATAAATAACATTAAAAGAGAACTCAAGAAGGCATGCAGCTTAGAAAATCACCACACACACAAGCTCTGCCTGTTCATATGAGATTTTTTTTCCATCAGTAGCGCCACGATCATACTGCACATGTCTCTTGATCTCATTGTGCCTATGGCATTGCAAGCGTTTGGCTTTGTGTTAGGAGCTTAACAGATGAATGCATTGTTAATCCTCCTACCACAGGGAGAAAAAGAAAAACAAATATTGTTATAGTGTGACTAGAAATGTTTCGGCGAAATAGGCAAATTAGGCAGTACAATAGCAATGGACGTTATGTTTTTGTTTTTTGTGACCTAACAAATTATTGTTACTATTTATTTCTTTATCATGTAGAATCTCACTCTGTAAATGGTAATAAGGTGATTTTCCTCGCCCCAGCCCCCACTCCTATAGATGATACTTTCGCAACAGTTCCGATTGCCAGGGATGTTTCCGTTCTGGAAACCTGTCTGGGATTTTGATTTTGAGGAAATCCTGGATGCATTTTTCTAATTCTTCCTCAATGGACAGCTTTTCTTTCACTGCTTTTTTTTTGCTAGAGTTGGATTCCCTAGAACCAGAGGTGAGAGTTCGGAGCAGGTCGCTTTTCCTCCGGATTTCGGACTGCTGAAGTAGCTGCACCGGGCCTTTCTTGATTGGCCGATCCAGAGTCTGTATATTGGACTGGCGGGTGACTGGGCCACAGATGACTGTCTCTTGAGGGGAGCTGGCTTCCGATTGGCTGTCACAGCTAGAGGTGGATAGTTCATTACAGGACGTGCCACTTTCTCCTTCTTTATCTCCTTTGCCATTTTTGCAGCAGCAGTCACAGTGTGATGAAGACCACCTTGAAGGCTCACCTGGAAGGACAAACAAAGGGCAGGACAAGATTGCATTAGACCTGCCGGGAACCAAGAGAGAAACATGCAGTGCAGTTCTCATTCATATGCTAACAAATACGGATTACTTCACATATTGCATTATTGACATGATAAATGAAGTATATAAATGAGTATGGAAGCTTTGCTGGGAAGAAAAATGACTGGTCTTGTGGTTTATCATCAGCCAGCTGGCAACCCTCTGGCATTAAAAAATGCTTATGACTGCAATTCTCTGACCAGTTACAGGCATTTAGGTTTGACTGCAATCAATAGGACTTAAGTGTGCCTAAGTGGGTGCAGCACTGGAGACTAAATATACCTTAATTGGTTTCTTGATTCATATTTTTTAAATGCTTAGCTGAAGATCATTCTGCCCAAAGTAATAATCCATGGCTAGGAGAAAGAACTAGAACAGATTACAAAAAAAATCACCCTTTCCTTCTGAATGAAATACTGAGCTAATCATGGATTTAAATGTCATTTGCAAGATCTGTCCAAGTAAAACATAATTATCATTTCCAGCCTGTGGAGACCATAACTTTCATTTTGATCAAGCTAGCTAAAAACCAGTTCACCGAGTAATGGCTTTATATCAGTGACACATAATCTACAAGCAAGAAATTAGGTCAGTTTTCTCAGATGCAAATCAGGCTTTAAAAAATATATATTATATGTTATATCTTGCCTTTCTTCCATTATGATGGTGTGCATGGGGATCCTAGGTGATCACCCATCCAGGCATGGAATAGACCTAGACTTAGCTTTAGCAAAGTAGCTGAATCATTTCCTGTTGTAAGCCGCCTTGGGTCCCTTCGGGGAGAAAGGCGGGATATAAATACTGTAAATAAATAAATGTGCCCCCGAGACTATACCCTGGAGCCCTGATTAGGCAATATCTATGTTAACTTTCTCTATAAAAACCAGTTTCCAACATGATGTTACTCTCTAGTTTGCACACGCTCCTGGTCCTTGGATTCAGAACCCTCCATGGCCTTAGTTGCCCCTTTATACCTCTCAGCCCTTGTATCCTGTTACACTCCTGCCTGTGATGTTCACTCCTCCAGCATTGCCACCCTTGGACTTCCAAGGGCTTCCTGATCCCCCTCCCTTCTCTTTTATTGTCCCTTGTCCTGGAACTCCCTCCCAGATCACCTACATGATGTGTCCTACTTCCTTCAAATCCTTCATCAAAACCCATCTTTTCCATGAAGACTTTATGACTCTCTAGTTCCATTATCCTACTGCAGCTACGTCTACTACGCATGTGTCCATGAAATAACAGCATATCGTTCCCCTGTTTTCCCCACCCACGACTCCTCTCCCATCATCTCCCGTCCCTTCCTCTCCCATCATCTTCGTGTCTATTTCTAGACTGCCCTCTCTTTGAGACAGGGGCAGTAAAGTGCCACGGCACTTTATGCCATGATGGCAATACATAAATTCACCACCACCACAAACCAGACCTGAGGCTGGGGCCCTTCAGATAGGACCAGACCTCCTCCTTCATTAAAGGAAGCAAAAGGGCGGGAAAATTAAGCCTCCACCCGCTACATGCCTCCTCTTACTTTCTCCAACACAAGTGAATGGTGGGGATTCATTCCTAGGCAAAAGCTAAAGTATTGCATGTGGAGACACTATCGCAGTGAGGGCAAACCCTTCACTCCAGGTTGTGTCGCCCCCTGCGCCCGGATACGAAGTGACCCAGAATGTGCTGTCAGAAATCCTGGAAGTCTTCACACATGCTATCGATCATAACAATCAGCCTTCGCCTAGCTATCATTTAAAAGGAAAATCATCTGTGAGCCCTCAAAAGGATATAAAACAATTATCAATACATAAAGAAATTCCTTCATATTACAATTTGGCTTACCAGATCCTAAGAGAGATCCCTTCTTTCAGGATAAGCCCTCATTAAGCTGCCAAGTAAGAAGAAGTGTTTCTGAGTCGCAGCAGCAAGGGGGATTCACACCTGATGCTTGAACAACCTCCCGGTGTCACAACCTATACTTGTGTCATTTTTTTAAATCACCAGCCCTAAAGATGATTTGGAAATCCTTACATGTAGGACAATATGTGTCACTTGACAGAATGGATAGCACATCCCAGAAGCATGCTAGTACTGAAAATGGTAATTTGGTCGCTTTCTCCTTGCACAGCATCAAGCAGATGGTCAGAATGAGTCATTCATATGGAGAAGAGCTTGGCCTCTACAGCAACACCAGCCAATGACATTTTGCTGTTTGAAGCAGAGCACCAAATGGTGCGCCCTTCTTCTGGGTTTTTTTTTTCCATATTACAATCACACCTCCAATTCCTTCCTTCTTTCAAACTTCTTCCCCTTCCTTCCTTGTCCACTAGGAAGGTTAGAGAAAAAGCAGCATGGCGTCATTTTGCCTGCCTTCCTCTATGCCAGGGGTGGCCAAACTGTGGCTCCTGAGCCACATGCGGCTCTTTGACATATAATGTGCGGCTCTCAGAAATATGTTGGCTGAGCTCCTTTTTGCATCACAATTAATATAAAAGCTAAATAAGACATTTTCAAGCTTTATAATGATTTACCAAGTAGAAACCAAGAGTCCACTGGCTTAAAACATAAGTTTAATGTTCTGGGTGAGTAAATATATTTAAGAATTTAAATGCTTCTTAAATATGGCGGCTCTCAAACATCTGAAGTTTATCATATGTGGCTCTTACATGAAGCAAGTTTGGCCACCCCTGCTCTAGGCCATCCCTGGCAGGGGGTGCGGGATAGGCTGCCCTGCAGCCGCTGAGAACTGTCCACAATCTGCCAATTTAAGCACCCACTTCACTCGGCTTCATGGTATGGCTGTGCCTGCTCTGTTGGTCTTTGCTTCTGGGTTTGTCTTTTCTTCACTTCATTGGAGATGTTTCCTTTCATTGGACCATTTAAACTGACAACACACAAAGCCTTGCAGGATCAAGAACAAAAAGATCTTGGTTGTCCAACTGTACGGAGAACCCTTCAAAGCATCCAGGACATTTTTTTTTTTGCTTTCGGAGATTTCTCTACACAGCAGCCACAGCTGTTAGATACAAGGCAAGCTGCTGATTCTATTTTTCCCCATGATAAAGCCAACTTCATTGAAGTGAAACATGACATGGCAAACTCCTAGAGTGTTCACACGTTTTTAAAATATGCACTGCTCAAACCTCCCACTACTTTCCTTTCCATTTCTCTGGCCTAAAACAGCTGATAACAAAATGCCTCACTTGTCATTTACAGAAACAGCCTTTCCCCCCCCACCTTGCTACTTGTTCATGATGAAGGAGCCCAACAGTCTGTGAGCTGTGTGGCTAATTTAATTTATAGACTTGCTTTGAGAGTCCTTCTGTATCTAGTCAAGAAAAAGTCAATAATGGCTAAATTGAATTTTTTTTTTATAATTCTTCTACCTCTGGAAGAGTGATTACACACTGAAGCTTAGTAAAAAAAACAGATCATGTGAACTTTTGGAAAAATGCATCTATGAGCCACATTGATTCACAAGTCCTTAGTTTGTCGTTGACATTTTAACTCAATGGTAATTTTCTGCTGCTGGAACTACCTATTGTTTCCTTGCAAAAAACAGATTTACAGCAACCATGTTCCACAATCACAAAATGATTTATTCCAACAAGCAACTGCCAACTTTCAACAGGCACAACAACGACAATCATTCAGGAGCAAAGCGATAGATCAAGATGGATGTGACTGAGATCTTGACAGATATAGCACAGAGATAAATCTTTCTTGCTCTTCTTTGAGACACCTATGCCACACCACAATCACAACAGGCATGAAGAAAACTTTCAAAAATTCATTTCTAGTCCATCACTGTTCCAGCTAAGTGTACAATGCTATATAATTCCATAGAGTGCTTTCCCTTCACCCAGCCTCTTTTAGAGGCAAGTTTATACATTCAGCAGAATCAAATAGAAAAAAATCTATGTATGCTTCAGCATACATATGGAGGGTTATGTGATTGAATGCCTTGCTGCACCAGAAATTCTTCATGGGTAGAAAAACAGCAGGTTAGGATGAAGTCTAGACTGAACCTTTCTTCATGAAATGCTGGTATTCTATGTATAGGATTTTTTTTTCTTCACTACTGGGGGAGCATGCAAACATGCACTCAGGGGTATCACTAGGGTTGGTGACACCAGGGGCGAGATCTCATGGTGTCATCCCCATGAACCTCCTCCCATATCAGACCATACAATGTGGAGGCCTCCTGGGAAATGCAATCCCTGTGCGATTGGGAAAAACCCATTTTCTACCAGTGGTGCATTTTTACTCTGTTTCCAGTCACTCTCTGTAATCTTGCAATTGGTCACTGGGGGGGGGGGCAGTCATAGATACGCTACTGTGTTGCTCCGCATCCATATTCCATCTTGTTTCAAGTTGAATTCTCTTTTATGGGTCATTGTATGATTGGTTGTGATAGTCATGTGATAGTGGTCTCTTCCATTAGATGGCTAAAGTCCCATCTAATTCCATAAGATGGCTAATGCAAGCAAGCAGCCCAGTTTGGCAAAGAATTCTTTAGCTTAGTGTATTTGTAAACGCACGGAACGTTCAGAGTTCCTAAATAATTGAACAAGGGAGCTGCACACTCCAATACTTAAGTAGGCCAAGTCAGTGATGTATGTAGAATCAGAGCATAAGCCCAAAATCAAAGAAAATGATCTCCTACACCAAGCAATGCTTTGTGGGCCATCCAGTAATTCTTTGATTTGATTCAGGTTTCTCCCAAGCCCAAAGGGCCAAGATAGTTTCTCTCTTCAAATCCCAAATTCCAGTGAAGTGCTCTTATCTTGATATTGACTGCTGCCAACTGCCATAGTTTAAATGCATCACTCCTGGGCAGCACAACCCTGCCTAAGTATCCAGCGGGCGGCCCAGACCTATCCTATCCTATCCCCATTCCGCGACGTTCTATTTAGCTGGCACAAGTCCAAGGAGGACGTGTAATGGCGGAGCTGGCCTGGGAACGGGACGGGGATATGGTGACTGCCATCCCCGTCCGCCCCGTGGGCCGGCTTGGCCATTGGCCCCCTCCCTCACCGCCCGGATTGCCCCCACCGGTGCTGCACTTACCTTCTCCGGTGGCTGCGGGAATGATCCGGAGGTGGAATGAGGATGGCCAGCCTCCGCGCCAGCCAATCTTACTCTAAAGTCGTCACGAACGTGCTTTATGGCATGTGTTTGTGACTGCAAAATTCATGACGGCATGGAACGACTGAGCACTCGCTCTGCCATTTCAAACTTCTGGTGGATTGCACCCTGAGTCAAAGGAAGCAAGCATCATGTTGCAAATAAGCAAACTAGCCATCATTTGTTTTCTGTACCGGAACCGTTGGCAAATGTGGGTGCTTCTTGCGTTTCTGATTTGGCACCCTCATGTTAAACTGAATAGTATGCCTTGGGCAGAGGGGGACACTCAAGCTGATTTCCTTTGTCTGGATACTGCACAGCCTACTTTACTGGCCCAACTATTGCCCATATCTGCCATATTGTTTATGGAAGTAACAGAGAACGAATATCTGGTGTCTGCAGGGGTGTGTGTCGCTCAGTGATAAAACACAGAAGTTCCATACAGAAGCTCCCAGGTTCAGCATTCAGGTCGGGCTGGGAGGGATCCCTGCCTGAAACCGTGCTGCTGGCCATCACTGTAGACAGTACTGAACTAGCTGGAACAATAGTCTGATTCAGTACAAGCCAGCTTCATATGTTCCTGTGTAGAACTTAGGAGACAGACGTGCAGGAGAATTTTAATCAAAATGTGCATGAGAATTCTAGTGCCTGAAATGGTATATGAATGTGCAGAATTCTCGTTACTAGACTGCTTGATGATTTTTATCAAAATACTCTGTTTCCAGTCACTCTCTGTAATCTTGCAATTGGTCAACAGCTCCTGCATTACATGCACACACACGCACACACACACACACACACACACACACACACACACACACGGCAGCCACCATATTTCTGTCCCGTTCCCAGGCCGGCTCCGCCATTACATGTCCTCCTTGGACTTGTGCCAGCTAAATAGATATATATGTGTAGGCCAAGAAATATATATAGGCCACTATATATAGGCCAAGAAATCTCTGGCAGCTGCTAGATTACTCATGAATGATGATTACTACAGCATTCCAAATAATGGCAGATCATAGGAATAACCATGCCAGATCAGACTCACAGCCCAGATTCTTCTCTCCAATTGTATCAAGTATTTCTTTGCTAGTAGCAAAAAATAAAAATAAAAGCCCCCCCCCATTGGGCCTTCCCTGTTCGACACCAGGGGAAGGGGACGAACATCCCCCTTTCCCCGAGTAGACATCCGGGCCGCTCCAGAACTGCCACGAATGGGGATAGGATCTGGCGAGCAGAGCTGGACCGCCCGCTGGATAGTTAGTTAGGATTGGGCTGCAAATTTATGTTTTTTTTCAAATATTCGGCATAAAGAACAACTGATGTGGGATTTCTGATATAAGCAGGGATGTGTCAGAGTCATGTTGATAATCAGGGGTTGACATGGTGTCGGTACAAGGACACCACTGTCCGTCATAACAGTTTCAAGGTCTGTGGCATTAGCAAGGGAAGTGCTAATCCAGTTCCCCCTCCTTCCCAGTAGCTTCCCCCTCAGTGATTTGAAACTGAGGCAGAGGCTTTGAAAAGGCAGAGGCTGGTCCTGGAACAGAAGAAGGAAACCAGGGAGCTGTATCCCTATGGTGAATAAAATCCATTGTGTTCTCGCTTTATATATAATTTTGAAGTGCTTCCTGGAACTCTGAAAGTCTGCTCTGTGTCCTCCTCAATATCATAGTTACTGATTTAAAGTGGTTATGACTCCACGGATTCTTTCTCATTTATTCTGATGTTAATGGTTTCAGCATGTTAGCCTCAGGTTTCTAGATGACCTGAATTGCAAGTAGTATTTTTCCCCCTCTTCTTGCTCTAAGTGTGTGAAGCTCCTGGTTTACTCTGAAACCCTATGGCTTCATCATTATAAGAGAACCAATCAGGCTAACTAGGACTCTGCACTAGAGAAACCTCCAGGAAGAGGAAAAAGCAAGAATTAAGCAATAATGTATGAAGAGAAGATCTTTGCTAATCAGCATCAAATTAATTACTAGCCAGCATAACTGCTATTTCAAATGGTAGTTTAATAAGTGCCACTTTTCACATTTCTGTTACAAATTCCAATGATAAAATATGTCCATAGTGATTTCTTGGCTCTCAGACCCTCTTTTAAATGCCTCTCAAAGACAGAAGGGTGGGGTTTTTCCCCCTGCACACTAAGTATGGAAAGGCTCGTTTGGCCCACTGGAAGTCTGGAAGCACATATATATTAAAAAGGGAAGCATTTATTTATTTCATAATAGTTCTGCGCCAATTTCCTGCAAAAGGGTATCCAAAGAGGTGTACAATAAATTAAAAACAAAACCAATTAAAACAATGTGATAAAAAAATACAATCAATAAAACATCAAACAACATTAAAAGAACAGCCAGAGGCCAGTAAAGGCAAAAAAGAATAAATTTAAAAAAATCAAATGTCCACTGATGAAAGTGTCTAAAGGCGCAATCCTGCACAAAGTCACACACGCGGAGTGCGTGCTATGCAGGCAGAGGGCGCTGTAAATGCTCAGTAAAGCGCATCCTGTACAACCCACGTGCCGTACACAGATAGGTCCTGCGTCAGTCGGTAGGAGGGCATGGGGAGGGTGGGCCAGGGTGGCGGGGAAGGGTGCCATTGGCCGGCCCAACCTGGGAGGGGGCAAGGATATCAACACCGGGCTGCACCAATATCCCCATCCCTTTCCAAGGCCAGCCTTAAACGGCCTCCCTGGTGGTGCGCCAGCTCCAGAACTGGCGCGTATCCAAGGAGGCCCATGGGGCCTCCTGGACTTACACTGGGGGAAGCCCAGGAGGTTTACCCCAGTGTCACCTTCCCCTGAGGTGAGCCCCGACTGTGCCAGCGTGGGCCGCATCCTATACAAAATGCAGCGGCTAGCCATTTAGGCCGGTCGCTGCAACTTGTGCAGGATTGGGGTGTTATTTCTTCTCTAGTTCTTATTTTCTTCTTAGTTTCTTCTCTGGTTCAACCTCTTCTTCCTGGTTGAGAGGCAACATTGCATCTCAAATCCCTGCAACAAGTAGAACCAACACCCCACCATCTCTTACTGGCTCTGGTGTCCCTTTTATTTTGTCCCGCTCAGCCTCTGTGACCAATCATAAGATGCACTCTCTCAAAGCTACTGAGCATTGGCCCATCGTTACAAGGCAGCAAGAACTCTTGGAGGGAATTTTGAATAACCAATTGAAAGTGGTCACCTGTTGACCAATCAGAGCTGCAGGTTTACGATGCCTTCAGAACCATCCTATATATAGTCCTCATACACTCAAATGTTCACAGTTCTATTATCTTTGAGTAGCTGGTGTGCATTACTATGACTGACAAAAGTCAGCCTTTTCTCTTCAGCTTTAAGACCTAATAAATGTTTCAATGTTCTCACAGACTCCGCCTGCTCAGCTTTAACCATTAATCTTAGGTTCTACTTACAAAGTTCTCTCTGAATCCCAATTCTTCACACAAGTCCAAGGGCTTGGGCATGCCCAGTAGAATCTTTGATTTCTTTCTTTAGGGAAGCACATCCGTTTGCCATATAACATACTGTTTTTCAAACTCTCCTCAGTTTCAAAAGGACTTTCCCATGCAGCATGGGTGGGTGGATGTCTTTCAAATCTCTCTTGGCCACATGGAACTAGTCAGAGATCTCTGTATCCAGCTCAGTGATTTTCTCCTTTAAAGGTAAAGGTATGACTCTCCTTGCCGCAGCGCGTAGCATGCAGCTGGAACATGGAGCGCTGTTTACCTTCCTGCAAGCGGTACCTATTTATCTACTTGCATTGACATGCTTTGGAACTGCTAGGTTGGCAGGAGCTGGCCAAGCAACGAGCGCTCACCCCGTCGCGGGAATCGAACTGCCGACCTTTCGATCAACAGCTTATGGTTCAGCGGTTTAACCCACTGCATTTTCTCCTTTACATGCATCCAATTTGAAATCTGTGCATAGAATCATGTCCTATTTTTTGTTACTGCAGCTTACTCCAGCAGCTGCAGCTTGTCCCCATGCCCACTGGAACTGCTCTGATGGGAATGGGCAAGAGATCTTCATCTTACGTGCCATTTGGGCCAATAGAAACCACAGAGGGGCAGCCCATATTTTGCTTGCTTGGTCTAATAGTAACAAGAGACTCTAGTGCTTTCCAGACATTGCATCATCTTCAAACTACAGCACAAAAATCATTAGCCCAGAAAGATAAGCCAGAAAGATCATTAGTACTGCTCAGCTATCAATGATTGCAATCCTATGCACATTAACTTTTGGATAAGTATCATTGAGCTCACTTTCTTCTGAATAAACATGGACAGGACTGGTCTACTACAATTTCAAAGGATCCAATCAAAAACAGCTTCAAATATTAGGGGAAAGTGTTGCAAACCTTATGCACAATCATTTCCACATTCAGTTGATAGTGCTTCTCTGTAGTATTCAGAGAGAACTTGTAGTGGAATATGAGGAGTCAAACTCCTGAGATGGCCAATGCAAGAAGGGAAAGGTGTTGGCCCCCATTAGCGGGCCGGCACCGGTTACCTGGCTCCTCCCCCTGGCTCGCTGGACGAGAGTGGGAAAACTCCAGCAGCCAATTGGCTGCAAGAAGGGAAACTGAAATGGAAAGAGGACTTAGATTTTGAGAATCTGCAGAGTCCACCATAAGTTGTTCTGTATGAGGAATAAAGAGTTATTGCACATCTACTACAATCAATCTCTGGCATTTATTGAACAGAAACTTGAGCATCTTCCCACACAGCCAGATGCACAAGCTGGTCCCACATCAGGGCATTTTTTTGTATCTGACCATAGGAAAGGGGGCATAATTATTCTTTGGACATCATGAATAAACATAGAAGTGACTGAGCATTCAAACTGGTGGCACTCCTCTATAAACAGGGGAAAAAATGGTATCCATGTCTTCATCGGAACTCCCATGCAGCAGGTCTAGCAAATAGAGATGCAGCTCGGTAATAATACAAATCCTTTTGCTCACCCCACAGCGCAGTCCTGAGTAGCCTTGTACCGGTGCAACAGCAGATGCACCAGTGTAAGTGCAATTACACTGGCATAAGTGCACTTACACCGGTGCATCTACTGTTACACCAGTGCAAGGTTACACAGGATTGCACTGTTAACGTGTTTCAGGCTGGCATGATGTTTAAAAATGCCAGCCGTACAACTATATTTGAGGAGACTACTTTATCAGGTTAGAGCCGTCTGTTCCTGAGCAGCTGCTGGGTCTTGCTAGATTGATTCTGTAGCCTAGGTGTCTGGAGTCTAATTCTACAATCAGGATTCATTATACTGTTTGTAAATAATGACATAGTATGATAGATATACAGTTCCGTTAATTACCACTTCCTTACAGGCGGCATTCACTTCCTCATGTTGAATCTTAGCACCTGATCTTGCCTTCCTGTGGCAAAGCCTGAGCAGAACTCTCCCCACCAGGAAGCTACCCTTGCCCATTCTTGGGGCGATAGCCAGTCCCACTCCACATGTTTCCCTAGAGCCTCAGCATCTCTCAAAACCTTCTTCTCTTGTTGTCTCATGTCTGCATCTTTATAGCTCAGTATTTTCTTCAGTGCTGTTAAAGTAACTCAGACTTTTTCAATCTGATTTTATAATATAATTTTGTCAGGTGGTAGCAGGCAGGGGGTGTAAAAATCTAGGGAAAATCACTACATATACAAAAATAGGGTTACATAAGAGATATTACAGTATGTGAGTTGTCAAAGGCCACTAATCTAACTAGTTTTCCAGACAGCACTGCATTGGTGCCTTTTTATCTCAAAATACTTTTTGGGGGGAAAACCCTAAAATATGGGAGTTTTAGCCTCACTGATGTGCCCATGGATCCCCACAGTGTTGAGTGAGCCTCATGTCCACTGCAAAATGCCTAGGAGGTGCCTGGTGATGCTACCACCATTGCACACCTTTGATGCAGGGCCAGGGAGAGGGCAGACCAGGTGGCGAGGGAGGGTGGCCATTGGGCAAACCGGGCAGGCAGAGGGCGGGAGTATCGGCACAGTGCTCCGCCGATAACCCAGACCCTTGCCCGGCCCGGTTCGGCCTTACTCTCGAATGTACGCCAGCTCCAGAGCTGGCGTACATCCGAGGAGACCCATAGAACTGGCTTGCAGGCAGGGAAGGAGACGAATGTCCCCTTCTCTTGAGGTGCTTCCGGACTGCCCTGGGGGGGGGGGGGAAACGGAAGAGGATGCGGTGGCCAGCCATTTTGGCTGGCCGCCACATCTTTCACAGGATTGTGCTGTTAGTAAAGATTTATACCCCATTCTCCTTGTTCCTAGTCTAACACTGTAATCACAAAGAGAATAGACTTTTCTTGTGAGCAGTACTGCTGCCAATTTTAGATCATCACGAACAATTTTATTATTTGTCTCTAGACCTTGTTTTCTCCATGCAAAAATAGTGCATACCGTGTAAGACTTCCAAGACTGAATTGTGCACAACAGTACAATGTGCCAGAGCACAAATTAGTATTATTTTGTCTAGCAGAATGAATTGTATTCAGACGTGCACTTGGCAAAGTGGCTTTTCGCACCTGCTTTGGAAAAGAATGGTACTGTGCTATTTCAAAGACAGCTTTGCCAGGGCAATTTTTTTTTTTTGAACAACCAAATTTCTAAAAACTCAGCCTATATATTTGTCAGTCAAAAATGCATTCACCAGTTAAATGAATTCACCCAGCGAACCAAGGAGGAAAATGACTAAATGCAAGATCTTAGTACTTTAGCACATTTCTATGGAGAAAAAATTATACGTGAAGTCATCGGAGCCCTAGCCTCATTGTAATGCCATTCTGATATATTTCATGCCAGCCTGAGAGTCTCCGTCTAATAATAATCAGGATTGTAAGTAACTGCATGGGTTTATCTTAGATTTAGGCTGGTTCCTTTAGAATCTAAATATCTGGTAACAAGTGAGATGGAGAGACAGACTCCATAATGCCAAGGCTAGTTGTCTTTCATTTTTTAAAATCCCACACAGCATCCTCCATCAAATCTAAATGCCAGGAGTAAGGTCATAACATAGCAGAATATGTCGTCAAGATTTTTTTATGGCTGTATCTACTGAGACTACCAATACAATGATTGATTTCCAGGTCCAAGAAACAAGGTGATGCAGGGAAAATAGACAGACAACCAAAGAGAAGGCCGAATTTACGGTAATGTTGCCCCAACCACAGAAGGCAGGTAGATGTGAATTGGACCACAGTGTTGAGGATGTGGAGGAGATAAAGGTATCATCCCAATGTAGTCTGATATCTAATCTAGAGTGGAGGCCTAACTCAGCCTTATATTATTATTTTTCTATGCTATTTGTTTTTTAAATGTGTACCCCACTTTTCCTTGCCTTCAAGATGGGCCCCAAGCAGCTAAAATAAAACAAAGAACATAAATTAAAAATGTTTCTAGCCGCCTTTAATCATGGGGACCCCCCAGGCACTGTATGTCAGAAAGTTTAAAATAATAACAGTTTAAAACAATTATTTAAGCACAACAGCAGATGTTCACTGATTCATTGACGGAATTAAAGCCTGCCTACTGAATTGTGTACTCTTTCTTTAAGACCTAATGGCTGGCGTGCGTGTTGCCTTTAAATAACTGAACTTTCCCAAGAGTTAGAACTTTCATATGTGTTGTTCCACATAGATATCCTTTGAAAATGCCCATTATACACATGGGCGAAACGTTAGGACTCAAAAACTTATCAAGACCATGGTCCTTAAACTCCGATTTTTTTAACTTTATTAACCCAAGACAAACTCAATCTCACAAATAGAAAAATATCTCTGTATAAGCAGTGGTGTCGCGGCACTTGCGTGTGGGGGTGGTGGCATACTAAATGCCACCCCCATGACACCACCAGTGGAAGTGATGATGATGACGCTAACGGCTTCCCAGGCGCAGGGCAGATGGGCCAAACCTTCGCTGCCACCCACCCACTTTTCGCACTGCCGCTGATCCCGCCTCCCATATGGTGGGGTTGTTGCCCCCACCACTTCATCGCCCCCCCAAGTGCCACCCGTGTGCACCTGCCGCCCCCCCACCCCCACCCAGCAATGCTTCTGTGTATAAGGAAGATTTGTTTGCTCATTCAGCAATTTGGAGAGATCAATCTGAAGTTTTTCACAGTTCGTTATCACTATGACCAGAGTTATCACTATGACCAATTTGATGTCATCCACAAACTTTGCTACCTCAATCTTCACCCTGACTCCAGATGACTTATGGATAAGTTAAACAGCATTAGTTCCACTACAATTCCTTGGCGAGGCCACTACTTACTTTCTATGGTTCCACGGGTCACTTTCTAAATGAAACAATCACCCAAAATGTGTCTAAAGGTACATACTGTTTGTAGAAATGGGCTAACCCACACTTCAAATCATAAATGGCCATGTCATTACTGGTGGGGTCTGCAAACGCTTGAAAAAGATTGCATGATGTGGCATGATGTCTGATTGGCTGCTGGTATTTAATAGAGTCCCATCTGGAAAAGGCAGCAGCTGTATAGGTGGCCACTGGGACATCAGCCACATTGTTACCTGCCTGCAGGGTGGTGGCAGCCACCTACAATAGCCCATTGCCATTTCTCATCTACTGAGATGTCCCATGTCCTTCTGACCATGGGGGAGAACCAGACAGTGAAGGTAGGGGACAGAGGGGTTGGATTCCTGATTTGAAGTGTAGCATTGGGGATGTATGAGTTTATCTTCACATTGCCGATAGTGTACTGTTTTAAATTCACACATTCTCAATGCATCCTAAGTTAAAAAAAAAAAAAGACTTCCTGCAAATTTCAAGCCCTGCACGAAATACAGGTAGCTGCATATGTTGAGCATATGTTGGGGATAATGGGAATAATAACAACACTGCACATTGGACTGTAAAGGTCACATTTTCATGATGCATGGCTTGCCCTTGGGGCATGCGTGAGGAGCCATGGCATTGTTCTGCAAATTACATACCCTTTTTTAAAAGTTCAAGTCAATTTCAGCTATGAAATGCATTCACCCACTGCCAAAAGAGCAAGTATCTTTTAGAGTGCCGAGTCTAAGGAATGCAGACTGTGCAGTCACAAGGGAGGCACGTAAACGCGTCATATTCTCCACTGAAATTGCACGCAGAAGAACATATTCAGGGGCAAGGAAAAGCACATTTGCATATTGCAAGCTGGATATTGTCCAACTCCAACAGCATCACTAATACTGTGTTAATATTTTTGCATTTTCAAAAAGTGAAGCAATAGGGAGAAAGAAAATTAATCAGACAGTGGGAGGTGTCAGAGGAAAAGTAACATGATAGTAATGTAGTAATATGAACTGAGTCAAAACTCTGGAACAGGTTTGTGCTCATGATGATTAGTTTGAACGTTCCAAAATTGGGAAGTTCCTCCTCCAAATTCCCCATTTCTAAACATTTAGTTATCTCTGCTTCTCCTTACTTTACTTTTCTCCACTTTAAGAACAATGTCAAAAGTTAAACACCATCCTTGACTTACAGCGCAATCCGACTTAACTTTTTTGCCATTGTAACCAGCGGCACAGCGAGAACGGGAGGCCCCAGAACGGAAAAGGGATTCAGATCCTCTTTGAATTCCTCTTTTGGAGGGGATTTGAATCCCTTTTTCCATTCTGGGGTCTCACGTTCTCGCTGGGCCGCTGGTTACAACGGCAAAAAAGTTAAGTTGGATTGCGCTGTGAATGTCCTTTATAGTCACAGTTGTTGATTGATAGAAATTCGCAGATTTCAAAAAGAAACATTTTTTCTGTTTGTATCAGTCCCTGCATAACACAACCTGTAAGGCTGACCCATTGACCAGAGATGATGCCATGAAAACAGGTCGCAAAATATCATGGAGCCTTTCCTTGCCAAATATTTACCACCCAGTGCTCCCTCCACTTCCACCCTCACTGGTGGTAGCAGCTTTGGTAAGAAGATAAATTCTATGCTGTTATTATTTTTCCTGTTCTGTAGAACAGAGGTTCCCAACCTGTGGCACGTGTACCACTAGTGGTATGCAGACCGTCAGCTGGTGGTATGTTGGCACTCAGGCAGCAAGATGGCGGCAGCTATTTGTGCTGGAGCCCTGAAAATGATGGTAAACTGACAGAGCTTGAGCATGTGGGTACTCCACTCTGGGAAAAGACCTCCCGCCCACCCTGACCCTCTTACTGTCCTTTTCAGGGCTCTGACATTGCTGAAAACCCCATCGACATCATTGCCACTTACCTCTGGTGGTATGTGGCGCGACAGCGACCCTGGAGGTAGTACGCTGCTGGAAAAGGTTGGGAACCTCTGCTATAAGAACATGTACAACAAAATCCTACCAGTACCTCCAAGATTACCGACTCTTTGGTCACATAGATTAATTACTCTAACATTACTCCTGCATCTGTCCCAGAACTTCCAGGTGTTCGGTCTATACATGACCGTTTGAACCTGGACTTCTAACAGAGTAGTCCTGGCTCCCTTCAAAGTGAGCACGGGATGGGTGTTGAGTAGGCAATTAAACTTGAAATGTAATATTGTATCCTGAAAATGCGTTCCAGATCTTATTTCTTATCATTCTGTTAAGTGGAAGTATGTCACAAACGGCCCAATCCTACCTGGGCCGGGTGATGGCAGCGCTCCTCTTTGCTGACTGCCATAAAGCAGTCAGCACCAGTTGTAAAAGGCTGGCGCCTTCCCGTGTGCTCCAGAGCAGCGTGGATATGGCAGCGATGGAGGTAAGGTGGTGTGGGAGGTGGGAGGGGTGGGGAGGGAGGAACGGGGTGGCAACGGGGTGGCAGATGGGCAGATCGGATCCAGGAAGGGGATGGGTTAGGTGGCAGCGGCAGCTGAATCCTAAACCCCTTCCCGGACCAGATCCTGTATCGTGGGTCCATGTGGACTTACGACAGCTATTTAGCTAACACAGGTCTGAGTAGGCCCCCTGCGTCACAGTGACTTACCCAGAGGAGACCTTCGCAACTCTCCCACACACACACACATACATACAGAATGCAGCGGTAGCCATTTTGGCGCCGCTGCATCAGCGGGGAAGGAACAATAGGATTAGGCTCAAAGATACCTCCATACATACAAGCATTAACAAACAGAGAATCCCAACCAGGTGAGAAAAATCCAAGGCCTCATTTGAATCCGTCCCAAAAATTCGTATTTTAGTTAAAGCCTCTTCCATCAGAGAAAATGCTATTATATTATATTATATTCTTCATTTTAAATATCCTTGCAAGCAAAATAATGAGCAGAAAGAACTAAAACTCTAAAGACCCCCATTTTGTATGAGACAAAAATTATGAGACCTGTGAGAACTCATTAAGAAAACATTGAAGAAAATTAAAGTTCCCCAGTAATGGCCTCCATAAGGATCTAAGAGCTTTTTGTTTTCATTTGATTAAAGAACTATTGTCACTTTAAATTATGCTGCTTCTGGCACCCCCATGGCTCGGATGCAATCTCTGAGTGATAGATTTTCTCATAATAACACTGGTGCAGCAGAAGTAAGTAGTTTTCAAATGTACTGCTCTCATTTCTGAAAATGTCCTTGCTCTTCTAAGAGTAAATAATCTCTGGAACAATCCAAAGCTTCCGTTTGCACTGTATTCTAGATTCAGAAGAGAGTTGCTCCCTCCATTCTCTTCATTCAAAGAGAGAGTCTGAGAAGCAAAAATAAACCCAGGAAGGTTGTGCATGAAATGCATTCAGTCAAACCTTACATAGTAGAGACCTGGTTGGTTGGTTGGTTTGGAGCACATTTAAGGCAAGTATTCAAGATTACATTGCACATTTTTGTTAACACAATTACAGCGCAATCCTGAAGATGCTGCTGGCACCGGAACAAGTGTTCTGGCGCCGGGAGACGTCGCAAATGTGCCGGAAAGCACGTTTGCGATGACTCATGAGCAAGGAAGGCTGGCGCAGAGAGCAGCCTCCCTTGCTCCGGCACCGGGGCATCTCTGCAGCCGCCGGACCGGGTAAGCCGGGATCCAGCGGGCAGGGGGGATTTCGCTGGGCCAGGGAGGGGGGCCATTGGCCTAGCCAGCCCGGGAGGGGGCAGGGGATGGTGTCGGCCATATTCCGCCCCCCACCGGGCAGCTGGGCCGTTACACAGCCTCCTCTGACTCACACCAGCAATTTTGCTGGAGGAAATCCGAGGAGGCCAATAGGGCCTGCCCCAGTTTACACTCCAACCTGGCGACAGCATGGCCGCCGGTGCACAGGATTTGGTGGGTGGCCTTGGGCCGCCGGCCGGATCCTTATGGCGGATTGCGCTGTTAGAATGGTTAATGTGGTAAAAAGAGAGGGCTCTTTAGCGATTCTCAGTTCACATTTAGGAATGGAGGAGTGAGTGATTCTATCATTCATCAGTGCCTATGAATATCGAATCAGAGCACAACAGTAATTTTGGATTACTTAAACCAGAATATGCGTGTGACTTTTGGCTTGGTTCAGCTGTTACCTTGCTGGTCCAGAAACTATGGTCCAGAATGAGTGATGAGCTTGAGTGCTCTGTTCTTGCCTATCGTATAGCGAACTCCACTGAAGACTTTGTTCAACCACAATTTCCTGTGACATTTGAACTGGAAAACTGTAATTTAAACACGGGCTACAAACTAGGCTTCCAAATTATAATTTGATCCTGGTTTGCTATCCTGATTTGTAAAGAGCACTCATAAACTCATAAACTAAGGGCCCAATCTTATGGGCCTTCTGTGCCACTTGGACTCACGTTCTGGCAGTGCAGCGTGCTTTATGGTGGTCGCATTACAACCTGCCACTCCGCACAGCTGGGCCACTATGCGTATGCCTAGGCTTGCAGTTGGGCAGCCCAATCCACGGCTGGCCCATAGGGCATGCCACAGCATCCTGCGCCCTTCCCAGGCTGCTCCAGCACAGCCCGGGGATTCCTCGGGAGAAGGGGACATTCATCCCATTCTCCTGGTGTAGGGCTGCCCGGCACAATGGGCCTCCCCGAACATTCTGGGAAGCGGAGTAAGGGCCACCCATGCCGGGAACAGGCGCAGGGTATCGGCAGAGCTCACTGCCAATATCCCCGCCTCCTCCCGGCCCAGCTAGCACAATGGCTGCCCTCCGTCGCCACCTGGCCCTCCCTCCCCCTACCCCTGCATTGGCCGGTGCAAATCTTACCTGCTCCGGCGGCTGCGGGGTCAGTCTGGAGGCAGAGTAACGGCTGCTGGCCTCCGTGCCACCAGCCCTTACTCCCTGGGTGCTGAAAACAAGCTTTACGGTGCGTTTACGGCACCCGGAGCCTGCAGAGCATGTGCTCCGCAGACAGAAAGTTACGGGGGATTGCTCCATTAATAATGTATTTGTGAAGCCAACACACAACAGTCCCTGAACAAAATGCTTTCGGAACAATGCTACTCATTTCACTATGTTTTCTAGTAGCTTCTGTATTTTTTTCCATTTTTTTTTTAGTAACTTTGAATTTCCACTAGCAGCTTGAGGAAGAAATGTACAGACCGCCTCCTTTATTCTTTTTGGTTTTAAAAGGAAGGGAATGGCAATTAATGTGTCTATGTTCCGGGACACCGTTAAAGGTTTTTTCTTCGTATGCCCAGCAGCATGTCTCGTCTTTCATCTTTCGTAAAATGCAGAAGTATCACATGGTACATTTTAAACTGGCTTAGCTTGCAGGCTTTTGTTTTTGCATGGATATAATATACACCTCATTTCTCATTTGTTTCTTGGCACCACTGCTATTTTTATCACTTGAAATTGGAAAAGAGGCACTCTAGGAGATGGTGTTTAACTCTTTCTATGGTGGATTTTCCCAGTCTCAATACCCCAACCCCTCAAAAAATTAAAAAGCTATAAAATTAAATTAGATCAGTAGGGGGAAAGATAGGACAGCAGTTCTGAAGCTGGGAATAAATTAATGGTCCAATCCTATTGGGTCTCTGTGCTGCCAGAACAGCAAAATCAGTGTCACAGATCTGAGTAGACCCATTGGGCAGCAAAGGCTTACCTCTGGGAAAGAGGACATATGTTCCCTTACCCAACCAGAGGAGTGCATGCTCCAGTGGTGTGCCTGCATAAGCAAAGGGGTTTAGATAGGATTGGGCTATAATATACACACACATACGATTCTAATCACAGATTGCTCACATGACATGTAATTTGTCCCTCAGAGTATTCAGTCACACAACTGGTCACCAGTGGCGTTGTCAGCGGTGGGGGCCTTGGAGCGGTGGGCCCCTGAGTGTCGGGATCGGGCCCCAGGCAGCAGGCAGACGGGGGGTGCAACGGCGGGCGGTGGCAGTGCAGATCATCCCGTTCGCTGGGGCGGGCAGGAGGGCCAAACCTACCGACGGCTCTCTTCGCTCACGAGGAGAGGGAGGAGAGCCGTCGGCAGGTTTGGCCCTCCTGCCCGCCCTGCGCCTCTGAGTGAGCGATAACGGCTGCTGCTGTTACGTTACTTCCAGCGCGGGGGTGGCGGTCATAGGGACGCCACTGCTGGTCACTACAATGGTTATTCACTTTGGCAGTGTGCAAATGCAATCCAGTCCAACCCATCTGTTAGTATTCACTATGACCTGGACCCGCAGTGAATGGGAGTGCGAAACAACTCCAGCCACAGAGGGCAGCATGCTGAAGCATGGCTTGTTCAGTGTGGCAACGAAGCTTTGCTGTCCTTTTCCTTTCTGTGACGGTGTTTTATTAATAGACTATGAGGAAAGGGACAGGCAACTATCCTCTGCAATGTATTGTGATGTCCCTCAAAATGGGGGATATGCAGCTACACTGTTCTCTGTGCAGATTCTTCAGAAATTCAGCCAGACCCTGGAAGCTTCTTCATATGACCAATTAATGGGTACCAGTTTGCTGAGCCGCAGCTTAGTCTTTTGAATAGAGAGGCATAATAAACAAAACTGCTGAGCAGCAAATGTTTGGATGAAAATAGAGTGTGTGAGAAGAGGAACAGGTGCAAAAGGCTTTTGGAAGATTGATTGGTATACCAGGCTACCGGGCCTTTTTTTTTTTTTTTTTTTTACAATCCTGTCTGATAGGGATGGGGCCTTGTCCTAATCTAGCCCATTGCATCTGTGTGAATTGTCCCTTGAACTGTTTGCCTGCCCATAAGAGATTTGTTTTTTATCCGTTATAGACCATTTTATGGGAACTTTAGATGTTCTCATAACCTCACAGCGCAATCCTATGTGTATCTACTCAAAAGTAAGTGGGCTTTACATCCAAGGAAGTGGGTATAAGACTGTGACCTCATTATCGGCTAGGAGGCACAAATGACAGGGAGATTATAGGCAGTAATAATGAGCGAATAGCAACATTTAAGCCATTCCTTCCTTTATGTTCTCTCATTTGTCTTCTTGCTCTGCAGTTCATGGCAGTGCATCGGAACTATAATGAGAGATCAAACCAGTAAATATAAACAGGACATGATCTGCACCTTGTTTTATATCAAATGATTTTATCATAATTCACTTACAGAGCAATCTTTTGCATGTTTAGTCAGAAATGGTAAGTCTCTCTTTATTCATGTACTTCCTTGGTAAATGATTTCCCATATCCTTTGAAGCCTAAATATATCTGATGCACATCATGAAGTATCCGGTATACGCATGATACATTCTGCCAATGATGCTTAGGATAAAAAGTGTAACTGATGCTCAGAGCAGGACAGGAACTGTGTGTTTCTTTAAAGCATACCAACTAACAGCACAATCCTATCCAACTCCCCCCACCAGTGCAGCCAGTGGTGCTGCGAGAACGGGAGGCCCCAGAACGGAAAGGGGATTCAACCCCCCTCCAAAGCGGGATTCAAAGGGGATTTAAATCCCCCTCCTCTCCAAAGCCTCCTGCCCTGCACTCCCCCGCTGGTTACACCAGTGGGGAAGTTGGATAGGATTACCCTGTAAAACTTCAACACTATAACAAGAGACTGCCTTCCAAAGGAGAAAAAATCTTGAATGGACAATGTATCCTGTCTAGGTAATTATACAACTGTATAGAATTTGAGAAATAAGTCTAATTGCCACAGATAAATGATCTCACTGAGCATAGGGCCAGATTGGAGACAGTCTTGATTCATTGTAGAAAGCAATTACCGGTAACTTTCACAGTGCTAGGAAGTAGAAAATGATTTTGCAGATTGACAAGAGCTGAGTGTTGCCCCTTGATGTTAGTGAGTAAAACACAAATAAAGACATATATATCCCCATACTTTCTACAATGTTCAGGGCTGTTGGAACTCAAGGGGGTCAACCTTGCCATGAAACCATGTGAAGTCATTGCTTTGGGCAGTGCATTGACTTCCATTTGATGGACTCCAATCTTTGTGTTCCAATTCAAATACTGTATAAGGTTGACACTTATATCACCTTCTCTCCCATGGTAAATAGCAGCTGTCGAAGAACAATTTTTATTGACCATGGCACAGGAGTAAAGGATTACAAAAAAACACTCTTCCTTATGTGCAAGAGTCCCAATAAAAAATAAATAAATAAAAGACTGCCACTTAAAAAAAAAGACAGGAAGTTAATGATAAAACACATCATTAATTTTCTGTCTTTTTTTTTAAAGTGTTAAAGCAGGCCAGTTTGACCCTGTCTGGAGTAGGAAGGGGAGGGGCATCATTTTGAAAAGGCTGGCTCTGCTGTAATCCATGGGATCTAACACAGTGTGAGGATAGAAGACCACTTTTACAAGATGCTGATTTCCACACCTACCGGTAGGTCTTAAAATTACACTTACCAGATCGCCGACCGGGACGGAGCTGTTTGCCCTTAAGGGGCGGGGCGCAGGGGGGCCAGAACGACACATCGTTCTGGCCCCCCGCGCCCCGCCCCTTAAGGGCAAGCAGCTCCGTCCCGGTCGGCGATCTGGTAAGCGTACTTAAAATGCATGTAGAGCAATGGAGGAAAAATACCTCTATTTCACACAGAAAATATATATTTCTTTGCATCATTTCATGCGCTTTGTCAAATGATAGAACTCAGCGCCGTTCTTGAAAAAGGGATTACTGAGCCTGTGTTCACAGCACTTCCATTGAAGGATCTGAAGGAATATGGGGATCTTCAGAGGCGTTGCTGGAGGGGGGGGATGGTACTGTAAATTCCACACCGTTCCACTCCCCGTTTACTCCCCGGTACAAGGTGGCCCCACCCCCTTGCCATCAGAGGCATTGTGCGGCGAAGGCAACAGGCAGGAGACTCCCAGCCCGTTGCCTTCGCCGCACAGAATGGCTTCGACGGCAAGGGGACGGGGACACCTCATACCGGGAAGTAAACGGGGAGTGGGACGGTGCGGAACTTGCAGTACCACCCCTCCTCTAGTGACGCCTCTGGGGATCTTTTTCCTACCTGACAACTTGTACCCACAGTAGAGTAGGTCAGGGTGGAAAATCAATCCCTGTTGCTGGCTGGGGCCTCTGTGATTACCAAGCAAGAGCTGCTTGAGGTGTCATGAAAGTGGTCATAATAAGTCCAGGCTTAATGAGGTTGGAGACAACTTGAGCAGATTCTTGTTGAATGCCAGCTTCTGACAGAGGTAAGAATTCAGATTATGGAAGTCATGCACCTACAAAACCAGCAACACTTTATCCATTGTACCGATTTAACCATACGGTTACGGCTGTGCTTGTTGCAGTTGTTTTAAAAGCTGTTGGTCAGATTCTTTTGGATTTGCAAAAAGGTTATTTGGTTGCCACCATTCTTGTATTCGGCACATCACATTTCCATAAGTATTAGGAATCATATAAATATTTATGAAGCATTAAATCTCTGTCCACATAAATAAAATATTAACTGCACATTATTTCTCTTATTCCCTCTGTTGCACCATTCACCCCAAGATGGCCACATGCATACACATAGAAGAAATATGTATACATTAACCCCCAAAACTTGACAGTTCAGAAAAATAATATAAGTTGCAACCCAGAGATTAAAATTCTTCAGAAATACAATGAATACGTTGCAAAATAACAAACAACTCTCAAGTGTAGCGAAACGTCCTGCTCTATCCATACATACCGTGGTGGTGACTTCCAGATCATTGTAATGCAGTCTGCAGTGGGCTGTCCTTGAAAACTGTCTGGAAACTTCAATTAGTTCATAATGCTACTGCCCATCTTCTAGCAGGCAGACATATTACACCATTAAGATGACAATATGTCAGCTCCACTGACTACTACTAAGAGCCAGTGTGGTGCAGTGGTTGAGCGTTAGGCTAAGAGCCAGGAGACATGGCTTTAAATCCCATTCAACCATGAAGCTCACTGAGAGACCTGTGACCAGTCACTCTCTCTTAATCTAGCCTACCATATAGGGTTGTTGTGAGAATAAAAGAAGAGAACCATGTGTGCTTTCCTGGTCTCCTTGGAGGAATGATGGGGTCAAAATGTAAAAAAATAGCAATAATCTTTCACAATACCAGTGCATTACTGGGCCCAATTCAAAGTACTACTTTTCACGAATGAAGTCCTAAATGGTCTGGCTCTGGAGTCTCTCAGGGACGGTCTTCTCCCAAATGAACCCTCCCATCTGCAATGAGCTTCTGCTCAAGAAACCAACTTTTGTGAATGCAAGGTTAGTGTGCATTAGGAGCAGGGCCCATTTAGTAACGGTCCCAGTTTTATGGAACCCCTTGGAAACTCGATTGGCCTCATCATCTTGCCTCCTTTCAGAGACAGGCATAATAATCATGTTTGTTCCAGTCGGCTTTTGCAAGTGGGCCCTCTGTTACCCGAGATTGAAATCTGAAGCTCCAGTTGCTCCTGTCTTTGATCTGTTTCATTGAGTTCATTTATTGATAGAACTACCGTGAACCCTCGATTTAATGGACGAATGGGAGGAAGAAGTGTCCATTAATGCTAGAAGTCTGTTAAATGCAAATGCATTTATGACAATGCACTAACTAGAGACAATAACTAGAGTTGTCTGCTTCTTTAAAACTAGTCATATATTTTTTGTGCATACAGATACACATCTGTATGCACAAAAAATATATGACTAGTTTTAAAGAAGCAGACAACTCTAGTTATTTCCAAAGTCTGTTAAATCAAGGGTTCACTGTTGTTTTATTTCTTCTGTTCATATTGGTTATGCTTTGTGCTTTCAATTGCTATAAACAATGGTTAAAAGCAGTCTACAAATGTTGAAAATACATAAATCATTCCATTTAAAGGTGATTCTCTCTGTATCTAATGCATGCATTTTTGTGTGCCAGCAAGTATTTCACTGCTCAGTGGTTTTCTTTCCCTTCTCTCCTGCCTCTGTTTTCTCCGACTGTGTTCACTGTTAATACACAGAAGGCCTCCTATAGGACTTTGATGTCTTGCTTAGAGATTCCCAAAAGCCCTTTCATCTTTTAAAGTTGTGGAGGGCTATAACTGAAAGTGGTTGTTACATTGCAATCATGAAAAGAAAAGAAAACATTTTGAAAGTACTTTAGCAGAGCCCAGACACCATTCTGATCCCCCAACATCACCCAACTCTTTGACCAAACCCTGATATCTATGTGAACTTGAAACATCCTTTAACCAAGTACAGATTAACTTGTTAGCACTAGACATAATCTTTGGCCAAGCCCAGGGTCTTGTCTGATCCACAAACATCAGGCCTAGCTTTGGATGAGCCCAGACACCCATCTAAGGTCCAAAAGTCAGGTGAAGCCCAGACACTGAACCAAATATCTTGCCTACCTTTTGAATGAGCACAGACACCCCAACTTCAAAAGCCACTCCTCAACAATTTGAACAAATGCAAAGTTTTAACCTTAAACATCACCATTCTGAAATTCAGGTAACCGGACCAAAGCCCAAAAATTAGCCCTCACTTTTGGCCAAACCCAGATACCCATCTAACCCAGAGATGCCAGCCATTCCACTAGCACAGACTGTCACCTCAAAGCAGAGCATGTCAACTTTGTTGCACAATGTAAATCAGCCATACCTTTTGCTGAAACTAAACAGATTAGAAAGCCAATGAGCTTCACAGCTCCCCAATATGAATAAATGTCACACAAAACCTTCAAATTCAAAATCAGTACAGCCCCCCATATCCATGGATCTGCTATCCACAGATTCACATATCCACGGACAGTGAGAGGCCCCCGCACCCCCATGCACCCCCCCATCCATTAATTTACCTTAGTAGCATGTGTGTGTGTGTCTTCCTTTAAACAAATGCTATAAGCATCAGCATGCTGCTTATAGAATTGAAGCCAACTGAGAACTAGAGAGGCTCAGCCGAAGAACAGGAAGCAGTTCCTGCTCCTGCTTCCTGTTCTTCGGTTGAGCCTCTCTAGCACTCAGTCGGCTTCAGCGTTATAAGCATACTGCTGCTTAAGGCGTTTGTTTCAAGGAAGGCACACACAAGTTACTCATTTATATTTCTTATGGCTCATTTATATTTCTTAAGGGGAGAGCAACTGTCCCCTAGTCATCCTAGCATAGTGTCCCTCTCAATGGGTGTTTGCTGGTGACGCCCCAGAATTTCATTTTGAACACTCTGGGACAGAAAACCATCTTTTCATTTATTTTGCTGTTAGCCACTTTGTTGTTGATGTTAAAAAAATGGTATACAGTATAAATATTCTAAAGAATAATGCAGTTAATTCTAGGTGAATTTATAGTGCAATCCTATGCAGGCCTACTCAGAAGTAACTCCTATTGTGTTCAATGGAACTTACTCCCAGGAAAGTGTGTATAGGATTGCAGCGTAAGGCTCCCCAAATACCCAAATACTCCCCAAATTAAGGCTACAATCCTATGTACACTTACCTTGAAGTAGACCCTATTCAACTTAATGTGATTTAGTATTGAGTAACCATGCATAAGAATGTACTGTGCTTGTCCACTCAGAAGTAAGCCCCATTCAATTCAATGGGGCTTAGTCTCAGGCATGGGCGTCGTTGGAGCGTGGCGGGGGGGCGGACCGGCCGGGGGTGACACAAACCTGATGCGCACAAAGGAGTGACGTGCGCACCCCCGCGCGTCACCCACACGTCACCATCCCGACTCCGGACGCTTCGAAGCCGGCTCCCCCGGCCTCGGAGCCTCCGGAGGCTCCGAGGCCCGGGAGCCAGCCTTGGAGCGTCCGACCCCGCTGGCGCTCCAGGGCCTTCTGAAGGCCCACTGGCTCAAAACGTAAAGTTTTATGTTTTTCGCGCATGCGCAGTACTTTTCTGAGGGCAAATGGGCAGCCCTTTGCCCTCAGAAAATGTACTGCGCATGCGTGAAAAACGTAAAACTTTACGTTTTGAGCCAATGGACCTTCAGAAAGCCCTGGAGCGCCAGCGGGGCCGGACACTCCAAGGCTGGCTCCCCGGCCTCGGAGCGGAGGCTGAGCTCCGAAGGGGTGGTTGGGGGGGGTCACCCCAGGGCAGAGGGGTGACGCGCACCCCCCTGCCCTGGGATGACGCGCGTCTAGTGACGCTATTGGTCTCAGGTAAGTGTGCATAGGAACTTAGCCTTTAGTGAACTTATTATCAAAATGTCCAGAATGGGAAAATCGTTTCCCCTAGAGCAGGGGTGGCCAACCTTCCACCATTAGGGTCTCTGCATTCTTAAAAGTTGTGTAGAAGACAGAATCTTGGCAGCTACAAGTGCTGATGGTGCTGCTAAAGCTACTGCACCTGCTGAAATTGCCTCAATGTTTGGCCACCCCTGCCTTAGAGCGTCCCTCAGGATGTGCAGAACACCTAGCAATAGTGAATGACTTCTGGGCAGCTCATCTAATCCCCAAGCTCGTCTGTTAGCTGACATGCAAGCTTGTTGTTTCATTCTATTTTATCTGACTGTCAGCGCAATCCTATCCAACTTACACCACCGATGTAACCAGCGGGGGGGGGGGAGGACGGGAGGCTTTGGAGGGGAGGGGAGATTTAAATCCCCTTTGAATTCCCCTTTGGAGGGGATGTGAATCCCCTTTTCATTCTGGGGCCTCCCGTTCTCGCTGCACCATTGGTTACACCAGTGGTGTAAGTTGGGTAGGATTGCGCTGTGTTAAATTTTCGTGTCATTTTTTTCATGAAATATGGTGAAGGCATTTGGTGCTGGCTTCACAGCAATGACACACAGATATATCACACCTATGACCCATCAGTGTCATCGTGATTACACGCTGATGTCATGGCAATGACATGCCACTCCGTGGATAATAGGCTGTGTCAGTTGTATCCATGAATGTTGGGGATATTATTGGGAAGGGCTGCACCAGCATTGCTTTGCCAGGGCAATCTTGTTGCGCTGGCATCGGTGCACCATCAGTGTGGCATTGATGGGACAGGCTTAGTTGTTGCGCTGGCATCTGTGCGCCACCAGAGCAGCATCCCAATAGGGTTGGGCCATGAGTATGTAACAGTGCCGAGTCTGCCGTAGTCGCCTTTGTTTTCAGCTTTGCAAAGTCTTCTTTCAAACTTGGAAGCAGAAATTGAGAGGCCTTAAAAAAAGTATTAGGCATCATTCATACGGTAAATAAGAAATTGATTGCCTCTAGGGCTGTAGGAAAGGTAATGCCGGTAAAGTGACAATTTGATTTAGATCACTCATTCATGCATGCACAATGATTCAAACAGTCTTTTGCATCCACACATGAATTAAACAGCTTATGATTGATGAGGGAGCAAGATCTAATTGGTGTTTTAATAAATACACTCTGACTTGATACTATAGCTAGATTTATCAGCAGAAAATGCCCCTGTCTAAGTAAAATTATTAAGGTATAGAGCAGGAACAATGACAAATGCCATGGAAATAATTGGCTGTAGTAACAGCTCTGGCAGTAAACGGGCATACTGGAGATTTATTTGCTTTTCAGTACAAGAATCGTGAGCAAAAACCTAGAAGACAAGCAAGACTAAAGGATGACCTGACACTCACAACCATTTGTTTCAGCTGGGCCACATTCACATGCAGCAAAGGTGTCGAATGAGAACTTCTCTAAGGGCGCAATCCTACGTAAGGACCCAGCAGGCGGCCCATGGCCGCCCGCCGGATCCTGTTCCCCAGCAGCTAGGCTGCCGCCGGGGTGGAGGTCTACTCAGGGAAGGGGACGCTCGTCCCCTTCCCCGAGTGTAAAATCCACCCGGGTCGATCGGCCTCCTCAGAGGTCGATCGGCCTCCTCCGGGTTGATCGGCCTCCTCAAAATTGGTGGCGGAAGTAGGAGGAGGCCGTGTAATGGCCCAGCTGCCCGGCAGGGTCCGGGATATGACCGAGGCCATCTCGCGCCTCCTCCCGGGCCGGCTGGGCCAATGGCCCCCCTCCCTCGCTCGGTGAACCGCCCCTCACCTGCAAGATCCTTACTTACCTGAGGCATCCCTGAGGCATTTGGTGCTCCCTGAGGCATCTGGTGGGGCCACTGTGTGATACAGGAAGCTGGACTAGATGGGCCTTTGGCCTGATCCAGCAGGGCTCTTCTTATGTTTTTATGTTACCTAGTCCAGCAGACGTGGGGTTGTCCTGTCGCCAGAGCAGGGGATGTCGGCCTCTGTGCTGGCCTTCCCTGCTCACGAGTCATTGAGAACGTGCTTTACGGCATGTTCGCGACATCTCCTGGTGCCGGAACGCTCGTTCCAGTGCCTGGGGCTTCACTAGGATTGCGCTGTAAGAGAGTAACATGCTTTTTGCCACGGCTGTCATCTCAAAACCTGTGTATTTCTGCTCATGTGACACTGATCACATACAGTCTACGTAGATCAGGGGTCCCAAACTTGTGTAGTCAGTGGGCACCACTGGAATTCTGAAAAGGGGTGATATATAGGCACCCCACAAAATGGTCCTGGAGAAGAGAGGGACCAGGCTGTGGAGGGGGTGGGCTCAGCACGTTTTATTCAATCAGAAAATTTTGATTTTGAAAGCAAATGTTGATCAAACATTTGCTGGAAATTTTTCTATAACTTGGCTGTTTGAACTAATGGTAAATTCTCTGAAGCCTTGGGACAAGTCAGTGGCGTCACGGCAGGGGGGGGCAGAGCTCTAAGTTCCACTGTGATCGGAGCCTCCGTTACACGGAGAGACAAAGCGGCCCCGCCCCCTCGCCTTCGGAGTCTGTCAGGGAAGCGAAAGCAATGCCTTTCTTAAAGCCACACATTTGCAAGCCATTTGCTCACTGGCTTTTTTCTAAAAAAAGAAAAGAAAACATTCACAGAAGTGAATGAAACGTAGTGGTGTTGAGTGTTTATGTTTCTGAAACTTGCTTTTAACGTCTGGATGTTTTTTTAAACTGTCTTTAAAGTCCACAGGAGCTGACAGAGTTAGGGCAAAGGTACTCTGTACTTGTACAGTGGCACTCTCTTCTTTGCTAACCTTTCACATGAGCTGGAACTTGGCTCTGGCACTGAAAACGAGTTTGGGAACTAACAGTGCAATCCTATGCATGTCTACTCAGAAGTCAGTCCCATTGTGTTCAGGAATATGTGTATAGGATTTCAGCCTAAATGACAAAGAACTTTAGCATAAGCAAAGTCCTAACTTTTGTTCTTCAAATGTGGGAACTCCTTGTTGTATTAAATTTAAAGCTGCAATCCTATGCACAGGTTCCTGGGAGTAAAGGCTGATTCACACTAGCCCTTTCTGTGCGCGTTTTGGCTTAAAGTTTGGTCTTTTCATGCGTTTTTCATGCTTGCGTCTGACGCAGCATGAGCTTACGACGCAGCCAGGAGAGATGGTTTCGGTTTATCTTTTTGATGCACTCGCGTAGCGTTTATGCTCGCGGTGCTAGGCAGCCCACCAATCAGAGACGCGCATTTCTCTTCACCAAATCACAGCTGCGCTTTCTTCAAGAAGGCAGGCAAATGTTCAGAGAACTGCTAGACGCACGTACAGACGCTAGAGCAGGGCATGCGCGCTGGAAAAGGCTAGTGTGAATCAGCCTTAAGAAGCCCCACTGAACACAGTGGGATTTGCTTTGGAGTAAGCAAGCATAGGACTGTGTCAAAGTGCCGCAACAAAAGTGTAAAGAAATAGCTGTTTTCCCTCTGGTGTTTATCTGATTTCAGATTAGAGCTCCAGGCAGCCAGAACAGTGTAATTAACATGTGCAAAGCAGATGGGGGGGCAGGGGGGGGCTGCTTGCTTTGCTCTCAGGAAGCACTAGGTGACTGCATCCAGATAAAGTAGATACTGTACTATGAAAAGCAAACCACACAGCAAGTTGTCCACTGTTTAAGAACTTAATAAGAGGTTAAGAAGCTACTAAAGTGTTGACTGGTGCTGGGAATGAAAAAAAAAAAAAAACTGCTGAAACAATAGCCAAGGAAGGCAACAGGGATGTGGACAGCCAGCATGTGCCTGGAGGGTTCAGTTCTTAGCCCCCCCCCCCGTTTTACTCCCCAGGGCTGAGAGGAAGAGGGGGTTGTGCTAACCTAGAGGTGAAGACACAAAGGCAAGGCAAAGCCAGGCATCCCGTCTACCTTCCTCTGGGTGCTTATTATATTATGAAGCACCAGGTAGGCAGAACAGGCGATCTGGAGCCTGCCTCCCTTCCCTTTATTTACAAAGATGGTGCCTCCCTGCTCCTGACCATTTCAAACGGAAAAGGCGTAGAGCAGGGAGGCTGCTTGGCACAAACTTTGTAAGTAAAGGGCCTGGGGTCGCACCCACCTGTTTGCTCACATGTAGGCTTACCAGATCTCCAACCGGGATGGAGTGCTAGACCTTTAGGAGCATGGGCAGGTGTAGCTTGTTAAACCCTTAGAGCACAATCCTAGGCATGTCTACTCAGAAGCAAACCCTATTGTGTTCAGTGGTGCTTGCTTCTGAGTAGACATGCCTAGGATTGTGCTCTAAGGTTGAAGAAGCTACACCTGCCCACATTCCTTCTCCTAAAGGTCTAGCACTCGGTTGGAGATCTGGTAAGCCTACGTGTTTGCTCACCTGCCTGCCCTCCATGCATATGCACGCCCAGAGCATAAAGGAGAGGGGAACAGGAAGGAGTGAACATGCTAAGCACTAGGCACTACTGCCCTGGATCAGCATGTGGTCACTGGCAGTCTCTCTCTGGACCCTGACATGGCCTATCAGCAAACATTCCTGGAAAGCACATGATCTCAAAAATCAGGAGTTACAGGAATGGGACCTATACACAAAGCTGGTTTCCAAGAATTCAACTAGCAAAAGAGACAGCTTCCTTCTTTTTAGACATGTCTATGGCCCTCTGGAAACAAAGATCAAGAAATATCTGGGATATGTCATATAGCATTAGTTGGGAAGTCCAAGCACTTTGCTTCAGGCGTGTAACTCCGGATGATATTTTTTTTTCATGACAGAACAAGGGGACATTTGGCTGTTATTTTCCCAAAACAACACTGCTTTTCCCAGCCTGACAGTGGATGTCAGGTTGGCAGCGATATAGCAAACCACTTATGGTTAACGTCTGATTACAGGAGTGCCAGAAAGAACTGAGCTAAAGAAGTAACCAGTTGTTTTCATTTGGAAGAATAGATCCTTCATGACATATTGTTTGGTTCACAGAAGAAAAAAAAAACTGCTTCTGGATTGAAAGGGTAAAAATGGTTTTGTTTTGCAACTCCAAAATTAGTTGAAATGCTAGCTCTTTCAATTTTATGATGCAGGGGAAAAGATAAATAAATCAATTTGATATCGTGAAAATATTATACGGAGAATATGTTCATCTGTGGTTTTTTTCCAGAGTCTGTTAATTCAAAATGGTACTCCGGTTTATTTCAACAAGTGTGATCTGGATGCAGGAACTGGATTATCCCAATCCAGACCTACACCTAGATATTTATATATGCCCCGCAGCAGAAGTTTGCTTCCTGCTGAGCATGATGCTGCTTCTCAGCTGCCTGCCCTCCATGTGTATGCACGCCCAGAGCAAAAAAGAGAGATCAGAACCAGGGGACATGCACTAAAATTGAGTGGAGGGAGAGTTAGAACGGACAAAAGAAAATATTTCTTTACCCAGCGTGTAATTCATCTGTGGAACTCCTTGCCACTGGATGTGGTGATGGCACCTGGCCTTGATGCCTTTAAAAGGGGTTTGGACAGATTCATGGAGGAAAAGACCATCACAGGTTACAAGCCATAAGCAACCTCCTGGTTTTAGAAGTGGGTTTTCTCTGTGCCAGGTGCAAGGGAGTGTCAACGGGAAACAGGTTATATTGTTGTCTTGTGCTCCCTGAGGCATCTGGTGGGGCCACTGTGTGATACAGGAAACTGGACTAGATGGGCCTTTGGCCTGATCCAGCAGGGCTCTTCTTATGTTCTTATGAGAGGGGAACTTTTGTCCTTTGACAAAAGTTTTAAGGGCAGCACTTGAGCACTCCTGTTAAAGACATCACCAGTCCTGCTGTAGGGTGAAACCCCCCACACACACACACACACACACACCCCTGCAGATTGCTGGAAGGAGGTTCTCTCCTTGTTCCCATGGAACTTGCTCTTTTTACCCATTAAGGTTGATCCACCTGTTTGTAATTCTGGATGACGGTTCTCACATGAGGGCATGTGCACAAACAGACAATGCTCAGTGTTTGAATGTCAGCAAAAAAAATTCATATTTTCAAGAAAGTGATCGATAGAAATGAATGGTAAAAATGCCAAGTATTTTCCTTGGCAAAGTGTGAATTCATTTTCAGTGTTTAAAATGAAAAAATAATCATCTGTTTTAGGGAATTTATCTTATTTATTCTGTCATAATAATCTCCATTTCCAGTACTAGGTAGGTCCACACATGCAGTGATCCATGCTGGTTTGGATCCATGCCTGTATGTGCCTAACAGATGGCTGGTGAAGTCTGAACTGACGGAACTGATCGCCTGCTGTGTGTGTTTGTGTGTGAATTGAATTCAGTCACCACCCTGTGTATCCTGACTTGGAATATGCTGTAACTAAACTACATCAATTAATCAGGTGGCACATTCTGAAGGGTGAGAGGCAGTGAGGCAATCAAGGTTGCAGATGACACCTTAGCTCTATACCCGCATCCCCCCCCCATACATGCCCTGAATGCACAGAGGGGAAGCAGGATTGTCCCCAATATCCACACAGACCCCTTACACATGCAGGGGCCACGGCCAGCAGGGGCAGGTCCACTCACCTTCCAAACCTTCAGTGTACATGGGGGAATGTAAGTACGGTACAGGGCTACTGTGAATTTGCGATACGGACCGGGGACAAAAGCTCTCCTTAACTTCCTGTAACTACTGATGAGGTCTACTGTACATTGACTGTGATAACCTAGGAGAGGTATCTGAGGATCACAGCTGAAAGGTCAGTGTACATGTCAGGTCTGTGTGCTGAAGCCATGAAAATGCCCTTGTGACTGTTTCCTTAATTCTAAAACTGTCCGCTTGAATTATTAATGTTTGCAACTACTTTCTGGGTCGTACGAAGACAAATTAAGTCATGCCTTGAGAAAGGTGCACTCCAAATTGCATTCAACCTCACCAAAGTGATAATTTGCCATAAAATTGCACAGATGAAACTCCTCTCTCTCTCTCTCTCTCTCTCTCTCTCTCTCTCTCTCTCTCTCTCTCTCTCTCTCTCTCTCTCTCTCTCTCTTCTACTGATGAGGTTCCAACCTTTTGGTACATACATCTATGAATTGCAGCTGTGCCTTGTTGTAGGATTATTTATTTATCAATCACTTTTTTATACCACTCTTCTTCTAATGAGCTCTGGGTAATGTACGTGACTCTTCCCCCTCCTTTTATCTTCACAACAATACTGTAAGACAGGCTAGGCTGAGCAGTACTGAATGGTCCAAGATAGGCTAACATGTACTCATTTGGTTAAGTCAGTGCGTTGCATTTTTGGTAAAGTTCTTGCACGTGCGTATATAGCCATCTTTCACTACATGCCTTGGAGCAGCAGATTGGCAGGAGCAGATTAGCATTAGGGTAGCTGGGGTTTAACACCATGGGAAAGGGACAAACCTCCCATTCTCCCAAGATGTGCCCCAGCTCTGTCAGCGCAGGCCCAAATCCCATGCAGACTCCAACACAGCACACTTAGAGCGCTGTGGAAGATCTTAGGCAGGATGGGTTGTAGGTTATCTAAGGATTTTATTAAAACTGGGCTTGATATGAAATATGATAGTTATTTCCTGGAATGGTAATGTAGAACCCCACCAAGATAATACAGACTGCTCATGCTTTCGACCAACCTATGTCGAAATACAGGTGGGCCCCCATATCCACTGATTCACTATCCACGGTTTCAGTTATCCACGGATCGTGGGGACCCCCCAGGCTTTTACTTTTTTCCCAGTAAGCTTTGTTTCTTCCTTAAACAAACAGGAGAAGCAGCCTCTGGCTGCTTATTACAGGCAAGTAGAACAAGGTTAACAGAAACCTTGCAGAGCCTCTCTAGGACTTAAGGCTGATTCACACTAGCCCTTTGCTCTACTCTAGCGTCTGTACATGCGTCTAGCAGTTCTCTGAACGTTTGCCCGCCTTCTTGAAGAAAGCGCAGCTGTGATTTGGTGAAGAGAAATGCGCTTCTCTGATTGGTGAGCTGCCTAGAACCGGGAGCATAAATGCTAGCTTAAACGCGAGCGCAGCAAAAAGATAAAACGAAACCATCTCTCCTGGCTGCGTCGTAAGCTCATGCTGCGTCAGACGCAAGCATGAAAAACGCATGAAAAGAAGCCAAAACGCGCACGGAAAGGGCTGGTGTGAATCAGCCTTTAGTCTCGTTCTACTTGCCTGCAATGGAGGCTGCTTCTCTGTTTGTTTTAAGGAAGAAACAAAGCTTGCTGGAAGAAAAATAAGAGCTGGGGGGGGGGCAAGCATGCCTGCCTGCAGGGGAGACAAGGTGGGGGGGCCCTCAGGAAACCATGGAGGGGGTGTTCGCTCTTATCTACAGTTTCAGGTATCCACGGAGGGGCCTGGAACATATCCCCAGCGGATATGGGGGCCCACCTGTACTTGGACTTTCAAGAAGCTTTTCACAAAGCCCGTCACCAAGTCTCTTGAGTAAACGTAGCAATCGTAGAATAAGAGGCCTGCTCCTTTTATTAATTAATAACTGGTCAACGAGCAGTAAGCAGAGTGTAGGAATAAAAGGGCAATTTTCACAGTGAAGGGCAGTAAGTAGTGGGGTCCCTCAAGGATCTGTATTGGGATTGGTGCTTTTTAACTTATTCATAAATGATCAGGAGTTAGGAATAGGCAATAATGTGGCCAATGTGACATCAAACTATTCGGGGGGGGGGGGTTAAAAACCATAGCAGATGGTGAAGTGCTCCAAAAGGATATCTCCAAACTGGATGAATGTGCAACCAAATGGCAAATATAGTTCAATGTCAATAAGTGTAAGGCGATGTTCTTAGGGGGTTGGGGGGAAATCCCAACTTCACATACACACTGATGGGATCTGAGCTGTTGGTGATGAACCAGGAAAGATATATTGGGGTTGTAGCAGATAGTTCAATGAAAATGTCCACCCAATGGATGGCATCAGTGAAAAAGGCTAATCCTATGCTAGAGATCATTAGGAAAGTGATGGAGAATAAGACGGTCCTTGTTATATTGACCCATTGTAAATCTATGATGCGTTTGGAATATTGTGCGCAGTTCTGGTCACCACACCTCAAAAAGGATATTGTAGAACTGGAGAATGTGAAAAGAGGGCAGCCAAAATTATCAGAGGGTTGGAACACCTTCCTAATAAGGTAAGGCTACAGTGTTTGGGGCTTTTTAATTTGAAGAAAAAAATTGGTTACCATACTGAATCCTATCCAGGGAAGGCTCTGGCTGGAAGTCTACTCAGGGGAAGTGGACATTTGTCCACTTACCCCGGGTAAACCCACAGCCACAATGGGGCTTCTTGGTCTCCGTCTGCTTTTTAGCCGGCAGAGAATCAAGCAGCCCTTTGTCAGAAGCAAAGGCCTGGGGGGGGGGGGGGATAGGATATGACGTCCGATGAGGATGCTGGTCCCACCCACCTCCCAGGACTGATCCACCCATCCCCCGCCCTGTTACGCCCCATCCCCACCCTCCCCCCGGCCTTGCACCACTCAGAGCAGGACTTACCTGCTCCACGGTGCTGGGTCCTCTGCTACTTGGCAGGCAGGCAGCGCAGGCCTCGGCACCAGTGCCGCCTACTCCCGAGTCATCGCAAATGTGCCTTATGGCATGTTTGCAACACTTGGCACCAGCGCTGAGTCCCAGTGCCAGCGCTCCCCAAGCATAGGATTGTACCACTAGTCTCCTTTTCCTCATTCAGCTGTCTCTTAAATCATACTTCTTTCTAGCCATTTGACAAACTGATTCTCTTAGGGTATACCTACACCATTTCATTTTCCAAAGCCTATTGTTCCAAAGGGTATGAGAATCTGGTGCAGTCTACATCTTAACCTTTTTTTTTTCTTTTTAATTTGGTCATTGATTGTCACTGATTAGCATGTCAGCATTACGGTTTCTTATTTTCAGTAAAGACATGCTCACCTTTCTATGATTAGTGCAGACACATGCCATGTGACATTCTTCACCTTAGCCCTTCTTTTTCACTATCAGAGCCTTTTCCATTAAAAAAAATTGAATTAAGCAAAAATTCTGCATCTCTCTCTCCCTATTTACCCTGCATATTTAATTGATTTCTTCTACTAATTTCCTTTCTGAAGCAGAAGGGTAGTGTTTCATTATCTTGCACAATCCTAGCTACAGTATTTCACAGCCTCCTCTTGGTACATCAAAGTGTGCCTGCCTCTGCATTTGGACCACCACATCACAGGTATTTGTGGATGCATCCACGTATGGCACCCACAAAAAGGCCCAAATAATAAGGATGGATCTTCCCCCTTCCACATCTGCTGCTGCTGCATATAGAGTTAGGCCAGAGGCATCGCTACGGTGGGGGCGGTACTGTAAGTTCCGCGCCGTCCTAGGCCCCATTTACTCCCCGGTACAAGGTGGCCCCACCCCCTTGTCATCAGAGCCATTCAGTGCAGCGAAGGCAATGGGCTGGAGACTCCCTGCCCATTGCCTTTGCCGCACTGAATGGCTCGTACCGGTCAGTAAACGGGGACTAGAACGGCGTGGAACTTACAGTACCGCCCCCACCGTAGCGACGCCTCTGAGTTAGGCAGGTTGACGTTTATGCACACTGTTGTACATTCAATAATAAAAGGTCATTCCAAATGCACTGTAATAAAAACATGTTTCTTTGTATACACACCAGTTATTGAGCTGTGGAGGCTTTGGCCTGAGTCTCTGAGCTCTATTTGCAGAAGATATCCTTCTGCGGCTCATGGAGGCATGGCTGCTTTTGGCAGCACTCTAGCAGACAGGTGTGTCCTTGATTATCAACAGTGCTGTGATGTATGTTGTTACTGAATGAGATGAACCATAACTTGTACATCTGGCCGGGGCTACAGTATTTAAAAAGAATCTCCCCCCCCATCACAGATTAGTAGAAAAAAATGACTTGTTAAAATGGATAGAGAAAGATTTTTTAAAAAGTGTTTCATAGAAGAAGCTATAATGTTAAACATGTCCCTTACTTTGTATAAACCAGAGGTAAATGATGTAACCCTACAGGCCATGTCAGATTTGTCACCACTTTACCTCAGGATATCTACTCCAGAAATATGTTTTCAGACAGGTAGAGGGGTCTGGCTCAGTCGGGAGAGCTGTCGCCTTGCAAAGCCAGAAGATCGGCAAATGGCAAGTTCGAGACACACCACTGACAAAAAGCTATGAAAAGCCTCTGTGAGGAGAGATAAGAGCTGCGCAGTGTGGGAGGCGCCGGCCAGCAGAAAATCCAGGCTGCAAAAGGATACCACATGGAATGTAGCCGTTCATGAAATATTAGACATTTATATATTGTAAAACCTCTCATTAGGGGGGTTAGGAAAGCCTGCCCATGTACACCGCCTTGAATTAAAGTTGGAGGAGAAATCCAATGACCAAGAAAGGCGGTTTATAAATACTATACTATATTATTATGATTATGATTATGATTATGATTATGATTATGATTATGATTATAATTATGATTATGATTATGATTATGATTATGATTATGATTATGATTGATTATGATTATGATTATGATTATTATGGAAGCATAAAACTCTATGTAGGGGGAAGATGCTTTGCTTGCCAGATGCAGCCGTCAATCTTTGTGTTGCCTAGACCTGGTTTGAAGTTCATGCATCCCTCATGTACACACATAGATCAGAAACTAGGATTTTTTCAGAGTAAGATCTGTGTTGTCATTTTTAAATCCCTTTGATATAAATACAGTACTTTCGTTTCAGCTACCTGCCTTTATTCCTCTCCTTTTGGATGTTAGCAGCCCAACCATAAGCAACTTTCCAGCCCCGATGCAGCCCCAAGGTAAGGAAACAAATGTTCCCTTACCCTGAGGAGGCCTCCGTGACTCCCCCCCACCGAATGCAGCGCGTGCCTCATTGGCATGGCTGCATCGGTGCTGAAAAGTAGGATAGAATTGGGCTGAATGTCCTATAAACATTCCACTGATGTCCCAGTAACCATTTCAGTACTTGCATTCCATCCAGTTTTTGGACTGCCAACTGTTCCTCTTCATTCAACTAATATTCCTCTGGTAAATTTTGTGAAAGTTTCCATGGCACGGCTTGCACAACAACAGCATCTCAGTTCTGGATTCAGAACATTTGACCGATGTGAACGTCACTATGATAAATCACGAGCACATACTTTACATTATAAGAAACCACATGCCTACAGGCTGTGATAGTCATTCATTCATTTGAAGAGAGCTACTTGTGTGAAAGGAGGCCTCAAGAACTAGACCCCACCTGTGTCTCCCAGAGATCTCAAGCAAGATACTACTGCCTCAGCCCCCCCATTCTGCAATATGGGAATAAATAGCAACACTGACTGTGGGCCTGGACCAAGCCTCCATGGCACCTGTGGCTGTGTGGGGAGGTGCTGCCCCTGACCCCCTCCCAGTTATGTGGGGTGCGCCCTGACCCAAGAGTCCCTTTTTTCATCCCTTGGTATATGGAGTGCACTTCAACCCTGACCCCCACCAGTTTTCTCCCTCCTCCATAGTCCTCTCTTGCCCTTCCTCCCCATCCCTGATAATGACTGACTTCATCCCCCTCTACTTACAGCTGTAGTTCATCTCCTCCTTCTCCTCCTCCCGGCTGTCCCACTCTGCCTTTTGAAGAAAAGGTGAAAGTGAAGGGCAGAGATGCTCTATTCTACCATTCAAGTCTCTTTCTCCCCAGTTCCTTATTCCAGGCCCAGATTCTGCCTGTTGACAAGTACATAAGGGAGGAGGAGGTCAGGAAGAGCGGTAGTAGCAGCAGCTGTGGTAGCCACTGTTGAGTAAGAGAAGGATGGTGGGAGTGTGGGAAGAAGGGCAGCAGAGCCCTGGTGAAGTGGCCATTTAGCAGGGATGTGGATCAAGTCTCGAGTCAAGTCCCAAGTCTCTGGGTCCAAGTCTCACGTTAAGTCCCAAGTCTTTGCCCCCAAGTCCCGAGTCTTTGGTTGCGAGTTGCGAGTCCCTATGTATTTAATGGGGAAAATGTGTTTAGACCTGAATAAAATTCATCTTATCGTAAAAGGCTCCAAGTCTTGAATCTTTCGAGTCTTTTACAATCGCCAAGTCAAGTTCGAGTCAAGTCATTGACGCAACTTGAGTCCAACTCGAGTCCGAGTCAGACTCAAGTCTACATCACTGTCATTTAGGTGGTTTGGCACAGAACACTGCCTGTGCTATCCACTGCCCCGGGTAGCAAAGTTCACCAGGTCTCGCGAACAGGCCAGCCCTGCTGCCCTCTCTTACAAGGATGGATTACTGAGATAACATGCTATCAAGATAACCTGGGCCACTTGAAACGTTCTAAATCAATGCTATAGAGTATAATATTATTAAAAGTTTTGTAAGGAACATGGCGTTAGTTAGGATGTCTGTATTATCCATACAGGGAGGGATCATTCTATTTCTTCACTGATTTGTCATTTTTTTAAAAAATCTTTGATACAGCCTTGAAAACTGACATGAATTATTTCCATCGTTATCAGGAGTTATCATAGCTTCAGAAATGTAATTTACTCGGCTACCTAGCTAGCCTTGTTTGTCACCATATACTTGCCATTCAGGTTCGCACAGCATCCTTTGTGGTATTTCATGCTGACAATATGCGGCAATAAATAACTCATGCTCTTTTCAGCAGAGGCTTATTCTTTTTTAATAGAATTGCAGCAAGCTTCTCATTTTCTCATAAGCAATTCCCTAAAAAAATTGCATAGGGGCTTTCTTTCTAATAAGCCCTTACAAGTGTCAAGTACATAGTGTTTGGGGCCATAAATAGCATCCTAAAAAAATCATCCAGGGCACACCTGGAGCCCAGTTTTTGTTCTCTCAACATTTCTAATAAACTATATCTAGATAAGCATCTTGGTTACAAGAAAATACAAAGATGAAAACATAATGGCTTGAACCCAAAGATCCTTACCATATCACAAGCTGGTTTTCCAACTTTCCGCAAAGTTTGTGTCCCTGTGATAGGGCAGGCAGTTCTATCGCAGGGAAAGGCCCACCTGCCCTTGGGCCTTACCTTGATGTTCTGCGCTCTGGCGCGGCTGTGAACCCAGAAGTAAGTGCCAATGACATCAATGGCACTTATTTCCAGTGGTACATGGCGGGCAGGAGGCCCACGAAGGTGGTACGCAGTGGCGAACGGTTGGAAACCTCTGCTCTAGTGTCAAGTTCCAGAGGGTTGATGTACAACATAGTTCTTAGGGGAATGCTGCAAATCCTATAATCAAGACTGAACATACAGAAATTAAGCATGGGGCTGACTTCTGAGAACAAAATATAACATCTGAATGTTCCTCCGGAGTTAATGAACCAATACAGAAATGCCAGCTCTGCATGCATTGTCTTTTTCCATCCAGCTCCATTCATGCAAATGGGCCTTCCTGCCCTTCTGCTCCCTAATGAAGGCGCTTGTGCCCACCAAATCTACTCTGAAGGTTCAGGAGCCTCTGGAACAGAGGTGAAACTAGACTGGAGCGGAGGCAAGTAGTTCTGCAAGACTCCGTTACACCGGAGTCAGCAGCCCCTCCCCTTTGCTGTTGGAGCCATTCCGGCAGCGACAGGGGAGTGTCCTGCGTGTTGCCATTGCTGCCAGAATGGCTCCAACAGCAAGGGTGAGGGGCCGTTGACTCCGGTGTAACGGAATCTTGCAGAACTACTTGCCTCTGCTCCAGTCTAGCTACGCCACTGCTCTGGAATGTGTGGATTGGCCTGGAGTCTCCAGGAATCAGCATCCGTCTCCAAGAGACTACTGAACGCAATTCTGGAAATTTTAACAAGGCTTCAGGGAATTTCCAACATGACATCATGATGGACAAACAAAAATTCAGGAAAAGCTTCAGTCAGAGTTGGCAACCCTAGATGGGACTAGGGGGTAATAATTATTAACAGAAACCAAGGGGAACGTCTTGTACATGAAGAAAATGCCTTTTCACTCATGGTAGGCAGGCAGCTTTGGCTGTAACCCTAGCTTATATCACATTTTAGCATGTCCAAAACACTTCATGTAATTATATTAATAAATCTTACAAGGTTCTTACCTATAAGGGAACTGAGGCTGAGAAAGAATGGCTTGCCTAAGGCAATGGTGAGATTTTAACTGGAGATATCGTCATTCATGGCTTAGTTTCTTTCAGTATGGGCCTGGCTCTTTTCTAACTCATAATGACTCTTCACATTTGTTTGTAAAGTGCTTTTAGCTGAAGTAGCTAGGGAGGATTAACATGCCTCTCTTCACAAAAGGCCTTTAAATGTACAGCACAGAGTATCCTGTTACGCATATTGTACTTTGATATCTTTCACCATCTAACTGTGTAATCCTGTCTTCTGAAAGACCGGTGGAGCGTGCGCTCAGCTGGTCTAGGGTGTCACAAACATGCCATAAGGCATGTTTGCAATACTCGGTGAGTAGGTGGCATCAAAGCCAGCACTGCTCTACTCACCCTGGATCCAGAGCTCTGCCTGCTGGGGAAAGTGAGTTCCCCATCGGGCGACGGAGGGACATGGGGAGGGCAGAGCTGGGTATTCCAGGGCGAGAAGGATCATCGGAGGCCTCCTCTGCCGAATCCTATCCCTCTTCCCTGGCCTGGCCGCCGTTACATAGGGCTCTCGAATGTGTGCCAGCAAAACAGCTGGTGCACATTCGAGTAGACCCATTGGGGCATCTGGAGCTCTACTCGGGTTGAGGGGATGAACATCCTCTTCCCCCAAAGAGAGCTCCAGCTGCGCCAGCACTGGGTCCTCTCTAGATAGGATGCAGTACGGGCTCTATGCCCGCACTGCAGTTTAGCTAGACAGGATTGGGCTGCCCATCTCTTTCCATTTTTTAAAGAATATATAGTATGTGCACACACACACACACACACACACACACACACACACACACACACACACACACACACACGTCCACGCATACTTCTGGTAAACTTGTAACTTCCAGTCATTTTTTCCTATGTTTTCCATTCTGTAGTTCTCAAATCATAAGCAGAACCTCCAAGACAAGGAGACGTCAATAAACCATTTGCCTTGATCCTTTGAAAAGAGTGAAAGCAGCCATAGTGCTATTCTCTAAGGCAGCTGCATGTTGAAATTATTTTTTCCAGGAATTACTGGAGCAAAAGGGCAAACTATAACCCACAGATTCCAAGAAATATAGAAAACGCTATGTTTTTTCAGCCCACATATTTCTTCTTTTCGGAAGGCTTCATCAATGCTTTGTCTACTCGTTGTGTGAGAAGCATGTCCAAAGCATTAGCATTGCAGGTGGAACAAAAACTTCTCTAGTAAATGAAAGTTGAATAGTTGAGTTGACAAGAATGTAAAACATTCATTGAACTTGAAAAACAAATGGTTTCAGTTATCTGCTTGGATGATACAGGGGAGCAAGTGGCTTCTAATAAGCCTCTTCAGTTTGGAAGATTTGTTTTATTAACGGGGGGGGGGGGACAAAAGATCTTAGGGGAAAATGTAGCAGCGCTTCACAGAACAATTAAATGTGATACTGACCAGACAATCTTTTCAACCGCTCTGTTATAGCAGGTATTTTATACCATAAAAAAGAGAGAAGCCATTGAGAATATGGTTCCAATGACCTTGTTACTGAAGAGGGCAGTCTCTCCAGAGAAATAGTAAGAATCTGCTCAAACAAAACAGTTCTTTCTACAAGTCATTCCAATGTTCTTTTTCAAAGCACAAGACTCTTGCTAGTGCTGGATATTTCTATTTCCTCGTCATATAGGGAAAAAAAATGTATGCAGCCAAACAAGCTGAAACTTGTCTCTCCTGTCTCTGCCCTGTGCAGAGGGGGCATTGTATTCAAAAGATACTCAAAAGATAAGGAAGGTACTGGACATACAGCACAATCCTATCCAACTTACACCACCGGTGTAACCAGTGGTGCAGCAAGAACGGGAGTCTCCAGAATGGAAAGGGGATTCAAATCCCCTTTCAATCCCCCTTTGGAGGGGATTTGAATCCCCTTTCTATTTTGGGACCTCCCGCTCTCGCTGCACCACTGGTTACACTGGTGGTTTAAGTTGGATAGGATTGCGCTGTTACCCAGATAGAATCAGGGCCATCTGCAAGCGCTAATGCCATTTGAAAGAAACAACAACAAAGTGCTCATAGGCAAGCAGTAGAAAAGATGCTTTAAAACAGCATGAATAAGTAAAAAGACTACTGGGAAGGGGATGCAGAGGCAATTTTGCTGACATGAATTATAGAGCCTTTCTTTACCTTATCATGACCCAGATATGCAAATTATCTGGAGAAACTGGTACATCCATGGTTTCAGTAGTTTTTAATCCCAGACTACAAATATGAAAGCCAGAAATGGCCCAAGACATTTTAGGGCCTGAGGCAGAACATCCAAATGGTGCCCCTGTGGTGGCAAAATATAATAAAGAATTCTTTTTGGTGACAAATGTGCTGTAATGGAATCCTGGAATCTGCTGCCTAAGGCTGGTTCTGCTGAAATCACAAAGGGCCGGTGTGGGCACTACTTACCCATGTCGCTAACCCCACATCATAAAAGACATGTGGGCTCACAGAGCATGTCTGTCCTGAACCCTCTTCTCCTGTGCAGGTTGGGGGGGATCTGAGGTATTCTTCTTTAATTGAAGGGAAAGCAATGGTTCATCCAAGTCACCCCCTCCCTGTGATTAAAGAAAAATGTTCCAAATTCCCTGGATCCAAGGGAAGGGACCAGGACATGCGTGTGCTCCATGAGCATGTGTGTCTTTTACCATGTGGGTCAATTCGGTCAGATAAGTATCATCCAAACTGGCCCGCACGGTTTCACTGCTAGGGCTTCTGTCATTAAACTCTGGAATAGTACATCTATGAAGGCACTTCTACTGTCAGAAAAAAAAGCTTTAGACAAACTTGACTTGCTTCCCTTTTATATGGTATGACATCACTGAAAGAAATGTCACACAGAAAAGCATCAAAGTATCTAGGAAACTGCTGTCTGCTTATTTGGAAAGTTCTTTCCACCCAATAGTATCCACGGGTATCACTAGGGTTGGTGACACCCGGGGCAAGATCATGCAATGTGGAGTCCTCCTGGGAAATGTGATCCCTCATGGCGAGGATTGGGAAAACCCTATTTTCTACCACAATAGAAAGTCATTTTGGTGCCACCCCTCAGTGGCGTCGCTGCGCCCAGAGCAGGTTGGTGCGAGGGGGGCCCGGCGCCCCCGGCGCCCCCATAAGTTTTTTTACGTTTTTTTTTTACTGTTTTCGGAGTTTTTAAAGTGTTAACGGGGCATGTGTTCATGTATGTATGCTTTTCCCCCACTTATCTTGAATATGGAAGGCTTCCAGCGACTATCTTCTTCCTGTGCCGGGCACATCTTCTCCCTGCGCTCGGCGCGAACTCCGTAAAGCGGCCAGCAGTGGTTTCCAGAGTTTGCGCAGTCACAGAACGTCAACTGGAAACTTCGCAAGTCTTCCATAGTTCGCGCAAGCGCAGAACGACGAAGTTTCCAGTCGACGTTCTGCACCTGCGCAAACTCTGGAAAGCGCTGCAGGGGGCTTTACGGAGTTCGCACCCGGGCGCAGGGAGAAGATGTGCCCGGCGCAGGAAGAAGATTGTCGCTGGAAGCCTTCCATATTCAAGATAAGTGGGGGAAAAGCATACATACACGAACACATGCCCCGTTAACACTTAAAAAACCCGAAAACAGTAAAAAAAACCTAGAAAAATATGGAAAAAACCCCAAAACCTAAGGAGCCCCGCCCCACCCCCAGAGCCCTGTGCCCTACGCCCTGGGGCCCCCCGCCCCATATCAGGCGACACCTCTGCTACCCCTCCCGCCCCCAATCCCCTCCGAATGATGCCCTTGCTAGTATCTCTTGTGACTTTCATGGTATCATGCTCATAATTTAGGGACATAGTCTGCAGCATAAAATTTAGTGATAGATCCATTAAAGATGTCTGTGCTGATGTCTGTGTATCCCCTTCCTGCTTTAATTGGCTATCAAAAATAAATGAATATTTTGCAGCAGGAGTTAAGGTTGATTTGAACAATTCTTAAGCTTTTTTTTTTTAGTTCAGGCTTCCCCTTTTAAAATATGTGCTATCTTCTGGGGACCCTAACTCAGCACCAACCATCTGCTCAACTGGTAAACCTGCACAGATCATTGCACAACATAGTGTTCATGCAACCTGTTGCAATGTTATCTGGGTTGGAGCACACATTCAGCCATGGTATTAGAAGAGGAATATAACAGAATATTTCCACGTGCTCCTAAAATCACACAGGGAAATGTCATCAAAACAAAGCAGGAACTCTATGCCAGTGTTTCTCAAACTGTGGGTCGAGACCGACTTGGTGGGTCGCGACCTGATTTATGGTGGGTCCCAGGTGATGGAAAGATCAAGAATTGCCACAAGCCCTGAGGCTATTCAAAAATCAGATAGCTGCTAATTGCCCTTCAAAGAGCTGAGCTCCTGCAGTTTGCAAGATAGCTGCTAATTACCCTGCAAACAGCTGAGCTCCTGCAGTTTGCAAGCTTGTGTAAATATTGGGAGATAAATGTTTGAGCATCTCGTAAAGCTAGGTGGGTCCCGATAGAGTGTCATTTTAAAAAGTGGGTCCTGGTGCTAAAATGTTTGAGAACCACTGCTCTATACAAATCAGATAATCCCGTCATTTTATCTTTGCAAATCAGATTAGTATGAAGGCAAGTAGAGGAACATATAATTCACAAATCCATTCAGGATCCTGCACTACAGGACTTTCGCCATCTATTATCTTGTCTGCAGAGGGAAGGACAATGGCTCCTTGGCCCTAGGAGCTTCCCTAGGAGCTTCTCTCTTCCAGGACCTTTGTGCCCCTTTCTGTGCTGTATTCACCCAGAGAGGGCCGACGTCAGCTTGAGCACTGCTGGGCTAGGGAGACGTTTGTATCAGCAGCACACCAGTCAACAATGTGTTGCTTGTTACACGACAGTCAGTGCAAATGGAAGAGTTAGTCTTTTGCGCATTACATGCTCATAAAGAATGTACCATGTCACTCAGATGCCCTCTCAAAACATCTTCATTTTCAATCAGTTCCAAAGTTAAAAGAGACAAAAGCCATCCGATAATACATCTTTGCACTAATGCATCAATAGATCCCCAAAGCACAAGCACTGCCTGGCTATATGGCAAAAGGGGTAAATCAAAGGAATAAAAATCGATTCGGTCTTTTCAGAGTTAAGAACATAAGAAGAGAGCTGCTGGATCTAAGCAAGGGTCCAGCATCCTTTTTCTAATAGTGCTTAATGGAAGTTCTAACATTCTGAGAAAAAAATAGAATGGTAATCATTTTACATAGAGAGTCGCTGTAGCACAATGGTTAGGATCGGATTGGGGAGACCCAGCTCAAATCCCTTCCTACTCATGACATTCACTGACAGCCCAATCCAACACAAGTCCCCGCACGGTGATGCCGTAGTACATGCTGAATCCTGTGGGGGAGTTTTGGCCTCTGGAGGCCTCCTCGGGGTAAGGGAACTTTTGTTCCCTTGACTCAGGGTTAGCCCATGCTGGCCCGCTGGGTCTACTTGGACATGCGCCAACTCTATAGCTGGCACAAGTCCATATGGACCCAGGTCAAGGGATCAAGGCGAGGAAGAGGGTTAGGATTTGGAGGACAACACTGCTGCCGCACCTACCCCCTTCCCAGACCCGATCCACCCTTCCCCTGCCCCCATCATGACCCCGTTCGCCTCCCTCCCACCCCCTGCACACACATACTGGGGCTGGCAGGCGTCTGTCATCTGCTGACACATGGAGCTGGCTGCTAGCGGTGGTGGCCAGGCTGCATGTTGCCTTTTGCAAAAGCCAGAAAGCGCCTAATGGCATCAGAATGCTCCTTCCAGTGGCGTACAGTGCCCAGAGAATTGGGCCACCCATGTGTACCTTCAAGAAAATTATCTTTCACTAACCTACCTCAAAGGGTTGCAATGAAGTTAAGTGGGGGGGGGTGGTGGTAACCACAAGCATAGGGAAGCCACAGTGGCTTAGTGGTTAAGATGCTGAACTGCAGACCGGAAAGTAGGCAGGACAGCAGTTCGAGACCCAAGTGCCGTGTGATGGTGTAAGCTACCATCTTAGGCCCCAGATCCTGCCAACCTAGCAGTTCGAAAGCAAGAAATTGCAAGTAGATTAATAGGTACTGCCTCTGCGGGAAGGTAAGAGCATTCCATGCACCTTGGCGTTGAGTCATGCTGGCCACGTGACCATGGAAGCGTCTTTGGACAGTGCTGGCTCTTCGGCTTTGAAACGGAGATAAGCACTGCCCCTAGAGTCTGTGATGACTAGCTTTCGAGCGAGGGGAACTTTACCTTTACCCACATACATTGCCCTGAACTCCTTAAAGGAAGTACAGGATTACAATGTAATAAATGAAAGAATACAGTTTTGAAGCTTTCCATGTCCAGAGACAGGATGCTCTGAACACCAGCTGCAGAGGAGCAATGGCAGGGTAATGTCTTAATCTCCTCCTTGTGGGCTTCCCAGAGGCAGCTGGTTGGTCACTATAGAGAACAGGCTGCTGGGCTAGATGGGCCTTTGCCAGGGCTGCTCTTATATTCTAGTACAATCAACAGGTAAATGAGCTCAATTACAGTATGTAGATCCCACTTATCTGAGAGTCCTGGTAAAGGCATCCAGCTAAAATATCTGTAGAATCAGAGAATAAACAAACATGCTATTTAGATAAGATTATGTTGATGGGGTTTACATAAGTTTAACCAGTGATGGAAAAATCTGATGACGAAACTATGAATATGCGAGAATGGGAAGGGTCAATTGTATTCAATTATAATGGAATGAGTACATGTGCTTCCAAATGAGTCAATCAACAACAATACAGGAGTGAGGCTCCTATTCCCGAACGGGGCTGGCCCCTCAATCAGTCCCAGTGAGCCCATGAGTCCTGGCAGCACCTTGGGAGGATGCAGTGGGGTGGAAACCGCACCAGACCTTGACTTTGGTACTAGAGGGGCTCCAGTCAGGCTTGCTCCTGAATAATGCAAGGACTGTATATGTTTGCCTCCTTGTTAGTGCAGCTCTGGCCACACTCTGGCCTCTTTCAGGGCTAATTCATGTGGTAACTCATCATTGCACACCTGCTTCCGTAGTGCACAAATGTCATAGTAGCAGGGAGGGGGACTGTTGCCAGACTGACTGCTGCCCCACCTTGCCTGTGTGCCATTGCCCTGCCACGGACTACCACAGACTATTGGCCAAAACCAAGTCCAGCTTTGGCCAAGATAGTGTCGGAGAGGGGAAAAACCTCCTTGGCTCTGTTGTAAATAGTTTGTTTTGCGCTCTGCCTGAAATTGCCTTGCTGATTGCCTTGCTCCAAAAGAATGAAGACATGCCTTTCTCACCATCCCTGGGCTTAGGCTTGGGAATGTCCCTAACCCATGGGTGGCCCGAGTATGACACAACCGATACCACTTGCATCCACCCTGCTAAATGTAAGAGAACCACCACTTTAGAAGTGCCTCTTAGTCCAGTTAGTAGCACTTGCCAACCCCAACCGTCCTCATTTCTCCTTGCCTGTCCATAGATTCCTCCTTCCTGCTCACTCCAGAGCATGCTGTTTCCAAACCACCCTTGGAATCCTGTAAAATGCAGCATTTTGCATATGTGCAAGGTCACAAAGACGGCATCTCCTTGCTAACTCCGCATGCAAACGCTCTGTTTCCCCTTAGTCTGCTCATCAGATTGACCCCAGTGTACTAATCAATTTCAGCAACTGTTACTGTGTTGCTCTACATGTTTTTTCCCCTTCCTTTCTATTGTAAATAATCCCTTCAATAAACCATATAAGCCATTACACCAAGCTAATAATTTAGCTTGCAAACTTATTTTGGCCGGCGAAAAACATAAATAGCTAAGCCTCAGCAAACAGTAAATAACTAATAATGTATGACACATGCAAATGCATGGGAAACCTAAGTAAACAGAAATAAAATAAAAAATAAACATAAGAATATCGGTGAACGTTGTGGAAGGTTGGATGAAATTGGACAGAAGAGGACGTGGACAAAATCTGAAATGTGGTTATAATTGAAAACAGTTGAAAGAGCAAAGTGATGAAAGTGAAGTGGGTGAAAGTCAAGGTATTGCTGTAAGTCTCATTGAGTTCAATAGGACTTACTTCCAGGTATGTCTGTCTAGGATTGCAATCCTATTTCTTCCCAAAGACTATTATTCCTATGATTGTATTGTACTTGACCTTCTTTTAAATTCCACAAAGCTAGAGATATTATATCATCAATATAGGTAAGGTAAAGGTGACCCCTGACAATTAAGTCCAGTCGTGTCCGACTCTAGGGTGTGGTGCTCATCCCCATTTCAAAGCCGAAGAGCCAGCGTTGTCCGAAGACGCCTCCGTGGTCATGTGGCCGGCATGACTCTCCTTGCCGCAGCGCGTAGCATGCAGCTGGAACAAGGAGCGCTGTTTACCTTCCCGCAAGCGGTACCTATTTATCTACTCGCATTAACATGCTTTGGAACTGCTAGGTTGGCAGGAGCTGGCCAAGCAACGAGAGCTCACCCCATCGCGGATTCGAACTGCCGACCTTTCAATCGACAGCTCATGGTTCAGCGGTTTATCCCACTGCGCCACCCGCTGGCATCATCATCATCAATATACTCAACCTGAAATTGGGGGGGTCTTTCTCACTCTCTCTCTCTCATGTGTGTGTGTGTGTGTGTGTGTGTGTGAGAGAGAGAGAGAGAGAGAGAGAGAGAGAGAGAGAGAGAGAGAGAGAGAGAGAGAGAGAGAGAGAATGACAAAGCAGAGATCACATTATTTCATGTGATTAATTTTGATTATTTAATTCTCTGGCATATGTCACTTTGCTGAGAATTCTACTGCCTTTAGCATTCTTTAAACTGTCATCTTGGCTCACAGCATACACTAAACCACAACTGCACATTACTGAGGAAATCAGAAGCCAAAGTATCTGAACTTATGCATGCATACACGCACACACACAAACTCTAAAAAGCCCTCTAGGTAATTTACTATTTGAAATCATCAACAACAACACACAACAATATATAGTCCACTAACTAAAGACAATTAAAACACATTCAAACATAACACAGCTACAAGGTAACTTTTCTCATGTCTTGCCAAGCCATTCCAAGCCAAGAGGTTTACAGGGGAAGCTACTATTTTACAACATATTTAGGGAGTAGCAAAGGAACATCTAACTTTGTAGTTCCTTTCTGAATTGTAGTTTCGCTACTTATGGTTGCAGCAGCTCTCTCATACGATGAGTTACAAAGCATTGAAAAAGGTCATTTCCTGGAGCCTTCCAAGCTCCTTTTGCAAAGAGAGTCAGAGAATGTGCAAAAAGGTTCAGTGCAAACAGTTGGGAACGACTCGCGCCGAGTACAGCAAATCTTCCAGTGAAACTCAATTTTGTGACCAAACCTTGGCAGCAAGTCTGCCAAACCAGAGCAGGAGGAGTGCTTCTGTACTTGTCTTCCTGTTGTAGCAGTAATTGTCACTCAACTCAAGCAAATGATTTACTTATTCCAGCAGTTCACATATCAACATTTGGGGGTCTTATATTGTTCTCATGGGTCATTAGGATTTCCTGTCTGCTTTGCCGAGATTGTCCATGGTTGCAAAATGACTCATACATACTCAGCCACCTGCCACCCATCTCATCCGGCATTACAAATGAGATATCCTTAGAAGAATAGATGAAACTCTCTCTCTCTCTCTCTCTCTCTCTCTCTCTCTCTCTCTCTCTCTCTCTCTCTCTCTCTCTCTCTCTCTCTCTGCTTCATCCAGTCAACCTTTAGAGAACATCAAAAGAGGTGCCCCGGCTGGTGACAGGTATTTTACATAATGTTACCCATTCAACCAGCACTGAAAGGATATAGGAGGAGAATTAGTGACATATTGTCTGACATTGTCATGATCCATGAGTGGCAGAAAATAGACACCATGTAAGTCGGCAGGCTTCCATCTGGCAAGAAGATGGCTTTAACAAGCGGCACTCTGAAATGACAGATAGTAACCGAAAGTAGTCGAAAGTCAGATTGGAAAATGAGCTTTCTTCTTTTTCACATCTCCACAACAGGGGCAGCTGCCAATCACTGTCTCTAGAGGGAGGTTTATCTGGGTTCTCAACTACGGGCAAAGTCATGTTCCTCTGAGTTAAAAAAAAAAAGCATAAAAATGAATCAGTCTGTTATGGAGCTTTAAACAAATGTGAGGATGAGAAGCAAGCTGTTGCAAATTGGCACAGGCAATGTAGAATATTAATACGAACTGAAACGCTGCATTTTCCAGTAAAATATAGACATGAATTAACTCTTCCATCTTCACCATGCTTTTCAGTCCTGAAAGAACTTCATAGAAATGGTTGCAATCAAATTATATAAGACTGTATATTTAAGAAGGATTTATAAAAAAAAAAACCCATCTGCAGAAAATTAGGAACTATTTATAGATCATTTTAAAAATGTACATATTTTTACAATTGTTTTATTGTTTAGTTACAAAGCCATGAATTCATGATTATTCTCATTTTATAGGAGAGGAACTGAGGTTGAGAAAGAATTAACTACCCAAGACTATTCATTAACAGACCAATCTTATCCCATGCAATGGCGGGGGGGGGGGGGGACCAGACAGCCTGGAAGAGGTAAGTAAAGATCATTTTACTTATGTCCCCATAAGCCACCTGGCCACCATTTTTACTTTCCCATAAGACTCCTCGAACCTACTGGTGTAGGTAAATAGCTACACTGGTTCACTCCTCACAGTGGCACTACCCTGTAGTTGTGACAGAAAGGACACTGGTGCCTGATTTATTTATCTAAAACAGGGGTTCTCAACCCCTTCCTGGCCAAGTACCGCCTCTGGCACCACTCTCCTGCTGCATATCACTGAAAATGACTGGTGATGACATCATTGCCAGTTACTTCCAGGTTTGTGGAGGCCAGAAAAACACAGGTAGGAGGCTCTGGGCAGGTGAGAGGGCCCTTCTCAGTGTTCCCGAGAGACTCGACCAAAGAAAATGTCACAGAAAGTGCTATGTCACCACAGAAAGTGAACATAAGAACATAAGAACATAAGAAGAGCCCTGCTGGATCAGGCCAAAAGCCCATCTAGTCCAGCTTCCTGTGTCACACAGTGGCCCCACCAGATGCCTCAGGGAGCACACAAGACAACAAGATACCTGTGTCCAGTTGCCACTCCCTTGCACCTGGCACAGAGAAAACCCACTTCTAAAACTAGGAGGTTGCTTATGGCTTGTAACCTGTGATGGTCTTTTCCTCCATGAATCTGTCCAAACCCCTTTTAAAGGCATCTAGGCCAGGTGCCATCACCACATCCTGTGGCAAGGAGTTCCACAGATGAATTACACGCTGGGTAAAGAAATATTTTCTTTTGTCTGTTCTAACTCTCCCTCCACTCAATTTTAGTGCATGTCCCCTGGTTCTGGTGTTGTGCGAGAGGGAGAAGAATTTCCCTCTATCCACTCTCTCCATCCCATGCATAATTTTATAAGTCTCAATCATGTCCCCCCTCAGGCGCCTTTTTTCTAGGCTGAAAAGCCCCAGACGCTGTAGCCTTTCCTCATAAGGGAGGTGCTCCAGCCCACGAATCATTCTGGTCGCTTTTTTCTGCACCTTTTCCAATTCAACTATATCCTTTTTGAGGTGTGGTGACCAGAACTGGACACAATACTCCAGATGTGGCCTTATCATCGATTTGTACAAAGGCATAATGATATTGGCCGTTTTATTCTCAATCCCTTTTTTAATGATCCCGAGCATGGAATTGGCCTTCTTCACAGCCGCCGCACACTGGGTCGACACTTTCATCGACCTGTTCACCAGCACCCCAAGATCTCTCTCTTGATCCGTCACAGACAACTCAGAACCCATTAGCGTATATGTGAAATTTTGGTTTCTTGCCCCAATGTGCATCACTTTGCACTTACTTACATTGAAGCGCATCTTCCATTTTGCTGCCCATTCTCCCAGTTTGGAGAGATCCTTCTGGAGCTCTTCACAATCCCTGCTGGTCTTCACCACCCGGAAAAGTTTAGTGTCATCTGCAAACTTGGCCACCTCACTGCCTATCCCCAACTCCAGGTCATTTATGAATAAGTTGAAAAGCACCGGTCCCAAGACCGATCCTTGGGGCACACCACTTTTCACCTCTCGCCACTGTGAAAATTGCCCATTGACTCCCACTCGCTGTTTCCTGGTCTTCAACCAGTTCCTAATCCACAAGAGGACCTGCCCTCTTATTCCCTGACTGTGGAGTTTTCTCAGGAGCCTTTCATGAGGGACCGTGTCAAACGCCTTCTGAAAATCCAGATATATAATATCCACGGGTTCGCTCGCATCCACATGCCTGTTGACCTTTTCAAAAAATTCTAACAGGTTTGTGAAGCAAGACTTCCCCTTGCAGAAGCCATGCTGACTCTCCCTCAGCAGAGCTTGTTCTTCTATGTATTTTAAGATTTTATCCTTAATGAGACTTTCCACCATCTTCCCTGGAACAGAGGTTAGGCTGACCGGCCTGTAGTTTCCCGGGTCCCCCCTCCTTCCTTTTTTAAAGATTGGCGTGACATTAGCTATCCTCCAATCCTCTGGCACAGTGGCCGTTTTAAGGGACAAGTTGCATATTTTGGTCAAGAGGTCAGCAACTTCATTCTTGAGTTCCTTCAGAACTCTTGGGTGGATGCCATCCGGGCCTGGTGATTTATTGATCTTTATTTTGTCAATTAAGTCTGAGACGTCTTCTCTTTTAACCTCTATTTGACTTAATTCTTTAGTCAGGGGAGACCATTCCGGCAGCGGTATTTGCCCGAGGTCTTCTGCTGTGAAGACAGATGCAAAGAACTCATTTAATTTCTCTGCAGTCTCCAAGTCCCCTTTTATCACCCCTTTCTCTCCCTCACCATCCAGCGGACCAACCTTTTCCCTGGCAGGTTTCCTTCTTCTAACAATCAAAGTGCTATGTCGGAGTGGGGTTCCGTCAGTCCGAGTACCACCAACAGTCAGCCAAAGTACCACTGGTAGTACTAGTACCACTGGTTGAGAACCCCTGATCTAAATAATTGCTGGAACTTGGATTGGGCCCCACATTAGTTTGATTTTGTACAGCAGTGCAACTGTGCACTCATTTTAGATTTGTTTTCCAGTCTAGTAGATTAAATCATGTGACAGTGACAGACCAGCAGGTAGAAGCCAGGTGATCCCTCTCCTGAAGAGCTTCTACATGAATTTCTAGAATTTCCACATTAAGCTGAGAAGATAACTTCATGGGAAGTTCTTCATCCCTTTCTCCCTACTGAGAGAGTCTAGCCTGTAGATCTTAAGAACAGACTAGATTTTCATGCGCTGGACTTTTTACATACGCTGCACCTTTCCAAGTTGGAGGGAGAAAATATCTGTCCCAATTAATGCTCCTGTAGTTGGCTAGAAGTAATTATAAAGATCAATCTGCAGCTGTCTTTCACAAAGCCTTGACAACATGTTTCCATAGCCCCCACCCAGTGTATGTGCACACTTGGGAGCAAAGGATCTGTTTTAGGCAGAAAAGTAAGTGATACTATGCTGATTAGTTTGCATCTTGGTTCCCTTCAATGCTACTGCTTCCTTGCATCAGAGACCTCCATTTTAATGATGCATGCTACTGTCCTCTAGCTTTTTGAATAAGTGCTTCACAAGCAAACCAAGCAATTTGTTTGATAAGGGAATTGAAGTGGGAGAATTTTGATCTTGCTGTGTTCAACCTAGCTGTGCTTTGTTTTCGTCTGTGGGTATAGGAAAGATACTTTGCATAATCTATGGCTGCTACGAAAAAATAGGATGACTGGTTCTTGACAGAATCCAGGTTTCCCAGTCCCATATCTTCATTTGGTAAATGAAGCTGGTGTAAGTCTAAGGAGTCTCAGGGGGTGTGTCAGGCCAGGAAAGGTGGGGTAGGATCTTGGCATTGCTGCTGCTACTAAGATACTCCCCCTCCCACCCCCTCTTTGCCTCTCTGCCTACCCCACTCCCTACCCTGATCCTCCCCGAACTGTCCCAAAGCCCCCCCTGCTACCACCTTTTAAGATCCTCCCCCTTCAGCCAAGTCCCTACCCCAATCCTTCCCCAAATCGCTCTCCCACCTTACCTGCTCTGGTGGGGTATCCAGGAACCAGTGGTGCATGCTGGGTATCCTGGGTATCCAGGAACCACTGGTGCATGCATGTTTGCACCAGTGGCTCCAAAGCACACAATGGTGGCATGGCTTTTGCACCGCTAGAACAAGGCTTATGGCAGTGAATCATGAGATCTGCTGCTGTAGGACCTGAGTAGGATTGGGCCTTAAGTTCCTAGCCAAGGATTTGAACCCAGTCTAATTTCTATGTCATATAGGAGGTTGGCATGTAAACATTTATTTATATATACAGTATATATCTTGGGCTCCTCATACAAAACTCCATAATGCACTATGAGCAAGAGGGGGTTAAAAAGTTGCAGTCAGCTCCTAGGTTTTCAAACACATTTACATGATATTCATTCTGTCATTCATTCAATTCAGCCATTAGACATTGTAACCTGACCTTCTCCATGTTTCTCATACTGTAATGCAGGGCAGCCTCCAATACATTGTGGTGCTGCTGTTCCTCAGTAATTAGTGTTGCACTTGCACTTACACAGAAGCTCACTGATAAACACAATTTCGTTGCCTAGATGCTTCTGTAGCCTATGTCCTTATCTTCTACTGAAATTCATATCTCAGTAACAGCTTATTGTCCTCCACCGTGTTTGCCTCTGTCTCTCCTCCTCTCCCTTCCCTTCTCTCTGTTGTCTCTTTGGGTGTGGAAATTTAGATTGCGAACTCCTCAGGGCATTCGTTGGTGTTACTTGGGAAAGCACTGAAAAGAAATGAATGTTTACCAAGTCTTGAAGACCTAGTTGGCTTGATGAAGGAGGATCCCAATGGTCTTTACGATTAATTTGAGTAAACCAGCATGAATTTATGAGCCTCAGAGAAAAAGGAGCCAAGACTGGAGAAGGAATGAATAACACATTTCTCATGAGACCTGTTTTGAGAGTGGCTCAGCCTACTAAAGCCCAGGATACGTTGACAAGATAAATATGTGAACAATCAGATGTGAAAAGTCAAACACCTCATAAATGTGACCTTTCCTTCAGCCTGCAATATGACTGGCTGGTCATTTTAATGTTCCCATCAGTGATAACTGGGGGAGACAAGGAAACAACCATCTAGTCTAATTATAAAGATACCCAAAAGGTCAGAGTGGCATATAGATTACTGTTATCTTTTACTGTACTGATATAGCACAAACAGTCTTCCATATTACTATGCATGTCAGCCAACAGGAATTATTTGAACTAGTTACACTTGTTAGAATGGGACGGCGAGGATGGATCTTAGTTTCACTAGTTTATGGATACTATATTAAACACCCCCTTTTTACACATTATAGTTGATTATCTGACTGCTGGGAAGTTATTATTGCATGACTGTCAATATGAGGGATAGACATTGGTGCTGCAGACATAAACTTGACAATTTTGAGATCAGGATAATCTGTTTTCCCTCTGTTATGCTATGAAACGCTATGTAACTTCATCCAGGATGGGGAGGAAGGGATGGTCTTTCCCAAAATCACTCCAGAACTAGAATAGTATAAATTATAGGAGCATCACCCAAGATCCTATAATCACCCCAGTGCTTACAATATCCAGCAGAAAGCTGTTTACAAGATGTTAGAGCATGCCCAACTTCTGAGGAATGAAAAAACCTTAGAAATCAATACACTATGGATTGCCTCAGAATTTCATTCAGCTTTGCAAAATAAAGAGCCAATTATCCCTGTAAACTCAGAAACTGGATGCCATATGCTTGGGTTTATGACAATTGCAAAATACCATTGTGTAACCAGGACGATGATGAATAATTTCTTGTTTCTCAGCTTGTTCTCATTCAGTTCACTGCTCCAGAATCACCTTCATTTTAATGCCTGAGGAAATAGCTTCCACATCATACAAGGGTAGGGTGTGATTGCTTTTGATGAACAGCAGAGTGTATGGCTGCCCATGCCCTCAGTAGCAGAGGAAGCGATGGGGTAGGGGGCCCCGGGCAGGCCGCAGGGGGCAAAAAATGCGCAGCCGCGGCATTTGAAAACAGCCGTGCGGCTCACATGATTTGCCCGCCCGCCCACCCGGGCTCCATGACCTCCTAATCTGACAAAAAAATGCGGGGGGCGCGCAATGCAGCGGGGCAGGGACACCACTGGCGGGGGTGGGACTTGTTCTGTTCCACGCATGGGGGGCACCAGAGAAGCTAGCTATGCCTCTGGCCCTGCTTGTTTATGTTAATTTATTGTTTATTTAGTTGTTTATTTAGTTGCACAGGGAGTGCAATCAACTTAGATGAAGACCAATTCACTGGTACAGTGAGAGTCCAATCTTATGGGCACACTGTGCCTCTGGAACTTGCATTCTGATGGCGCAGCATACTTTATGGCTGCTGTAAACAGCAATATGCCATTTTGCGCAGCCGGGCCACCACCTCAAGCGGCAAGCAGTCACATGCCAGTGGCCTTCCAACGAGCCTCAGTGCTGGTAAGTCAGTGGGGGGGGGGGAGGCAGGATGCCATGGTGAACAGAATGGGGCAGGAAGCGGGGTGGAACAGAGTGGAGACCAGGGCAGTGAGAGAGCAGATCAAGGCCAGGAAGGGGATGGTATTGGCGGCAGTGGCACTGCCGATATCCTATCCCACTTGCAGGCTTTGATGCACCTTCCCAAGTCCACTCAGACTTGTGTCAGCAAAAATGCTGGTTCAGGTCCAAGTAGATCCATTCGGGCAGCAGAGGCTTACCCCCAGGCAAGGAAACAACTGTTCCTTTACCTGAAGGAGACCTCCAAGACTGCCCCCCCTCCGCAGGATGTAGCATGCTCTCTGGTGGCGTGACTTCCAAATAAAGAACCAAAACACTTCTAATATTAAATGTTGAAATGAATGTGAGCTTTCCGGGCCAGAGAAAACCCACGCAGACAGGGGGAGAACGTTCAAGCTCCACACAGATAGTGGCTCCAGCCGGGAATCGATTTTCTTTCCTCAACAACTTTAAAACGAAACAACTTATAATGAAACAACTTTAAGTGAGGACTTGCTGTACATCCATGCATGTATGTACTGGTCCCTGGTTATTCAGGCTAACGTTGCAGAATTGTTTGGTCAGGAGTCATTTTTAACTGCAATTGTCTGCACTGTGCAATTTCTGCTTATTCCCTCTCCTCCACTACCTAGGCAGTAACTCTACACTCCATTCTTTCTCCCTTTCCATTCCTCCCAGCTTGTTCTTCCAGGGACTTTGGCTCTTGGACCACTAGGTGCCACCAGTGATCACCAATCTGTCAACTCCCTACATAATTTGCATATCAGACTGGTTTCAAGGGTTAAACCCGAGCTACACTGTAAGCGTGCGGCCAACGTGCGGCCAGCGTACGGCACAGCATGGGCACGCACGTCAAATGGAGCCTACCGTCGGCAGCCGGCGCTGGCCCGTTGGCAGCCTACGTCCCCGCAGGGGCAAAGTCGACCTCACCTCGACTTTTGCCCGTTTCTTGAACGTCCGGCCAATCAGGGGCAGGCCTTTGTACTGTGGGGGGCGGGATATGTTTTTCGCAGTAGCCAATCACAGAGTAGATGACATAAAATCTCTAAATAATAAGAAACTAAATAATAAAAGACTTATTAAATAATTAGAGACTTATTAATAAAGTGAACTGAAGTGAACTGGAGGAGGAGGGGCGGCAGGGGAAGGTGCCATGAGTATTTGTTGGGCAGTGATTTTCAACACGTTCTCCCGAATACTGTGCATTGGTTCGCTCCGGCTGCGTCAGACGCAGACGGAGCACGAACGTTGATAGTGTAGCACGGCCTTTAGGTTCAAATAAGGATGCTACATTTGTTTTACTGGAAAATATTTCCACTTTATAAAGTTGTATAAAATAAAGACCCCATTACTAACATTAAAAAAATCAAATACTAACTTGCATTCGCTTACACACATCACTCTGCCTTCACTCCCACTCTATATTAATTAAATTATTTACGGTGCAATCCTGTCTACCCCCAGACCAGTGGAGCGACCACTACGCCAGTTTAGGTTGTCACAAATGTGCCATAAGGCACATTTGCAGCACCAGTACACACTGGCGTCTCTGCAGGGGGGGCGGAGCTCTAAGTTCCGCCGTGGTCCGACCCTCCGTTACACGGGAGAATGAAGCGCCCCCGCCCCTCGCTTTCGGAGCCATTCAAGTTGGTGAAAGTCGGTTGCTTTCACCGACTTGAATGGCTCTGAACATGAGGGGGCAGGGGCGCTTCGTTCTCCCGTGTAACAGAGGGTCAGACCATGGCGAAACTTAGAGCTCCACCCCCCTGCAGCGACGCCAGTGCCCGTACAGTAAGCGGTGCTGGCGGAGAGACACCACAGACAACAGCAGTGCTGCAGTGGACAGGTAAGTATCCACTGGGTGGGGGGGCAGGCGGAAGCCAGGGGTCATTCCAGGAGGGGGGAATTGGTGGATCTGGCCTGGGGAGGGATTATTGGATTTTTCCCTCTTACACCCAGGCGGACTGCTATAGTTAGCTAAATAAACACACGAGGCATAGGCTGGTTAAAGTTGCAGAAGAAAAAGTTTACTCACGGTTCCAGTTCATATATACAGCATCTGGCTAAAACCAGAGGTTATTCTAACTTAGGATGGCGTGCCCCTACAGCTGGCACGCCCTGCACGAGGTATGCTGGAAGATGGCTGCTGGGCAGCACAGCCCAGGCATGACACGTCTTCCCAGGTTGGCAGTCAGTAGAAGAAGAGAGTGAGACTAGGAAGGGGAAGAAGGAAATAGGGTCAGGGGCCACACCCCTTCCAGGGATCACAGAGAGGACTGTCCAGGTGAAAGGTCTTTAGGTGACCAGGTAACACACTGCCCCCCCCCACTGTCCTGCAGCCGAACACTGCCCATTTCCAACAGGGATCAGTGGAGGAGGCCTCTGCCGATATCCTATCCCCCTTCCCAGGCCTGTTTGGCCTTACATGGGCCTCTTGAATGTATGCCAGCAAAATTGCAGGCGTGCATTCGTGGAGACCCATCAGGGCAGCTGGCACATTACTTGGGGTAAAGGGACAAACATGCCTTTACCCCGAGGAAGCTGCCAGCTGCACTGAGGCAGGTCCAATCCTGCACAAGATGCGGTAGGCGCCTTATGTGCACTGCCATGTCCTGCTAGACATGATTGGGCTGTCCATGTTGTTAATGAGTGACCAGAAAAGAAGTTCAGGTCCCTTTTGGAAAGATGGCTTTCTCTGGAGCTGTTTGAGAAATATGCCTTGTTAACATTTTGCAACGTCAGTGCTGCTTGCATCTCTGTTTCAGATTTAGCAGTGGAAGATAATTTCATCGAGTGTCGGTATCTGCAAATGCAAAGCAAAGCAAGTTTCTCATTAATCATGTTTTATTCTTTTTTTTTCTTTTGCAGCATAGGCATGATGCTATAGTATTCTTTGGGTAAGCAGGACAAGAGGAAATGCCAGCATATATTAAATGCATGGTCTTTTGATAGTTCTGTGCAAGCAAAACGTGGCACAAAAAACCTCTCTACTGATTAAATTACAGGCAGCCCAATCCTGTCTACATTTTAGACCAGCGGAGCATAACTCTGCCAGTATAGGGTGTTGCAAATATGCTGTAAAGCACGTTTGCAGCATCCAGAGAGTAAGCAGCTCTGGCGGAGAGGCTTGCACTGCTCCTTTGGTGCCACATAGCAGAGCAGCGCCAGTGGCGTCGCTTCGGTAGGGGCGGGGCTGTAAGTATCGCTCCGTTGTAGTCTCTTTACCGAGTGAGCAGGAGGCGGCCCCAGGGGTCTCTTGCCTGCTGCTTTCTCCGCACGGGAAAGGCTCCGACAGTGAGGGGGCGGGGCCGCCTCCTGCTCACTCGGTAAAGAGACTACGACGGAGCGATACTTACAGCCCCGCCCCTACCGAAGCGACGCCACTGAGCAGCGCCTCAGTGGGAAGGCAAGTCCCCGCTGGGCAGTGGATGGACATGGGGAGGGCAGGGCATTCTGGGGGTGGGGTGGGATTGGTCAGCCGGGCCCGGGAAGGGGGAGGAATCGGCGGCAGCCTCCTCCACAATATCCTATCCCCCTTCCTGGGCCTGGCCACTGTTACACAGAACTCTCGAATTTGCGCCAGCAAAATAGCTGACACACATCCAAGCAGCCCCAGTGGGGCAGTTGGTGCATTACTCGGAGTAAAGGGATAAACATCCCTTTACCCCAAGGAGGTCTCTGGCTGCACCAGGGCAGACCCAAACCTGCTCAGGATGCGGAAGGTGCCTTATGTGCACCGCCATGTCCTGCTAAACAGAATGGCTTCTAGCTCTTTGTGTGCACATGAATCTACATAATTTCCATTATTTCAGAACCAAAGAAATCTGATCAGGTGATGTTGAGAATGTCTTGCTATTGTGCTGTAAGTTTTATATTTTACAAAGTCAGAGAATGTGTGTGCATGTGCACACAATCTATTACTTCGAAAGGTATTAATCAGTGAATCATATGCCCATGAAGGACATGTCTAGTCAATTGCAACAATTATCAAAGACTATTTCAGTAAGAGTAAGGGGTTAAAAGTAATCAACTTCTGAGCAGGTACCAACAGTGGCTGCTGGTTTTGAAATTAAAGTGAAACCTTATGCATGTCTAATCAGAAGTAAGTCCCACTGTGTTCAATGGGACTTACTCCCAGGTAAGTATGTGTACAATTGCAGCTGGGCAGCCCAATTCTATTGCGGGCTTACAGTGGTGGATCTTTCGATCCACCACCCTACGTTCCAGCAGGTGCACCACTATCATCCACTGCAGAACTGCTGGAGGAAATGACCAGAGGCTCCACACATGTGACAGCTGCATGCAGAAGTCCCATGGGAGCAGGAAAGGTGGTTGGAGGGGGGGTCTTGTGGGTGTTTCAGGGAGAATCAGGGTGGGGAGCGGGTCAGGCAGGGGGCAAGAGGGGGTGGGAGGGAGAGGATCTCAGTAGGAGCAGCACACGCCAAGCTCCTATTCCCTTTTGCCTGGCTCCACACACACCCTGAGGCCCTTCAGAAGTACACCAACTAAATAGCTGGCATATATCTGAGGAGATTCATTGGCTGCCAGGTGGCCTACAGAGAGGTAAGTAAAACATATTTTTACTTACCTCTCCGGACTGTCTGTTTGCCCCGCCCCCTGCCATAGGAAGCACAGCTGCATTGCGTAAACTGGTGGGGGATAGGATTGGGGCACAAGGATTGGGGCACTCTCTCTCTCAAAAAGAGAGAGACACATAATCACCTTGTTTTTTACTCCAAGAACAGATGGAATTTTAAGACAAGGAAACCTTCCTTAGAATACATATCGACATTCTGAGATCAAGAAATTTGTATCTGGAATCTCTTATTACCAAACGTTTTTCCAAAAATTATCACTAAACATAATTTTTAATATAGCCACCATAATGGCACGGTATGAGGCCCAAATTCATGTACTTATTGTACCTCATTCCATTTTACCAGGAACACTGGTCCTTCTCCAAATACAACTTAAACCATAAAAGCAGCTTTCCCAACAATTTTAGGGTTTCTACCTGGATGGTTTTCAATGGCCAACCAGCTTGATGGCAGCACCTTTATATTTTATTGGATTGCTTTTTAAGAGTTGTCTTTGTATGCAAATACAAAACTTACCCATTTGCTAGTTTTTTTCAGCATAGATGCTTCTAGCCAATGGGAGTGAAACAATGTTAGTTCAGCACTAATCAGCAGTAAACTCAGAATAGAAACATGTGGTCTGTTATCAGATATTTGAATACTCTGCTCACATCAACCCTTTTAGATTAATGAGAATTTTGCATTTCTAGCTGACCAGTTGGCCACTCAACTCTTGAGTGTTTGTGGCTATCTAGGAAGGTCTATTAGATGCGCATTAAGCACAAATACTGGTTCTATTCCTGAAGAGTTGGATCTCATTATTCTTGCAATTTTTGTTATAGGAAAAATGTTGAATACAGAACCACATGGATCACACCACAAAATGATCGGAAGACCTGGTTGCAGGAAAGAGATCTTTTAAATTTGCCGTAAGATGTTCCTTTCCCCCCCCCCCCAAAAAAAAGTTACATATGAATAAACTTCCCTCCTTATTTGCAAGTAAAAGTATTGAGAACATTTATAAGTGACAATGTAACAAATTATGTAGTAGCAAAACCCAACACTGGAACAAACTAGACAAGGTAGGCATATAACATAACCAACCCAAGGTAGAAAAATGGTAATCACCAACTAATTTGCTGGTGTCACCATATGGTCAGATCCTGCATAGATCATGCCGATGAATCAAGGAGACATCCTTAAGTACTGCATACCAACCAACTGCACAGTAAACCAACACAACCAAGTTAATTCTGGCTTTATGTTATATCTGACACCTTTGTTCCATTATTCCAAAGCCACTGGGCAATTTACCAGATTCTCCAGTTTCAAAAGAAGGCGGCAGGAAAACTGGCTGGAACTAGAAAATGTCTGAAATCAGCCGCGAGCTGATGGGATTTTAAACTTTTCATGAATGCAGTTCATCATACAGCTGTACAATGAAAGATTTCCAGTCTCCAGTTGACTGGAAAACATCCATATTAAAGACACGCAAGCAACCGTATAGTAAAATAATCTCCTGAGAAAATAAATGCAATTTTAGGAAGGCAGGGTTTTCAACTGTTGTAATCATTCTAATTACTGGAGAATGTTTCTCTTTTTCCTTTAGGGCCTCTAGGGTCTCTTTTGCCGTCTAATCAGCCATAGAAACAAAGTAATTTAGCGAAGTTTAAAACAAAAATAAAAATTGCTTATAAGCACATGATACCACTTGGTACCACATGAAAATCCAGGAAATCAAATTCCCCCCCCCCCTTTCTCTATCACTTTCTCCAAAACAAGTGAAACTGGATATTTCAAAGGATTATGGGTCTAGTTCAGAGTAACTAACACAGTGTGGGGGAAAGACAGGCCTGATATAATAGGAGCTTTATGGATAAGCAGATGAATGAATGGAATGCTAGCACTTGATGGAAAAAAAGCAAAGCAAATCAGTTCTCAAGAGAAGGTGCACAGCCATAGCAGGCAATTTTGTCAATTTCCAGCCTACCAATTAAAAGAGTCCTCAGATGACACTTTTTTCCCAGAGATGGTGGCTTGCTACGTTGCTAGGCTCCACTAAACCTGGGAATACCCGATTTGCCAATAAGCAATGCTTAACAGGCAATTTCCAAATGCTAAATGAACAGGAGTTAAAGTGGCTCCATCATTATAAGGTCTGGAACAATAATTCTGAAAGTAACTGTAAGCCCACAATTCTGACGTACAGTTTAGAACAAAAATTAAGTAGGCTTCATATTCAGGTTAATTTCAATTATTTATTTAAAAAAATGTATATACCACTCATCCAGAATACAACAACAAGGGTGGTTTATAAGTTAGAAACAAAAGGTAGCATCCTGACTAGTTCTTCCACCCTTGGGAGCTCCCTCCAGGAGCAGAAGCTCCCTCTAGGACTGGAAGGAGCAATCCATTCACGCAAGGAGCTCTACCCAAGAAAACAATAAATAGCAAAAACAACGAAATACATACAAAGCAAAATAGCAGCTGATTAGAGCACTATAAAGGTTTTACTTTGTTGTTCTATTTTAGTCTTGTTGGTTTTTTTTTTCTCTATGCTCTTTGGTTTATTATGCATTCCCCCTCAATATCTAAATTGTAAGCATCTCACGGCAGGGCCCTATCCTCATATTCTGTGTAAAGTGCCATGTTTTTGTATTTATACCAGTAAATCATTATTCAATCATTTGTACTGTTTTAATAATTGTGTAAACCACTTCATTGTTCACTAATGAGAAGTATGGTATGTATGTAGATATAAATAAATAAATAAATAAATAAATAAATAAATAAATAAATAAGCAGGCCAGCCAGCCAGCCGTTGAAACACTTCTGAAATTAAAAGGCTTGCTTGGGGAAAAAATATTTCCTGGTGCCAAAATTAATGGCTGAAAGACACATAGAGGTGGAAAAGGCTTAATGTAGCTTTTAAGAAAGCATCTGAACAAAAGATTCAGAAATAAAACAGTTCTGTTTTTTTAGGCATATACGAAAGTGTAACTGTACCTTATACCTGATCTCAATCGAACTGACTTCTGGGAAGATGTGGTGTTAGGATGTGATGTTCATATTATAGAGATTGCACCTGAGCAATAAACACCTCACCAGCTTTGTGCTTTGTCTGAACTTGCCATGCCAATATCATGATTGTCCATATTTGAATTGCTAGTAATTTAAGAGCCCATTCATACATCAAATCAGGATCTTGCGCAAGGCCTTTGCCCATGCACCCCCTAAATAAGCACGTTAAGACAGAGGCTTGGGTTTAAGCTGGGCCACTTTATTAATAAGTGATGACACAATTGCAGCAGGGAGAGGACGGGCAGCCCAATCCTGTGTAGGATACGGCGGCCGGCCTAAAGGTCCGGCCGCCACATCCTATCAAGTTCCCGGGCTGCTCCGGGGCAGCCCGGGAACAACTCAGGAGAGGGGACGATCGTCCCCTTCCCCCGTGTAAGTGGTGGGAGGTTCTATGGGCCTCCTTGCATGTGCACAAGCTCTAGAGCTCGCGCACAGTAATGCCGGCCGTGTCGGCGTATCTGGGGCCAGGAGGGAGCTCTGGATACCGGGGATCTCAGCCCCCAGCATCCCCACCCATCCAGGCCCTGGGTGCACTGGCGTCGACAGGGGGAAGCGGGGGGGGCCGCCGGGGGGCGTCGCGCGTATAGGGGTGACGCGCGATCCCCCCCACTTACAGTTTTTAGTTGGAGGCGGGCCCGCCCGCCCTCCCCTGTGTCCGTTCGGCTCCAAAATGAGCCGAAAACGGAGCAGGGAGGGTGCTCTGCTCCTGAGCGTGACGTCACGCGCGGGGACGAAGCCTCCTCCTTAAGGGCGACGCGCGACCCCGCTCTGGGGTGGCGCGCGTCATAGCGACGCGACTGCCTGGGTGGCCAATGGCCGCCCTCCCTTGCCGCCTGGTCTGCCCTCCCCCCGCCCCTGCCCCAACTAGTCTCAGACTGCTCCAAGGGTGGGATGGTCATGAGTCAAAACTCTGGGACCAGACTGAGGCAACCAGTGGAATTAACACTGAGCACCTGTCAAGTCCCACCCCCTAAGAACAAAACACCAATCGGGTGCCAGCATTTTCATGCCTCTGATTCACAGGACATGGGAGGGGCAGGAAACAAGCACGCACCACCGAAATTCTCACAAAGAGACTTTCATATGATCCTTCCATATTTATAGTTATCTCATAGTTCTTATAGCCCAAATTAAAACATTGTGTGAATTGGGGTGGCGGAGGAGGGGGGGTCTAGGGATCATGGGCAACTTTCAGATTTGGTACAAGGAAGAGAGACAGAACTCAAATGCTCTTTGATGTCACTGCACCTGTTAACCAAAATGAATATAACCATTAGCTGATTAAAGAAATCTCCACTGATAAATCATGCGCAGTGCAAACCTAAGCATGCCTATTCTAAGTCCTGAAAAACCATTCTGCACTAGTGGACAAGCACCAGTGACAAAGAGCCACTATAAGCACACATTTAGACTCATCATGGATCCCATGATAGGACAAAGGAAGCAAACCACTGGTGATAGTCATGATTGCTTAGTTACATGGCTATGCTCTGCAAGATCGAGGACATGTGATTGACTGAACCCATGGTTATTCCAAAGAAAAAGTCAGAGAATATGTACTAGTGACAAGCAGAACAAATATATGTGCTGCTGCTAGTAAGAAAAAATACATTCCCTATTCTACCTATCACTGATTTCTATTTGAATTAATTCCCCTCAACTTCCCAAGGTGATCCGTCTAATCACAGGCAGGCTTCTGTAATGATAACTTCAGAGGAGACAACAGTTAAACAGGCCATTATCATGTGATAACACGATGTCACAGCGATGGCATTACTGTGGGAAAATTTGATCACAGCCAATATTCCTGGAGGAAATAATGACTGGCTGTCATTAAGAGCACAACAGCTGTCACGAGCTCTAGTGGGAAATTGCAGGCAAGCACAGGATGGGATTTCAAATTAATCTGTGGCCATTTGTACTGGGATCCAAGTAATATTTCAAAACAGCAGAAAAGCAAATATCCTTGAATGAGATGGAGGAAGGTCAATTTGCGCTCAGAATTTAAGACTGTTTTCATGTTCAGAGTACTTTGCGGACAGGGAAACTAATGAATTCTCACAACACACAAGTAAAACGATATCAGTCTCAACTTGAAATTGAAAAAGGAACTCAGCTGAAGCCGTATTTGGAAGAAGATCAGTTAGTCGGTGGCAGAGTCGAGATTGGAACCAATGGCCCAGTCCCTGGGAGGGGCTTAGCTCCGTGGAAGGGCATCTGTTTTCCATGCAGATGTTTGTGCCAAGTTGGATTTCCAGGGAGGACAAAGAAAGGTTCCTCTCTGAAACTCTGGAGGGCTGCTGCCAGTCAGTGTCAACAATACTGAATGAGATGGACCAAGAGTCTGGCTCTGTATAAGCCGTACTACATTTGATGGTAAATTGGGCCCAGCCTAGTAATATGATGCTGAATTGAGAAGTAGCGGGCAAGACATGATTTGGACATCATTCATTCTTGGGTCCATGCAAGTGTTGTTTTATGGTCTTGCATGATACAGGGGGAGAATAACATTGCAGGCTAAAGATCCAGCAGCATTCGACAAGGCAAGGTGCAAAGTTAACCAGAATATCAGACAGGCAGTGGTGGCACCAGGCAGAGCTCATATCATGCATCTGCCATTGTCCACCCACTCCCTGTCTCTTATGTTCAGGGGCAATGGTGGGGTCGGTGCATCTGACCAATGAAGGATCCAACCTGCTCCTTGGCAGCAAAGTTTGCAAGAGTTGTTAGCTGGAAGGTTGGAGAGGAGACGATGCTAAGCAATTCTAGCTTCACTCCTTGACAGTGAGGATCTGGAAGGCATTGGAAAAGGATTGGTGGCCACCTTCTAGGTATTCAAGAGGGGATGGAAAGGCTGAATTACAATCCGTTGAAGCTGTATGGCATGGGGGAGAGTGAGTAAGTCATCCGAGCTGCATCTGTATTTTCCTCCTGGGGGAGGGAACTGGGGGGGGGGCAAGTTAAACAGAGATGTGGCTTCCTTGCCCAAAATTGTCGGAAGGAAGAGAGGATGTTGGTCCATTGTTCATACCAAGGGGTGTGTTCACCTGCATAGAAGGGTGAAGGGCTGGCAACCTCCTGGAGCCAGGATTAGTTTTAAGCTTGAACTGCTGTAGAGGAGGAAGTTAAGTATCAGATGGGACCTGCTGCAGATCCTCACTGGTTCAATCAAGCTGTGGGCCAATTTCAATTCATTTCAGTTGCCTCATCTCTTTCTTGGGTGTGGGGGCCATTGTTCATGTGTCATCAAAGGCTTAATACTTCATGTCAGGTCCTCACACTTCTGGAAGAAAATATAGGAGATAAATCTTTTTCGTATAAAATATTTAATTAATAGAGTGAAATTTCATTTCATGGATGCTTGCATTTCTGCAATGATAAGTGTTAGCTGATGACCAGTACATTATCCAATCCTGCCTAGGACAAAGCAGTCATTTGTCTATATTGCAGTCAAGCATACCAAATAGCCGAGTACTATGTCTGCACAGTCCTGTAATGTTTGATGCATTAGTCCCCTACATGAATAATTTACAACTACAGGGTCCATCGTGTTGCTTGTATTAATGCAAAAAAAAAAAATTGGTTTGCACTCGTTACTGTCTCATTGAGGCGCTATGCATGGGGAAAAGAATTGTCACTGTGCTTCTCTAGACATTGTTATTGGTATTTTATTAGAAGGCTCTCTTGCGTTAAACAAATAGCAAATTAAAGCAAAAAAATGTATTTACAGAACTTGGGAAATAAATGGTTGTTATGTGTTTCACTGAACTGTTTTTACAGTTCTTTCATTTCAAAAGAGGAGACGTTTCTAATAATGAAATTGCCTGGGAAATATTTTGCACTCTACACCCCCTTCGCTATGCAAAATTGGGGGCAGGGGAGAAGGGGAAACCACATGCAATGAAATCCATTTGGGCACTACAACTTAAACTGTCTTAAAAGCAGTTGAGTTGCGATTCTGCTAGGGATCTTGGGACCTGGAGTTTGTGGTGGTACATAGAACCTTTTGACACATACACAGTCACTTATCTCCCAAAACTACAGTTCCCAGGATTCCTGAAGTCATGACAATTAACCCAGTTTGAGTAAATGCCTGGTGCACAACATCTTCAGAAATAGGCTGCATAACCCCAAATTATTAGGTAGTGTCTGAAAAACAACTGACAGGTGCTGTAGTTTACAATTTGCCATCACCAAGCAGAAGTTTTGCCTATCTGACCTCATTTTGAAATTGGCACTTTCCTCATAAATAAAGGAGATGAACATACCATTCAAAAGCCAGGTAAGCACACATAAAATATGGTATTTAATGTGTTCACAATCTTTGCCTTCACATCTGTGCCAAGACGTTTTAACCCATAACATTCTTTCCTTGACCTAGAAATCCATAATACTATATTGCTGAGGCTGAAATCAAATACTCATATAATTCTACATGTGAAGACAAGCTATCAGGGGCAGGTTGCTTTCATCATTCTCTCCGTCCTGGGTTCTCTCTGCACCAGCTCCTCTACTACTCAGCTACGGTCCCATCTCCCAAACTTACCTCTCTTCTTTACTGTACAAGGCTATCTAGCAATTTAAAACTGTGTATTTTGAGCTTTTTATTTTTTGTTTAGATTCAGCATTTTGTACGACCAACTCCAAACAGGCCAAATGTAAACATTTAGTATTCTTAAAAGAACAATGGCTTATTTCTGTGGGGGAAAAATTAAAGGTGACTAGCAACTTCGGAGCAGCTTTATACAAATATCCAGAATGGATGTGTAACTCATGGAAACAAATAGCATGTACTATTGATTGTCCATTTAAAAACCTGCAATGGTACTCTATCTACTCTTCCTGCACTTCTCACTTCAGGAAAGGGGATTCAAATCCCCTTTGAATCCCCCTTTGGAGGGTATTTGAATCCCCTTTCTGTTCTGGGACCTCTCATTCTCGCTGCACCGCTGGTTTCACTAGTGGTGTAAGTTGGATAGGATTGCGCTGCTAGTGACAGAAGTCATTTGAGGGACAAACAGACAGATTTGGAACAGAGAAGCCTGGAGATTGAAAGTGTCTTTGGAATATTTGCTTTTTACAAAAGTACAAGCAGAGCATAAATGGTGGCAAGCAGGCACTTGTACAAGGTGGTGGCTCCCTCACCCACATCAGATTTCCAGAGGGATGATCTGCACCCCAAAAAGCTTCACCTTCAGCCAATACACAGCCACATCTCTCTGTCCCTCTCTCTCTGCCTCCAAAACTGCCAACTGCTGTTTCTCTCCCACGTCATCTTTCAGGCACTCATCTCAGACCGCACCCGTGCAGGAGAATTGCCCATTCAGTACAGACTATGCACGTTTATCGAGCATTAATTTCCTTTTGTCAAATCCTGGACTCTAATCAGACGACACTGCTGGGTAAAACCACAGTGATACATCCCTTTGCAGCAATCAGACAGCAGAGTGATAACAATATAATTTCTTCTTCTTGTTTCTCCATCACACAACTTTTAGGCAATCAGATTGGATCAAATCAGTGGCCCATTTAGTCCAGCACCCTGTCTCTGATTGAGCTCACCCCTGAAAGATTCCAAAAAAGGCAGATGGGAGGGAGGCTTGAGCACAGAGTGCGTTTGCACAGATGAGTGCATATACATATGGATGGATGGATAGATGGAGAGGGGAGTTCCAACATCTGCTGGACCTGGGCATGTTCAAGGTCCAAGGACTATGCAGATAGTCCTTGAAAAAGTGTGGAGATTGGAGGCGGGGTTATGCCTCCCCATCATGGGCACATCTGCAGACTCTTCAAACACTTGCACAGGACTTTGGCATAGCCCCTTTCCTTAAAATCCCACTTATCGATTTCTTTGTCAGCTATATCTTGCTTTTCTTCAAAGGAACTTTGGGTGCTCATTCTTGATCTTCACAGTAACCTTGGGGGATATTTTAGGTGAGAGATTACAACTTACTCAAGGCAACTCAGTGAACTTCATAGCCAAACCAGCATTTCACCCTGGATTTCCCACATATAAACCCAAGGTTTTAGCTACTATACATCACATGGTCTCTCTCAAAAAAGGTACAGATGCTTGGTTTCCCTGGACCCTAACTGTACACCCAAACTCAGTCAGATCAATGACCTATGATACTGTCAACTAGAATCTCTTAACCATTCACACTACCAACTGAGTTTCTTTCCTTACATATCAAGCATTCATTGTATAAGGACAGGAACAAAATGAATATTGCAGGCAAACTGCACGGCTTTGCTAACATTCACAAGTCTTCTGAGGATGGAAAGATGTCCCCAGGTAATAATCAAATGTGAAAGCCTCATGTGCAAGAGTTGCACAAGGGACATGAATAATTAGGCGGGGGACGGGGAGGATTAGTGTGACTATAAGATGAATGAAACACAAAACTGACCAGATCAGGACATAAGAGCATAAACATTTTCACTGTTACCATCGTCTTTATGTACACATTCAAGCATAAATTAGTGTCTGGATGGCTCAGAGCCTGGGTGCAAGAACAGTTATAATTAAGAAACATTGCCTGAAATGGCAACCATGGTCCATGGGGAATGAGCTATGCAGAGTTCGGAGATGACTGGTTTTCCCAAAACATGAAGTGCTGCATGTCCCATACACCTCAACAAACCACTCCCACCACCCCTTCCTTCAGTTCAACCTATCCAAAGCTCATCCTGCCTTCTCCACCTATGGAAGCCTCTGCTATCAGCCATGAGATGTATAAAATTATGCATGGGATGGAGAGAGTGGATAGAGAGAAGTTCTTTTCCCTCTCGCACAACACCAGAACCACGGGACATCCACTAAAATTGAGTGGCGGGAGTATTAAAACTGACAAAAGAAAATATTTATACTCTTCTATTTATTTATTTATTTATTTATTTAAGGAATTTGTAGCCCGCCTTTCTCCCGAGGGCACTCAAGGCGGCTTACAACATATTAAAATACATATAAACAACATTAAAATAATTAAATTAAACACATTAAAATAATTAAAACACTTAAGATTAAAAATAAACAACCCCAATGGGTCACCAGCATTTACATATATTAGAACCATTTGTTAAAAGGTCAGCCCACCATGTCAGACATTAAAAGCAGTCCTGAATAAAAACGTCTTAAAGCCCCGCCGAAAGGCCTCTAAAGAGGGAGTCGTTCTTAATTCCAAGGGGAGGGAATTCCACAATTGGGGCGCCACCCGCCGAGAAGGCCCTACTCCGCGCCGCCATCCCCCTCACTTCCGCCAATGGCGGCACGGTCAACAGGGCCCCCCCTGATGACCTCAGAGTACGGGTCGGATTATAAGGAAGGAGGCGGTCCCTCAAATACCCTGGACCCGAGCCGTTAAGGGCTTTAAAAGTCAAAACTAGCACTTTGAATTGTGCCCGGAAACGAACCGGTAGCCAGTGTAGCCGCCGAAGCAACGGTCCGACTGAGTCGAACCGACAAGCCCCGGCAACCACCCGGGCCGCCGCATTCTGCACTAGTTGCAGTTTCCGCACAGTCTTCAAAGGCAGCCCCACGTAGAGCGCATTGCAGTAATCTAGTCTAGATGTCACTAGGGCATGGATCACTGTGGCCAGGTCTGCACGATCCAAGTACGGTCGCAGCTGGCGTACCAGCCGAAGCTGAGCAAAAGCCCCCCTGGCCACAGCAGCTACCTGGGAATCCAGGAGCAGCTGCGCATCCAGGAGAACCCCCAAGCTGCGGACCTGCTCCTTCAGAGGGAGTACAACTTATGTACTTATGTCTCCCTCCTTGGACACTTTCCGGCGAGGCCTAAAAACCTTCTTGTTCAAAGAAGCCTTCTGAGCCCCTGCCTTTTTTTAACATCTCGCTGGTACAGGTGGGTGTGCTGCTGTTTTTTATGCTCCTGCTCTGATTGAAGCCATGATCTTTTAAATTGTTTTTAGACACTGCTTTTATTAATTTTCATTAATTGTTTTTATTGTTTTAAAATGTGATATTTTTTTATACTGTGTTCTTTGTATGTTTTTTTTTCCTGTTGTAAGCCGCCTTGGGTCCCTTCGGGGAGAAAGGCGGGATATAAATACTGTAAATAAATAAAAATAAATAAATAAATTATGAGAGCTACATAGAATTTCCATGTTCAGAGCTGAATACCTCTGTATACTAGCTGCTGAAGACACAACAGGAAGATACTGTTACCCTTATGCCCTGCTTGTATTAATAGGCACCCCAGAGGCATTTACAATTACACATGGGATGGATAGAGGGAAGGTCTTTTCCATCTCGCACAACACCAGATCCAGGGGACAGCCACTAAAACTGACTGGCGGGAGAGTCAGTACAGACAAAAAGAAATATTTCCTTACCCAGCATGTAATCAATTTGTGGAATTCCTTGCCACAGGATGTTATAATGTCACCTGGTCTAGAAGCTTTTAAAAGGGAATTGGACAGATTTATGGAGGAAAAGTCCATCACTGGTTACAAGCCATGATGGGGATAAGCAACCTCCTGGTTGTAGTAATAGGCTATCTCCGTATGCCAGATGCAAGGGAGTGGTGACAGGATACAGGTATCATGTTGTCTTGTGTGCTCCCTGAGGCATCTGGTGGGGCCACTGTGAGATACAGAAAACTGGACTAGACGGGTCTTTGGCCTGATCCAGAAGGGCTCTTCTTATGTTCTTATTTAAAGCAGAAGTGGAACAAGAACCCTAAATACCAAGTCAGTCTCCAATTCATTTTACAGAAGTGATCCTCAAGGAGAAAACAAAAATGTCAAAGAAAATAGAGTGATGGAAGGGAACCATTTCTTCAAATAGCTGATCTAACCCATCCCCCCCCCCAAAAGCCCACAAACCCACAGGTCCACAAACAGGACCTGTAATGTGGTAAAAAAAAAATCAAAATCTTAAAAGAATCTTATGGAAGAGAGAACTGGGTAGGAGGCAGATTCTGCCACTTGTCTGAAAAATCTTGCTAGGAGAAGGCAAAGTGCAGAGACAGAGGAGGGGCACTCTGTGACTGCCTGGAGCTTTCGCTGCTGTTCCTATCAAGCTCTGTGTCCTTGCCTTGACCCAGTCAGTGGCCTTTGCAGAGGAAGAAAGGGAGGAAAAGAGATGGCAGCTGAGGCAGTGGCAACACAAGCCCTATACATGCACTAAACAAATCAAAAGAATAATACTTAACAACATGCATATGGTACTTTCTGAATGTGCAAAGTGCGTCATTTGTACAGTCTTTATGTTGCCCTTACAATAGCCCTGGTAAGTAAGTCCCCAGTCCCCCAACCCTATTGGGACCTTGTGCTGCTGGAACTAGCATTCCCGCAGTGTGAGGTCCTTTATGGCGATGCAAATGCCAGGCTGCTGCTTCAGATGGTGAGAGGTGTAGCACACATGGCAGCAGCACCAGGAGGCTCTGCTGGTGCTGGTAAATTGGCGGTGTGGGGAGGGTGTCATGGGCGGGGAGAGGGAGTAATGGGGCATATTGGAGAAGGAACCATGGTGTGTGTTGTTAGGGTTGGGAGGGGTGGATCCAATGGCAGTCATGCACACCGGATATTATTCCCCATTTTAATGCCCACCCCAGCCACTCAGTTCCCCTCGAACGTGCACCAGCAAAATAGGTAGCATAGGTCCAAGGAGACCCATAGGTGATTGGGCAGCCCACCAGGGGATAAGTATATTTTTACTCACCTCCTGAAGGCGGTCCAATTGCCCCACCACCACCACCACCATAGCATGCAGTGCACACTCTGTTGGTGCAGCTGCATGCTATAACATGGCGAGGGACAGGACTGGGCAGTAAGGTAATGTATTATCTCCAATTTACGGGTGGGGAACTAAGGCTGAGAGGGAATCACTTGCCTAATCCATCTAGTAAGTTCACACAGCAGAGGCGAGATTCAAGTCAGGAAAGTCATGATTCACAGGTTCAAACACTTAAGCCACTATGCTGGACCACCTCTACAAATTGAAGATAAGGGGCAGGCCTGGGCAGTTGCTGTCCAATCAACAGTCACTCTGCCCAGTGCTGACACCAGGTTGCTGGGAGGCTGGGGGCAAAGCCCTGCATTGAATCCCCCATTGAGCTAATACTGACCCCTGATGGTGCATTGGGTGAGGGGTCAGCCCAGGGGGGTGGGCCTTTTGATGGACATAGTCTCTCAGCCATGCCTGCTGCCATCCCTGAGCCTACCTCTACCACTCACTCAGCCCTCCTCTACTTGTGGGTTCTCAGCCTGTAGATTTATTTTGTACAAATCTGCCTATACAAGTGGCTGGGAGAGTGCATTATGGAGTAAAACCTGTGGCAAGAGAAGAAAAAAGATCACAAGTAAGACGAAAGTCCTTCATTTTCCAGAGTTTTGCAGAGGTATCTCAGACCCACATCATTAACGCTTAATAAATGTGCATGTCAAGTTCTGCCTGACAAGTCCATTAGAGAATCTTTTGCTCTTTATCATGCAGTGCAATGCATTTTCTTAACCTTTAGCCTTCTTCCTGCAAACTCTCAACTGATTCATATGAAACACTTTTACAGAATTTATTGAAAGCTGCATTGAAATATATTTGCACCCAAGAGAAACTAATCTTAAAGTGCTTACAAGGTTCTCTTGAGAGAATTTTAAGACATTGCATCCAAAATAATTTTATATTCAAAATACAATAAAATGCCTTTCCATATTTATGTCCAATCATAGAACTACGTAGAGGTAGTATAGAACAGTGGTCCAGACTAAAATCTAGAAAGCCAACTTTTCAAATGCTGCCTCTTCTCTGAACTTACTGATAACCAGTGATGTAGACTTGAGTCTGTTGACTTGGACTCAAGTCGGACTCAAGTCGTGTCAATGACTTGACTCAAACTTGACTCGGCAATTGTAAAAGACTCAAAAGACTTGACTCAAGACTTGGAGCCTATTACAATAAGATGAATTTTATTCAGGTTTAAACCTGTTTTCCCCATTCAATAGATAGGGACTCGCAACCAAAGACTCGGGACTTGGGGTCAAAGACTTGGGACTTGACTCGAGACTTGGACCCAGAGACTTGAGACTTGACTCGAGACTTGGAGTCAGAGACTTGATCCACATCCCTGTTGATAACCTTAAGGAGCCATTATCTGTCTGCCCAAGTCCTCAGTCTGCATATGGAGATAATGAGTACACTGACCTAATTCAAAAGTTCATTGTAAGATGATTGGGATATTGCATGTCAAAATGTTTTGAACATTCTAAAGTGCTATATAAATGCTAAGAATGTATAAAGTTGGTCATTCCATGTTGTTGAAAAGAGGTATATAAATACTCTTAATAATTATTATTCTTATACAGTACTTACCTCATTATAGACTTACACTTATTATTCTCTTAACAATAACAGTAACATGTAATTCCTTTGCATCAATAGTATTTGCTCTAGTGTGAGTACACTTCATCTAAAGCAATTTTAGATAGCCAAGGCCCCACTGAATAATCTTCGATATAAAATGGTATAACAGGATGCTTAATGACAGCTTTTCAGGCCTAATTCATAATCATTTACTCAAATCAGCATTGACACATCCAATACAGTGGTTTCTTGAGGGTGATGAATGAAAGCAGATCTCTTCCCCAAGCTGGGTTATTAATACATGCCCCTGCACCCCTCCGAGAATGCCCCAGCTGCCTTAAACGTTTTTTAAAAAGGTTAAAAAAAAACCCTATTTTAGAAACGAAACCTAAAATTAAAAACAAAACCTAAAATTAAAAACGAAACCTGGGGGAGGGGGGCGTATCGTCGGCGCCTCCCCTCCATGGGGGCATAGGATTGCCTCTGATTTATATTACAGAGTTAAGCTTACAAATCAATAGGAAGTTAAACTTTCAGTAGGTTTATCACAGGTAAGGGACACAACCCAATCCTATCCTCCTTCTCCCCCCCCTCCCGTTGCTGGTGCCAAAAACAGGCACACTGTATAGGCTTACCACTGTATCCAGCGGAGGGTGGGAGGCTTCAGAGGTGAAATGGGATTTAAATCCTCTTACACCTCTGTAAGCCTCTCACTCTGCAGTGTGTCTCCTCAGACTTGTGCTCTCGAAATTGCTGGTGCAAGTCCAAGGAGAGAAAGGAGTAGGGAGGCTGCAGAAAAGGGGGATAGGATTCAGCGTGCGCCATTGTCGCCAGATCCACCCCCTTCTGCAACCTCTCTGTCTCCATTCTTCTCCTTCTCACCCAGTTTTGCCCCCGCCCCGCCCCTCTCTGCCCTGTTTTGCCCCTCCCCATCACTGCATTACCTGCTCCAGTGGGTATATAGGTAGCTCCACCGACAGACTGGGAACGCGGCCACCTCACATGACACTGCTTCCCAAATGGCTGTTGATGGAGCGCAGCAGCTATTTTATGACTGCTGAACTGTGTTCCAATGTTGTTAAGCCCTGTGCATACTGGCCAGTCCTTGATAGGATTGGTCCGTTAGAGATAGTTCACACATTTCAAGTAGTAAATCAGTTGTCTACTCTCAAGGCATGCAGGAGCCAATAGAACTGGACTACAGTGGCCAGTGAAGATGTCTGTGTAGGTGCAACTTGCTCTGTCTCTGGGGCCTAAAGGCCATTTCACACATGCGTGTTCATCACTTGATGACTGCAGCATAATAAGATGTGTTGCATGTATGAAACTTACATGCTTCATGTCACGTTCACAACTTTTCTATATTCTATGAATAAAAGTCCACATAAAAGAACATCTGTTTTGAAGTGACGGTCAACATCCTCCATCTTCAAGCTGATTCCCCAGAAATATGCATATTTTGCAAACCAATCATTAGCCGTGACTTGCTACTTGTGTTTTAGGTCACATATATAACAAATATTGTGGCATTCCCTATTCTTTTGCTTTGTATTGAGCTTAAGGTTCCAGCTGTTTGGTTTTCTCCAATTCTATTTACAACAACTCAGAGCTGATTAACTGTTTGGGATGCTTGCGTGTGCTTCCTCTATCACCTTTTCTTTCTACCAAGATGATGCACACAGGCATTTTGCAGAGCAGATGCAACTCAATGCAAATTAGTCCCAGTAAATAATGCAAAGAAATAAGTTTACATTTTCTAGTAGGCTGGGAACGCTCCCATAGCTACCTCCCATCATTTCCATTAAGGTTATGGAACTGACATTTTTTTAAGGAAAAACAGAAATGGAGTTTTAAAACATTGGGGAAAACCCATTAAGTGATTTATCACACATCTGATGAAAATCTAATTTAACATTGAAGCTCTAAACAGAATTAAAGCAAGCCCCATGTGTTCATATTAACAGTAAAATATTTGACACTGAAAGTTATTGAAACAGCAAACAGTGTTGTTCTCTGATTATGGTAATGCAATAGATCACCATTTGGGCAATCATCCCAGAAGGAATCCCTTTGCATGCATATATTGAGGATATTTTATAGCACCAGTAAATGCTTGTTGCTGAGTGCTGTGTGTGCAAAAAAGGAACACTCCCATGAGTTAAATCAACCCTGTCTGAACCCAGAACAAATTCTTAATCCTCTACAACTTTTCCTTTTGATTGCACATAGTATGAGCATCATGTGAATACAAAAAAGCTTCATTATGCTGCCTAATCATAGCCCACCAGCCATCCAAGGAGCAAATCAGGAATGAATATGGTTCAAAGCTGTCATTATTTGTAACAAAATGGCTGTGCTGGCTGCAGAGCACTGAATAATCTGCATATGATCCCAATTCCCACGGAAATCAATTGATTTCAAGTACTTCAGGCAATCCCATGTGTTAAGCAAAAATAAGTTGAACCAGGACTGGCATCAGGGATGAGTATCATTGGGCAGGATCCAAGGTCTTTAGACAAACTGGCTGCAAAGTAGGCTGTGCTTCTCCCGGTGCCTGCTTGCCGCGGCCCCAGCCTGCTTGTCGCGGCCCCAGCAGCAGCAGCAGCAGCAGCAGCAGCAGCAGCAGCGCGAGGACGACCAGCGACCAGGTAAGCATATTTTTTAAATATATTTTTTAATATAAAGATTAATTTTGGGTCGTGAGACGACCCAAAAGCCGAAGCAGCAGCGAAGCAGCACGAACCTCACCGCTGTTACTATTGTCAGGAAAGCAGAACAGTTGGCCAATCTCCGGCCCACTGAAACGGGTTGCAATACACGGGATATCCATAGGCTTTCAGGGCCTACCCAGGTAAGAACAAAAGGAGGGGCCCCCTGAAAGCTGGAGCCCACGCTGTACCCCATAATAAGTAGTGTGCATGAAGGAAAGGGACAGAATCAAACAGGCACAACACCTAGAAGTTAGTGACTATTACCTCATTCTTCGCTCTTTGCTCTCCCCTCTGCTGGGGGGGGGGATGGGATTTACTGGGGAGTTGTTAGTCTCTTCACTGTGACCACCCAACACTAGGAAGCCCAGACAGAAGGTCATTTTGAGAAAGTCTCCCTTCCAGGTTAACAGATCATCCCCCAAATCCAGCGAGGGTGTCCTCTTCAAAAAGTAAACAATCCCAGAATGTGACAGTCTGGCATTCCAGGGTAGGGGGGAGTGCAGGGAGGAGAGCGCCTATGGTAGGTAGGACTTCCTGGGCCTGAAAGCCCAACATGGAGCTGCCCAGATTTGCACCATTTAGCTGGCGCACATTCGAGTAGTCCCATAGAGACTGCTGGGGCTAGACACAGGGTAAGGGGATGAATGTTACCTTGAGGAGGCCTCCAGCAGCCTCCAGCCCCACACTGAATACAGCCCTGGTTCCGCTGCATCCTAGCGCGGGGCTTTAGTTAGGATTGCGCTATGAGAATCATGGCAAACTTACTCCCTCACAAGTGAACTTATACATGGCGAGTAAAACGGTAAAAATATAAGAATATATAAGAAATATAAATGGTGGAAGAATCAAGACAATGGATGGAGAAAGGCAAGGGACCAAAATAAGGCATGGATCGAAAAGCAAATGGACAAGAAAATGGGGAGTTGTTGGCAAAAGTAAGCACAGAGGTTAAAGCTGAAAATAAAACAAATCCATTATGTGTGTAAGCACCTTACTGCCCAATCCTATTTCCTGCTGGTGTGCAGGATTTAGGGCCAGCAGGACAGCCTCCACTATATCCAGCATGCCAACAGGGGAGCAGGCCAGCCGGGAGAGGTAAGTAAAGAAAAAAATTACTTACCTCTCCAGCCACTGCCTGGGCCTCTATGGGTCTACCCTACCCAGACCCACGGCAGCTCTTTTGCTGGCAGAGATCTGTTCCACTGCAGGGGGCTTGTCAAGCCCAGAACATGGGTTCAGTATTTGGTGGTTGTTCCTGCCACTGAGATCCACCCCATCCTGTTCTGATCCACCTCTGGCCCAGTCCAATTCCTGCCCCAAACCACGCCACCACAACTGCGCCAATGGCCAGTCTGCGCAGTACTGCTGCTTGCACTTGGCTGCATTCTGCAGAGCAATGGATAGGCGGCCACGATGTCAGACCACATGGTACAATGGTGGGCGTCCGCCTCCACCAGCGTACTGCACAGACAGAATTGGGCCATTAGTTACCTACTGTAAGAGCCCAATCTTATCCTCCCCCTACTGATGCAGCCGCGCCAAAAAGGTGTGTGCTATATCCAGGGTGGTGGGGGCGATCAGGAGGCTTTGGAGGGGAATTATTTCCCTTACCCCTCTATAAGCCTCCCGCTCCACAATGGTGCAAGTCCGAGGAGAAGAAAGGGATGGGCTGTTAAACGAGGGGATAGGATGTGGTGTGTGCCATCACCAGCAGATCCACACCCTCCTGCAGCCTCCCTGCCCAGTTTTGCCCCCTCCCCTCCCCGTCCACCCCCAACCCACACAATGTCAGGGTTTTTTTTCTGCGCACAGCTGCCTTTCATCACTTATCAGCAGAGTTATTCAGTTCAGCCAGTCCTCAGTCCCCGCAGAAGGAAAACAACTCAGACACATAGATCAGGTGATAAGAGTCTATTTACAGATATTTACAAGTTACTTACAGCAGTCCTTGCTGAAATCAACATACAATACAGAGTAGTCAGTCTTTCCAGGTCCAAATCACAAAGTTGAGCAGCAGAGTAACGGCATAGCAATCAGATAGGAATCATATGTAAAATATGGTAAGGCAAGGTAGGACCTTTATACTTCTGTCCACCCATCAACTTATGCATTACCTCATCTCCCACCTGTGGATCACGTCACCCACATTGCATCAGCTTCTGAGCAGTCATCGTGACACAGCAGTTTCACTTTCTATTCTAACTGCATTGCTTCTCTGTTCTGGCTTGTAAATTATTCAGGTTCATTTCCAAACCTCAACACACAATGCCTTTTCCAGCGGGCATGGGGGGTGGGTCCATTGGTGGGGTTGGAGCACTGCCGCTTCTTGCAGCAGTGCTCGGAAAATGGCCAATGGAGCGCTGTATACTGTACTCCGTCGGCAGCCATTTTACGACACCGGAAGCCGCTTCTGCTGTCGTAAAGCCCTGCCCCTGACAGCCCAGTCCTGGATAGGCTGGGCTGTTAGTTACTCATATGGTTCCAAGATTCTTGTCCCTACACTCACATGGTGAGTGGGCAGGCCTTTCAATAAGCAGCAGCATCTTTCCCCAACAGACCAGGGCAATACCACTAAGCATTCTTGTGCCTGACCTTAAAAAAAAACTAGGGTTAATTATATCAAAGGTCCATTTGATTGGATGGTTTATGACTATCAGGGCATTCCTGCCTCCTCTCTGACTTGATCAAGTGGGCTTGGATACCTAAACATCTGGTACATACCACTGGCTGGTCTGGCTAGGACCTCTTGTTTTGGAGGAAGCCAGATGAGAAGACAGCAAATTCGCAATACAATCTACCTACTTGGCCCTGTGTGAGCTTTTGTCATGGTGCTGATTTCAAAAAAGGTTCAGGGAAGCATCCCAGAACAATGGCTAATGCATCAGGATGACTCAGCAGCCTTTTTAGGAAACTGAGGCATCACCGAATCCACATGAGAAGGGTTCAAATATAGGTACAAATTGGGGAAATCAGGGATTTTCATCACAGTATGTTCTGCTGTCATTCCACCATTCTTCATCATTACTATTCCCCATCTGAACATCATCCTACATGTTATTGAGATGAGAATTTGACATGTGTCATTTTTGGTCTTTTGGGCACAGTTTCCATTTGCATGGAGGGGGTTCTAAACTCACATATATGAGTATGTGAATAGGTGCATTTCAGATGGAGGAACAAATGTACACAGGTTGGGGAGAGACTTCCACAATGAAGCCCCCCCCCCATTCCCAACTATGCACAGAAATGTTGGAAAATTTAGCTGGGCTTGGTTGGGAAAATAATTCTTGGAGATTGGTATTCCACCTCAAAAGGAGATTTTTCTGATAATTGTAGAGTTAAAAGAACTCCACTCCTTGCCCCAGTGGCCGCAGCCAGGGCAGCAGTCGAAGCAGTTCATGTCAGGAAGACTCCTCTCTCTCTCTCTCTCTCTCTCTCTCTCTCTCTCTCTCTCTCTCTCTCTCTCTCTCTGTGTGTGTGTGTGTGTGTGTGTGTGTGTGTGTGTGTGTGTGTGTGTGTGTCCCAAGTCAGCTGAAGAACTTTTTTCATTCCTGCTCTCTCCTTCCTTCTCCAGTGCTGCTCTATTAAATTAACACTTCAGTGATGCTTCGGGATTGAAGTCCTTCTCCAGATCACTGCATTGCAATACCCCTGGGGAAGAACTACAAGTCTACTGCAGTTTTATTCAAAAACATCACTGGAGAAGGGAATGTGGCATCAGCTCCCTGGTCAGACACAATAATTAGCAACAATGTTCTTTTACAATTTATTCTTTCCAATGCCCTATTTATTGTAACTACCTCCTTCAATAAACTTATTATTTTGCATCTGTTTGGCTCCAGGTAACCTCTTTTCCCTTTTCCCTCTGTCCCAATTATGGAAAACATTTTCAAGGTGCATGCAAACACTCAGCAGCCAAAGATCCCTAAATACATACGTTATATATTCACATGTATAGGATTGTAGGTACCATATATGTGCCCCCCCCAAAAAAACCCTTAGTGTACATGTGTCCCAGCCTTTTGTAGAACCACCTAAAATATCACAATGTATGTACTGAGCAAACTTTTGAGCTCTCTAAAACTCAGCCTTAGAAGGATTTCTGGAGAACTCAACACTAGTTGTTCACACTAGTTTGGAGTCTGCGGATATCTAGTTGCTTTCATGGAAAGAATTCATCTCTCTAAATAATTATCAAGCAATTTCTTGTTAAGTTTTCATTTTATTGGTTCCTACTTTTAGTCAACGCATGCCAATTACAAGCTAATTACAAAGCATGGTACTGTGAGCACTCCAAACTGTTCCAACAAGCAATAAATTATAGAGCTACTGGTACCCCAATTATATAATCAGTCAAGCATAAATATGCAATGAAAATGTAATTACATATTAATAAATGCCATAATAGTTGCTTAAAGTTTCAGAAAAGGGGGAAAAACAGATTTCCCTGCATTGCAATCATATGTTCTCAAAAATAGCACTTTGCATTAGATAGTCATCAAATGAAGGAGAAAAGTGATGTTAAATGGTCACATTGCATCTCTGTAAGCAGTTCAAAAGGTTCTAACATCTGGGACAAGTTTTGATTAGCCCGAGAGAAAATGAACATTTGAAATTTGTTAATCTAAAATTGTTTTGCAACCTTCAGCATGACATACATTTTAGCAAAACTAGTAGCAGTGGCACTCATTCAATTCTTGCACGGAGTACACGGAGTAGGTTGAATTCTTTATTTCCCACCCTCCATGCTATTACACTATAAAAATTAATAGACTAGACCACGAAAGAAAAGATCAATATGGAGTCCTACCATCTCATACACATTTAGGAGGATGTTTTCTAGGCTACAAAAAAAAGTGCAGAGTCACCTCATGCTTTTCCCCATTTGAAAATTCCTAACAACTTAGGCTGCAATTCTTTGTCCCACTGAACACAATGAAACTTACTTCTGAATAGACATGCATAAGATTATGCTATAAGTCACTATTTTTTGGTCTGGATTTTTAAAGATTTGAAAAGAAAATATATCATGGTTCATTTTTAAGCGCCAGATAAACATTTCTTTTTCAATTACAAATGTAACTTCAGTCACAACAAGCTTAAAGTACCTTGTTACTCATCAAGTCAAACTTATGATCATTGGTAACCTGCAAGGAAAACATTAATTAAACCACAGCATAGAAAGGAAACCTGATGTTATAGTATGATAGCATAATGATTCCTTTTTGGGCAATGTTTTAGAGCGCAATCCTGGAAGTTCTGACGGCAACGGAATGAATGTTCTGTCGTTTGGAGACGTCGCGAACGTGCCGTAGAGCACATTCCCAATGACTCAAGAGTAAGGGAGGCCAGCGCAGAAGCTGGCCTCCCTTGCTCCATCACTGGAGCGCCCGTGTGGCCGCCGGCCAAGGTAAGTCGGGATCCAGTGGGCGCGGGGGCGTTTCAGCGGGTGGGGGGCCATTGGCCCAGCCGGCCCGGGAGGGGGCGGGGATGGCCTCGGCTATATCCTCATCCCCGCCGGACTGGCTAGGCCATTACATGGCTTCCTCCGACTTCTGCCAGCTATTCAGCTGACAGAAATCTGAGGAGGCCGGTCAGGCCAGCCTGCAGTTACAACAGGGAAAGGGGACGAGTGTCCTCTTCCCCGATTAGACCTCCGGCCCAGCGGCAGCATGACCGCCGGTGCACAGGATCCGGCGGGCGGCCCTGGGCCACCGGCTGGATCCTTACGCAGGATTGCACTGTTAGTCAACGTACATATATGCTCATGTTCATTTGGTAACTTGTAAGGGTACATGCTAATTAAAACACTGCTCTGAACTTTGGAAAAAATGAAAGAAATTGCATGCACTGAGGCATGCACCAATTATTTATACTCCATTGAAATTCCAAATTAATTTTATAAGTTCTTCAAGTTAAGTTGGAGGACTAGCAGTGTCAGACATGGGAGAGAGTCAGTCAACTGACAATAAGAAAGTGTAATAAGGTAGAATGGGAGGCAACCACTCATCTCTAAAAACCACACTTTCCTTACTTCTTTCTCTATTTGTTTACTCTCATCCCTATGTTTTCACCTTCTTCCTATTCCAGATGTTTTGTCATGAGTTAGACTAATCATGAGCTGCATTCCAGGACAAAACAATTATGCCTAAAAAGCCAAGCTATGCTCCACAATGGCTTGTTTCATTTCAGCACCTAGGACAGCACAGAGTTGCTATCAATGCATCCTCTGCTTCTGTTCCTGGGTGACTTGACTGATACTGGCCACAATCAGACACAGCAGGTTGAACATGACAAACCCACCCTTGGCTCACCACATCCGTTCAGATGTTCATAGAAGCTTAAACACAGGTTTAAGGCACTGGAATAAGCAAAACAGCAACAAAAGTGTGAATGACCTTTGCATTCTAGAATCAGATTTCAGTACTACAAGAATGTTGGGTAGGTTATAATGAAAATGGGAAGCTTATTGTTCACAATTGTTTTCAAAAATGGAATATATTGGCATGGGGGGGAGTAAACCTCTCCCCACTGTCCCTTGAGGAGCCCATGAAGGACATTCTGTTTCAGTATCCTTACCTTTATACAGTATGTGGCAATGGCATCATATAAATACTGGTAGACTAACAGCAAGCTATGTTCATTCAAAAGCCTTCCAGGGAGTGGGAGGAAAGTCAACATCTGCTTCACAGCAATATCACTATAAATACTATATGCCACTGAAAGAGCACAACCATGCAAAACTCACAGAGTGGCAACAGCAAGTACTTACATTTCTTTTCTTTTGCTTTCAACTACCAGGGAGAAATGGGCTTCATTTTGATACTGCGTTTCCTTCTTCCCAATATGTGCTTAAAGGGAACTAAAGGTAAAGGTAAAGGTATCCCTTGACAATTAAGTCCAGTTGTGTCCGACTCTAGGGAGCAGTGCTCATCTCCGTTTCAAAGCCGAAGAGCCAGCGCTGTCCGAAGACGTTTCCATGGTCATGTGGCTGTCATGACTCAACACCGAGGTAGATGGAACGCTGTTACCGTCCCGCTGACGCGGTCCCTATTAATCTACTTGCAATTTCTTGCTTTCGAACTGCTAGGTTGACAGGAGCCGTTGCACGGATTCGTACTGCCAACCTTTCAATCGACAGCTCATGGTTCAGTGGTTTAACCCACTGCGCCACCCGCTGGCTCTAAAGGGAACTACAACCCATCAAGATAACCCTCTACATTACTTGTGACACCCAATGATGTGCCAGCCTCAGCTCCTACTCTCCAGTGTACTAGCTCAGCACTCTGCTCCCCTCCACATTTCCACTCTGCCCCCCTCTTTCTTCTCAAATACAGGTAATAGAAAGGAGGAGGAACAGTGGAGGCAAATAGGTGGGCAGAGATGGGCACCCAGCAGGGACTTGCGGTGTGGGCACGACAGGTGAGGCAGCCCCTCCCTGTTCACAAACCAAAGCCACAACTGTGCCAGGTGCAAGGGAGTGACAACAGGAAACAGGTTATCTTGTTGTCTTGTGCTCCCTGAGGCATCTGGTGGGGCCACTGTGAGATACAGGAAGCTGGACTAGATGGGCCTTTGGCCTGATCCAGCAGGGCTCTTCTGATGTTCTTATGAACCCGGACATTGTGCACGTATGTTACCTGCTTGCATCCGAAGTGCAATCTCCAGGTTCATCTGCGGATCTGGTCCATAGATTACGATGGGGAGGGGCTGCCTCACCTGCCACACCCGCACCACATGTCCCTGGTACCCACCATCAATCTGCTGCCTAAAGCAACCACTTAAGTTGGCATCATGGATGTGTGTGTGTGTGTGTGTGTGTGTGTGTGTGTGTGTGTGTGTGTGTGTGTGTGTGTGTGTGTGTGTGTGTGTGTGTGTGTGTAAGCAGAATTCTTATATCTAAATCTGTGTTCAAGGATCATGTCAAGATGTAAAAAGATTAGCACCGCAGTTGGCAAAGAAAGCGGCTGAAGCACATATAAAACCCTAGGGATGTTGAAACATTTGTCACAGTCAAGATAAACTCTGGTGCTAAAGACCATCTAGTAATGATAGTGTGATCACTGTATATAAGCTCAGCCATATAGCCTAATGCTCATGATCAGCATTACTGAACAATTGCTAGGGCTATGCATGATAGCTAGTATTTATATTTTTAATATTGGGAGTACCACTGGAGTCCACTGTTAGTCTGACAAGTGTGCAGGGAGTACTAACTACTAACAGTGCTTGTTAAAACAGCTGCTAAGTCTGCAACCAAGCTGTAAATCCTTAATTAAAACAAATACATATAATATTGCTACAGTATGTGCACTCCTCACTTCAATGATTAGTGAGAATTTTCAGGGGAAGCACTAACTGGATTCTGGATAGCTTCCTTTGGAGGAGCGATCACTGGAGGCTTATGGGGTCTTTGCAATATTTGCTTTATTTACACGTGCACCGGTTGAGCATTCGATGGAAGTAGATGGCAAAATACTCCTTATAAGCAACAACAGTATATATCAGTTCTCCAGAGAGGAATTTCTGCACTCTAAAAGTGCTCCAACTATTAGCTCAGCTCCTCTTAGCATACATTTCGTTCTCCTCTTGCTCCTTTGTCTCTCACTCAGATCAGCATTTCTGTTTCACCCCAGAAGTTGCTAGAAAAACAGCTCTTTTGTTACACTGACCACACTAGGTGGGAGAATGACGGCCCAATCCTAACCCCCTCCCCTGTCAGCATAACTAGTAGTGTTGTGCCGGTGGAGGCTGTTTTATGGCTGTCGCAAAGCGGCCTCTGCCAACGCACACTACAGGCCCACCAGGAGGCCCACCAGGGGAGGCCTCAGTGGCCTTCCATGTGCCAGTGGCCCCACAAACACCTGCCAGAGCAGGTAAACCCGCACGGGGGGTTGGAGGGAGGCAGGGAGGAGGTGAATGGGGTGGGGGGAGGGAGGAACGGGGGAGGGGTGAGCAGAACAGGGCAGTGATGGGGTAGGGAGGAGGGTGGATCAGGCCTGGGAGGGGGGCAGGATGAGTGACAGTGGTGCACACTGAATCCCCCTTCCTGGGTCTGAACCACCTTCACTGAGCAACGTGGACCTGTGCCAGCAACTGAGCTGGCACATGTCCAAGTTGCCCTATAGAGGCTGCTGGGGCTTTCCCCAGGGCAAGGGGACAAATGTCCCCTTACACCAAAGAGACCTCCAGCATTCAAACACACACACACACACACACACACACACACACGGATGCAGTAGAAGCCGTGCCAGGCGTCGCTACATCACAGCATGGGGATTTAACTAAGAGTTGGCTGTGAGTCACTTTACACACCCATCTCAATTCCTCCTCTCAGGTGGATAATGTATGTGGTCTAAGAAGCCTCTGATGGAGTCTCCCATTCAAGGAGCATCCTGGATGATCAACAGCTATTCACTCTTTTGGCAAAGAGCCAGGCATGCAAGCTAGCTAGGCATTGCTCCAGGGCAAAGACCTAGACCCAAGCCCATTCACAACATCAGATTCCAAACTCATAACAAGATCACATATTTATAATTATATATGTAAATGCAACTTCTGACTTTAGTTTGCATTGTCATGAGGTCATGTGTTCACATGGTGATGAAGTGATCAGGAGCTCAGAAAAACTTAAAAATGAGGAGGAATCGAGACGCAAAGAAACCAGAGAAGCAAAAAATAATCCGAGTTCATTTAAGCCCCAATCCTATTGAGAACTTGCACGTGAAAGGGGGAGGGATCAGCAGTGCCAGCGTATGCTGTATCCAAATCCCCTTCCTGGGCCCGATCCACTTGCATGGTTCAATGTGGACTTAAGCCTGATATAGAGCTGGTGCAGGTCCGAGTTGACCTACTGCCGCTGCTGGAGCTTTCCCTGAGGCAAGGGGACGAATGTCCCCTTAACCCGAGGAGACCTCCAGCATGCAAAACTCTCCAGCAGGATGCAGCAGAGGACGCACCGGAGCCGCTGCACCACTGCGCGGTGAGTTAGGATTGGGCCGTAAGTTTCTAGCAGCTTCTCTGGGAGTGGGTATATAACCCCCAGAAATGCCAATGCCCTTTGGATTTCACTGGTGGGCAAGGAACTGTGCAGGCATGCTCCGAACCTGTGCCCTATTGGAATCCTTCCACTGTTCAGAAATCCCCAGCAAGCTGAAGGGACGTGGTTGCGTACTCAATTCCTATTCCACATATATGCTTTCTTCTTTTACCTATTCCATTTTCTGTACAGAAGCTCTCTCTTTCTTCTGCATATCAGTCAATTTTCCTCTTTCTAACATATATTGTGGTCTGGCTCTCCTCAAAACCTGGGATAAGCAGAACTTGGCTGAACCAGCCTCTGGATTTTAAGATGGAAAATAAAGGCAAGCACAACATGGTTAAAAGTTGCACTCTAAAAGTTATATACTGTATATGGATAAATTTTAGAGCGTAAAGAGGCATTCGGCTTCATTCACAGATAACGGTACTTTTACAGAGCACTTCACTACATTGACAAGGGACTTTGATGAGTGGAGAGTAAAATTAATCCGATTCAGAGATGATGCAATCAAAATATTAAACTGGAGAGCTGGGCTGACAAAAGCAAAATAAAACTCATCAACAACAAATGAAAAAAACATTTTACATAGACCAGAAGAGCCAATGCACCAGTGTAATGCACAAAATAACTGACTAGGCGGCAAAAAGAATCAAGGCTTATAGTGAATAACAAAGATTACACATTTATCCCTCACTGACGGCTGTACCACAGTGAATTGCATAGTGAATATGCCACTGCTACACACAGAACTTTTCATATCATTCGATGGCAATTCAAATGGCATTAATGGTTTTTCAATTAAGTCAGTTTACATACACAAGGCCCCATTCAGCTTGGCCCCCATGGAATCACTCACAAAAGGATGCAAGGCTGCTTGCAGGCTCATGTTCTGGCCTGAACCAAGCAAAACCCCCTACATAAACCAATTCGTCCATATGGAGGGTGGGCATGCAGCCACCATGATTTCCCCAATTGCAGTAGCCCCCCTTTTTTTAGTTGTCAGAACTGTGCCAATAGCAGCAAATATGTGTTCATGAACCCAGTTCATACTCATGGTGCTTCCACTTATCTCTGACAGATGGTGAGCCTACCGGTGGCACCTCTGCACTGAAACACTAAAATACAGTGGGCTCTCCTTATCCACGGATTTGACTATCTGTGGATGGCCATCCGTGGAGGAGGGGCTCCCACTGGGGTTGGGGGAGGTGCCACAGTACCTGATTTAGGAACTGCGCCAGGCTGCCGCCCACTTCTTGCTTCTCGCGCCGCTTTCTAAATGTCCAAAGTGCCTGTAAAAAGAAAAACCACGACCGGAAGTGACTTTCTAAATGTCCAAAGTGCCTGTATAAAGAAAAAAAAATGCCACCAGAAGACACTTCCGGTCAAGTTTTATTTATTTATTTATTTATTTATTTATTTATTTTTTACAGGCACTTTGGACATTTAGAAAGCGGCACAAGAGGCAAGAAGTGGGCAGTGGGCCAGTGCGATTCCTAAACCATATATTGTGGTGCCTCCCTCACCCCCACCCCCACTGTGGACTTGAACATCCATGGATTTTCGTCGGGAGTGGAACCCCTGCAGATATGGGGGGCCCACTGTATAACAAAATATTACAAAACTAATTTCTAAAAACCCAGTGAGCAATTGAGTTCCCCAGACACTTCTTCAGGCTGAGTATTGGAGAACTCAAATTTGCTCAGGAGTGGACATACACTGAGAGCCCAATTCTATGCCTCTGCTGTTGGGACTGGGCTCCACACTATCGCAAACGTGCTGTAAAGCACATTGCAACAGTGTGAAGGCCTGTACCACTGGCATGGAGGCCTGTACCACCGCTATGCCTCCACTGGTGAAGGAGTTACACCTGCCAGAGGCAGGTAAGGTCTCCACCAGCTGGTGGGGAGGTGGAGGAGGGTGGCGGGGAGGCAAAGAGGAGACGTTCCGGGATGGGTAGAGGGCAAGGAGGGGGGTGTATCAGGCCTGGGAGGGGGTGGGATTGACGGGGGAGACCTCCGCCGAATCCTATCCCCCATCCCGTGTCTGAAAGTCTGACACAGGGCTTCTCGGAGCTGCACCAGCCATTTTGCTGGCATGCCTCCGAGTAGCCCCATAGGGGCTTCTGGGGCTCGACACAGGGGAAGGAGACGATTGTCCCCTTCCTTCGAGGAGACCTCCAGCCTTGCACTGGATGCAATGGAGCATGCACCAGCGCCGCTGCATCCAAGCACGGGGCTTTGAATAGAATTGGGCTGTGTGATACCTCAAGTGGTTCAACTGAATGTTGGTGGGACCAACTCTATGGGACCAACAAGTATCTAAGAGCAAGGCAATCAAATGTAGCTGTTAAGTAGGCTTACCAGATCTCCAACCGGGCTAGAGTGCTAGACCTTTAGGAGAAGGAATGTGGGCAGGTGTAGCTTGTTAAACCTTAGAGCACAATCCTAGGCATGTCTACTCAGGAGCAAGCCCCATTGTGTTCAGTGGGGCTTGCTTCTGAGTAGACATGCCTAGGATTGTGCTCTAAGGGTTTAACAAGCTACACCTGCCCACATTCCTTCTCCTAAAGGTCTAGCACTCTAGCCCGGTTGGAGATCTGGTAAGCCTACTTGTTAAGTGATGTTCATGCCTATGAAGGCCTCACAGCTTGATGAACTATCTGATGCAGTGGTCTCTAGTCCATGAAAGCTTATGCCTCAGTAGTGTGTCTTTAAGGTGCCGCAAGACACTTGGAAAAATAAAAGTGTATTAAATTATAATGCACAAAGACTACATAATTGAATATAGTACAACATTACATAAGAACTGAAGAGTGGCAATGTGAAAAAATAAATAATATTCAGGGATTGGATTTTTAAATTTTGTTGCTCTTAAATCTTGCAGGCTTATGTACGGTACATTAAAGTTGATTTAAAATGTTTGCTGCAAAACCATTATTTTTAAAAAATAAAGCTAAAGTGATTTGAATATTCTTTTCAGTACTAATAGACCAAAGGCAGAAGGAAAAAAATAACTTTGTAACGGCTGAGCATAAATAACTCATTGAGGTAGATGGAATTGAAACAGACTTTTTTTTCCTACTAACTCATACAGGGGAAAAAATGATATGAAAGCCGAAGAGTGAAAGGCTCAGAAAAAGTTGCCTGTAGCCCCGGCTCCCCCAAGCCACCCAACCTAGTTCTACTTTTTATTCCATTCCAGTTTGGTTCAATGAACAGGGTCACTTCTAATGGGTCACTTATTTTATTCAGGGAAGTGGGAAGAAAAGCACAGTGCATGATAATAGGAAGTTAGATTTGAATAGTTTGAGGCAGCTGGCTGATATCCTCCAGCACTAACAGACATGAGCTACTGTGCCCTGACTCACTTTACATATAAACACAGTCCAAGGCCCAAACTACAATCCACATTTCAAATGCACTTTGAAGAGCTTCAAGTTTCATCTAAAAGATGTCCTTGTTCTGCTTTCTTCTGCCATTTGCTTATTAATGATATTTTTCATCAGCTCTGTAAATGACATATTTTCACATAACTCTGTGCTATTCAGTTTAATGTTGGCTCAGAGCATTCATACTATCACAGTCGTGAAAGGGGCCAAGAACAGTCCATTTGTCATCATCCTTGTTGATGTTGAGAAGAGCACAAACTACTCATTGCAGAGGGAGGACGAAGAACAGCCCCTCATTTGCCATCCCTGCTGTTGGTAGAGGGCACCAACTGCTACAAGAAGCTGGAGGGTCACCCCAAACTAACTGGTCACCCCAACTGCAGCCATGCATGCTACATCATCAATTGCCATCAGTAGAAACTACTTTACATTTTAGAACACTGTTATATAGCAGTTCTCAAACCCTCCCCTGCCACGACCCACCTGCTTCCCAGTGGAGCCCCCCCCCCAACCCATGTCCCCTGGCATGGGCTTCCAGTGGGCCTCTGCAGGCCTCAGAAAGCAACCAGAAGTGATTTCGGCAAACCTGGAAGGAAACTGGAAGTCGCTTTCTGGTTGCTTGGCCTTCGGAGGGCGTCCCAGGCCCAGCACGATGCAGGAGTCATGGCTTCCAGTTGCTTCTAGTTAGCTCCAATTTGGAGCCAAGCGAAGGCAAGGGCAGGCGGGTGGGCCGTACTCATGACCCACCTCAGCATTGGGCTGCGACCCACCAAGTGGGTTGCGACCCACAGTTTGAAAAGTGCTATAATATAGATATCATGAGTGCCTAAGTCTACTTCCCTGTAGTTTCAACCCATTGGTTCTAGTCCAGTTCTCAGGAAACTCAGAAATGGGTAACCCAATCCTGTCTAGTAGGACATGGTGTCGCACATAAGGCACCCGCTGCATCCTGAGTAGGATTGGGCCTGCCCCGGCACAGTTGGCGTCCTCCTCAGGGTAAAGCAACATTTGTTCCTTTACCCCGAGTAATGCACCAGCTGCCCTGATGGGGCTACTCAGATGTGTGCCAGCTACTTTGCTGATGCACATTTGATAGCCCCATGTAATGTTGGCCACGCCTGGAAAGGGGGATAGGAATTGGTGGAGGAGGCCACCACTGATCCCTCCCCCTTCCTGGGCCCTGCCAACCAATCCCACTCCCTGTAACTCCCAGTTCCACTTTCCCACACCTCTCCACCGCCCAGCAGGGACCTTACCTTCTCTGGTGGGTGCAACTCAGGACCTGTGGCAGGGAGAGAGGTATTGGCCTCTGCCCTAGTGCCAGCTCTTCGCCAGACACCCTGGACTGGTGGAGCAGTTGCTCCACTGGTCTTCATCTAGTTAGGATTCCACTGTAAGTCCTTCCTTTCTTCTGTGTGGCAGCACTTCAAGTACTTGAAGACGGCTATCATATCATAGGGGGTGTGCGGAATGGGGTGAGAATGGGAAGGAATGGGGCAGAGATGGGGTGGGGAGAGATGTGGAATAAACTGGGAAGGGGGATGGTATCAGTAGCAGCTGCACCACTGGTATCCTATCCCCCTTCCCAGCCTCGATACCCCAACCCGAGACCACTTGGACTTGTGCCAATAGCTGGTGGAGGTCCGAATAGATCTGATGGGCCAGCGACGCATTACCCCAAGGAGACCTTCAGAGCCTGAAACTCCCCCACAGGATACAGAGCACACCTCATAGTTATATGATGTTTATTTTGTATTGATTTATTATGTTTTGTATGCAGCCTTGAGCTTTCTATTTTGGTTAGAAAAGGCAGGATAAAAATCTTATTAAATTAACCAAATAAACTTGCTGAAAGAGAAGACGAGAATATAATGGCTTCAAACTACTGCAGGAATATTGGCTAAGCTTACTGTGGAATCTGCATTGATTTCACCTAGCAACAGATTGTTTTCTCATGCACAGAATGCAAGTGCAGATGCTTCCCTTGGCTGGCCACCAAATTCTTGTACTCCATGTTCTGTTGGAAAGGAGCATGATTTAACACAATTGCCATCAAAAGAAAAACAGGGCTCCAAATCTTCCTTTCTGCCTTTATTTTCCAAAACATGTTATTACTCTTGGTCGGGATGTATATCTCCCAAAACAAAGAATCTGGAACTCCCCCAACTGCCCACAAAATCTTACAGCAGTGGTAGAAACTGGTGGCAAATGAGTATTTTTGTTTTTACAAACGATATACTGACAATCATTTTTGAACCAGAAGAAAAATCTTCAGCATCCATCCAGACAATGTCTATCCTATCCAGCACTGTCCTCAACGCAGTTATCAAGGGTCAAACTAGTATCAATTATTGGCTCCCACCACAAGATTATCTGTCTTGATTTGCAAATGACAAAAATCTCAAGATAGACCAACACACACACACACACACGCGCGCGCGCGCGCACACACACACACACACACACACACACACACACACACACACACACACACACACACACACACACCCCTGATTACAAATAACTTCTAGAAAAGTAGTGGTGAGTGGCGTGTAGCAAATGGCCACTGATGTGACCAGATTCAAGGCAAGGCAGAGTTACAGGATGTCTGAGAGCTCCAAGGGAGCAAATTGATGTGATGGAATCCTAGTTCCAACTGCTCGTTTTGTCTCCTAGTCCTGACAACCCATTTCAGGCCTCCACCCCACCACTGCAGAGTGAACTTCTTCAAACAGGCAGCCTCCAGGCCTGGGGTAAGGCACTGAGCTGCCTCTTGGCCATCTCTTGCCTCACGCCTTCCCCTGTCTTGGCAAGCAGTGAGACGTTCCTGGCATGTCAGGATTTGGCACCTTGGAGGAGTCTGAGTTCAAGGGGACTCACTAGGCTTGCGTTAAGGTTTCCAAAGTTCCTCACTGCTCGGTGCCCCCTCTCGCTATCCAGGACTGGGCCAGCATTTCAGGAACGGGGACCAACCTCTCTCCATCCAAGTCTTGGCTATCATTTGAGGTCAGGGTCGTGACACATCGAAACCAACATTAAGATGATCGCAAACAAGCCTGAGGGAGTGGTGCAGGCTCACATGCCCCACTATGTGAGCCTGCACTCTCTCCGGCTTGTTTGCAATCCTCCCTCTTCGCATGCAAGACACAGACAGCCTCACCCCACCTTCATTGGCTGGTTCAATTTGTATATGCAGAATAACAGTTGTAACACCACACATAGATCCATTTCATTGTGTAGATGCAATTTGATGTATTAGTTAATGCTATTGGCCTGAGTGAGCAGGCTCCGTTACTATCGATTATTGATTGATCGGGTTACCTGCACTGGACAGAGGTGGAAGACTCAAGAAAATGAAATAGCAGTCTGACACAGGAAAATGACTAACAGATGTTCAAGCTGTGGTTGGGTGCTGTTCTTATTCAGGGTTAACTACAACGACAATGAATTAAGAATTACTGTTGAGCTAATAAAATATTGTAATGGGTGGTTTTAATTGTTATTCTGTTAATGTATGCTGCAATTTGTCTTGTGATAAATGAAGATTAATAATATAGTTATAAAAACTGAGAATGAACCGAGTCAGAGCCAAGTGACACTTGGGGACTGTGGTTATGGAGTTCAGGTCCTGGCTTCCCATGTAGCTCTGAAATGGTTGCTTCTTTGCCTGTTATCTATATGTATCTAAGTGTAAAATCACACGCAATGTGTCAAAATCTGTCCTAGACCATTTAAGATTACTGGCTGGTGTGATTAAAGTTTGTTTTATGCTACAGTATGCAAGTTAGCAATATGGTCATCCCTGCATTTATCATCAGTTTCAGTCTGAATTGGGGGAATTGTGTATCTCTGAACCCAAACATTTTTTTAAAATACCTATATGGAACAGCCGTGTAATGATACTTAGAGAGAACTTGAGTTAGCACCCAGCATCATGTGCCTGTTTATGAGTTAAAGCAAACACAGGTACATTCTTATATTGGGGAAAAAAATGGTTTCAGTATAATTCAGCCAGTATAATTATAATCAGTTAACCCCTGCTAACTGGGCAAGAGGCACTTTTTCAATTGGTGCTCCTCTTATATTTAGCAGAGGGAGAGTAACTGCCCCCCTTTCACCCCAGCACAGTCTCTTTTCTGGTGGCTGTTTGCTGGTGGTGTTCTGCCTCTTTTTTAGATTGTGAGCCCTTTTGGGACAGGGAGCCATTTAATCATTTGATTTTGTCTGTAAATTGCTTTGTGAACTTTTTTTGTTGAAAAGCGGTATATAAATACATGTACTGTTATTATTAATAATAATAGTTATTATTATTATTCCTACTACTTAAGTAGATCATATAACTGTATTTTATATTTTCAACCAATAGACAGGTGCAAGAACTGGCTTACGGTAACGTCTGGGGTTAATCTATTCTTGCTAGCAGTCATCATAAACCTGCTTTCCCATTTCCCATCAGTTTTGAAATAGTGCAATTAGAAAGGCAGCTCAGCTTCCTTCAAGGCTACTACTGCCTCCTGTGCATGTCCAGGGCTTGCTTTATAGCCCCCTTCCTTTTGTTGAGACCCCTCTGTGTCCATGGAGATTCATGCGGCCAGCCCCTTGCCGCCTTGAACCTTGCAACACAATGCTTCCAAGCTTCGCAGAAAAGGAACAGCCACCTTGATCCATGACACAGCCTCCTCAAGGACGTACCAAATCCCCACTATCTTTCCTTGACTTTTCTCATGCAAAGTCAAATTGACTGCACACTTAGTGATTGTCTCCATATCTTCTTCTCTACTGGTGAATGTTGTGGGAGGTGTGTGCATGCGTGTGTGCGTGCGGACACGCAGGCATGCATGTGCAAGGACTTTTTCGCCTTTTTTTCCTGTTTGTTCGCCCAAGATCAGCCTCAGCCCTGGGGACCAACAAACTCCCTTGACAGATCCAGCAACACATCAGAACAAGGAGAATCTGCTTTCCCTGTAGTGACCTTCTTGGAGTCTCGGTCAAAGAGAATTTGTTCAGTGGGAGAGAATGGCTTCCCCACCACAAGTGGGTGAGGAGGTGCTTTCATGGCCTGTTCTTATGCCCACCCTTTCTCTGTAGCCCTTGGTTCAGGCTACAGGGGGCCATTCCCAGCCACAGCCTTTTCACCATGGTCTGAACCATCAGCACCCCAGTCCTTTCCTCCCTATGAATCGTTCTGACTTTCACCCCTCTTCCTTCCTTGCACCCCAAAACCTTTTTCTTCCAGATTCCTCTGGGAAGCGCAATTAACCAACCTACATTCCTTCTCTCCCCCCCACACATTTCCCCCCTTGAAGTGCTGTTCTCCTCCCCTCTCCTTTTCTCTCCGCTTCATAATTGCTTTCCTTAGGCTCCACTGTGTGTGTGCCTGTTAGTGAAAGAACTTCCCCTGTACAGTTTAAGAGCAAGTGTGTTAGTATAGTCGGTCCCAGTTCAAATCCCCTGTTTTGGTTCTTGAGCGTTTTTCAATAAACTTTGGTGCACCTTTACTCTTGCTTTAGTCATTCTTTCCCTGCCAAATTGCATAGATGCGCCATTGGCCAATACACTGGGTCTGATTGCTTTTCCCATGTGCGCATGTTATTTGTGTTTTTAAAGTACCGCCAGTAACACAATGAGACTTACTTCTAAGCTCTTAGCATCTGTCCTAACCATTCAGGATTGTATACAAAAAAAAAAAAAAAAGCTTATGCTTTATCGCTATTAATCTATCCAGGTTCAGAGTCTACTGGCATCTAACAAGTCTAGATAAGAATGAATAAAACATTTCCATTGCACTGAGCTACAGTGATAAACCAATGCCTGGGCTGTATCACTAGACTGCAGGCAGGATTCACATGATTGAATGCTCTTCTATATATATAAAAAAGCTAGAATCCTTCTCCATGACATCACCCAGAGCGTGGCGGGGGGGTCGGGTCGCCCTCGGGTGACGCACGCCACGGGGTGACGCGCGTCACCCTTGGACGCTCCGGGGCCGGCCCGGGAGCCGGCCTCAGAGCGTCCAACCCCGCCGGCGCTCCAGGGCCTTTTGAAAGAAGGCCCATGCAGCGCGTTAATACGGATATTTTTTACAATTTTCGCGCATGCGCAGACCGTTTTGAGGGCAAGATGCCCTCAAAACGGTCTCTGCGCATGCGCGAAAAATGTAAAAATACCGGTATTAATGCGCTACATGGGCCTTCTTTCAGAAGGCCCTGGAGCGCCGGCCGGGCTGGACGCTCTGAGGCCGGCTCCCAGGCCGGCCTTGGAGCGTCCGGAGGGCGACGTGGGGTGGGGGGAGGCGCCCGGGCAGGGTGCAGCCGGGTCACCCCCCCCTCAAAATCGCGGCGTGGCCAAAGGCCGTGCCGACGGAGCTTCACTAGGGTGACGCACGCCCCCTGCTTCGGGGTGACGTGCGTCCTAGTGACGCTACTGACATCACCCATCCTAGTTGGAAGGATTTCCCCCCCCCATGGATTATGTGCACCTCCACATGCAGTCTGATGTGGTTAGCAATGAGGCCACAGACAGTTTGTCTCTCAGTTTTGGAGAGCAGTATAAGAAGAGATTTTAATATAAGCATGCCTTTTAAAAGATTGCACAAGTTCCTGTTACACTCACAGTCCAATCCTGTGTAACTCTTGTACTGGTGTAACAGTAGATTCCCCAGTCTAAGAGCACTTATGGCAGTGTAACTTGCTGTACACCGACGGACGCAGTATGGACACTGGCGTAACCCCACTCGGACACCTCACATGTGCAGTTCGGAATGGAATGGACACCGGCAGAACTCCGCCGGCGCAGGGGGCATTCTGGGGGCACTCAGATGCCCCCAGAATGTCCCCTGCGCTTGCAAAGTTGCATCAGTATCCATTCTGCATCCGAACTGCGCATGTGAGGTGTCCAAGGGGGGTTACACCGGTGTCCATCCTGTGTCCATTGGCGTATGGCAAGTTACACTGGCATCTACTGTTACACCGGTGCAAGAGTTACACAGGATTGCACCCTCAGACATCACCATCCTTTTCACAAACAAGACTTTTTGCCTTCAATCCACTACTGAAGTTTTGTAACTTTCCCAGAGCTAAATTTAAGAGGAGAGTAACAAAGCGGGGGGGGGGGGGGGAGAGAGAGAGAGAGAGAGAGAGAGAGAGAGAGAGAGAGATATGGAGCACTCTACAACTGTCTCCTTCCCATCTCCCAAGCTAAGCTTCTTTGATCCCGTGGAACCCAGGTGTTTAAGACCACACAGATAGCTCGCTGGCAATAAAGTTTTACATCGCATTGCTTGACCCACTAGCGGAACGCATCTGTGGCATGGTAATTTAAAACCTGCTTCATCCAGAATTTATGGCCACAATAGAATAGAAAAAGAAGAGACAAATAAAAAGATACTCCTCCAGGGTTTCACTGGGTTAGCATTTATGCCCTTGCCTTATTTACGTGCTGCACCTAAGGAATAAAATGAAGTAAATCAATGGCAAAGCACAAAATACTTTGTACCTCTGTATGCTTTGCAAGCCACAAACGAGGACAGCATTGTTTAAATCAATCAAACATTTTATAGACCTTCATGAGATTTTCCCAGAAGAGAAATGCAAAATAATCCTATGATTTGCCATCCATCTGAAAACAACAACAGTGGCAACAACAAACCACAAAATATAAACTGTATATCTCATTGGCAGAAATGTAACACTTTCACCAAGGACACAACTTTGCAGTGTGTTCATTGGGTTTCAATAAATATACACTGAGTGTCATGAGGATAAAATGGCAACCAAGAGGAGGTCATTTTGCTCACAGCAGTTTTCTTCACCCTTCATGAACTTCTGGTGCACAGGCTTACCAAGTGGATGGGGAGATTTTTTTCATACCACTGCAAACTTTGTTTTCTTTTGAGAAGGATGATGGCCTGGAAAAAAAAAATCCCTTCATCCACATGGCGAATCCGGTACATTATACTCTGATAGGATGCAGTCTTCTGTTATTCAAGTTAGCCTATCAAAATATTGCCTCTGCCCATGTGTAAGACGTAGTGGGGACTAGCTAGAGGTAGGGGGAGGATGAATTTGTGAACCTTTCAGTTGTACTATTCATTCTCTGTGTGTTTTTTAAATACAGGGAACGAGCTGTAGAATAAACAAGATGGGCCCCAGAGTTTTAGTTCCTGAGATAGAAAATTCAAATGATGTTATCCACTGTGGTGGTAAAAAAGACATTAAAGTAAAAGTTTTGCTAACCCTTGCCGCTTGCCCAAGCACGACACGTAACAAGACTTTCATTCAAATTGCAAGCCCTGCCAGGCCTCCCCCCCCCCCCCCGCTCCTTCACTTCCCAGACAGTGCTCCCTCTGCAATGCCAGTCCACGCTCCTTTCTTCTTGGAGAGACCTCTCTAAGAATGGAGATCTTCCAGGTCCTGCCACACCAGAGCCTTGTAAGGAAGGAAGTGGAACACCTCTGCTGCTAGAGGGCCCCGGTGAAGAAAGGAGGGTGGGATGGCACTGTGCGGGGAGCTCTGCCAGCGAAGTGAGGGAGGGGGCTGGGGGCTTGCTTAATTGACACCTGAATAAGCAGCAAACTCATTTAGCTGGCATCTTTGCCATCCTGAGGTGGCAGGCAGAGGTTCCTGTTCACCAAGTTTGCTGCATAGCCACGTTCCAGTTGATGCAGCTGTTATGGTTATAAATTAACAGCCCAATCCTATCCTGGGTCAGCACGTTGGATGCAGGGCTGCTGGCTGCTGCATCCAATGTGCCGTCCCTGGGAAGAGGCCAGGCAGGCGAGACAGGTAAGCGGGGGAAAACTTACCTGGTTGTAGGCCAAGGAAGGATCCCCAATGAGACTCCTCAAAGCTACACCAGCTCTTTTGCTGGCATAGCTCTGAGGAGCCTGCTGGGGGCATGTCTAGCCTAGGATGAGGTTGGGATACAGAGGCCACCAGCTCTGCTGTGACCCACCCCGTCCCACCCTGATCCCTGCCCCTATCAACCCCTCCACCGGCAGAACCCTGACGGCCACCAGTCTGGTAGTACATGGCTTTCTGGTTGCTTCACCAGTGGCAGCGTGGCGCAGCTCAGCAGAGGGCTTGCTGCGATGCTGGGGCCCTGATAGCGCTGGTGTACCTCGCCATACACTGGTGCTACCTACTGATAGGATTGGGCTGTAAAGAACTGACTTTTGGTGTGCTTAATGGTACTCTAACAACTGCTACCACTAAGCCCTGAGAAATATTAGGGCCTGATTTGGCATAATAATGTGAGAAATTCAAACATAGAACAAGTTGCCTTTGAAAGCTAGAGAATCTTCTTCTAAAGGAATGTGTGGACAAACACACAGGAAATAAATTTAAATAAAAGGGATTAAAACTAGAAGATCTACGCAGAACATTCCCATTCGATGAAACGTGGCTTGTTATTTGATGGGTCTTTTAATAAATTCCTATATTTAATTTGTCCCCAAGCTTTTGACAGAGAGGCTAATTTATCTTGATAATGTGCAAAGTTCTTCAGACTCTTGCACTGAGTGAGCTCTTACCATTTAATATCAGGAAAACTGCAGGGATGGGGACTCGAGTCAAATGACTCGACTCGCAGGTGTGACTTAGCCACTTTTTCCCTGACTCGTACTCGTACTCATACTCGTGACCCACTGACTCGCACTCGCACTTGTACTCGTGACCCACGGGACTCGCACTTGACTCGCACTCGTGGGGGGTAACGACTGGCCATTTCCAAGTCATTTTCCAAGTCATAGGGGAAGCCAAGTGGGTGCTTTAAAAGCCTCAGAGGTCCCCCCACACACACACACACCACACACACACACACACACACACACACACACACACACACACACACACACACACCATTTTCAGGGGAAAAAGCCATTTTCCCCAAAGTGACTCGACTCGTGACTTGTGACTTGTGGTTTCTGGCCTTACTCGTACTCGACTCGCACTCGTGCAAAAATGACTCGCACTTGCCCAAAAATTTTGGCGCTGACTTGCACTCGGACTAGCACTCGTGCAAAAATGACTCGTACTTGCACTCGCACTCGCGACCTAGTTACTTAGATACATCCCTGGAAAACTGTGAAACTGATTAAAATGGGGGTTGTTGTATGCTATCTGTTAGCAATCACCCTATGATAATCCTTACCACAATGAATGAGAGGTCTTCAAAGTTTGTGGGACACAGGATGATTTCTAGATGAAAAAACCAATTTTTGAAAATTAAAATACTGCAATGTCTGAAAATTCAAATACTCCTGTATTAAACGCTCAACCTCCAAATTATTCATTGTTCAGCCATCTCTCACCATTTCTCAGTCATGCTTTCTATGATGTTATTTCTGCTTCTTCTGCTCCTCTAATTGACAAGAGATTACTCCATTCTTCACAGAGACTAAAAGTTTTCAGTCATCTTCAATTGACATCTCCAATCATCTTCTTCTCAATATGACTTGAATAGTCATATATAAACTAAATTTGAATCATTGTTATGATTCAGATATATAGCTGGCAAAGAATTACATTTTGCAATTCCACCTGTTCGTACTGGGTGGTGGATTGGGGGCGGAACAGAGGGCGCAGCAAACAGACACTTGCCGTCTCCCTCCCATTCCGCCACCACAGCCGGCATCCACACTGGTCCCTCCCTCTATGTCGGCTCCTTACACAAAGCAGGAAATGAGGGGTGCGCTGGAATTGCTCCCAGTGCGCTCCACATGTCTTGCTTTGTGTCAAGAGCCTGGTGGAGGAAGGAGCAACGTGAGAAGAAGCCAGGCAGCCAGATCATTGTGCTCCAAGCAGCGGCGGAACTTGGGCGGAGCGCGTGGAGCAGTAGCTCCAGGCGCTCGGGCGGGCGGGGGACGCACTCGGCGTGTGGGGAGCACATACCGTCGTGTCGTTTTGGCCCGCCCCCCCCTCCCTGGAGCTCGTTCGGCTCCGAAATGCCTTCAGAACCGGCAGGGGGTGTTGACGTGACGTGACGCAGGCCCGCCCCCACACGACAGGCGACGGGAGAGCGTCCGTCATTTCTGGCTCCAAGGATTGGAACACAGCAATCCTGTCCACATATCTGGCTCCTTCCTCTACACAGGCTCTTGAAGTTAATCCATTTCCCACTTGGGTTCATGAGCCCAGTAGAGGAAGGGACAAGATTGCTCTTTCCTTCACATGGGCTCTTCAAACAAAGAAGGACATGCCAAGCGCGCTGGAAGCAATCCCAGTGTACTCTAAATTTCCTAGGTTCTCAAGTTTTCACGACCTGTCCAAATTTCAGAATTAAAAACATTCACATTTGCCAGGTTTCTTGGTCATTTATTAAAAGGATGTATTAAAAGCAGTCCCAACGTTTCGCCAGACAACAGTTCTGGCATCTTCAGAGGATAGACACAGCTACTGCATACTGTGGAGCTCTCCCAGCAGTTTGAACTTCTATTTAAAGCTGTGAGGTAATGTCTAAGTACTAACAGGTGCTAACAAGATGGTAAGTGGTCACACGTGGGTGTCTACATTTCCTGTTTTTATTTAAGGAGGAAATAGACAGGTTAGGGGGCTGGGGGGGGCGGCACTGCTGGCGGGAGAGAGTGGCTGTGTTATTGGGCTGCTATTAGGCAGTCAATAGCTTCAGCCAGCCCTGGATAGAGCACTAATTCTTCACCTCAAGGAGAGAACCTGAGACTCGATACTGGTGTCTCAGTCACTGTAGATACTGTCATACAAGTAGTTGCTACCTGCTCTTGAAGCATCATAGAGTAGGCAGTATGGAACAATTTGTCCTTCTCAAACACACAAGATCCCTAATGTTTTGAAACTCCAAGAGAGCAAACCATGCTGGTTCAACTCTGGGACTTTCTGAAGGGAAATATGGAGGTTCACATGTACATGTGGGGCATCGTTATTTTGTGGGGGCTTGAACTAGAAGCCTCATGGCCTGAGGCCAGGACCTTGCATAGTTTGTAGTATGATATCTGGGACTGCATGTGCTCAGGTCTCCAAACCCTCTTCAGGCACAGGAGGGGAACATTAGCCCTTGCAAGTGGCAACAGGCGGGAGTTCTGAATGCCATCTGAGATCACCTCTTGTGTTCAAACAGGGAGACTGGTGGGCACCTCATGACTTTCCAGGTACCCCCAACTAACCTCCAGGATCCTGGGCTGGAGAATTCTAGATCTGAACGGAGGTATGGCCATCCATGACCCTGCTCTAGTCCTGCCTGCTGTCTCTTTCTGCGTTGCATGCTGCTAATCAAAGATTGCCACTGCAGATGCAGTGGTAGAAGGTACCAATAATGCTTCCGGAACTCAAGCAGTTTGAGAGGAATGAGGTCCCACTTCAGCTCCCAAAACAAAAATAAGAAAAAGGCTCCTTCCCAATCTTTTGTAAAGCACCTCCATTTCTAGGAACTAAAATCATTCAAAACCGACTTCCAAACTTCAGGTCATCAAACTGAGTTGACCTTTTCAATGATGTAAAGTTCATTTTTTTCTTTCCTAATTAATGCCAAGGGAATTGAGTTCATTCCAATTCAAGATGCTAGGTTGACTTGTGGATTAGAAATTAAATGTTAGCCAGATGCTCCTAAAGTCTACATTCCAGCTTTGCTACTAATTTTAAGGTGTGATTTGGACAAATAACTTCAATTTTTTTTGTATGAAATCATAGTCCACAGGAGACTGTATACAGTTCACCAGTGATGTCAATAAAGGCTTTTATCATCCCCTCCCCACCAAGTAGTGATGCTAATATTTACTGCAGTTACAAAACAATAGAAAATGAACCAAAACACAAATCACATACTCATATACAGGTATTACTGTCTATGCCCCACAATGGATATTGAAGGAAGGTGAATACAACATGGATCTGTAGTACGGAACCATTTTATAGGAAGAAATTGGATGTATTTTCTTCTGTGACCAAGAATAGTGTTCCAACAAGAAGAAAAACTACACATTTTCTTCAAAAGGCTGCAATAGTAGAAATCTATGTGCATGAATGGGGCAGAATTGTATGCGCAACCAGAATTATATGCACAACCAGAGTTGTATGCACAGCCAGAGGTGTCTTGAAAGTTTCCTCTACAACTGCTCAGATGGCTGAACAGTCTTGCTGATTTAAAACTGAAATCTGGAAACATTAAAGACATCCTGGCTTTTGGCATGGTTCTGACCCACACGTGCAGACAGCTTTGTAGGACTGCAGCTTAAGCTCCTTTTTCTGAAAAAGTGCCTTTTTCAACATCCAGAGGTCAGTTCTCTTCTTTGTTTAGCAGATTTTCAACCTCAGCCTGTATTATTACACTGAACAATGTTGCAAAGGCAACTAATGTAAGAATCTACACAGTATACTTATCATAAATGTAATATTATATAACCCGACTGTGAATTATTCACCTACTCATGAGAGAGTTTTGGCAATAAGTGTTACCTTACTGAGGAAAATGCTGTCTTTGGAAGCAAGTAAAAATGAATATTAACACCTGCACTTCTAGTCTGATGGAGACTATTTTGTGCTGCTTCTCAAATCTTATCCCAATGCCCATCTTTTATGCCTGGTTACTAAGGACAAGATATTTCCAGTTTATTTTATTAGCCTGAATTACAAACAGTGACAGTAATATTTAAAGAGGGCACATACAAAATGTTCCACATCAAGCTGGTAGTACACACATGAAAGGAGATACGTATAAATAAAAGTTTGCATTGCATAAATTACTTGTCCTTCACTGGTATTCAAGCAGCAGTGCAAATGCTGTGCATTTGGTTTCTTTCTCTTAATTTTTTGTCACTACATTACCACTTATTAAAACAGCAATGAATATTCATAGCATGAAATTTCATTTTCCATATTGTTCCTATGGGTGCTTCTGTGGACACATATCCTGATTCAGCTCTAGTCATGCTTACAAAGGGTATTTATGGATGTCAGCTTGTGTGAACAGGGATGCATGTCTGAATGGTCATTCAGCTGTACATCCCACTGAAAATAATGCAGTACTGCATAGCTAACCAGCATCCACACTCAGATATGCTAACAATTCATGATCATCCAGCAAGCGAAACCAATGTGAAAGCCCTTCTTACATCCACTGATCTTCTTTTTTGAGTCCGGGTACTGCTGCTTGGTGGCTGATCTGACTTCAGTCAGCTACAATCTACATATCCAGGATACTAATCATTGCTAATCCAGGGAGAGTAGCAAGAATTATGTGGATTGTTACAGGGTGTGCTTTTCAGACACACGTAACATGTACACATGGAGGAAATCAGGGCTGACCAAGACCTTCTGAGATGGCATGCCATTATCATCATCATCATCATCATCATCATCATCATCATCATCATCAACAACAACAACAACAACAACAACAACAACAACAACAGTATTACATATACCGCTTTTCAACAAAAAGTTCACACTTTTTGTTGCACATCACCTTTACCCAATGATGTGCCAGCCTTTGCTCCTCCCACTCTCCAGTTTTCGAGTTCAGCACTCTTCTCCCCTTGACATTTCTTCTTCCTCTCTGTCTCCCTCTTCCTTTTCCAATGCAGGAAATGGAAGGAGAAGGAGGAGCAGTAGAGGCAAGTAGGTGGACAGAGATGGGTGCCCATTGCCAATCTGCTGCCTGAGACAACCATTTCAGTCAGCCTCATGGGTGGGCCGGCTTTCGGGGAAATCTATTATGTGTACTGGGATGCTGTGCAGTGGCCAATGGCACAGCTCGATGCTCTGGTGAGGAAGGAAGAGGGAGGCAAGAGTGAAGGTGCAACAACAACATTTTTTGTGTGTGGATCATTTTACAAATCAAGCAGGGAAGGGGAATCAAAATTAAAGCAATTCAATGTCTCTTAGCCTTTCACATACTGTAGGTAGGCCCTAGGCATAATCAGTTGCTATATGCGTCTTACGCAAGGGTTACGTTCCAAGGTTAGCGCATAAAGCCAAAATAGTGTACTGTATAGTTGAAACGCCCTTAAAAGCCAGCAAATAAATGCCGTCACTATGAGAGACATGGGAACTGAGGGAACAGCAGCTTCATCTTCTCATTTCAGGCTCACTCCAGGGCATAAACAGAGTAAGTGGAATGGCAGGTGGAGTTAAACTGTTGTTTTTCTCTGAATGTCCCCTTCTCCTGAGGAGACCCTGGGCTGCGCTTGTGCTGCCCGGGAAGGGCATACGATCCTGCGGGTGACCCATAGGGCCACCTGCAGATCTTTACGCAGGATTGTGCTGCCCGCCTCTCAAGCCTTGAGACTCTTCACTAGGGCTGCCTCATTACGAGAAATGGATTGAGTATTTTGCCAATAAATAAATAAAATATTACTTGTAAATAAATAAAGATATTATTTCTTTCTAGATCTCATCTTTTTTTTTAAGTCTCGTAAAGCTAGTTGGGTCCTGAAAGGGTGTTGTTTTAAAAAGTGGGTCCCGGTTCTAAAACGTTTGGGAACCACTGACGTAGGAAGTCTAAGGCTGTAATGGTTTTGTCAGTTTGCCCCCAAAGGCATTCCACCATTTTCCTTTCTAAGAGCTTGCCCACTCCTGCCTGAAGATTTAGGACTTTATATGAGTGTGATAGAAATCCTGGGTGATCTCATCACAAATCTTGATGTGATGAAAGTCTGAACATTCCTTGTGTGAGAGCTCTAGTCCACTTCAGAGAACTATCATTCCCAGAATTCCCTGGAGAGAGAGAATAACAGTTGAAGTCTGCATAGAGATATGTCCTCTATCATTTCTTCATGCTAGTACAGTTGGCCCTTCGTATCTGCGGGGTTATGTTTCCGGAACCCCCACAGATGCGAAAATCCACAGATGCTCGTCGGTGGTCGGGGGGGTCAAGGGGGCAGAACAGAACCACTGTACCTTATTGAAGAGCTGTGAGGGCCCGCCTCCAGCACCACGCTGTAATAGTGTCAAATGCCTGTTAGAAGCCCTGGACTGGGTTCACCATGGCTCCCCCCACCCTCTGATGGCACATGGGACATTCCCACTGTCACCAGTACTGAAGGTTGTGGAGTTGGCCCTGCCAGGTAGGCCCTCTGATGGACATGGGCCCTCCACTAGTGCACAACCTGGCTGACTTCTGATGCCATCCCTAACTTGATGCATTGATGCATGTTTGATGTGTTAAGTATCCAGACAAGGAAGAAGTAGACAAACAGGACAAGAAAGGAGAACAATTCGCCCCACTGCTTGCTGTTCTGGGGCAAGGATTCAGTACTGTACAATGAACCTCAAAGTTTGTTACTAAAGCCAAGACATGAGCTGCTCCATTAGTGATAAAAAGTCTGTATTTCTGTTGCTCAGCTGAATGTAGGCAGTTTTTCCATAAAGAAACCCAATAGCATACATCACCGCAATGAACACCAGATGACATAATAACCCACTTCCTGGTGTCATAAAGACTTTAATACTTTCCATTTCTCACATTTTATAGAAACATCATGTATACAGTACTGCATAAAGATTTAATTATAATCAGCTAACAAAACCTCTTTGAGTTAATAAAAATCCAGAACGAGTGGGTGCAGATGCAACAAGGAACAATTTTACATATCAATGAAATGCAAAGACAATGCATATACTCTTGGTGAAATGCTAAATGCCTTTTTAACTAAATTAATGTTCTTAATTAGCTTCCATTCAAACAATTAGTAAAACATCTTCTCGTTTCTTGAGCGAAGAGGTTGCAGAGCAAAAGAACTTCAGGTTACAGTCGTTGCAGATCATTATTTTGTTTTAGCGTTAAAAAAACAACTCCTATAGAATATCTCAATGGTAAATTTGTAAGGAGAGCAACCATTTTAAGGCAGACGATGCATCTCATTTGTTTATAAAAGCACTAATGACAGTTGAGCAGCCCAAGCCTATCCCCCACCACCAGTGCTGATGCAGCCGTGCCAAAAAGGCACACACTGCATCCTCTGGTGGGGTGGGGGTGATAGGACACCTTGTGGAAGGTAAGTAAAAACATTTTGTACTTACCTCCTGATAGGCTGCCTGATTGCCAATGGGTCTCCTTGGACACATGCCACCTATTTTGATGGCGTATGTCTGAGGAGACAAAAGGGGCGGGGAGGTTTTAAAAGAAGGGAATACAATCTGGTGTGCACAACTGCTGCCAAATCCACCTCCTCCCCGCCCCTTTCCTCCCCCTCCCAGAAATGCCTCAGTTCCTCCCGCTCTCTCCCCCATCCTTCCCACTGCCCGCCCCCTCCGCTGCCTTACCTGCCCTGGTGGGTAGAGGCCTCACCGCTAGCCCACACGCACAGCTGCCATAGACTGCACTGGTGGCCTTGTTGCTCTCACCAGTGAGTGTGACAATGTTGCATGACACGCATGTCAATGTTGCACGACACACATGTCTTCCTGGATCCTGGCACTTCCGCCAGCAGAACATGTGTTCCTCTGGCAGAGGCAGGTGGATAGGATTGCTTCGTTGAATCTAATACAGATTCATGGAAGCTTCACTGAATCTAATACAGCAGAGGTTCCCAAACTGGGGTGTCGTGATGCCCCAGCTGGGAAAAAATGGGTCTCTACTCCCTTAAGGGGAGTGGTGACCTGCAGTGATGGGGCCGGCACTTCCAGAATCGCGCTGCCAGGGGGAAAAGTTTTTTTTCACTTCCCTGAGGGGTGTGCTGGTCCTCCGGGGGTGCAGTGAGCTTGCGGACCCCTCTGCAGGCCTCCCCGTGCCTCACAATGGCTTTCTGATGCGATTGTACCCCACTTCCAGCTTTGTCAGAAATCCGGAAGTGGGTCACAATCATGATCTGGAGCCATTCTGAGGCGCAGGAAGGCGTGCAGAGGGGTCCGCAGGCTCCCCTTACCCCCTGTAGGTCAGGCACACCCCTCAGGGAAGTGAAAAAAAACATTTTCCAGCTGGCAGCAGAGTGTGATCCTTGAAGTGCCGGCACTGCCGTACCCACCCACCCACCCCCCGCAAACACAAGGGGGCAAAAGGTTTGGGAACCTCTGTATTATGGGGTTGTTTTCATTCGGTTTGGGCAGGATCTCTCTTACATCTGATTTCAAGCTTCCATGATGCTTAAATATTAATAACATTGAAAGTCTTTCATGGTTTGTCACTGACAGCTCAGGCCCTAGTGCAGAGGTTCCCAAACTGGGAGGCGCGACTCCCAAGTGCGTCATGGAAAGCAGTCAAGTTACCATATATTCTTGCTTGCAAGAGAGAGAGCAAAAACAAAGACCCGGAAAAGCTGCCTCTTCACATCGGGTCACTCACAGTTCACTTCAAAAGACTTTAGTTTTGCAGCCAGCTCTTCAGCTCTTCCACAGTTTGTATTTAACAGGTTTGCAAATCCCGTCCTTATCGTAGTCAAAGAACAGGCAGTTAGGCCATTAACACCTCAATGGATAAGTGCTAAGCAATTTGCAGGGAACCTCAAGCCTCAAAATTTCTGCAGAGCTGTAGAGATGTCTCCTTTGTTTAAGCCGGAGGAGGCAGCTGCTATGTTTGTTTGTTTGTTTGATTAATTATTAGGATCTCTCTCCTTCCTCCTTTGCTGCTTTTTGACCCATCTCTAAGTTAGTTCCCCACTCTATTTGCTGGGACAACCCCCCCCCATTGGAGACTGCCTTGCAGTATAAGAATGTTTTTCATCTTGCAAAGATGCTACCCAAAGGAGCTTTCTCTCCTGCAACTGGGGTGGGGCATGACCAATGAAAAGAAATGACCTCCCTCCCATGCTTTGATGTTTCTCTTGCCATGAATAGGACTAACGCAGACCACATCAGTGCCTTCTACTAGGTAGGCACCCCAGGCATGCCAAGGGAGGGAGGGCAGCATCCCAACCCCACCCTGTGCACTCCTGGCTTAGCTGCTGCTCAGCATAAGCATGGAAAATCCACTTTAGGGCTCGTTTTGGGAATATACACGTACATATTAGAAAGGGTGCCTCTGAGTATGTAAAGAGTGCCTGTCTCTTCAGTGCACTGTAATGGGGAGCCATGGCTAACGGTGAGGGAGGTCAAGGGAGCCACGAGTCTAAAAAGTTTGGGAACCACTGTCCTAGTGTGATGGTGGAACCAAGAGCTCCAGAATATGAAAGCTTCTGGGTTCTGGGGGGGGGGTTTCTGGAAGGGGTGGTGGAAAGTTCAGATCTGCCACACCTTTTCCAGGGTGGGACCATGTAGTTTCACCCCTTCAGTTAATATCACAATAAATATCAATATAATCGGCAGGTTGTTTTTGTCTCTCTCTCTCTCCCCACTCTATTGTACTGTATTATCATTCCTTTCTTCCTGTTATACAACTTATACATGCTTACCAGGAGTCAGGTAAGAACCAATGGTAATCTCTGGTTTCCCTGGAAAGTAGAAGATGCTAAATGATGTCTATGATTTTCACTCTTTCACATGACACAAGGCACAAGTGGCTGGAAAAGCTCTTTCCAATCTCTTACTAGCATGAACAATTCATGTGGACTGCCCCACCATGTTACACCATGTGTAACAGTATGATACTTAAAAAAAAAAAAAACAGCACTCAAACATATCCAGTAACCATTGCTATGTGCACAGTCATCTGTGCTGAACTGAATTTGTGTGCAACTCCCTCAGAGATAATGCAGTCTGTCAATTATATATTGACAATGCCAACTATCCTTTGGGTTGATGGTGAAAGGATTTCATTGAACTCCGTTTCCCCTGCACAGATAGCTGATATTGAGTATTGACAAAACCAGCTGTGTCATCTATCTGTAAGGGGATGTGCATGCCTAGTGTGCCCTGCTGCTGTTGCAAAGATCTTTGGAATCAGATCATGGCACAAGACTCAAAGCAGATAATGCGCTATCAAGCCTATCCTCTCTCTAGAAACTACTCAGATCAATATGATACTAACCCAGGCAGATGGGGAAGAAAGTTCTCAGTGGTACAACAGTGTCATAAGTACAGTAATACCTCTCATAACATGGGGAATCCATTCCAAAAAGTCAAGTGCTGTGCAAAATAGTGTTAATCTAACAGGCAGAAAAAGGGAGCTGATCAGCCCAGAATGCACTGTTCCTGTTGGCTAGAATACCTGATAATCACACCAGGACAAAGAGTGCTGTAACAAATAAGTGCTAAAGGAAGCAGCATTATGGGAGGTATTACTGTAGAATTGTATAACCAATGTTGCAAAAAGAAAAGGATAAAAAAAAACAGTACCACATGTTTCAAGGGCTGGGTTGAAACTACAGGGAAGTAGATTTAGACTAGACAAGAGAAAGAGTTTCCTAATTGTAAGAGCTATCCAGTACTGGAACAATCTGCCTCATACAATTGTGGGCACTCCCTCATTGGAGGTTCTAAAACTGAGGCTATATTTATTTATTTATTTATGTAAAAAATATATATATCCCGCCTTATCCTATGCCGAGGCAAATGCCCAAGGCGGCTTACAACAAAAATTAAAAAACATAGTTTAAAATACAGAAAATAAGTTTAAAACAATACATTCTTAATTTAAAAACAATAAAATCCACGGGGGGGGGGCGACAGTATGGAGCAGAGAAGCAGCATGGCAGAGCATCTTGAGACACAGGAGGCAGACCACGACCCATCACCCAAACGCTAGACGAAACAAAAACGTTTTGAGCCCTCGCCGAAAAGTCATGAGGGAGGGGGTAGTTCTGGTCATCTATCAAAGATGCTGTGCTGTACTGAGCAGTGGGTTGGACTAAATGACCTCCAGTGATCCTTCCAACTCTAATGGCCCAATCCTATCTAGGGCTGGCCTGCATGGTGCAAGGATGCTACATCTGCTGCATCCCTTGAGCTGACTGGGACCAGGCTGGCCAGGAGACGTTAACTTACCTCCTCTGCTGTTCCTTTATCCTCTACGGCAGTGGTTCCCAAACTTTTTAAGACTCACAGCTCCCTTGACCTTCCTCGCCATTTGCCGTGGCTCCCCATTACAGTGCACTGAAGGGACAGGCACTCTTTACATGTTCAGAGGCACCCTTTCTTATATGCATGTTCCCAAAATGCATCATTCCCATGCATCATTAAATGCAAAGATTCCCAAATCTTTGTTCCCATTATATGCATCATTCCCAAAATGAGCCCTAAAGTGGATTTTCCATGCTTATGCTAAGCCAGGAGCGCACAGGGTGGGGTTGGGATGCTGCCCTCCCTCCCTTGGCATGCCTGTGGCGCCTGCCTGGTAGAGGACACTGATGCTATCTGTGTTAGTCCTATTCATGGCAAGAGAAACATCAAAGCATGGGAGGGAGGTCATTTCTTTTCATTGGTCATGCCCCACCCCAGTTGCAAGGGACAAAGCTCCTTTGGGTAGCATCTTTGCAAGATGGAAAAAAAGATTCTTATACTGCCCAGCAGTTTCCAATGGGAGGGGGGTTGTCCCAGCAAATAGAGTGGGGAACTAACTTAGAGGTGGTTCAAAAAGCAGCAAAGGAGGAATATCATAGCCTCTGAAATCTATCATCTGCTCCCAGAACCCATTTCTTCCCAGTTCCCATCAATAAGGAAATCAGCAGTGATTAGTTTTTAAGGAAGCTCCCTGGACACACAGTTATTTCATCCCATAACAATCAAAGATTAAGTGGAGAAGGAGGTTGCTGGTGGAATGTAATCAATTAATTGTTTGCTGTGTAATCGGCATTAGAACTACTCCTATACAAAGAAGTAGAAATCCATGTCCAAATACTAGCAATTGGATCCCTGTGTCAAGTAAGCATGTTGTTGCCAGAGGCCATAGAGCTGCGACACAAGAGTCTTAACACCAGCACAATCTTAAGTAACCCACCAGTACTAGTACAGCAGCATCCTGCTCCATCTTCATGATTGCACTAGCAGTTGCCCCTGATATCAATACCATGTAAAGTCACTTGTATAGGACTGGGATGAAGTGGGGGCACGGAAAACCTCTTTAAAAGGCACCCAAATAGAAGGATGTAAGAATCAGGCTGTGCATGGCATTGAGATACAGATCATGCACAATGCCAAATGCAAAAAACTTCCACATTTCTATGCTAACATGCTGGACAGGCACACTTAAGATTCTATTAGGCTCAGTAGGGGAAAGCAGATAAATAAATGGTTGGGTTAATCTGAGCTGTCTTTACTGCCAGGGTCATGCCAATTAGCTTTAAGAGCAACTCATTCAGAAAGGGAGAGCAGTAGAAAAATACGCAGCAGAATGTTAGAAAAACCTATAGATCCAGGATGCAGGAATCAAGAATGATGAATGAGCCATACTTCAGTATTTCTATCCCAGCGCACTATTATAGATATTCCATGTAGTTATTGGGTCTCTTAAAAAAGGTCTTGAACTATCAGGCAAGAGACAACGTCAGGAACAGGAGGAATGTTACATTCATGATAATTAACATAAGGGTTGCTAGCTGATGGCAAGTTAGGACACTTTTTTGAGGCCCAGGGACTGGTAAATGCCACCATTGTCACAGTGTGTGGGGCAGCCAGGAAGGCAGAGGCAATGATAAGAATCTATCATCCAGTGGTGCTTGAAATGAGAGCTCACATTCAGTCTCCAAGACTTACGAGAAGTACAAAGAACAGCAGAGATGTGCATTTGATTCGAAAAGAATCACACTCCAGACCGAATCATCCTGTTTTGGAGAGAACCCTAAATGCTGTAGCGTAGTTAACGTAGGGCAGCTGGTGCGGTCTGCCCTAGGCAACAGGCTACAGGGGGTCCTCGCTGGGTGGCGGCTGGTGCCTCTTTGTGTTTTCGGTGGCTTCGCTCTGATGAGAGCGAAGCCTCCAAAAATAGTAAGAGTTGTGTACGGCGGCGGCAGCCAGAAGCGGCCCTACACCCCCACCCGTGGGAGGAGGCTGCTGTCACGACACCCCCCACGGACGCCACGCACCCCGCACCTGGTGCTGTTTGAACCAAACAGGTTCTTTGAACTTCCCTTTGAACTAATGCCCTTCTAGAACTCGATAAATGGCAACAACAATTGTTCTGGTATAAGGTACTGTATTTCCACTGTAAATTACTGGAAGATATGATTTGCCATTTAAAAAACATACTTAAACTTGGGTGGACAGTAACAGAGATAATCAGTGGAGGAACAATTGAAATATCTTTAAAACCAGAGGTGCAGAGCTGAAGGTATGTAAGACTTAGATAACTCATCTGGATGAAATATGACCTTGGGGAAATTACTTTAATAGAGATAGGGCACGCAGAGGCAACAGAAAGAACAGACTTAATGAGTCTGGGAATAGAAGCAAAGTAAGGTGATTACCATTCTGTAACAAAGGAGGTTGTCTGTAGCCTCCCAAGAATCCCATTATGTTTAATGTATACACTCATATCTTCATAGAATAAATGAAACTTGTTCAGGAAATGTATGCATCTTTCCAGCAACTTCCAGTTCTCAAATTCACATCCCAAAACTATACTAATTTTCAGTATCTTTCACAGGCAAAATCTTAAGCATCTTAAGCAATGCCAGCGCATGCTGTAGCAGTCATTGGTGCATGTATACAGAGGACACATCAGTTTTAGAACACGTCTGTCCACTGGAATTTATTTATTTATTTACAATATTTCTATCCCGCCTTTCTCCCCAAAGGGACCCAAGGCGGCTTACAACAAAAAGAAAATACAAAAAATACAGATAGATAATAAAAAACAGTTAACAAACTAATAAAAACATTTAAAAATTGATTTAAAAACTACATTTAAAATAAGATCATAAAAACAGCAGCACCCCACCCATACCAGTATGGAATGATGAAAAATATAAAAAAATAATATTAACATATAGTTCACACGTGAAGGACAAAAATGCTTTTGGTTCTATACCTAAGCTTTGTAATCAAAGTTTATGTAGGCTTTGTAGTAAATGAGCTGGAAGACAGGAGAGGGCCCCAGAAGAGGGGAAACCAAATAGTTAAGCAACACATTGAGGCTAGGCCATAAATTCCCCCTTGAAGCTAGCAGGGTAAGGTCATAAACCATAATGCCAGTGAGCCAGGCACCCAAAGCGCCAAGAGATAACAGAATTCCTTTGGTTAGTGTCTGGTAACTAAGGAAGATTTAAAGATGTGCCGTTTTATTTGCGCATGCGTGTGTAACACAACACTGATGTAACGCCCAAGTAACTGAAAGCTATAAAACTGTAAACAGAGAAGCATCGGCACTCCCGCCTCGATTTTTGCAGTGATGCAGAGGTGCGTGAGTCTCTTGCGCAAGATAATAAATTCTCTTTGTGTTGATCCTGCTCCGACTATCCTGGAATGATTATTTGTAAACATCTCCAGTTTACATCAGCAAGATGTTAAAAAGGCAAAGGCTCAGAAGGCTTCTTTGAACAAGAAGGTTTTTAGGCCTCGCCGGAAAGTGTCCAAAGAGGGAGCAGTTCGTAAATCAAAGGGGAGGGAATTCCATAAGGTTGGTGCCACTACTGAGAAGGTCCTATTTCTGGCCACCGCCCCTCGCACCTCCCCGGGCGACGGCACCCGCAAAAGGGCCTTATCTGATGATCTAAGGAGATGGGCCGGACTATATAGAAGTAGTCGGTCTCTCAAATAACCTGGCCCCAAGCCGTATAGGTCAAAACCAGCACTTTGAATTGGGCCCGGAAATGAATCGGCAGCCAGTGCAGCCGTCGGAGGAGCGGCCCGACAGAGTCGAACCGCCTACCTCCAGTGACTACACGGGCCGCCGCATTCTGCACTAATTGCAATTTTCAAACCGTCTGCAAGGGTAGCCCCACGTAGAGCGCATTACAATAATCTAGTCGCAATGTCACCGTGGCATGGATCACCGTGGTCAGGTCTGTGCGATCCAAGTACGGTTGCAGCTGGCGCACCAGCCAAAACTGGGCAAAGGCCCCCCTTTGCATGCAAAGTCATGCATTTGTAATCCATCGCTGTACATCGATTAGTATAGTGGTTTGACGCATGCAGAGACGTCGCTGTGGCGTGGCGTGGCGTGCGGAGGGCCCCAGGTGACGCGCGCACACGCCGCGCAGAAAGGTGACGCGCATACGCGCACACGTTGCCTTCTCTGCGCACGCGCGCATCGCCTGGGGGCCTCCCGCCCGCCTCGCCAGGCCGGGCGCCCCCTCAATCGGGAGAGCCAGCTCAGGGACGTCTTCCCTGGCCGGCTTCCCGGGGCCTTCTGAGGAAGGCCCGCTGCGCGAACTGCCCTTTTCCCTCAGTAACAGTCTGCCCATGCGCAAACGAACGTTATAAATAACGTTCGCGCAGCGGGCCTTCCTCAGAAGGCCCCGGGAAGCCGGCCGGGGAAGACGTCCCCGAGCCGGCTCTCCTGATTGAGGGGGCGCCCGGAGCGGCGACCCGTCGCGCTCCCCCCCATCTCGAGATTAAGAGAGGGTGTGTGTCGGGGGGAGTGCTCACTAGGGTGTCGCGCGCCCCCGCCCTGGGGCAGCGCGCGCCCTAGTGACGCCTCTGGACGCACAAAACAGTATATGCAAAAGGTACTCTATAAAGCACAAACTTACATAGGGAGGCATACTTACCCAGGAGTATGCCCCATTGAATTCAGTGAAACTTCCTTCTGAGAATATAGAAATGCTCCATATAGTATCATAATAACCTTTGCATATACCATGATTTGTGATTTTAATCCAAAGTGAATAATTCTGCCCCTGATTGTGGCTTGACTGCTGCACTGCTGGGAAGACAAGGTGACATTCTCTGTGAGTAAACCTTATGATGAGCTCTGAACTGGAGAACAAGAGTTAGATATTTGGGAAATCATTTTGCATATGGATGTTGGCTAGCATAATGTGAGAAACCAGGCACAACCATAGTTGAGCACACATCAATAAACTATAAAAGTAAAGGTATCCCCTGACAATTAAGTCCAGTCGTGTCCGACTCTAGGGTGTGGTGATCATCTCCATTTCAAAGCCGAAGAGCCAGCGTTGTCTGAAGACGCCTCCGTGGTCATGTGGCCGGCATGACTCTCCTTGCCGCAGCGCGTAGCATGCAGCTGGAACACGAAGCACTGTTTACCTTCCCGCAAACGGTACCTATTTATCTACTTGCATTGACATGCTTTGGAACTGCTAGGTTGGCAGGAGCTGGCCAAGCAACGAGAGCTCACCCCGTCGCAGGAATCAAACTGCCGACCTTTCGATCGACAGCTTATGGTTCAGCAGTTTAACCCGCTGCGCTATCCGCTGGCCTATCAATAAACTATTGTTGTTCAGTCGTTAAGTCGTGTCCGACCCTTCGTGATCCCATGAACCATATCCCGCCAGGCCTTCCTGTCCTCCACTATCTTCCTGAGTTCGCTCATTTTCATGTTTGTTGCATCGGTGATGCTGTCTAACCATCTCATCCTTGGCCTTCCCCTTCTCCTTTTGCCTTCAATCTTTCCCAGCATCAGCGTCTTCTCCAGAGAGTCCTCTCTTCGCATTAGGTGGCCAAAATATTTGAGTTTCAGCCTTAGTACCTGTCCTTCCAGGGAACAGTCAGGCTTGATTTCATTTAGAATTGACTGATTTGATCTCCTAGCAGTCCAAGGGACTCTCAGGAGTCTTCTCCAGCACCACAGTTCAAAAGCATCTATTCTTCGGCGCTCAGCCTTCCTTATGGTCCAACTCTCGCACCCATACATTGCTACTGGGAACACCATCGCCCTGACTATACGAACTTTTGTTGGCATGGTGATATCTCTGCTTTTTATTATGCTGTCTAAGTTTGCCATAGCTTTCCTTCCAAGGAGTAAGCGTCTTTTAATTTCATGGCTGCTGTCTCCGTCTGCAGTGATCTTGGAGCCCAGAAAAGTAAAATCTGTTACTGCTTCCATTTCTGCCCCTTCTATTTGCCAGGAATTGATGGGCCCAGATGCCATGATCTTAGTTTTATTAATGTTGAGTTTCAAGCCAACTTTTGCACTCTCCTCTTTCACTCTCATCAAGAGGCTCTTTAGTTCTTCTTCACTTTCTGCCATTAGGGTGGTATCGTCTGCATATCTGAGGTTGTTGATATTTCTCCCGGCAATCTTGATTCCGGCTTGTGATTCATTCAGCCCTGCATTTCTCATAATGTACTCTGCATATAAGTTAAATAAGCAGGGTGACAATATACAGCCTTGCCGTACTCCCTTCCCAATTTGGAACCAATCAGTTGTTCCATGGCCGGTTCGAACTGTTGCTTCTTGACCCGCATACAGGTTTCTCAGGAGACAGGTAAGGTGGTCTGGTACCCCCATCTCTTTAAGAATTTGCCACAGTTTGTTGTGATCCACACAATCAAAGGCTTTTGCGTAGTCAATGAAGCAGAAGTAGGTTTTTTTTGGAACTCTCGTGCTTTCTCCATGATCCCGCGCATGTTGGCAATTTGATCTCTAGTTCCTCTGCCTCTTCGAAACCCAGCTTGTACGTCCGGTAGTTCTCGGTCCACGTACTGCTGAAGCCTAGCTTGTAGGATTTTGAGCATAACCTTGCTAGCATGTGAAATGAGTGCAATTGTGCGGTAGTTTGAGCACTCTTTGGCACTGCCCTTCTTTGGAATTGGAACGTAAACTGACCTTTTCCAATCCTTTGGCCACTGCTGAGTTTTCCAAATTTGTTGGCATATTGAGTGCAGCACTTTCACAGCATCATCATTTAGGATTTTAAGTAGCTCAGCTGGGATATTATCATCTCCACTAGCTTTGTTGTTAGTAATGCTACCTAAGGCCCACTTGACTTCACTCTCTAGGATGTCCGGCTCTGGGTCAGTGACCACACCAGCGTGGTCATCAGGAACATTCAGATCTTTCTTGTATAGTTCTTCTGTGTATTCTTGCCATCTCTTCTTAATCTCTTCTGCTTCTGTTAGGTCCTTGCCTTTTTTGTCCTTTATCATGCCCATCTTTGCACAAAACGTTCCCTTGATATCTCCAATTTTCTTGAAGAGATCTCTAGTCCTCCCCATTCTGTTGTTTTCCTCGATTTCCTTGCATTGTTCATTTAAGAAGGCCTTCTTATCTCTCCTTGCTATTCTCTGGAACTCTGCATTCAGTTGTTTATATCTTTCCCTTTCACCCTTGCTTTTTGCATTCCTTCTTTCCACAGCTATTTGTAAAGCCTCATCTGACAGCCACTTTGCTTTCTTGCATTTCTTTTTCTTTGGGATGGTTTTAGTTGCTGCCTCCTGTACAATGTTACGAACTTCCGTCCATAGTTCTTCAGGCACTCTGTCTACCAGGTCTAATGCCCTAAATCTATTCTTCACCTCCACTGTATACTCATAAGGGATATGGTTTAGGTCATATCTGACTGGTCTAGTGGTGTTCCCTACATTCTTCAGTTTAAGTCTGAATTTTGCAATAAGAAGCTCATGATCTGAGCCACAGTCAGCTCCAGGTCTTGTTTTTACTGATTGTATAGAGCTTCTCCATCTTTGGCTGCAAAGCACATAATCTATCTGGTTTCGGTATTGACCATCTGGTGATGTCCATGTGTAGAGTCGCCTCTTGTGTTGTTGGAAAAGAGTGTTTGCTATGACCAGCGTGTTCTCTTGACAGAACTCCGTTAGCCTTTGTTTGCCCTGCTTCATTTTGCACTCCAAGGCCAAACTTGCCTGTTGTTCCGTTTATTTCTTGATTTCCTACTTTAGCATTCCAGTCTCCTATGATGTAAAGGACATCTTTTTTGGGTGCTAGTTCTAGAAGGTGTTGTAGGTCTTCATAGATAATAATATACAGCCTCTTCCTCTGCCTCTTCGAAATGTATAGTTTGTATAGGCTGTATAGTTTATTGTATATTATATTATTATATACATAATGTATATTATGTATATAATAATATAATATACAATAAACTATACAGCCCAATAAAGTACTAATGCTGATCTAGTGCCGCCTTGAGTGCCCTCGCTAACCGCCTTGAGTGCCCTCGCTGGGAGAAAGGATTAAATTAAATAAATCTAGTACCGTATATCAGCATAACAATCTAGTACATCCATTTATTTATTTATTTATTTATTTATTTATTTATATATTTGTTGTTGTTGTTCAGTCGTTAAGTCGTGTCCGACCCTTTGTGATCCCATGAACCATATCCCTCCAGGCCTTCCTGTCCTCCACTATCTTCCTGAGTTCGCTCATTTTCATGTTCGTTGCATCGGTGATGCTGTCTAACCATCTCATCCTTGGCCTTCCCCTTCTCCTTTTGCCTTCAATCTTTCCCAGCATCAGAGTCTTCTCCAGAGAGTCCTCTCTTCGCATTAGGTGGCCAAAATATTTGAGTTTCAGCCTTAGTACCTGTCCTTCCAGGGAACAGTCAGGCTTGATTTCATTTAGAATTGACTGATTTGATCTCCTAGCAGTCCAAGGGACTCTCAGGAGTCTTCTCCAGCACCACAGTTCAAAAGCATCTATTCTTCGGCGCTCAGCCTTCCCTATGGTCCAACTCTCGCAACCATACATTGCTACTGGGAACACCATCGCCCTGACTATACGAACTTTTGTTGGCATGGTGATATCTCTGCTTTTTATTATGCTGTCTAAGTTTGCCATAGCTTTCCTTCCAAGGAGTAAGCGTCTTTTAATTTCATGGCTGCTGTCTCCGTCTGCAGTGATCTTGGAACCCAGAAAAGTAAAATCTGTTACTGCTTCCATTTCTGCCCCTTCTATTTGCCAGGAATTGATGGGACCCGATGCCATGATCTTAGTTTTATTAATGTTGAGTTTCAAGCCAACTTTTGCACTCTCCTCTTTCACTCTCATCAAGAGGCTCTTTAGTTCTTCTTCACTTTCTGCCATTAGGGTGGTATCGTCTGCATATCTGAGGTTGTTGATATTTCTCCCGGCAATCTTGATTCCGGCTTGTGATTCATTCAGCCCTGCATTTCTCATAATGTACTCTGCACATAAGTTAAATAAGCAGGGTGACAATATACAGCCTTGTCATAACCTACTGCTGGGGAGGAGGGTGGATCAGGCCCAGGAAGGGGGCAGGTTCAGCTGCAGTGGCGCCCGCTGAATCCTAACCCCCTTCTTGGGCCTGATCCACCTTCCCGAATCAATGCAGACTTGCGCCAGCTACAGAGCTGGGCTTACCCCAGAGTAAATGTTCAAACAAATGTTCCCTTACCCTGAAGAGGCCTTCAGAGGCCAAAATTCCCCTGTGGGATACAGTGGAGGCCGCACTGGCGCCGCTGCATTGGTGCATGGGGAGTTACTTAGGATTGGACTGCCCGCCTTGCTACCTGAGCTATATTTCTTGGCTTTGTCTTATGGCCTTAGACATTCCCACATCTGAAAAAGGATAGAGTGGAGTTGGAAAAAGTGCAGAAGAGAGTGACAAAAATGATTAGTGGCTTCAGGCATCTCCCTTATGAGGACTGTTACAACATTTGGGGATCTGCATTCTAGAAAGACACCTAAGGGGAGACATGATTGGGAGATATAATATGATGGGATGGACAGAGTGAATAGAGGGAAGCTTTTTTCTTTCTTACACAACACCCAAACCAGGGGACAACCACTAATATTGACTGGCAATATTATACAACATAGGGGGCTTTTTAGTGTACAATAAAAGGCAACTAAGGAGGGGACATGATGGGCAGCCTGATTATGTCTATGATGCAGCAGCCAGCCTAAATGGCCGGCCGCTGCATCCTAGTCAGGATGCGTCCTGTGCCGGCACAGCCTGGGCACTGGAGGCCCCAATGGGCCTCCTCGAATGTGTTCCAGCTCTGGAGCGCCAGCAGCTTCCCTGTGGGTAATTCTACATCTGCACTTTGAGTAGAAAAGAGGTGGGGAGGGGAAGAGGCTCATGAGACACTATTGTAAATTTGCCAAATCTGACAATGTACTACCAATTATTTCTGACCAGAAGCAGCATCTGACATCAAATATGCTACACTTCCTTTGCAAATTTGCCAGTTCCTGCTGCTGCACTTCTGTCATGACATCACCATTCCACTTCCAGCACATTCTTACATGTGCAATCTGTCAAGATGTTCACAAATGTGTCTCACTTCCCACCACCACCATTCTGCCAAAGTATTCAAAAACTCAAAAGAAGTTACGGAAGAAAACGTTGAACCAAAATGCAACTGAAGCACCAGGTTTGGGCATGGAAACTTTGCTGTCTCGTGCATGATACAACTCTTGTGAGACAAAGCAAGAATACAAAAACACACAAATGCTTTTTCAACCCAAAGAAATGCTAAAATAAAATACAATATAAATGCAAGAATATTACTACCATCAGAATACAGATTACTATCATATTGCATCGAATGCTGACTTTAGGGTTTCAATAAAGCTAAGAATTCAGTAAACTGGATACTGTTCCTGTGTTCACATCCCCAAGATTTCTTTCAGCAGTGACATTTATCCCTCATTAAGATTTCTGAAACTGGCCATGCTCAGTAAAGAAATTGGGACGCTTCTTAAGAATTAATCTGTTCCACCAATAATTAGCAGCACAGGTAATTAGCAACATGCAAATCTTGAACAAGATATGAACAATCTCATTGAAAACAGCAAATACAGAGAGATGTTTGCTCCTTCTGTCTGTGTTGTATTCTAAACTAATTCTACATCATCTATTTCAGCAGCATATGGTGGGATGGTTCCTGTCAGCTCTTATTTTATGTAAGGGGCCTTATACCTGGGGAGGATTACAATTTTATATATCAGAACACATTGGTTGGGTACAGAAATGTCAGCTGCAATGGTTCTGTCTGAATTAGCAAGTACCTTCTGGTACAATCTGTCCCTTGAAGAGGTTCTGCAGATTCAAAACAGGAAGATGCCAAAGTAATGAGCTACATAAGAATTCCACAGTATTGACAGGATCCTGCTTGAGGGAAATGGAATAAAAATGTCATCGCTCTATTTCTACCGGTTACTCTTAGCTTAGCGGCATGATCCTGGATAACTCCAAAGCAGAGGAGCGTGTGCTCCGCCTTTCTACAGTGTCGCACATGCACCGTAAAGCGCTTTTGCGACTACTTTGGAGTAAGGGCTGCCACGCGTGAAGGCCGGCAGCCCTCACTCCACTGGGGGACTGTCCCTGCACCTGCCGGAGAAGGTAAGCCCCGCACCAGTGCAGGGGCGAAGGGAGGGTGGACTGGGTGGTGAGGGAGGAACCGGACGGGGAGAGTGTGAGGAACCGTTGGCCAAACCGGACGGGGAGAGTGCGAGGATATCAGCGGCGTGCTTCACCGATATCCTGGGCCCTCTCCCAACCCAGTTTGGCCTACCTCCCCCGGCTCAAATGCACATTAACTTCGGAGCTGGCGTACATTCGAGGAATCCCTTAGGGCCTCGGCCGGCTTGCATGCGGGGAAGGGGACGAGCATCCCCTTCTCCTGCGGTCCTCCTGGGCTGCCCCAGGGCAGCCTGGGATGGCCAAAGGATACCGCGGCTGGCCCTTTAAGCCAGTCAGGTATCCTTACGCAGGATCGGGTTCATTAGAATCTTATGTAAGAATGAGTGAAAAATGAGTTTTAAAAGGAAACATAGGTGTAGATGTGGGTGATCCAGTATTAAACTCCAGTTCAAAACCATGAAGTTAACCTTGGCCAAATAACCATCTCTCTGTTTTTTCTGAGAGAAGTAAATAGTGAAGTATGTGGTACAATGAGAACATACTATAGAAACAGTTGAACATTGAACATTGGAGCTTTGCATCTGGAAGTCCTGTAAACGTTAATAGGAATAGTAAGTGGATCATCTCTTAAGACAATGACATTTCATCTAAAAATAATAATTTGGTAACTTGTGCCTTTCACTATAGATCTGAAAATTGGTGTAAGAGATGCACTGTAACTATTCTTCTCTAATGTTTTCATTTCGTTTCATTAAAATTAAAACATGCTAATTGAAAATATTTAATATTTTGAAGACACAAGGCAAAAGGCACAAGCTAGCAAATTGATTTTTTTCCTCTTTAGATGGAAGAAATGTCATTGTACATTATTATTAAATACTGAAATACTTTAAGTTAATGGCAGCCAGCATGAAAGAAAGAAAATATATGCTAAAAATTCATGACACTCTTTTTAGCTTCTCGGTCATTCCTTTCACTTTAACGCTGGAATAAATACAACAAAATATGACTTCGTCTTGGTCATTTAAAATGGGGGAAAAGGGCTTTCAAATTTAATTGACTGCATATTAGTTATTACTGCCATTTTAGATTAACAGAATAATCATCAAAGAATGCAACAAATACTTTAACTGGGCAACATGTCGGAAACAAAATGCAGTTTATAATTGAGTAGATGCAATCTTCCAGTCCAGTCACATTTTCATCTTTTGCTTCATTAAAATATACATATATTTAGGTTATCCTTGTAGTTAGCAACAGAAATGTAGTGGCTTTATTCTTTCAGATCTAGTTTGGCAAATGAGGCCCTATGTGATCTGGAATCCCTCATAAAATCCTTGGAAAATTCAGTGGACAACAGGGAAGGGTTTTGTTGTAGTTAAAAATAAGTAGCAAAATTCCAGGTCAACAACTGGCAGCCCCTGAAGGGGTGTCGTCCAGGTCTGATCTCTAGATCCACAGCAGTGTGTAATTAATAAGTCTTGATTCTGCTCCACTGCAGTTCCAATGCAGGTTTACCTCCAAATTCACCACTCTGAGCAATACGGAATTAATGAATATGCTTTCTTGTGCCTGATTCCAGGGGCAAAGGTCAATAAGAAGCTACAAGGGTGGCACTTTGCATAACCTGCTGCCCTCACCAACGGTGCAATCCTGTGTAACTTTGGAGCGGAGCAGCTGCCACTGCACTGCTCCAGGGTGCCATAAACACATACAAAAATAAGGCACGTTCTCGACACCTGGAGAGTAAGCAGCACTGGCGCAGCGGCCGGAGCCGCTCACTCCGCCACAGAACTCACCCAACTCCAGCCGCTGCAAGTAAGTGCCGTGTGCCAGTTGGCAGGAGAGCAGGACGGGGTGGTGAGGGACAGGGGCTATTGGCTGGATAGGGCTGGGAGGGGACATGGATATCCGCAGCAATATCCTAAGCCCCTTCCTGGCCCGCACCGTCCTTTCACCACTTCCCTGAATGTAAGCCATATCTGGACCTGGTGTGCATTTGAGGAGGCCCATTGTTTATCTTGGCAGACAACATCAAAAAGAGACAGAATGCTCATGACCCTGATGATTCCAAGACCTCTCAACAAATGTTGATATCTTCAACTATTGTAAACTCCTGCTAACTGGGCATGTACTGGACTTTTTTATATTTAGTAGAGTAACTATCTCTTTTCACCCCAGCATAGCATCTTTTCCTGTGGTGGTTTGTTGGTGTCTCTTTTGCATCTTACCATTGTGTGACCTTTGTGGATAGGGGCTAATATTGTCTGCCATTGGAAGAGGCTATCAGGAAACGAGGGGTTTGGTGTCAGCAATATGCCAACACCCAGTTCTACTTCTCCTTGTCATCAAATCCAGAGGAGCTAATGAGATCCTTGACCCTGTGCCTGTGATACGTGGTGGACCAAATCAGGTTGAATAATAAAGTAAGTTCAGTCCAGATAAGGATGATAGTTGAGGATTCACTGGACTGTTAAGCTTGGGATATGCCTGTTCTGGAATGGTCCTCAGCTTTTGAGGCTTACAGTGCAATCTGATGCATGTCTACTCAAAGGCAAGTCCCATTTATTTCAATGGGACTTACTCCCAGGTAAGCATGTACTGGATTGCAGCCTTACAGCGCAATCCTGTGTAACCTTGCACTGGTGTAACAGTAGATGCACTGGTGTAAGTGCAAGGTTACACAGTATTGCGCTGTTAATGTGGTACCACTTTTCAGATTGCACCTGAGGCAGAAGCTCTTATCACCACAGGAAGTTGCTTTTCCAATACATGTCTCCAAGCCTGCTTCTTTATCGTATCCCCCAGAGCACAGAAGGTGGAATTATGGAATGTTGCTAAGCACTGAATGGTGTTCTTGTAACATGTTACAAAATGCATTTGTCCATTACTATTTAGGTCATGATGAGTGGGCAGAGTGATTTTTTTTGTTAACAGAAATGCCTCCAGTGCATTAATATAGAATTATACATGGAGAGAACAAAAAAATATCCAGAACTTCCTTTTTCCTAGAAACATTTGATATAAGTTCTGGTTTTGGGGAGGTTCCCCCTAAGCAAGTAGGATGAAACATGGATACTGATTGTCTCCAATATACTTTATAAGCAAAAGCAAAGGCGTACAAACTCATTACAACTGTCAGTTTGGGACTTGAAATCCGTGTGTTCTCGGCAGACAGGTGATTACCACTCAAAGAAAGGAATGATAAGAGGCGGATAATAAACAATCTCAAGATAAAAGTGTGTACTTGGGTGTCAGCACTCAGAAAATGTTGATGGCACTGTAAGCTCACTGCCTTGGTGTTCAGGTTTTCCAAAGTCTTATTGGATTGTATCTTGAAGTGACTCCAGGGCTGGGTCTTCCTTTAAACAGTTAGTGGGGACAGATAATATGATTCACTCAATCCTATCCCCCACCACCAGTGCCAAAACTGCCAATGTAGCCACACCACAAAGGCACGCACTGCATCCAGTGTTAGGGTGCGGCCCAAGGGCAAAACGGGACGTAAGTAAAAATTATTTCTACTTACTGCCGCATAAGCCCTGGGGCAGCCTATGGGTCTCTGTGGACACAATCTCTTTGGGGAGCTTGGACAAAGCAAATGGATTCCAAGACAAGCAGACGGGAGCTTGCACATCACTCATAAGAAACCAATGTGTCTGGAAATGTTAGGAAAAAAAAAACTAAAATTTTCACTTTCTCGGACTGGCTAGGGTCATTGACTCTAGCTCTTTTGTAACAACATGAATAAAATTACTTTCCTCATGAACTTTGTACTGCCATGCAACACCCATGGCAATTGGGTCACCTAGCTGAAATGACCTACCATCATGGCCTTGTAGACAGACTTAAAACCATACAGCCTGATCTGATGCACCTTTACTTAGCAGTAAAAATCCCACTGTGTTCAATGGGCCTTACACCTATGCAGCTCGGTGCAGGTTTGCAGCCTTACGATGCAATCCTGTCTACTTACCAGACACCGCTCTGCTGGTCTAGGGTGTCGCAAACATGCTGTAAGGCACAATCAGGTTGAATACTAAACTGATGCTGTAAACATGCTGTAAGGTCAGTGCCGCTCTACTTGCTGTGGATCCAACAGAGTGCAGGCCAGAGAAGGTGAGTCCCCCACTGGGCGGCAGTGGGGCAGGGGAACGGGGCGTTCCGGAAGAAGGGATTGGTTGGTCGGACCTGGGAAGGGGGAGGGATTGGTGGTGGTGTCTCTGCCGAAATCCTATCCCTGTTCCTGAACCTGGCTGCAGTTACATGGCCCTCTCAAGTGTGTGCCAGCAAAATAGCTGGCACACATTCAAGAAAGACCCATTGGGGAGACAGTATAATAAAAAGCAGAGATATCACCATGCCAACAAAAGTTCGCATAGTCAGGGCGATGGTGTTCCCAGTAGCAATGTATGGTTGCGAGAGTTGGACCATAAGGAAGGCTGAGCGCCGAAGAATAGATGCTTTTGAACTGTGGTGCTGGAGAAGACTCCTGAGAGTCCCTTGGACTGCTAGGAGATCAAATCAGTCAATCCTAAATGAAATCAACCCTGACTGTTCCCTGGAAGGACAGGTACTAAGGCTGAAACTATTTTGGCCACCTAATGCGAAGAGAGGAGTCTCTGGAGAAGACTCTGATGCTGGGAAAAATTGAAGGCAAAAGGAGAAGGGGAAGGCAAAGGATGAGATGGTTAGACAGCATCACCGATGCAACGAACATGAAAATGAGCAAACTCAGGAAGATAGTGGAGGACAGGAAGGCCTGGCTGGCGGGATATGGTTCATGGGATCACAAAGGGTCGGACACGACTTAACGACTGAACAACAACAACAACATTGTGGCAGCTGGGGCTCTACTCAGGGTAAGGGGATGAACTTCCCCTTCTCCCAAGGAGTGTTCCAGCTGCGCCGGTGCAGGGACCTCTCTAGATAGGGTGCAGCATGGGCTCTATGCCTGTGCTGAAGCTTAGCTAGACAGGATTGAGCTGTTGGAGAGTTATTTTGCTTCATAGCACAGTCACCGTTTGTGATCTCGGTTTTCTACACTTTCTCTGCATTGTCACAGTTGATTTCCACTGTCTGAGAAAGAAAGCGGAAAACTGATGCTGGATTGGACTGGGGTTAAAAGCCCCACAAAAGTTAAAAAATATAACTAAAAATAGGCACACCATTTCATGTACCTGGAATAGATATGTAGATCCTTTTGGGTTCTAAATAGGACCTCAGGGGAAAAAAAGAGTCTTACCATAAATATCTTAGTTGTGCCAGGGTTTGGCTGACATTAGTGAGAACAGTTGTATCAAAAGAAAAAGCTTTTTAATACAGCACCTCATGTACACATTGGGCATACTTGTGGGAGAAGGGGGAGGGTCTGTCCTCGTTTTGGATTTCCTAGCTTTTATCTCTTTAAGTTACACTTCCTATATTAAGAGTTATCTAGTCAAGGGCACCTAAGAGGGCATTTCTTCCCAGAACTCAGTGTCCTGAGCTTGTGATACTAACCTCATTGTACTGAAGAAGGAACAGGAAAGACAAATATGAAATCTTGCTTTTAAACATAGAAATCCAAACAATACACCTCACATTTCAGCTCACATCAGCATCTGCAAGCATTTACAGAGCGATCGGATGCATGTTCCACTCAGAAATAAGTCCTCTTGAGTTCAATGGGACTCATTCCCAAGCAAATGTGCATAAGATTACACCCTCAATCGCCCCCCATCCCCTGATCATTTCAATTTCAAATCTTAATTTTTAAATTAGAAAAACATTTTTAAAATTCCTTTGTTTTGTCCTTTGTAGGACACAAGACTCCTTGGTGAGGAGTTGTCGTTGTGTTTCCCTTTGGGCAAGGGGCGTGGAGGGACTCTGGAATGTTAGAAATACATTAGCAACTAATAGAATAAAATGATATGGCAAATCACAGGGGAATAGAGCATAACTATAAGTCATTTGATCAACATAAATGCTAGTTAGATCATGAAAACCTAGATTTGCAGATACACGTTGGATAAAATGATTCTAAATTGATTTGGAGCTACTTCTGAAAGTGTGCCAATCATTATTCATGGCTATGTAGCCAGCCTTTGATGTTTGACACATTTTTCTAAACTTTTATCACACACTGAATACTTTAAAAAAAAATCAGCCTGCTTTTCTTCATTTGCTATGTGCCAGTTATAATTTGCTATTCTCCTGTCAGAAATGTTGTCATCCAGTGCGTAAAAATAACAGAGTCTGTGAATGTGAGTTACAGAAAATGGGCCCAATTTTAGTGACTCAAACATTGGATTTCATTTCATTTCATAACCTTAGATTTGGCTATAGGAATCCCTGCCCATTTCTGCACACCCAGGAAGTTCCATGGATAACCCTGGTTAAGTCACAGTCGCTCAGCCCAACCTCCTTCACAGTGCTGTACTGAAGATAAAATGCGGTAACCAACTGCACAAGCCATTTGGAGCAAGCTGGGGTGCCAATGGAACAAGGCTGAGACGAGTCTGTGAATCGGTCTGCTGCACATATAGAAGCCTCCGGTTAGCTGTAGCAGATATCCGCTTTGACATTTCCTATAGCCTGCTGGGAAGCACAATTCCGCCATTGCTGCTGTATCCTCCCCCTCCTCTTTGCAAGTGTCTAGATTCTTCAGATAGCAAAAATGAGGAACAAGGATGTCAGTGAGGAGAAAGTGCTATGACTTCCTTCAACCTCTTGTCCACTGCCCAAAGAAGCCAGAGTGCCAGACCATACCAAGGAATGAATAGGCAATGGAAGTGGTTGTGGTAACAGTGACACAGCCAAGAGTGCTGGATGAGGGTTCTCCAACTGCTTCTAGCAACTGTCACAGCCGAAGCCTGTTACAGGCAGCCAGAGGCTTCTGTCCTTTGTGCAGCATGTTTTGGTGTGAACCTGCCCAAAGAAGCATGGAAGTCGATACTAGGTTGTTGTTTAAACAAACATCAAAGATTCAAGATTGAGTTGTTTTGTTTTTGAAAAACCAGCTCATCATCACTCTGAGAAGATCTCAGTGTTATTCAGTCAGATTAGTCAGTGGTTGTAATAATGACCGAAATCAGAGAAACCAAGGCCAGTTTGCAAATGACTGCATTCATCGTATTTGTTTAGATGGTCTGCTGACTATGACCAACCAGTCTTATGTGCATGGTATATTTGTCCTTCTGCAGTCCAAGTCTTTTTTCCCCCAACCTTTGGTTCAAATCTCAGTAGTTAGCTACAATCATTCAGATATGCTGTATTGCTGAGGGGCACAAACGTCAGAGGGTATATCAACTTTTCCTCTGAAGAGTGATCTTCTTAACTAATGGAAGACTGTGCAGGTTTGAATCTAGATGTGATCCAGCACAGTAATACAATGACAGCAGCCCTGGGCATGTGAGGAAATCATAAACGTGTGAGATGCAAGGACAAAATTGGCCTTTTAAATTTTACACCACGAAGTACAATATTCTGCTCTCGGTTCTCTATACATTCTGACATTAACTTTGCAGGTATTACAACAACTATAACTGTTGCTAATCCTTCCAATGGCAAACACAGCTACGGCTTCTCTGCGGTAACCATTGTGACAATTTTTGACCTTGTTTCTTCGTTCCCAAAACATTGGGTTTGTTCAGGGTACTTGTCTTACCAGAATATAGACTAGACAGCAATATATCAGGTATGCATCACAAGAACAGTCAGCAACAACTCAGAATGAATTTTCATCACTAGATAAACAAAATGAAATAGTTTGCTGTTTTTTGCAGCGTATCTTTAAATCTTACTTCTACCATTTGAGGCAACTGACAATAAATACATCAAAACCAGAATCACTAATGAAAGGACATAACTCGTGTTATTAATAGTAGCTTCTCCCCCAAAATGAGCCACATTGTACCACTACGTGAAATATAGGGTATCCGATCCATGGTTCTCAGACTGGATGCATACATATGCAATATTCTCTTGGTTTTCAGATTGGCCAGGGAGTCAGATTAACCCTGCTAAAAATTCCACTGTTCTTTGATTTATCTCAAAATAGATTCCATTAGTGGAAATACTTATGACCTTAAAGAAAAAAAATCTGAGATTCCAAGGCCACATTCATGCACACAAGGGAGCCATTTCAGTAGGGAGGGCACGGAAATTTTAGCAAGGAGGCAGAAAGATTCATAGCAAGGTTCAAAGGCACTCTCTTTCAATGTAGCCAAGATTAAATTGCAATAAAGCAGTGTATTTTCAGAATATTTGTCATGGTCATTTTTTTGTACCACATAATAATCAAGAAATAGGTAGGTGTTCCTGAGGAACAGCATGCATACATGAGATTCTAAACATCTAGTATCACCTTAGTAGCAAAACCTAAGGAAACTATGGGGTCATCTGGGTGCCCTTTGGGGAGAAAGGCGGGATAGAAATCAAGTAAGTAAGTAAGTAAGTAAGTAAGTAAGTAAGTAAGTAAGTAAGTAAGTAAGTACTGTATATAATAGGTGGGTTGTAGGGTGAAACTACAGTTTTTGCTCTTGCAACGGAACACCCTGTGCTTCAGACAGTAAAGTAACTCTTTACTCATGTTTAGGGTACACATAAAAGTGTCAGCTGTGTCAGTAAACTGTAAAGTGTGCAAGTCAGCTAGTACACAACAACTTGTATCCAAAGAATTGTGAGCACAAGGAAGCCCACTGAAGGCAACTGCCTCACCTCTTTTCTTCACAGCAGAAAAGCCAGACCTGGTGGTCAGGGGACTCTCTGGAAACGGGTGACATGGGTTGTGGCCAGTTGCAGAATTTCTAAAAATCAGGCAGAATTACCATTATGTGATCGGAAGGGGCACAGTGGCTGCTATGGGGAGAATGGGATGGGGAAGTTGCCTTCCACAAGCTTCTTTGCGCTTGCAGTTCTTTGGAAACAAGCCAATGTTCCTGGTCATGAGTAATCAGATTCATATGCTTGGGAAATGGATTGGTTTTGGCTCCATGTTGCATATACATCGTATGTTAATTAATGGTATGTTTGAAGCCATGTCACGTGTTAAGTGGCCCTGTGTCTCAGGAAGCTCAGATAAACAGCTTCACAGAGAAAGAGAGAGTTACGGCATACTTCTCAGCCAGTAATGGCTGAATCAACCCCTCTCCAAATCTCACTTTCCTAATCACATGTATATTGAGACTGGTCTGTGAAGGAGACACACATTACATTTCACCCATCTGACAGAGCACCTGAATGCATTTTATGACACAGGTGTTACAATATGTCTTAAACTCAAAAAGTGCTCCCTGCCAACAGCAACGCAATCTATTGGTGGACACATACACACACAAATGATAAGAACAATAATTACTGATTTTATTTAAACATTTATGGCACAATCCTGTCTTGGAATAAGACCAGTGGAGCACTGGAATAAGACCAGTGGAGCACCAGTGGAGCACTGCTCCACTGGTCTAGTGTATTGCAAAGGTGCCTTATGGCATATTTGTGGCACACGGTGAGTAGGCAGCGCCGGCACACAGGCCGCGTTGCTCTATGCGCCGCAGAAGAAGTGGAGCACCTGCCGTGGAAGGTAAGTTCCCCGCTGGGTGGGGGAGGGGTGGGAGAGTTCTGGAGGGTGTTTGGGGGCGGGTTGAGAAAGGCCAAACTGGAACCTTGATCAGCTTCTTCCTATGCTCTTTTAAAATTGTGCACTGGCTTTACTGAGATATGTAATGTGTTTCCATTTTAGTTTTCAGCATGTGGATCAAATAACTGCTTGGTTTTTAATACTGCATCTACATTTCAGTGATTTGCATTTAAATGTGTTGTCAGAGAACTTACAGAAATCTTTAATAAAACCACCGCTTTGCATTTTAATGCACACTTTAAAAAGAGTTCTTGAGAAATTTTTAATGTGAATACAGGGTTATCGGAGCAATGTTCACATTTTGAGAGAAAATGAGAACTGTCGATCTACTGAGGAGAACAATTCAAACAAAATTAGCTTTTCTCAGATAGCACAGCATTATTGGATTGCGTTCAAAAAACCCAAGTATTGTACTGAAGCTGCAGATCTTGAGGGAAAAGCAAGTGCATCATAAATTTATTAGGACACTTATCCCAAGGATTCAGAGTGGATAACAATACTTTTACCCATATGCTTAGTAAAATACAAAATGGCATGTGAGAACTCCCTGCCCCCATCAAATTGGCTTCACTCTTCTGGCCCCCCAAGAAATTTTTAAGCATTTCCAGAAATGCTCAGGCTTAGATTGGATTCCAGGGAACACAATTTCCATAACTGTACAGAAGCCAGCCACCAAGAAAGCTTGTCTATGCATTCTTGTTACACAGGCTGTACGCAGGATTGATGTGATCCAGAGAGAGATAGCATGATTAGGAGTGTGATCCTAGTTCGGCTTAAAGTTGCAGTTGCATGTGGGACAAATGAAATCCCTGAGACAGAATTAGTCAGCATCAGTTTCTAGTTCAAGACAGGCAACCACAACATGGTCATAATTTGATGGGAGACCTTCGAACAGTGTCTTCAGAAGACTGAAGCATTTTATAAAAGCTAAAGACTTTTCAAACAGAGGAACACCATGTGTTGCTGCTCCACTAAAGTGCAATAGTGTGGTTAATGCTCTGCTTCCCCCCCCCCCTTATTTTGCATATTTTTTCTGTATTTTGGAAGCTTTTAACTCCCTAGGAGCTCCTGCGCAGGGTCAGCTGTCTTCAAGTTGCTGGAAAATCCTCCTGTCCTGCAGCATTCTTGCTCTTTGTTTGGAAACTCCATTATTCCCCAGCTACGTCCTGGATATGGATTCAGAGTCCATCTTCCTGTCTGGGGCAGCTATTCTGCTTAGCAACAGCTTAGCAACACCTAGCCCACTGGGTAGCAAACATGTCTGGGGTGGCATAGAGAAGACACATGCTTCACTCCTCCAATCAGGTAACTTGATAACATCATCTAGCCAAGGTATTATATTCTCCAGCTCATAGAAAGTCTGTGTTGTTCTCTGCCAGTCACTGAGAAACCCATTCATTGGGAACTCAGAGAGGAGCACCCACCCACCCACTTGCCCTCCCTACAAGTGCAAAGACTGGGGCTTCCTTGAGCAACGGAAGCTAGGAAACTGGGGACCATCTAACTATATTTACATTAAAGAATTAGCTTATTTTCCTGGTTTTCTAAGTTACTCCAGCCAGTTTGCAACTTCTCCAGGTTTAACCCCGCTGGGGAGGGGGGGCCTGCATGGCTGGTGTTTCTATCTTGAGTAGCATCCCAGTTCTATCTGCTAGACATTACAGGTTACATATTTAAAAAAAAAACAAACAACTTGATCAAACCTTTTCTTTGTGCTTTCCAGACAACCTTAGGCATTTTCCATGAGCATCTTTGTACTTTTACTACCTCCCCTTTCTTTCCCCATATTGTTTAATTCCCTTTTCATTTAAACTTTAATAAACTAGTTGCATTTTGACCCTTTGTCTATCTAGTTTATGTTCATAATCTCTTCACCCTGAAAACACTACTATGGGTTTGATTTTTAATAATAACCCCTGGGGTTCAGTGTTTTCCTGAGAGGTTTTTTTCTCCTCTGCCTGGTCTCTGAGGCCTGGATGGCAGCAGCGGATACAAACTACCACAGTTCTTGCCCATTTAGCTGCTAATTCAGTAAAGCAGGAAGCAGAAAGTGGTACATGCGCCCTAACTACTAGGCACTACTCCCTGCAGTCAGTCTGCCAGGACTCACTCCTCTCTTTCCCTGACAAGCAGTCAAGTCTCAAACTCTTTCAGGTGCTGCCAGGGCTAGAACTGGGACCTTTCTGCATGGCTGGCCCATGTGGTGAGTCACCAGGACTACAGGATAGAACATCTCCTAAGACAGTAAAGTCAGATACGGGACTGACTCCACCCACCAGGCTTGCCATTGGCTCTCTTCAAGAGGAAGGGCTATCACCTATCATTGCTTCCAATTCAGGCTTGGGAAAGGATTCCACTTGATGACTACCTACAGCTCAGCCCAGGGCAGCTCCATCAGACCTGTTGCCTGAATATGGGAAAATTGCACATGCACCCCCTCCTTTTTTAAAAAAAAATGTTTGCTATTTAAATAAATTTAACTATTTGTTACTTAGGGAAGCAGTCGGGAGAACAAGAAGAGTGAGAGTGGAACTATTTGCCACCACCACCCCCGGTCCACTGCTACCTGTTCCCCTTTGCTCCTGCCAGCCCTACTGAAAAAAACAGGACGGCCAGAGCATACTGGGAGCTCTCCCAGCATGCTGTACCTGGTCTGTTTCACTAGGACTGGGTAGAGAGAAAGTAGGAAGAGGAAACAACAGTGAACCTCAAGGTAAGAGGAAGGAGGGGTGGGAGAGCTCCACCTCCTCTCCTTCTTCCTTGTCTGACCTCTTCATGGGGCAGGCAAGAAGGAGAAGGTGGCAGAGCAATCCCAGAGGCATTGTCAGCGAGGGGGCCTTGAGGCGGTGGGGCCCCGGGCGGTAGGATCGGGCCCCAGGTGGCAAGAGGTGGGGTGTCACAGCACCCAGCGGAGGCGCAACTCGTCCCGTTCGTCGGGGCGAGCGAGGAGTGTCGGCGGCGTGTTTGGCCCTCCCGCCCACCCTGCGCTTCAGTACTGTGCATAACGGCGGCAGCTGTTATGTCACTTCTGATGCGGGGGGGGGGGGTTTGCGGTCGTAGAATTGCCACTGAGCAACCCTGTTCCGATTGCTCACGGAAGCAAGTAATCAAAATAGGATCACTATAATGCTTCTTCCTGCAGCTTCACCACCACAATTGCTTGCAGCAACAGTGCTGGAGGAAAAGGTGGGCTGCTGCTGCCTCTTCTTGCTCACTCTCAGCCAGGGAAAAGAGGATCAGAGAGCTGACTGAAGCAGTTGGATGGGCAGCAGGCTGGAGCAGGGTGTCAGGAAGATGCAGAGTGCAGGACATTCCTCTCCTTAGTTTGCCACTTCAGCCCACTGCTCAAACTGGCCGATCCAGTCAGCCTCAGGGCTGGACCAGCCTTGAGCTCAGCTCTGACAAGCTCTGATCCAAGCTGAGTAAACCACCCAAGCTTTCTCATCAGATGGAATTGACCAAATGTGCATCTTGCCATGTCCTGCAAATTCACGGTCCAGGCAGGCAGTAGGAACACCACAGGGCCGCGAGAGGACACAGAACAAAATATACTCATGACTGGCATCTCAACCAAAATTATTTCAGTCTCATCTGGATGCAGCTGCAATAAGCTCACTTGTATGCACACCCTGACCACAGCCAGATGGCAAGGAGTGATGGAAGCTATCAGCATACTGATGGCAACTCACTCTACATGGTGGGGTCCAGAGGTCTCATGTTCACATTGAGCAGGAACAGGGAGGGACTGCATGCCTCCAGCAGGGAATGTCCTGGTGATATGGCAAGCAACAAGTACATGATCAAAATCCCTCAAGTCTCTGGAGAGAAAGGAATACCGACTTTTAGGGGCCCACCTAATTAGAACTGTCTCCATCCTAATTAACTTCAGGAAGTCCTCAATAACCTGTAAGTCTGGGCCCTGTTCAAGACATAGTCTTTGCTGTGTGTTCATAATTATCAGCAATTTTCACGCAGCTGCACATGGGCATAGTGACCTGTCACTCTCAAGGCAAATTCATGACTGCAGGATGGCTACTCCTAATGTACCTCATCATCCTCATTTAGAAAAGAGAGCTCTGAAACCTATTAGTGTTGCTGTATAGCTTTTGTATGAAAACCATACTGTCTCAGTGATCCTTTCTCTGTTTGGCATGCTTCCACTTGCAGTGTGGCAGTTATAAAGCTATAGCTTTCCCCTGGGAGAAAGACTGTGACTGACAGTTTCTGTATTTTGAGCTGCAATTCATACGTCAGTGATGCACTGTGGCTTCCAACCAACCTCCCCCCCCCACTTCCCTGTGGATGGGCCTCCATCATGGCTACATATGCATTGCCTGATCTCATGCTTACTTCCTATGGGACCCCCGCGGCCGTGATGGAGCTACCGTGCTGGCATGGAAAATAATCATGCAATCCAAGAAGCTGATAGGATCAGATATAAAGTAAGTTACAATATGATGAAGAGACTGAGCACAGGGGGACCGCATTGAGGTAGCAGCCGTGCTGTATGCAAGAATTGGACCTGAAACAGATTCTGAGATATCACTGCAGGCAAAAAAAAGCTCATTCTGAAGCAGATGGAACCCCTTTTCTGTCCCAGTCCTTCTGTTGTGCTTGGACTGGCACAAAGGAATCCCAGGGTGACATCCCCCTCACCACCTCTTGTTCTTTGGTGAAGAAGCCAGAAACAAGCACTCCAGCAAGGTTTTTGTATGTTTGACGTTATTCGAATGGAGTTTAGTCAGTTTGACATTTGTCAAACGTCAGTTTGTATGTTTGACGTTATTCAAATGGAGTTTAGTTTGTTGAGTTTAGTCAGCACACAAACTGGCCTTATTGCAAATACTCAAGGCCCATGGGACATAGCAAAGCACTGACAGCACTTGTGGGGGGTGGGATTGATGTTTGACTGGAACGGTGGCCTTTGGGGGAGAAGGTGTTTCTCCCCATGGCAGCACTCACACTGTTTCCCTCATCTAACGTTGCCCACCCTGAAGTTGCTGTTAGCTGCACTTTCTGCAGCAGGGCTACTGGTGAGCAGCCCTTTAGCCTGGGAAAACAGCATAGGGAGAAAGGTTTGAAGTTCTCTGGGCCCAAGATTGGAACTGAACTGGGGGAGTTCTAAATGTTCACTTGCAAAGGCATTTATCGAACCTTGAAATGACACAGGGTCCAATCCTATCCAACTTTCCAGTGTTGATGATGCCACTGTGCCAACAGTGCGTGAGGGGCATCCTGTGGCGGGGGAGCAGTCACGGAGGCCTCCTCAAGGTAAGGGAACATTTGTTCCTTTACCTCAGGGCTGCATTGTGGCTGCATCGGTGCTGGAAAGATGGATAGGATTGGGCCCTCAGTAAGTGATCCCATTTTGGGCGGGGGTGTGTGTGGAGATCAGATCATTTAGAGGTGAACTTTAACCAGCTCACTCATCTCTAGTTAAACACACTCCCTCCAAAGCGCTGCTGCTTCAATTAGGTTTGCCCCTGCTATCTGCCTTTCAGTAACAACAACAACAACTACTACAACAAAATCAAAACTCTGGGAGAGCCAATCTTCACTCTTCTGCATAAAGGCTGATCTACACCACACAAATCCCGGCGCATCCCAGGCACGTGCGGAGCGGTGTGGCTTCCTTTTTAACTGATTGTCATGGAACGCTGAAGAGCCATTCAGAAGAAAGTGGGGGCGGGATGTGGAGCGAACCTATCACAGGGGGGCAGCAAGCGACCAATCAGGACGGATAAGTGGGTAGACAACGCATGGAAGAAACGCTCGCGAGCCTCCAAACGCAAACGGAGTTGGTGTAGATCAGCCTTAAGGTATCATTTGGCCTGCAGACTACAGGCTTTTTTTTTTTTAGTAAAAAACAAAAGAAAAGAAAGACTTCAGCTGTTCTGGACAAGCCATGCAGCTGACCAACAGATGCAAGTAGCTTGTAACCATCCTGCAGATTTCTGAAATTCTCTGTTTACATTCCTTTCCCTTCAAAGCCACACAATACTACAGTGTTTCACTATTATTATGCTAATCACAATCACAGTCTGTCTTTAAATACAGACAAACAATAATCTGTTGTTCTGATTATCAGCTTGACTTCACTATCAGAGCCTGCATGTAGTAGTTAGCTTTGTAAGGAAACCCATTGTGAAAGCTGAAGTTAAAGTCCCAGCTGTTAGTGGTGGAAGGGAGAGATCGACGGTTTCCCATCACACTGAGAATTTTGCTGAATTTGGGGAGCAAAGAGGATGGTAGTATGAAATAATAATTCTGGAAGCTGTTTGGGTTCTTTATCCCTTTTTTGTGAGAGGAGTTGGTGTGGCAGCTCATTATCTAGAAAGCAAGTTAATCTGCACAAGTTATATCTGCACATCATAGTTGGACATCCATGGTCATTTTCCTGTTTAGCTTAAACTCAAACTGTTCTGTTTAATTGAATGTTACTGTGGACATTTTTGGCAGAACATTCTTCTTCTGAGCCCACCACCACTTCCTCCACAGGGAAAAAAAACCATTAAAAAACCTCAATTTAGAATAATGGTGTTTGATTTAATGATGGTGCATGATGATGATCCATGCTGTTACCTCAGGTGCCCCAAGGGATGAATCTGGAATATAATTAGAAAATGGGTGACAAGTACGTACCCAAATTGCAAACGAAGACTTGTTATTACAGAAACACGTGTGTGCCAGCTTGTCCAACTGATTTTGTCTAATATAAAAACCAGAAGTAGTTCATACATTGAGTTAATCCAGGCTGATTTCAAAATGTGTGAAAGGGCCTTAAGTGTTTGTTCACACTGAACCTGCCCTTAAGCACTCAAGCCACTTGGAATCAAGCCAGAAGTGTTGGTTCTGCAGCAATACCAAGAATCACCGAGCGTCTTCAATCTGGCTAAGACAGTAAAACCAAAAGGAAGTTCTGTACACATTTGACATCTGGAATTTTTTTTTTAAAAAAATCAGATGTTATCCTTTTTTTTTCAGCTTGAATCATTGTCAAGTCTGGGTTTTGCAGAAATGTTCTGCCTTACTTTTAGTGAATGCCACAACAGCTACTGTGTAAGAAGGCTGGGCTATCATTCCTTAGCACCTGGTTATTACAGTGCAGGAAATTCCCCTATCACTGAAATTGGTGACCCTTACAAAGCTGCCATTCTACCATCAATCTTGTATCACTTTTATTTTATTTTATTTTTTCAAAATTAAAAGCTTCAAGTACAATATAATGTTGATTGGGAAAGACTTTGAAAAGAGGGAGATAGAGACAGTATTCTGCAAAGTAGAGGGGGAGAGGCTAATCAAAGGCACTGCTGTCATCTGTATGAGATCAATTCCTGTAGACTTCAAGAAGTTACTTGAAAGACAATGCCAGTGGGATATAAGGCAGAGGATGAATGTCTCTTGCTACTAGACAAATGTGAGACAAAGCTGAAGCGTTTATCAAAAATAAATGATGAGAGGAAGCCAACGTGCTTATTTTTAGAAAACAAGTCCCTCCTTAACAATGTTCCCTTCCTTTCACATCGTGTTGTATACAGCTACTGATTCATGCAGCTTAACTTTTAATCATCCCTCCCTTTGACTGAAGTTCGCACTTTGGAATGACAGCTACTAGCTGCATCTGTGGTTCCTGGTCTGTTGCATTTGATTTGAGAATGTCTCTAGATCAGTGGTTCTCAAACTTTTTAGCACCGGGACCCACCTTTTAAAAGAACACTCTATCGGGACCCACCAAGCTTTACGAGACTTAAAAAAAAGTAATATTTTTTTATTTATCAGCAAAAATCTCAATCCATTTCTCATAATGAGCTAGCACTAATGAATAGCCTCAAGGCTTGAGGGGCTTAGTTATGTAACCTAGCCTTCACCTTTCCCCCACTATCTGTTATTGACTTGGAAAAAAAAAAACACCAGAAAAGAGAAGCTCAAACAAATCTCCCTATTAAAGACGATGAGATGTATATACCGGGTTTAGAAGCCATGACTTAGGACTGTTTATTACATTAACAGTGCAATCCTGACTAAGGATCCAGCCGGCGGCCCAGGGCCGCCCGCCAGATCCTGTGCACGGGATGCCCAGCACATGCCTGGCCGGAGGTCTAGTCGGGGAAGGGAACGCTTGTCCCCTTCCCCAAGTGTAAACCAGGGCCGGCCCTATTGACCTCCTCGGATTTCCGCCAGCTAAATCACCCCCTCCCAGGCCAACTAGGCCAATGGCCTCCCTCCCTTGCCTGGTCGGAACGCCCACGCAGCCGGCGATGGAGTGCTTACCTTCCGCCACCATCCACGTGGAGATCTGGCGCCGGAGTGATGAAGGAGGCCGGCCTTGCACCGGCCTCCCTTACTCTAGAGTCATTGCGTATATGCTTTACGGCACATTCGCGACGGAACGCTCATTCCGTCGCCAGCCTTATTTCCAGGATTGCGCTGTAAGAGATGTTAGGAAATGTAATCAAATATCAGTAATGAGCCAATGTTTCGCTCATCCTGTGATGAACTTCTTTAGGGAAAATGGTGTGCAGAAAGCACACTCTGAGATGCTGATGCACAGAGGCGTCGCTCCGGTAGGGGCAGGGCCGTATGTTTCGCTCCGACCTAGTCCCATTTACCAAGTGAGCAGGAGGCGGCCCTGCCCCCTCACTGTCGGAGCCATTCCATGCGGAGGAAGCAGCAGGCAAGAGACTCCCTGCCTGCTGCTCTCTCCGCATGGGAATGGCTCCGAAAGTGAGGGGGAAGGGCAGCCTCCTGCTCGCTTGGTAAACGGTACTAGGATGGAACGAAACTTACGGCCCCGCCCCTACCAGAGCGACGCCTCTGCTGATGCAGGGAAATCCCCCTATAGTTACACAAGCTTGCAAACTGCAGGAGCTCAGCTGTTTGCAGGGCAATTAGCAGCTATCTGATTTTTGAAAAGCCTCAGGGATTGAGGCAATTACTTATCTGATCTTTCCATCACTCGGGACCCACCAGAAATCAGGTTGCAACCCACCAAGTGGGCTCCGACCCACAGTTTGAGAAACACGGCTCTAGATATATTGGAAGCTAGAAAAGAACTTGTAAGCTCAAATTTTAGACTCATAAAGGAAGTATTAACCCTGGAACAACAAACTATTGTATTGTTTTCAGTGTTCTTTCAAAATGCACATAAAACTAATGGAAAGTAAAATATAATTTACGTAGTGCTTGCTGTTCCAAAACTACAGCAGCACGCACACACACACACCAAACACCCCTTTTATGACACAAAAATTATTTCTGTATGAATATCAAGGAGTCAATTGGCATCTTTTGCCTTTGTATCCCCTAAAATGTCTTGATTCATGCTGGTAACATACATCATGTCAATAGAAAAAGAAACAGTGCCAATAATCAGGAGGGACTTCGCTCAGTGGTATTGCATCTGCTTTGCATGCAGAAAGTCCTGGGTTCAAATTGCAGCATCTCCAGACAAGTCAGAGAAAAATTCCTCTCTGAAAACCTGGAGAGCTGCTGCCCAGCAGCATCAACCATACAGATGGGCTGAGGGACTGACTCAGTATAAAGCAGTTTCCTCATTTTGTAAACAGTGGCTCTGTATACCAGAAAATGAAAACCTCACACACATCCCACATCAACCTCAGGGAACATGTGATGTCAGGCAAAGATTCCCATGTAATATTGTACACACAAGTGATGCATGCTGAAGTTATCTGTGGGAATCATTCTACATGGATGCAGAATTCGAGAAATATATTTCCAGGAAGTGCTTAATGTGAAAATGAGTCCTATTTCATGTCAACTCTATTTCCTTCTAATACAACGCTGCCAACTGTTCTTTCAAGGATCATCCTGTTCTTCATCATCAAGCATGAAACCATGAGCTGTTACATAATGTTACAAATAAGCTAGCAGAGGGATGGCATAACAGAACGGGTAGAAGTAATTCCTATCTTTCTACTCAGACATTTTCAAAACCTTGTTACCATTCTCTCCTTTAAAGTTACCAAAGTTAGCTTTTAACATCCTGAATTATCTTTGTTATTCTAAAGATACAGAGACCTCTCGTTTTTACATGTTTGATTTACAGCACAATCCTACGTGTGTCTTCTCAGGAGTAAATCTCATTTAATTCAATGGGATTCCCAGGAAACTGTTATAGGATTGCAGCCCTAGACATATTTTTTTTGGGGGGGGGGGAAGAATGTGCTTGTTTAATTAATACCAAAACCTCATTTACACTTACACATTTTTGAAATAATGCAGTTGAATTTTCTGTGCGGTCCCACATGTGAAACTGTCTGGAAAACCTCATTTACACTTACACATGCCTTGTCTGGGGAGCCAAAAAGCTAAAAAAAGGCAGGAAAAACAATCATGAATTGATGTGAAATTAGATGTGATCAACCACCTTCAGAGAGGAGGGTGTGTACCTGACATTGGCTGTGTACTTGGGGAACACTGTACCATTCAAGACCCTGCTGAGAAGATAAAGAAAAGTGCTCAATCAGGGACATTTGCAAGTGCAAAGTAAACCTCTTATGCTTAAGTTCTATAATAGAACACATGGAGCGGATTCCCCTAATCTGTACCATTTACATACATTCGTATGGTAAAAATATTTTTAATTTACGCATTTTTGAGATACGCACTGCTTTTCAAAAACGTAACCCCCATGTAAAACGAGAGGTGCCTGTAGTTGTTTTCTATGATCTATGTCAATCATTATGTATTTGGATATATGAGCTGTGTTGTGACTTGTTCAAAACCACCTTCTAATGCCAGGACTCGAATCCTGGTCAATTAGCCCAAAGTCCTGTAAATCACAAACAGAAAGGCAGGCTGGTTGCACAGGTTCCCTGGCTATTGACACCTTACTGAAGTAGAAGAAGAAACCAAGTCATGTAGACAGGGGGTGGGGAGGGCATCTTTCACCTCTACAGCCATCACTGCAACACACCCCAAATAACGAAACAAATACTCTCTTGGTCTGTTTCCAGGTTGGACAATATGCCACACAACTCTAATGTCACTTCCAGATATTGCATTGATGGTGGCACTGAACCAAGAAGCTAAATAGGAAGTGCCCCCACTAAAGCGGTACCTGCCATTAGAGAAGCTCAGAGCTACTGTTTCAGGTCTGGCACACAAATAGCTGTGCTGATCTTGCTGTCCCATTGAAACTGGCACTTATAGGTGCAAACAACAGCACCTTGAATGGCAGGACCTTGGGTGACTTGTACTGTGATTTAAGAATACTGATCACCCATAAAATGCTACATTTGGAAGCACCCTTGAGCATTCTCAATCAAGAGAAGGTCAGCCAGGTTCAAGTGTCCATGGGTAGAGGCAAACCATAACCCTTTTCCTAGACCATAGGTGGCCAACCCACGGCACGGGTGCCACTTAGTGGCACGCCGAGCCTTTTGAAGTGGCACACACTGCCGTTCCTGTTCGAGCCGAGCGCTGAAGTCCCTCTCTCTTTCTTGACCCCAGCGCACCTTTCAAAGCCTGTGACACTAGAGGAGGTCTCTGTACCCCACTGCGCCCTATTCTTCTTGCGCTGTCACTGTGCTTTAAATATTTTCATTACCTTAGATTTATTTAAGTGGTACACTCAAGATTATCTACATCAAATGTGGCACATGGCGTGCCACAGTTTGGCCACCACTGTCCTAAACTATATGACATGTATGATGCGGTTAAAGTTTTCAGGCAGATATATTAGATGCTGTTTGTACTCAGATGGAAAAGCACTGAGTAGCTTAGTGAAAACTCGGATACCAAATATTTGAAAAGCTTTTGGCAAACTCTGTCCCTTTAAATTTCTCTAGCTTGATGCATCTGTGAGACGATGTTGTGTCAGTAGAGGTTAAAGATAATATGTTCCATTATAGAGGCTGCTATGACAGGCCAACACACAAAGGATTGTCCTCAAAATGCTGCTTTAGTTCCTGCTGCTTTGTTCTTTGATGCAGATAAAGGAACATTGTATTGATTGTTCACATTTATACCGCATGCTTCCTCCGAGGAACTCAGGGTTGTATACATTGCTCCTCCACCTCCTTTTATTCCTACAACCACCCTGTGAGGTAGGTAAGGTTGAGAGATAGTGACAGGCCCGAGGTCACCTAGTCAGGCTGAGTGGAGATTTGAACTTAGGTAGTTCTTCCTGGTTTACACCCGATGCTCTAACCACTATGCAACACTGGCTTTCAATTAACAGGCAGCCCAATCCTGTGTAAGATGCGGTGTCCGGCCTAAAGGGCTGGCCGCTGCATCCTATCTAGTGCCCGGGCTGCCCCAGGGCAGGCTGGGAGCACCTCGAGGGAAGGGGATGATCATCCCCTTCCTTTGGTGAAAGCGGCCTGAGGCTCTATGGGCCTACTCAAATGTACGCCAGCTCTGGAGCTAGTGTACATTTGAGCCTGCGGTGTAAGACCGCACCGGGCCGGGAGAGGGCCTGGGATATCGGCGGAGCTCACCGCCGATATCCTCGCCCTCTCCCCGCCCAGTGTGGCCAATGGCCGCCCTCTGTCATTGCCTGGTCCGCCCTCCCTCCGCCCCTGCACCAGCTGGTGTAGGGCTTACCTTGGACCTTGATGGTCCACCAGGGGAGAGAGGGCCTCCGGCCTCTGTGCCTGCAGCCCTTGCTCTCTGGGTGACGTAAACGTGCTTTATGGCGCATTTACGACACCCAACGCTGGGGGGAGCACGTGCTCCCCCTGTGCTTTTTTACAAAGGATTGCGCTGTTAATTACAGCTCACTGGATTACATTAGCTGCACTATACTGCTGGTACGAGTAAGCTAGAATAAATTCTGAAGCCACTATCATTCCAACACTTTCTAATGAACAGGCTAAGCAATAATAGAATTTTGCCCATCACTGGACGCACTTCAATCCTTGCACTACATTTAGAAGATGTTTTTGTACTCCCTATTAATTAAACCAAAAGGTTACTAACAAGAGATCCAGAAATCCATCTGAACTTCATTTTAATAGGCCAGGAACCATTTTGAGTAGCTGTGCCTTGCTGGACTAGGATTCTCCTACTGCCACCAGAGAAACAAGGGGTCAGGGCCTGGGAAAGGCAGCTGATGATGTTCCTGTTATGCTCCCAATGACAGCATCGGGGTGCGCAACAACATCCCAAGCCAGCTATTTTCCTACCAAATTGATTGATTGACACCAAATTCATTGATTCCAAAACTGACTGACAGCGCAATTCTAACCAACTTTGCAGCGCTGATGAAGTCACAGAGGCCTCTTCAAGGTGCAGGAACATTTGTTCCCTTACCTCAGGGCTGCATTGCGGCTGCACCGGGGCTGGAAAGATAGTTAGGATTGCGCTGTGAGTTTGCCTATCACTAGTCATGTATTCTATGCCGGAGAGCTGCTCTGCCACCACCCTGTTCTCTTATGTGGGCACAATGTTCTTTCTTCTGAATCCAAGCAATCCTATTTCGAATTTGAATGCCAATCAAACACCTAGATAATCTTTTTGGAAAGTAAATCAGAGACTTTTGTAGAAATATTATTGTCAGAAGGAACTGTAGCAGAAAAGAAGCTTTGCAGTTTATTAACACTACCCTTAAATATGCTCTGTTCAATCATGTCATCTCTTGGGAGGAAGCATATTCCAATAATCAGAATCTTTCCAAAGAAGAAAATGCTGCATAATCCCATTACAAGCTGCTTTAAAAATGCTTCCAGTATCTAGGCAAGAGCTATATAGTATAATTGGAAACCTAATCGTAGATTACATTTTCAAAACAAGGTTTAAGCTCTTATTTAGCTAAATCTCTGCAACTATCGGATGTGCATGTGTCATCTAAAGCACTACAAGACCCCAATAAAGAATCTGTTAAATTTTAACCACATGTCATTTGCTTTCTTGTAAAAAGCTTGGGAGTTTGAGTTAACAGTGCAATAGTGGACCTGGCTCCTCAAAGGTCTAATTTCACTTTATGTTGTATTAAGAGGGGAACTGTTTATAAGGATCAGAAAGAAAGAACATTAGGAAGTTCTCAGCTGGAGTCTTAGAATTTTGCTCAGCACACGTCTGTAAAAATGTTGACAAAATAGAAAGGATTTGGAGAAGAGGGATGAGGGTGAGAGAGGGTCTATATCATGACAACCCTACAAGCAAAGCTCCAATGCAGTTTGCTTATGTAGTTGGGAGAAAATATGATTTAAGAAAATAAAGAGCTGGTTTTCAAACATTGAAATGGATATTGGAAAGAAGAGAGGGGGCCACATCCATTAAGGATGGGACAAATAGGTATTCTATTGCTAAACAATTTGTCTTGCCCCCAAATTAATGGGAATCTGTCTTCTGAAGCTGAAACCCAACAGGTCCAATCCAAATTTAATTGAGCATAAGTCTCACTGAAATCAATGGATCAAATTAGTGCAATTAATTTCTTATAGTACATATCTACTCAAAATAAGACACTGTATTCAATGGGGTTTGCTAGACACATTTGTCTCAGAGTAAATCCCATGACACTTAATTCTGAGTATACAGTACTTGCATAGGATTGTGTTGTCAGTCTATAACAAACGGTGAATATTGTCTGATTATTTGTGAAAAAGTTTTAATAATTAATGTAAACAAAACAGAGATATTACAGACTTTCCCTACATTATTGCATTTATTAAATACATAAGATTAGATTAAGAAATCTGCTAACTCCAATTACAATAGTACTTTATAACAGCCTTTCTAAATGAGACTAAATTTTGACTATATGGATTTTGTGAAAGATGGGCAACTTAAGTTAAGAAGAACAATGTTTGGAAAGAAGAGAAGCTAGACACTCCAGATAAGACACTTTATAATAGAATCAGTTAGGAAGAAATGTCAGGCAGGATAAAAATCAGCCCCCCCCTTCCCCCAATATTGGCATTGGGGTAAAACGTATAGGGTCATGCTCCCATTATGATGCTCTACTGAAGAGAGTAGTTTATCTTGAACGTTTTAGACTAGGGACATGTCTACATAAGTAATATTATGGAAATATATATTTTATGCATGAAATTAAATACTGTATTGTCCCGAGTATAAGACGCACCTGATTATAAGACGCACCCTTAAAGTTTGGTGCTATTAAAAATTTCTAATTAAATCACTGGCATTATTGCAACAGCCTGATTATAAGACACATCCCTAGTTTAAAAACTTAAATTAGGAGAAAAAAGTGAGTCTTATACTCAGACCAAGACGGTATTCTCTATCAACAAATCTAAAGGAAAATCATTCTGGAATCAAGTACAAATGATATAAGGCACCAGTTAAGACAAGGCAGCATTCAATACAGGATTATAAATGGTGGATGGGGGTCAAATTGATGCTTTTGATATGTCATGATTTTGCTCCCCAAAATGTCCTTTTCTGGAATGAAATGGAAATAAGGGAGCAAGAATTTCCATGGAAATCATTACAGAAGTTGTTTGGGAGGGTTATATTAATGCAAGACTCTAAGAACCAAACAGTATTTTCAGTAAGAATTAAAATTGCATTTCATTGGAAAACTGCAGCTTTACTAGTAACAATCGGGTAATACAAATGTGAAATATTTTTCATGACGCTTACTAATTTGATAAGGTTAAAGGAAGGGAGAGAAGGAAGGAGTCTTTTTCATGCATAATTGGAATGTGACTTTTTAAAAAAATAATAAACGATCTGGTCAAAATGTATCAAGGGAAGTTCTCACTATTCAGAAAGTTATTTGTATTAAGAATCAATGGTAGTCAGGATTATTTCCAATTTTTATTTTTCTAGTGCCAGCTCATTACATTTTGCTGGCTGCAGCTGAGCACCAAATGGTGCCCCCTTTCCTCCCCTCTGTCTTTTTCTTTTTTCCTGTTAAAATTACACACCTAATTCCTCTGATTTTAGAGAAGACTCTCTGAAAAGACTCCTCTGAATTCAGAGAAGACTCTGATGCTGGGAAAGATTGAAGGCAAAAGGAGAAGGGGAAGGCAAAGGATGAGATGGTTAGACAGCATCACCGATGCAACAAACATGAAAATGAGCGAAATCAGGAAGATAGTGGAGGACAGGAAGGCCTGGCGGGATATGGTTCATGGGATCACGAAGGGTCGGACACGACTTAACGACTGAACAACAACAAATTCCTTCTCTCTTTCAAATCTCTCCCTCCTCTCTTTTTTCTATTAGGAAGGAAAGAAGAAAAGCAGTATGGTGCCATTTCTCCTTCCTTCTTCTGCAGAGCATCCATAGCAGGGTGCTGAGTAGGCTATGGTGCCACTTACGATCTGGCACCTGGAGTAACCTACTTCACCCAGCTTTATGGTAGAGCCAGTCTATTAGCCTGTATTTTTTTCTCTGACTTAAATATTGTGTCAATATTTTGAACTTAAATATTGTGTATGTGTACTTTCAACTGAGGTAAATTCACAGATGGCTAATGGAGGCCTCACTTTTTATTTATTTATTGTTTGATGACTTCACATTTTCAGAGGCCTTGCTGAGTGGGAAGTGATGTGAAAGCGAGGTGAAGCAAATGCCTCAGGTCAGCCCCACATATGCACTGCGGTTTCACAAATGAGTGATGAGCAAATTTAAAAGTCACAATGAGATGCTGGAACACTGACCTGCCCAGAGACGGAACAGCTGTGCAGGTCAAGTTGGAAGCCCAGGGCTGGAGAAAGGCATGTGCTCTCTCCGCATAGTCCCCTGCCTTGCCAGCTGTTCAGAGACATCAGTGCTGTAGACGTCTGCAGGCTCCACTGCTGATTGCCACTTAAAGCATGCATCATGAAGGACCTCAGGTGACAAATAGCAAAATAGGTTCAAGATGTTGAGATCAGGATTGTTTAAAAGGCAATGGGTTCCCTAAGCTATTAAGCCGGATATACTGTTTATATATAGGGCATACTGTATATACTGTATATATACTGCCTGTGTGTCAGGTAGGTATGTGGGTAAGTAAGCCCCAAATGTTCACGGGTGGTGTCAAGACAATTTACAGGAGAAACTAAGGACTAAAATACAATGCACTAGGAATGGTGCTAGCCCAAACCTTGTTAGCATAGATGGAAGTAGTACATGTGCAAAAACTATACTCTGCGCAGTTGTCATTCCATAAAAGAAGGCTTGTGCTGAGGGCCTTCTGTGCGCGTTGCCAAAACACTACACCAGTCGATGCCATTAAAAATGCCACTATGAAGTGCTTTGATAGCATGATGCTGGAAAAGAGAGTTTTGATTTTAAAAAAAAGATCATGGCCAGGCAACTTTTATTTTTCTTTTGGTCTCATTTTACAAATTATTATGACAATAACTAGCAGAAGAGATACAGTAGCTAAATCCATCTTTTGATGAATGTTGGGGCAGGATCAATTCACTAAATATAATCTCAGTATCAGGGAACGTCTTTCTTTTCACGGAACCTTAAGAACATAAGAACATAAGAACATAAGAAGAGCCCTGCTGGATCAGGCCAAAAGCCCATCTAGTCCAGCTTCCTGTGTCACACAGTGGCCCCACCAGATGCCTCAGGGAGCACACGAGACAACAAGATACCTGTGTCCAGTCGCCACTCCCTTGCACCTGGCACAGAGAAAACCCACTTCTAAAAAAAAATGTCTTGAATGTCTTCTCAAGGACAGTAACGGATCATATGACTGGCAGACATATACCTGTATATGTATATGTTTAAACAGACATACTGTACATTTCTATCTATAAAATATGTTTTACAGACATGCTTTTATTATATTTATTTCTCTACTCAAGTGTCTCAAACAAGTGGTTTGGATCCTACAGAACTAATGAATCACCTCCTTCCCTGTTTCCATCACATTTTCTACAGTCAGTAGAGAACACCTCTGTAAAAGAACTATGCATGTTGAAGATACATGAGTTTGCGAGGGTTGATCTACACTGCAAACATTAACACTAGATGTTATTACTGTATCACTGTAACTAGCATGGCTTTCCCTAATGAATCATGGGGGGGGGGGTTCAGTTTAGTGAGAGTCATAAGAATTCCTTTGGAAATCCCTGTCCCTATTCACTAAGCTACAATTCCCATGGGGGCGAGAGGGAGGGAGGGAGGGAGGGAGAGAGAGAGAGAGAATAGGTCCATCAATAAGGTCCATCAATAAGGCAAGGTGATGTGGGTTGCATCAGTGGCAGATTGCAGAGAGGGGTGAAAGGGTGGTGGATTTGGGGCGCCCTTCACTTCGAATCTTCCACCACTGCCACCTCCCCCCAGTCAGTCATGGACACAAGCCACCTCAATCCACTTTCTGCCCATTTCAAGCAAGTAGAAAGCAGAAAACATGCCTTCTTACCATGTTCCACACACATTTTTGACATAAGAATATAAGACGAGCCCTGCTGGATCAGGCCAAAAGCCCATCTAGTCCAGCTTCCTGTATCACACAGTGGCCCCACCAGATGCCTCAGGGAGCACACAGCCAACAAGATAACCTTTTCCTGCTGCCACTCCCCTGCACCTGGCACAGAGAAAACCTACTTTTAAAGCCAGGAGGTTGCTTATGGCTTGTAACCTGTGATGGTCTTTTCCTCCATGAATCTGTCCAAACCCCTTTTAAAGGCATCTAGGACAGGTGCCATCACCACATCCTGTGGCAAGGAGTTCCACAGATGAATTACACGCTGGGTAAAGAAATATTTTCTTTTGTCCATTCTAACTCTCCCTCCACTCAATTTTAGTGCATGTCCCCTGGTTCTGGTGTTGTGCGAGAGGGAGAAGAATTTCCCTCTATCCACTCTCTCCATCCCATGCATAATTTTATACGTCTCAATCATGTCCCCCCTCAGGCGCCTTTTTTATAGACTGAAAAGCCCCAGAGCCCACGAATGATTCTGGTCACTCTTTTCTGCACCTTCTCCAATTCAACTATATCCTTTTTGAGGTGTGGTGACCAGAACTGGACACAATACTCCAGATGCGGCCTTACCATCGATTTGTACACAGGCATAATGATATTGTCAGTTTTATTCTCAATCCCTTTTTTAATGATCCCGAGCATGGAATTGGCCTTCTTCACAGCCGCCGCACACTGGGTCGACACTTTCATCGACCTGTCCACCAGCACCCCAAGATCTCTCTCTTAATCCGTCACAGACAACTCAGAACCCATTAGCGTATATGTGAAATTTTGGTTTCTTGCCCCAATGTGCACCACTTTGCACTTACTTACATTGAAGCGCATCTGCCATTTTGCTGCCCATTCTCTCAGTTTGGAGAGATCCTTCTGGAGCTCTTCACAATCCCTGCTGGTTTTCACCACCCAGAAGAGTTTAGTGTCATCCGCAAACTTGACCACCTTGCTGCTTATCCCCAACTCCAGGTCATTTATGAATAAGTTGAAAAGCACCGGTCCCAAGACCAATCCTTGGGGCACACCGCTTTTCACCTATCGCCATTGTGAAAATTGCCCATTAACTCCCACGCGCTGTTTCCTGGTCTTCAACCAGTTCCTAATCCACAAGAGGACCTGCCCTCTTATTCCCTGACTGTGGAGTTTTCTCAGGAGCCTTTCATGAGGGACCGTGTCAAACGCCTTCTGAAAATCCAGGTATATAATATCCACGGGGAAAATCCAGGTATATAATATCCACGGGTTCTCCTGCATCCACATGCCTGTTGACTTTTCCAAAGAATTCTAAAAGGTTTGTGAGGCAAGACTTACCCTTGCAGAAGCCATGCTGAGTATCCCTCAGCAAAGCTTGTTCTTCTATATGTTTTCTGATTTTATCCTTGATGAGGCTTTCCACCATCTTTCCTGGAACAGATGTTTGGCTGACCAGCCTGTAGTTTGCCCGGTCCCCCATCCTTCCTTTTTTAAAGATTGGCGTGACATTAGCTATCCTCCAATCCTCTGGCACAGTGGCCGTTTTAAGGGACAAGTTGCTTATTTTGGTCAAGAGGTCAGTAACTTCATTCTTGAGTTCCTTCAGAACTCTTGGGTGGATGCCATCCGGGCCTGGTGATTTATTGATCTTTATTTTGTCAATTAAGTCTGAGATGACTTCTCTTTTAACCTCTATTTGACTTACTGCACATTCCGACTTAACATTTGTGCCGGTTTAACCAGCGGTACAGTGAGAACGGGAGGCCCCAGGATGGAAAAGGGATTTAAATCCCCTTTGAATTCCTCTCTTGGAGGGGATTTGAATCCCTTTTCCATTCTGGGGCCTCCCGTTCTCACTGTGCCGCTGGTTAAACCGGCAAAGAAGTTAGGTCAGATTGCGCTGTTAATTCTTTAGTCAGTGGAGGCCGTTCAGGCAGCGGTATTTGCCCGAGGTCTTCTGTTGTGAAGACAGACACAAAGAACTCGTTTAATTTCTCTGCAGTCTCCAAGTCTCCTTTTATCACCCCTTTCTCTCCCTCACCATCCAGCAGACCAACCGTTTCCCTGGCAGGTTTCCTGCTTCTAACGTATTTGAAGAAGTTTTTGTTATTCCCTTTTATGTTGCCTGCCATACATTTCTCAAAGTCTTGCTTGGTCTCCCATATCATCTTTTTAAGAACATAAGAACATAAGAAGAGCCCTGCTGGATCAGGCCAAAGGCCCATCTAGTCCAGATTCCTGTATCACACAGTGGCCCCACCAGATGCCTCAAAAAGATTTCTTTTGCCACAGTTTGTGCTCCTGTTTATTTTCCTCATTAGGGCAAGACTTCCATTTATGGAAGGAAGCTTCCTTGCCTTTTATAGCTTCTGTAACTGTGCTTGTTAGCCATGCCGGCATCCTCCTGGACTTAGTCAAGCCCTTCCTCCTTTGTGGGATACACTCCCACTGGGCCTCTATTACCTGTGTTTTAAACAGCCTCCACACACTCTGGAGCGATTGCACTCTTTCTACCTTCCCTTTCAGCTTTTTTTAAAACTAGTCTCCTCATTTTGGGGAAGTCTGCCCTTCGGAAGTCAAGGGTTTTTGTGTCAGGTTTGCTCGGCACTCTCCCCCCGACATGCATGGCAAAACAGATCGCAGCATGGTTACTGTTCCCCAACAGTTCGGTAACATTTACATCCCTGACCAGATCTTGAGTGCCACACAATATCAAATCCAGAGTCACCTGTCCTCTGGTCGGCTCCATGACTAGCTGCTCTAAGGCACAGTCATTTAGCATATCCAGAAATCCAGTCTCTCTTTCATGACCAGAGCATGAATTGACCCAGTCGATGTGAGGATAATTGACCCATGACTACAACCCTGTCTCTCGTTGACACCTCCCTGATTTGATTCCTCAATTCAAGATCCCCTTCAGGTTTTTGATCTGGAGGACGGTAGCATGCCCCTACTATTACATCGCTCTTTGAGCCTAGTAATCTAACCCACAGTGATTCTACGGAGGAGTCAGAGCCCCCCTCCAGCTCTACTCTGGTGGATTCTACCCCTTCTTTGACATAGATAGCCACCCCACCTCCAACACGCCCCTCTCTGTCCCTCCTATAGAGTTTATATCCTGGAATTGCAGTATCCCACTGGTTCTCCGCATTCCACCAGGTTTCTGTTATACCTACTATGTCAATGTTTTCCCTAGCCACCAAACATTCCAGTTCTCCCATCTTTGCCCGTAGACTTCGGGCATTTGCATAAAAGCACTTATATACCTGGTCCCCCAAGAAGGGCTGCATGTTTGCACCTTTATTCCTGCAGCCTTCTGTCCTGCTAGACTGGCTGTCATGTCCCATCACGCTACCACTCCCAATTCTTACTCTGTTATTACTTGACTGTTCCCCATCCTCTGCACCCTCATTCCCGAGGGATGAGGAGTCCCGAACCGGATGCCCCTCGGCTCCTGTCGGCTTTCCCCCAGGAGTCAGTTTAAAAGCTGCTCTGCCACCTTCTTAATGTTACGCGCCAGCAGTCTGTCAAATGTGGAACTGCGATTTTATATACAGGCACTTTGCAATTGAAGGAATTCCTTCATTTGTGTGGTCCCTGCAAATAAAATTTGGACGTGGGATGCAGTTTGAAGAAACTGTACAAGAAGCACAATATAAGGGGCTTTATTTCCTTTCTTTTTTTTCTTTTTGGTATACAGAGGCAGCAGCAGTGTGGACCCAAGGCAGCAGCATCAGGCAAGTTCCAAGTCACAAAGCCACATCAGGTTTAGTCTACAGTAGAACAGAATGTTCAACCTTTCCCCATCTAAAACCTGGACCAGGGCTAACCCAACAACAAAACAGGATCTTCATGCTCCTTACTTCAAGGAGCCAATTCAATGGATGGCTGCAGAGGAAGGAAAGCAAAATGGCCACACATTCTTCCCTTCATAGAAAAATAGACGAGGGGATTTGAAAAGTGTGTGTGTGTGTGTGTGTGTGTGTGTGTGTGTGTGTGTGTGTGTGTGTGTGTGTGTGTGTGATTTTAATAGACAAAGAGAAAGGAGAGGGGTGCACCCTTTAGTGTTCTGCTTTGTGCAGCAAATTGTCATGGGTCAGCAATGTGCAGGGTCCATCTTTAACTACAGTCTGAATAATGGGATGCCACCACTCTAAAGTTTGAAACATCCCTATCAGAAGGGCTGGCCAGCTGAGGAACTACGGGCATGCACTAGAGCTCCTGAACCTGCAAGGAATCACTGCAGTGGACGAGTATGAGGGTCCCAGCTAGGATCTCCTTTCTGCTTTTGTTTCCTCTAGTGACCAGATGCTAGAGAGGACAGTGATTCTTTCTGAGCCTTGGACAGTTGGATAGAAGAGGGCATTTGGATAGTGCAATTGGTCAGGTAGGCACGAGAAAAACATGCCCTTTGCTTTGGGGGACATTCGTCATGGCACCATCTCAGACAGTCTCCTTAAGGTTTGCTGAAGAGAACATCAACAGGGAGAACATCAACAGGGAGCAACACAGGCCATTTGTATTACAGTGGGTGCTTATTAGCTGAAGAACAATACAGGATTATTTTAGATACATCTAGAATCCATTTCAATGTACTTTTTGGCACGTTATATATGTTTTTAAAAGAGCAGTAAATCATCCCTGAGCGTTTGGATTAAGACAGTTAAAAAAAATCAAATCAATAAATGAAATATTGAAGTTTGAATGAAAGGGTACTTTTGGACCGATGCATAAATGAAGCTGTAGCCATTGCTTCCAAGGGTAGATTGCTCACTGATTGCATCTCCAGTACATCTGAAAAATAAATCACTCTTGTGCCAGAAGCCCTTTGTGTTACCGTTTTACTGTTGGATTGCTACCGGACATGCTTAGGTTTAGTACTTTCGGGAGGTTTTTCATCACTGCCTATTGATTCAATGTCTGCCAAAGGAACAGGCAACCATCATACAGGCTTTCCCACAAATAGGGGAAGTTTAATATTGCAAAAGAAGAGTTTGTGTTTAAAGGGAAAACAAGGAAAATATCCTTTGGTTGTAAAAACTATTTTATCAAGTGGTACCTTAGAGAGAAAATGTTCTTGATCGGAGGAAAGATAAGCTCTTTCCATTAGAAACAGGGTGTTTTTTTATCACATTTCAGTTCAGAAAACAAAAAGCATTAGCAGTGCTCTACTGTACCAGTTCATTCACAAACTTTGGGCTTACTCTCACAACCATATTTGAGGTGAGGTGGAACTGTCACTATAAGGTTCATTCCTTGTTCCACATGGGTCTGACATACACCAGAGATCCGGTGGCAGAGTAAGGGCTGCTGGCCTAGCGCCTGTGGCCCTTACTCTAGAGTCGTCGCAAACGTGCCTTATGGCACGTTTGTGACGGCTTCCAGCAGTGGATTTTTTTTTTTTAAAAAAGCTACGTTGGATTGGGCTGACGGTGTGGTGCCCAAAACTGGACGCAGTATTCCAAGTGAGGTCTGGCTAGTGTGTAATAGACAAGACCTATTACTTCTCATAACAGTCCTACTAGGAGATGCCTAGGATTGAAACCAGGACAGCCTGCATGCAAGGCAGTTTCTCTACCGCTGAGCTACATTCCTTCCTCTTACAGTTTTCTAGTATGTGTGGAGAAAAGCATATGTTTGCATTGTTCCCAGAGCATGCCTAAAGAAAATGTTACTAATCACAAAGGCAATGTCATTCCTCTGAATTGCCTTTCCCATTGGCGTTGCACCCATTTCCTTGAACAGTCACAAGAGCAAGGGTAAGAAATTAGTATGCAGAAATGATTACTGTTTATCACTCAGAAGTCCAGATGTGATCCTCCAGATATTCCCTGTACTGGCTTTTTTTTCTCAGTTTAACTGCCCCTCTCATCTTATTATTACAAGCTACTGCCACACACAAAATTCTTGGGGGGGGGTTGGTGCCTTACTTGGGGGGGGCACTCTCACATTGCTAAGAAATGTGGAAGCTGAAGAAATTGACCCAGAGGGTGAACTTTATTGCTATACTGAAATGAAAGTAACATGCTTTTTGACAAGTCTGACAAGCTAACAAGCTGGTTACAGTGATTTTTTTTCCTAGAAGCACACAATACCTTAAAGCAACTTATCTTGTAACCTGTGGAGAAGGGAAAGCACAGAGCATGGCAGCTTCAAAAGTGGCAACCAGCTGAGCAATTAACCTGTGGAGATAGCACAGTATGTGGGGCAGAACGCAATTAGTTCCTCTTATCAATTCTCACAAACCTATGCTAGTCAAAAGGTGGATATCATCTAACCAAATACAGCTAGTGCATTTATTTGAGAAAACACGGTGGTGGGAGGCAAAAACATTCAGCAGGGACCTTTAACTCTCAGACCTGAGAACACAGGAGTTGGGAGATTTTATTGCATTTATCTTTTGGAAGCAATAAGACATTTTAAATAGATTCTCAAGTTTTCACGACTCGTTCAGATTACAGAGTTAAAAACATACATCCTGCCGGGAATCTCCGTCGTTTTTAATTAAAATATTAAAATGTTAATACATTAAAATATCCACAGTTCTTTACATTTTGCCACCAGTATTTGTGTTTTCTTTCTGAGGATGCCACAAATACTGGTGGCGAAACGTAAAGAACTGTGGATATTTTAATGTATTAACATTTTAACGTTTTAATAAAAAATGACGGAGATTCCTGGCAAGATGTATGTTTTTTAACTCTGTAATAAGATATTTTGTTTTTTTTTTAAGAAAACCATTTAATGTTTAGGGTGCAGTTCTATGCTTACTTGCTTGAGAGTTCACTTTATCAAAAGTGGGAGTTACAGGGCAAGCGTAATGCACGTCTACTCAGAAGTACCATCACGCAACATAAACAGGATTGGATTGTGTTGTGCGTGTGATGACTGTTCAAGGGAAAGCAACCAAGATAGTACAGCAATGTTGATGAGGCAGATGTGCTCCACAATCACAAGCGCAAGTTCATTCTGGACTTTCAGCACATCTGCCTGACAAACAGCACTGTTATCCAGGACAGGAAAAAAAACTCTGTGCTGAATGGACCACCTGCTCACTTTGAAGCAACACATAAAACCAAAACTGCCTCGGGGGTCTTTGCTTTCTAAGTCGTTCCCTTCCCCCCCAGCTGCTCCATCCCACCCCACTTTTCATGTAACCCCGCTGCTGCCTCCTGCTGCTACTCTTTTGCTCAGTTGGCCCCCAGGGGCTCCCCTGCTTTATTGCACATTGTCTTCCAATGTAAAGTGCGATGTTATTTCCACTTCATGGTCACCTTCTTTCTCTTATCCCATTAGCTGGAAGCGGTGAGGGGATCAAAGAGAAGAATGCACCCTTTGCTTGCTGCAGCCTGGTGGAAATGCTGGAAGGCTCCATTCCAAGAAAAGTGAGCAAATATTGATACAAGTGCTAGTGAGCTAACAAGAGCCAGAACACTGCCCAGCAAAAACAAAGAAGTTGTGAGCTTTAGAGAGTGGCCCTGCTGCCTACCGTTGCTGGTCCAGTCCAAGACTCTGACAGGCTTTCTAGAGACTGTCTAGGCAAGCCACGTGCAAAATAAATAAATAAATAAATAAATAAATAAATAAATAAATAAATAAATAAATGATGCTTATCTGTACTCTTCCTTTGTCATAGCCAGGTATCATGGTGACAGGTAACACATTAAACACTAACTGGAGAGCTATGGAGTACAGTACAGTGATCTAGCAGCAGCACGAGAGGCACATGGGTTGCTTTGCATAAAGCATGAAACACACTTCCCCCCCCCTTTGCACACTGTCTCTCACCATTCCCTCCAGAACCGACCCCCCATTTTTGTCACCAGTGAATGAGGCAAAACAATAACAGGGGATTCAGATTTTCATGGCTTGCAACAATGGACAAAGATACAACTTTTATGGGATTTCCAGCCATGTACAATTTTTAACTGAAGAAATAAAGAAAATTGTTGATCTCAAACTTGCCTGTAGAAATTCTTCTTCAAATGTCTCTGCTACAAAGTATGCAGGTGTCCCGAAAAAGATTATCCAAAGCAGGCAGGCAATAAACTTTAAATCTTATTTGAGGGGCATTACTTTAAATACCTTATTTGAGGGGCATTACGGACAAAATTGCGTATATTTTTAGACAGCACGATGTTAAAACTATATTCCTGCCCACCACCAAGATTGAACAGTTACTGGGTAATCCTAAGGACAAGCGGCCAGAACTGTCAAACCCAGGGGTATATGAAATCCCATGTGGAAACTGCCAGCAGGTATACATAGGACAGACGGGGAGATGTATTAAAACTAGAGTACAGGAGCACGAACGAGCTGTCAAAAATATGCAAGATGAAAAATCAGCGCTATCTGCACACGCGACAGCTACCGGACACAGTATTGATTTCAAAAATACCCGCTCTCTTTTTCATGAAACTAACATCAGACATCGCCAAAACCTGGAAGCTATTTTTATTTCTCAAAAGTCTGGTGCCCTCCTGAACCATCAACAAGAGCTGAAATATGTGAATCGTATTTGGCTCCCTTTTCTGAATAAATCCCACAAACAGCGCTGCGCTAGGCTAACATCGGGCAGCGCTCGAGAAAGGTTATTCCCAGTCAACCCGGAAACCGCAGCTTCCGCTCTTAATTGAGCCAATTTAGCGGTTCCCGCGCTTTTCAACGTTCGTGCCTTTTTATGTCAGTGCTTTGGCCCCACGGAACTAACACCATCTACTAGTATTGTTACTAGCTTCGTTCTCATTGTTTGCTTCTGAAGAAATCCTGAAGTGCCAGGAAGAAACGTCAAGTGGGAGATTTAAAGTTTATTGCCTGCCTGCTTTGGATAATCTTTTTCGGGACACCTGCATACTTTGTAGCAGAGACGTTTGAAGAAGAATTTCTACAGGCAAGTTTGAGATCAACAATTTTCTTTATTTCTTCAGTTAAAAATTGTACATGGCTGGAAATCCCACAAAAGTTGTATCTTTGTCCAATAACAGGGGACACTGTTTAGATCAGCCCTAGTTTAGTGCGAATACGTAGATGGCTCATTTGTGAATTTCTGCTGCAATATTCTTCCCGTATTACAACAGGCTACCAAGTGTTAAAACGAAATATTTTTTAGAGATGTTTTTTCCCTGTTTCACAGAGCAATGTCTCTGGTTTCTGTAGGTCCTCTTTCCATCCTAGCATAAAGCACAGGAATTAATATTTCATAGCTACTTAATCCATTCATTCAGAAACAGAAATGCAGACTTTCAAATATTTATGCTTCAGAGGCAAAACATGGCACATCGAATTAGCGCGTTGTGCTTTATCCTCTGCCACCAATTTATGATTCACTCCAGATCAGGTAACTATTTTTTTTTAGTTCCAAGAGGAATCAACAGTTAGATGATGAGATGTGTGTGTGTGTGTGTGTGTGTGTGTGTGTGTGTGTGTGTGTGTGTGACTCATTATATTCTTGCTCCATTAATATTTTGAGGCATAAAACTGGTATAAGAAACCAAAGGAGAATAATTCTGATGCAGATTCACAGTGGGTCTGTTAATATTTTAAAGTGCAGAATACTAGGTCCATTTCCTAATGTAATCTATCTGTGGAATTAAGTAATCTTGTTGTCTTATGGACCCCCATTTTACAATGGGTTCACAATGAAATCATTTTACAATGGACACCCGTTAGTAAAATAAGGTTCACTATATAAGTTATTCAGTGTTTTATAATTAAAATATCGTGTTAAACTGATAACCATGGTCCCTAAAGAGCGCAGTAGGCATCTTTTAAATCATATCTTAGAGAGAGGGAAGTAGCTTAGTTCTGTGGCAGAAACTTCAACTTCTGAGGTCTTGGAGTGAATTACCAAAAAACAGTGCATTATTGGGTTCACGTTACAATATTTTCACAACACAATGGTGTCTCCAGAACAGATTACCATCGAAAATCAGGGGTCCAACTGAATACAATTACTGAAAGAACAGCAAGCAAGCTATCTTTCATATGAACAATGGATTGAACTTGAGCTTATGAAGCTGCCTTGTAGAGTTAGAGTGCCAGCACTAGGTTGCTGAGGGCTCTGGAGCAAACCCCTATAATGGACCCTCCCGCTAATGGCACGTTAGACACTTGCGCTGCTGCATCACAGGTGCTCAAGGTTCAGCCTACCCAGGTGGGACCTCTGATGGATGTGGACCCTCAGCCAGGGCCCAATCTGGCCAACCCAATTTCACCCCAGCTGAGTCAGGCAATTGGTCCATCTGGCTCAGTCACAGTAAAGAATACTAGCAGTGGCTTGCCAGGGTTTCAGACAGGGGTCTTTCCCAGTTCTATCTGGAGACACCAAGCATTGAACCGGAGATCTTCTGTATGCAGAGCAGGAGCTCAACCACTGAGCTACAGTCATGTGATCAGTGCCAGCACCAGGTCATAGGAAGAAGCCCTGGAGCAAAGCCCTACATTAGTTCTGTCCCATGTGACATGTTGGGTGAAAAACTATTGACTGGTGGGGAGCGCAAGAAGAGGAAGTCCCAAATGTGTTTCTTGGACAAGAGACTCATGATGCAGTTCCTTTTTCTCCCATCCACCCCACAGGCCAATGGCAAGATCCTCCAGAGGCCCTGAGGACATGTGGCATCTCTAATTTAAAGACTAGGGTGCCACAGCAAGATCACAAGTCTCATGGGAGGTTTGGAGTCAGCCCAGCCAGGATGAATCCCTGATGCCACCCCTGCATGATGTGACTGCTAAGATTCTACACAACATGATCACAGCCCACATGGCAAAGGAAGGCTAAGACAAAAGATGGCTACGTTGGAATTGCAAACAACGAAGGGGTTTAGGATGGTGATGGGAGTAACAAAGGAGGTGCCAATACTGAGCTAAATGGTTACGGCACCTCCTTATTCCTCCCATCACCATCCTAAACCCCTTCGTTGTTTGCTTCAGCCTGAGTGAGAGAAGGTCTCAAAACCAGCTTTCCTAGGTCCACAGCCAGCAATTCCTCACAAACCCTGAAGCACACACTCTCCCACAAGCAGCTGATTCTACCAGGTAAAGCTAACCGTGCCTTAAGTGGTGGAATCTGTCACCCAGAACATTACAGCTGAAGTGAAGAATAGCAAATACACAATAGCAAATACTTTGAGTATAACTGATGACAATTCTGAACTGTTTGCCTCTTGCTTATCTCTTTGCCCTTTTACTTCTCACACTGTGCTCTGACCACCCAAAGAACTAGATTGTAGAGGCTTGCAAATGACCTTTACTGAAATATATATTGCCTGAGCTGCCTCTGAAAAGGACTCCTCCTGTTTGCATTGTACATGGTTAAAGTCAGAATGCTCTGTAATGACCACAGTTGCTCCCTGATAAGTATTCTGCAGCTGGGACTGCACTCCAAAGCTGACCAAACATTTTAAAAGCCATTGTTTACCTAATTGCCTATTGTGTCAAACAAATAAAAAAAGAGCAAAAGATTCTCATTTTTTAAAACAAAACAAAGAAGTAAAAAAGCCTACATTAGCATTTAAATAGATACTTGGGGGCTTTTTAAAATGCTGATTATTAACTCAGTTGGCCTTAACAGCCCATTAGCAGTGCAAATTCATATCATGGGACTTTTTAAGAGGTTTGGTCTTTAACCTGACAGACCCTGGTTGACAGCATACAAGCCCACAAAGTTGTATCATGTGAGGAAGAACTTAGGAATTGACAGGAAAAGAAAAAAGCTAATTCAGGGGGAGGAAATTCATCCTCGCTGGATATGGTGATATAACCCAAGATGTGACACCATCTCTCTCTCTCTCTTTCTTCTCTTGAATGGAGGAATCACTATGTGCTAAATTTTCAAAAGTACCAAACTTTTAGACAACACACAGGTGATTACAGAGCTGGGATTTATTTCTAGCCAGAAACCTGAGGGTCAAACCAGTGTTTCTTAAACTGTGGATCAGGACCCACTTGGTGGGTCACGACCTGATTTCTGGTGGGTCCCACAAAGCCTCCAATGAAAACAGGGGTGATGGAAAGATCAGATAACTAATTGCCTTAAACCCCGAGGTTATTCAAAAATTAGATAACTGCTAATTACCCTGCAAAGAGCTGAGCTCCTGCTGTTTGCGAGCTTGTGCTGTTTTTTTTCCCCCCAAGTCTGTCAATGACAGGTAGTGGGGGCAGGTGAAGATTGGGTCACATAACTAAGCCCCTCAAGCCTTGAGGCTGTTCATTAGGCCTGCCTCATTACTAAAAATGGATTGAGATTTTTGCAAATAAATAAATAAATAAAATATTATTTCTTTCTAGATCACCTTTTTTAAGTTTCGTAAAGCAAAATGGGTCTAGATAAAGTGTTATTTTAAAAAGTGGGTTCCGGTGCTAAAACGTGTGGGAACCACTGGGCCAAACAATACGTTATATGAATTATGTAACATGGTCCAGGTTTTTCTTTTTTAACAACAGTGTGAGAGAGCACCCCAAATGGGGCAAAACCATGGTGGGAGACATAGGGAGGCTTTATAATTTTGACTCTGCCAACATTCTAATCCCAGTAGTTCCAATCTCTCCCCCCTCCCCCAGACTATTTTAATTAAAAAAGGTTTCCACTGAAAGCCAATGAAAGACAATTTAAGGCCACTTCCGTTTTTTGCGAAAACCGGGACGAAGAGTTTAATCTGCGTGAAAGTTCAACCCTGGTAGCCATTTTCAATAGCAGGGCTATGTCCTCAAATATGTGAAATAATAATAGGGAAAATTGCATCTAAGCATGTACAGTACAGTTGTTTTCCTATCAGCACCAAGTACCATAATTTAATACTTCATCTGTTGGGTTGCTGCCTGACAAGCAGCTGCAAGGCACAGGAAATAAGGGCATGAGCATCCTTAGCTGCAGAAGTGGCTGATGCGGAGCCAAGTAATTTTCCTCTGCAGTACGGGTGGACCGTCTCTTCCTGCAGCTGGGACAGCAGCGTGGGGGCAGTCCCGGCTTCTCGGCAAGAACAGAGAAGACATTCATCAGGGTAAAGGCACTCTGCACATGCTCAAGAGGCGCCCAGTGAACAGAAAAATGAAGTAAAAATATTTATTTATTTAAATATGACGCTTTTATGGAGATTTTACGCCCCTGTGATGTCACAGGGGGCATGTCTGGTTGGACACACCCCTGTGACATCACTTCCGGAATAAGTGACATCATGGCTCCTTGACCCACAACCCGTGACGTCACTTCCGCCCCCTTCGGGTTCTAGAAAATCCGGTAAGTCTACCCACAGGGGTGGCGATGAGGAGGACAAGGTGGGTGTGCCTGACTGGGTGACAGCTCCAGCTGCCATCAATCATCTAAGACTTACATGGTTTGGTGACTGAGTAAAGTTACCTTGGCAAGGCAGGTATGTGCAGGGGGGTTGGAACAGTGGTGTAGTTTGGAGGACAGGAGTAGGCAGATTTCTCCCCCTTCCTAGGGTGTGACTGGCCACAGGGGATTTAGCCATTGTCTTGTCTACTTTCCCCTTTTTCTGCTGCTTTGACTTCTTTAATTTTGGGCGGATGCATGTAGATCTCTCTCCTTCATGGATCATTGCCTTGTCATGGCGAAGGGGCTTGCGTTACTCAATGAAGCCATGAGCTATGCCGTGCAGGGACACCCAAGACGGACAGGTCGTAGCAGAGAGTTCTGACTAAAAGTGATCCACTGGAGAAGGAAATGGCAACCCACTCCAGTAACCTTGCCAAGAAAATCCCATGAACAGTACCAAAAGGCTAAAAGATATGACGCCGGAAGATGAGCCCCTCAGGTCGGAAGGTGTCCAATATGCTACTGAGGAAGAGCGGAGGACTATTTCAAGTAGACCCAGAAAGAGTGAAGCGGTTGGGCCAAAGCCAATAGGACGTCCAACTGTGGATGTGTCTGAGGTTGAAAGGAAAATCCAATGCTGCAAGGAGCAATACTGCTTAGGAACGTGGAATGTGAGGTCTATGAATCAAGGCAAGCTGGATGTGGTCAAAAATGAGATGATAAGATTGAACACTGACATCTTGGGAATCAGCGAACTAAAATGGACGGGCATGGGTGAATTTAAGTCAGGTGACCATCATATCTACTACTGTGGGCATGAATCCCTTAGAAGAAATGGAGTAGCCCTCATAGTCAATAAAAGAGTGGGAAAGGCAGTACTGGGGTGCAACCTCAAAAACGACAGAATGATTTCAGTTCGAATCCAAGGCAAACCATTCAACATTACAGTAATCCAAGTGTATGCCCCAACCACTGATGCCGAAGAAGATGAAGTTGACCGGTTCTATGAAGACCTACAACACCTTCTACAACTAGCACCCAAAAAGATGTCCTTTACATCATAGGAGACTGGAATGCTAAAGTAGGAAATCAAGAAATAAACAGAACAACAGGCAAGTTTGGCCTTGGAGCGCAAAATGAAGCAGGGCAAAGGCTAACGGAGTTCTGTCAAGAGAACACGCTGGTCATAGCAAACACTCTTTTCCAACAACACAAGAGGCGACTCTACACATGGACATCACCAGATGGTCAATACCGAAACCAGATAGATTATGTGCTTTGCAGCCAAAGATGGAGAAGCTCTATACAGTCAGTAAAAACAAGACCTGGAGCTGACTGTGGCTCAGATCATGAGCTTCTTATTGCAAAATTCAGGCTTAAACTGAAGAATGTAGGGAACACCACTAGACCAGTCAGATATGACCTAAACCATATCCCTTATGAGTATACAGTGGAGGTGAAGAATAGATTTAGGGCATTAGACCTGGTAGACAGAGTGCCTGAAGAACTATGGACGGAAGTTCGTAACATTGTACAGGAGGCAGCAACGAAAACCATCCCAAAGAAAAAGAAATGCAAGAAAGCAAAGTGGCTGTCAGATGAGGCTTTACAAATAGCTGTGGAAAGAAGGAATGCAAAAAGCAGGGGTGAAAGGGAAAGATATAAACAACTGAATGCAGATTTCCAGAGAATAGCAAGGAGAGATAAGAAGGCCTTCTTAAATGAACAATGCAAGGAAATCGAGGAAAACAACAGAATGGGGAGGACGAGAGATATCTTCAAGAAAATTGGAGATATCAAGAGAACGTTTTGTGCAAAGATGGGCACGATAAAGGACAAAAAAGGCAGAGACCTAACAGAAGCAGAAGAGATTAAGAAGAGATGGCAAGAATACACAGAAGAACTATACAAGAAAGATCTTAATGTTCCTGATGACCACGCTGGTGTGGTCACTGACCCAGAGCCGGACATCCTAGAGAGAGTTAAGGTCAAGTGGGCCTTAGGTAGCATTAGTAACAACAAAGCTAGTGGAGATGATAATATCCCAGCTGAGCTACTTAAAATCCTAAATGATTATGCTGTGAAAGTGCTGCACTCAATATGTCAACAAATTTGGAAAACTCAGCAGTGGCCAAAGGATTGGAAAAGGTCAGTTTACGTTCCAATTCCAAAGAAGGGCAGTGCCAAAGAGTGCTCAAACTATCGCACAATTGCACTCATTTCACATGCTAGCAAGGTTATGCTCAAAATCCTACAAGCTAGGCTTCAGCAGTACGTGGACCGAGAACTACCGGACATAAAAGCTGGGTTTCGAAGAGGCAGAGGAACTAGAGATCAAATTGCCAACATGCGCTGGATCATGGAGAAAGCACGAGAGTTCCAAAAAAACACCTACTTCTGCTTCATTGACTACACAAAAGCCTTTGATTGTGTGGATCACAACAAACTGTGGCAAATTCTTAAAGAGATGGGGGTACCAGACCACCTTACATGTCTCCTGAGAAACCTGTATGCGGGTCAAGAAGCAACAGTTCGGACCAGCCATGGAACAACCGACTGGTTCAAAATTGGGAAGGGAGTACGGCAAGGCTGTATATTGTCACCCTGCCTATTTAACTTATATGCAGAGTACATTATGAGAAATGCAGGGCTGAATGAATCGCAAGCCGGAATCAAGATTGCCGGGAGAAATATCAACAACCTCAGATATGCAGACGATACCACCCTAATGGTAGAAAGTGAAGAAGAACTAAAGAGCCTCTTGATGAGGGTGAAAGAGGAGAGTGCAAAAGTTGGCTTGAAACTCAACATTAATAAAACTAAGATCATGGCATCTGGGCCCATCAATTCCTGGCAAATAGAAGGGGCAGAAATGGAAGCAGTAACAGATTTTACTTTTCTGGGCTCCAAGATCACTGCAGACGGAGACAGCAGCCATGAAATTAAAAGACGCTTACTCCTTGGAAGGAAAGCTATGGCAAACTTAGACAGCATAATAAAAAGCAGAGATATCACCATGCCAACAAAAGTTCGCATAGTCAGGGCGATGGTGTTCCCAGTAGCAATGTATGGTTGCGAGAGTTGGACCATAAGGAAGGCTGAGCGCCGAAGAATAGATGCTTTCGAACTGTGGTGCTGGAGAAGACTCCTGAGAGTCCCTTGGACTGCTAGGAGATCAAATCAGTCAATCCTAAATGAAATCAACCCTGACTGTTCCCTGGAAGGACAGATACTAAGGCTGAAACTCAAATATTTTGGCCACCTAATGCGAAGAGAGGACTCTCTGGAGAAGACTCTGATGCTGGGAAAAATTGAAGGCAAAAGGAGAAGGGGAAGGCAAAGGATGAGATGGTTAGACAGCATCACCGATGCAACGAACATGAAAATGAGCGAACTCAGGAAGATAGTGGAGGACAGGAAGGCCTGGCAGGATATGGTTCATGGGATCACAAAGGGTCGGACACGACTTAACGACTGAACAACAACAACATGTATCTCTCTCTCTCTCTCTCTCTCTCTCTCTCTCTCTCTCTCTCTCTCTCTCTCTCTCACACACACACACACACACACACACACACACACACACACACACACACACACACACACACACACACACTAATAAATATGCATTTGTTCTACTTTACACATATTCTTTTCTTGGAATTCAAGAGATTATGTCTACATGCTTTGATCCGAGGCTGTCAAAACAGCTCCATTTCAGACCTTAAAAAGGAGCCAGCATCTCAGCTCAGTCCACTGCAAAGTGCATACTGAACTCATATTGGAATGAGGTTCCTTGTTCATTTCCTGGAATGGGCAGCTCCATGCATGCATCCTTTGTTGGGGGTGGGGGGGTGGGCATGCATGGAGCTTTCCCCACTCCAATAAAACAGGGAAATCCTTGTGGGTGTCAGAACTTCATGTGGCTATTGAAACTCTCTGCACCCACTAAATCTGATGGAGAAACAATGGGGTTGTCCTACTGACCTGTACCATCAGCAGCAAAAAAAAAACCCATTCAAGTGCAAAGCGGGGCATATCACCCTTGCAGTCTCTAGTTCTTGCCCAATAAAGACAAAGGCCGACACACAAAGTTCTGAATGGGAAGGTGTCAATTATGAGAGGAAACCTTCCCCCAAAACTGCTCATGCCTCTTTAACTCTTTGAAAACACCGGCTTTAGGCAGCAAAACTATGAATTGTGCCAAAAGTAAAAATTAAAAAAACAATATGACTTAACTCCTTTTAAAGTATTCTATCCTAACTGTTCCCTCTTGCCTATTTTCACTTACCAAAAAGATGCACCAGGGGAACATTCACAAGATCAGTTAGCATGGATAAATCATAAAAACACAAGAATTGCCTTGCTGTATCAGAACAAGGCCCATCGCCGAGTTTCTTTCCACCGTTCTGGCTTTATATAATCAGTGATTGAGGAGGAGGAGTAAAAAGATTACACTTTTCCATACCTCCCTCCCCCAAAGTGAAATAATGATTATTGTCTGTACTGGTGACTACAAGAACCCTACAGTTTAATTAAACTTGACTAAATAAAGTCAAACAATACAGGATTTTTAGATCCACTGCCATAAGCACTGAATGAATGGTAAGACATCTACCCTTGCACTTTGCTTTAACATCTGCACTGTGTGTGTGTTAAAGTTTGACTAATCACACTTTTGAGTGATCGTGAGATCTTTAGTGTGGGATGGGGATCATAATCTCTGAATTTGGTAATAAGAACAGAGTCCTATGGTCAAGCAAACATGATCCTGACAGGCAGCCCAATCCTGTGTAAGATCCGATGCATTGCGCTAAGTGCACTGTGCCAGATCCTGAGCAGGACTGGGCCCGTGTCAGCAGAGCTGGGGCACATCTCGGGGGAAAGGGACGTTTGTCTCTTTCCCCTGGGGAGAGCCCCAGTAGCCCTTATGGGCCTCCTCGGATGTGTGCCAGCAAAAGCTAGAATCCAGGGAGGCCGTGTAAGGCCAGGCCCGGGACGCCGTGTAAGGCCAGGCCCGGTTAGGATATCGGTGGAGTGTGACGCCAATATCCATGGCTCCATCCTGGCCAGCCAATCATCCCCTTCCCTGCCACCCGCGCCCTCCCTCCCCGTGCCCTCCTGCCACCCGGCACAGGACTTACCTGTGTCTGGCGGTGCGGGCTCCATCTGAGGGCGGAGTGAGCAGCGCCAGCCTCAGTGCTGGTGCTGCTTACTCTCCAGGTACTACAAAACGTACCTTATGGCACATTTGCAACACCTTGCACCGGCAGAGCACTCGCTCCGCCAGTGCAGATCTACACGGGATTGTGCTGTCAGTCTCTGATTGAGCATTCTGCCATTTTAGTGAATGGGAACGTGCTCTGCCTCTGTAGGGTTTGCATGTGACCCACTGTAGTACTAAATTGGTCGGAAAGATATGCTTGTGGTTTACCGCAGTTTCTCCAGGCTGCTTAAAGAGAAAGAATGCACTCAGGAAGTGAGTGTACTAGACCTGGTGGAAGTAGACAGAATCTTCCCAGGGAAGAAGGGATGCACTTTGCCTTTGTTTTAAACCTTGCAACAAAGCAAAGCAAACAGCAGTACTATACTCCCTGCTGATGTGGCAGTAGTACTTTACTGTTAAAGCTAGAGTAGCCTACTGCTGTCTGAAAAAGTGTAAGAACACACCCTCAGGCCCCATTCACACTTGACTGCGGATGTCCCTGCTGTGCGCTTCACGGACCCGCGCTGAGCTATATTTGCATATTCATCATGAAATAAGACACCATTCCGGAGCACCTACGCTTGAATCGCTTCAGATGGTTGGGGCCATCTCAAGCGGAGCTTATTTCATGGAGCTTGTGGGCGGGTTCGCAGAGCTACTGCAGCCACCAATCGCGTGAGGGGGGGGGGAGAGTGGTTGCATGCCAATCACAAGTAGCTCCAATCGCCGCGGAGGTTACTATTCCACTGTTCTTCCGAGAGGGAAACCCCGGTAAACACAGGACGAGGAGAGAGCAAACCTCATTATTGCAAAATGTCATTGCAAAACTCGCAAAATGTTCCCAGTTCATGCTGGGATAATGATATAAAATTTGTGCTTGAAGTAAGGGCAAGAACTTCCGAGAGGAAAAGGCAAGCAGAGCAAGAGTTCACAAGACTTCGGCCAATCAGAGCGCGCCTGTGTTTAACCAATCACAGCTGCGCTTTCTTAAGAAGGCGGGACAGCAGGAGGGATGACAAGCAGAACGACACTCCCCTGCTCCAAGCGCCTGATCAGCGCGTATGCTGGGCAGGGACATCCGCAGTCAAATGTGAATTCAGCTTCAGATAGCATCATCCCCGAACTTTGAGGCCTGCTCCTCTATCTATCTTGGAAAATGGCTCTTAACTTCCCAGCTATCCCCTCTTCACTGGCCTTTTGGAGAGAAAGCTGCATTGCTCACAATTCTCACCTTTTCTTTGCTCTTACCTTCCGGGATACAACTGAGCCATAATGTGGGAAACAGCTTTTCCATTCTCCAACATCGTGCTGTTCAGATCCCTATTTCAGAGCTATCGCAACAAGGAAATATATGTCAGACTGCCTGGCAGGAGAATTGTTCTCCTTGGTGACAAAGCGGGCAATTTTCCCCCAGAGGAAAAGGAGCTAAATATGCAGTGTTGACACCTCTGGAGAACAAAGCAACTGTAATTGTACCAGGCAGATTGTCCTCAGCAGTCATGATGACTGCCAGGGTTTCAAGGAGTCCAGCAACAGGTTTGATATGAAACTGGAAACACCTTGGGAAGGCCACATTGTGGAAGAAATGGGGGGGGGGAGAGAACAGGGGGAGAGAATGAAATGTAGGTGCATGTGTGTGGGAGGAGGTCTTTCGCACCAAATTAAAGGGAAGGGGGAGACATTATGGAAGTGTTTGACAAGGACAGCAACAATAACAGTAATCATAAAGTAATTTATGCCTAACCTGCTTGAAATAAAAATAACAAGTACACAAGTTCAGCGCTTGGGCTAACTGCCTCTCATGCGTGTTTCGTTTAAATCCTGACACCATCTGCTCAGCTGAAATTGTCGTACTGTACCCAATATGCCAAATCACAATTATGTGACTAAGGACAGCAGCCTCCTCATTTACAAAATAACTTGCTGCCCTGTTTGAATGAAACGAAGAACGAAGGGTGATCAACTTGGAGCATGACAACTTGGCAAGCTGACTGCTAGTACCGATACAGAATGCACAGGCACACACCGTTGACGGGGTGAAAGAACTGGCTTCGTGATGGGGAGAATGCAAAATTATCCATGAGTATAGCAAGCTGTGAACACAAACAAAATGTGTTTGTGTGTGGGGGGGGGGGGGGGAGAAGGCTGCAATTCAAAGTACAGCCTATTATGGATGCTGAACCAAGGCATAACACTGGTAGGGGAGCGTAGGGAACATTTTTCCCTCCGGAGCAGAGTTAGAGGGAAATGTCCTTTCCCAGATGGATGGATGGATGGCAAGTTCCCACTTCCAAGGGCACATGCAATGCCACACACTCCTATGAAAAGAGGGTCTAACTCTGTATTTGTTAGAAGCAGCCTTAATTAGTGCAATGCAACATAATGAGATAATCTACTAGTTCTGGATAGTGGTAGGTAGCAGATCAAACGGGCAGCCAAACCCTATTGGGCACTTACGGTGTCAGATCTCCCAATTCACCACCATAATTGCCGGTGCAGTGCCACAAAAGGCACACTGTTGTCCTATGGCCAGTCCCACACATGCGCCCAACAGCCCACCCAGGCCACGTCGGAGCAAGTAAGATGGCATTGGCTACTGGTCACAGGCAATTTGGGGAGGATTGGGGCAGGGAGCAGGTCAGGCAGGGGGTGGATCTCAGGGGCGGCAGCACATGTCAGGATTGTATCCTTCTTTCCTGGCCTGGGTCCACCCCGAGGCTCCCCAGACATACACCAGCTAAATAGCTGCGAAGGTCCGGGGAGATCCATTGGGACTGGGAGTTAAATAAAAAAGATTTATACTTACCTCTCCTGGGCCATCTGGTCACCTCCCTCACGCACTCTGTTGGTGCCACTGCATTGGGTACAGTGGTGAGTGATAGGATTGGGGCCTGTAACTAGTTTTTCTTCCAGTGATTCTCACAATGTAGGGAACTTTGCCTTCCATTATATATTCAACTGAGGACACTATGGGCAAATGGTTCTGAAAATCATCAGTGGCCTTGGGCTTCAGTTTAGGTCCGATTTGTGCAAGTTTTTACTGTAATGACGCATTCTAGAAGAATGGTCTTTATGCCTCACACAAGACAAATTGCTGCAAGAAAAAGTTGCATAGGTCCTGCCCACATCTGGCAAAAACAAGTTCCAGTGGATTTTAGATCGGCAACCGTATTTCCTGATGTGTGAAAAGGTCAAGGTTCCAATCAACTACTCTGTTTTTTTTATTCCATACCAAGCTATTTCCACAACACCAGAGGCAAAGCACAGGGTCAGCAAGATCACGCATCCTCATCCATATCTGCATGAGATCACAGATGGGTCACTAGAAACTACACACAACCGATGTCCCGCGTGACCAGCACAGATCGTTAGGTGCATAAACCCCTAAAACTTCCCCGCAAGTGCATTTATTCAGATTATTGAAAGTGTATAAACAAGCTCTAATTTAAATTCACTGCCTCAAGGAACTGATGTATATGTTTTCCTGTAATTATTTATTTACTCCCTGTCAGCCAGTATTTTGGTTTTCATTCTGTAGAATGCCGAGCCGTTGCTAAATTTTCAAATTCAGTCGTGCAGACAAAGTGAGAAATAACTTTCTGTGGTTTGCTTCCCTCGAGACTTATTCCTGTCCTTCACGCTTTTTTAAAATTCATATGCTGAAAAAAAAATATATATATATAACTAGATTGAAAATCTTAAATATGTTCACATTAATTTCAGACCTAATGACACATAAATACTCCACATTGCCAGTGACAGTGAATATCATTAGTTTGACTGGTGTGGCTACATAGAGATCCTGGGTCTGCAGCCCCCACCAGCAATGTAGGTTTCGCGTAAAACCGGAAGTGGGTTGCAATCGCGTCGGAGCACTGCTCCGACGCTTGGGGAGGCCTGCGGAGCGGTCCGCAGGCTCCCCACAACCCCCGCCGGACACCCACTGCCCACCAATGAAGGTAAGAAGGACGATCCCAGGTGCGGCGGTGGCGGCGGCAGCGAGATCCCAGGCGCGCCGTTGACGTCACCGCGGGTTGCCATGCCCCTTAAGGGCATAGCAACCCTTTGTTCCCGGCTGGGGCGTCGCGACGCCCCAGTTAGGGAACCACTGGTGTAGTGGTTTGGGAGTCGGACTTAAGACCTGGAAGATCCAGGTTCAAATCCCCGCTCAGCCACGAAGCTTCCTGGGTGACCTTGGGCCAGTCACTATCTCTCAGCCCCACCTACCTCACAGGGTTGTTGTGAGGACAAAAAGGAGGGGAAGAAATATGTACACCACTCTGAGCTCCTTGGAGGAAGGGCGGTATAAAAATGTGAAAAATAAACAAACAAACAAACAAATAATAATAATAATAATAATAATAATAAAAAAATAATATCCAGAGATAAGCATCAGGACATGGGGAAAGTGATTATACAGCTGTGACTTTTCATTCCTAGAAGAATTTCCCATGCACAAACTGCTGAATCACTAAAACAATTGAAGCGCAGCGCACAAGGAGCCTGTGCTCACAATCTTGGGGACAAATGAGGCTTCTGGATTGATAGGAGGCATGTATGAGCCTCGCATTCAACGCATTCCCGTTCAACGCATTCAATGGCCATGTGCCCCACACAATACATGCCCACAGTGGTTGGTGGGATGGGAAAATAAGGCCCAATGCGGATACCATCTTGCATGCACAGCTCTGGGAAAGTACACATGCAAAAGGGGATCTATCATGTCCTAGATGTTTAAATACATATTTTATGTTATGGGCAACACGATCCTGCATAACTAAACACCGACGGAGCGAGCACTCCGCCGGCGTTAGGCATTACAAAAGTGCCGTAAAGCAGATTCTGATCCTATTTGCATGCAAGGCGAAAAAAGATTTTGGATCTACTCTGGCAAAGAAGAACATACCACTTCACTGGAGAGGACAAAGGTGTCCTCACTATGCCAACTCTGATGATGGTCTTATTAAACTGTGGCATATCAAAACCTTTCTTACAGCGCAATCCTAACCAACTTTCCAGCACTGATGCAACCACAATGCAGCCCTGAGGTAAAGGAACAAAACGTTCCCTTACCTTGAGAAGGACTCCATGACTGCCCCTCCACTGCAGGATGTAGCGTGCGCCCCGTTGGCACAGCTGCATCAGTGCTGGAAAGTTGGATAGGATTGGGCAGTTAGAAACTAACAAGCTTAGAAAGCACAGCTTTCTGCAGTCAAGTTAATTGTAGAGAACTGTCAACTCTGCTATAGTCTGCAACTCCTGATATATGAGAGGGGGTGGGAGAGACAATCTCTGATAACCTGGGTGGTACACCCAGAAGTGGGAGGTCTTTACTCTTGACCTTAGAAATCACAAGAATAAAATACTTGTTGTTGTTCAGTCGTTAAGTCGTGTCCGACCCTTCGTGATCCCATGAACCATATCCCGCCAGGCCTTCCTGTCCTCCACTATCTTCCTGAGTTCGCTCATTTTCATGTTCGTTGCATCGGTGATGCTGTCTAACCATCTCATCCTTAGCCTTCCCCTTCTCCTTTTGCCTTCAATTTTTCCCAGCATCAGAGTCTTCTCCAGAGACTCCTCTCTTCGCATTAGGTGGCCAAAATATTTGAGTTTCAGCCTTAGTATCTGTCTAAGGTGACAGGTAAGGTGGTCTGGTACCCCCATCTCTTTAAGAATTTGCCACAGTTTGTTGTGATCCACACAATCAAAGGCTTTTGCATAGTCAATGAAGCAGAAGTAGGTGGGTTTTTGGAACTCTCGGGCTTTCTCCATGATCCAGCGCATGTTGGCAATTTGATCTCTAGTTCCTCTGCCTCTTCGAAACCCAGCTTGTACGTCCGGTAGTTCTCGGTCCACGTACTGCTGAAGCCTAGCTTGTAGGATTTTGAGCATAACCTTGCTAGCATGTGAAATGAGTGCAATTGTGCGATAGTTTGAGCACTCTTTGGCACTGCCCTTCTTTGGAATTGGAACGCAAACTGACCTTTTCCAATCCTTTGGCCACTGCTGAGTTTTCCAAATTTGTTGGCATATTGAGTGCAGCACTTTCACAGCATCATCATTTAGGATTTTAAGTAGCTCAGCTGGGATATTATCATCTCCACTAGCTTTGTTGTTAATGATGCTACCTAAGGCCCACTTGACTTCACTCTCTAGGATGTCCGGCTCTGGGTCAGTGACCACACCAGCGTGGTCATCAGGAACATTAAGATCTTTCTTGTATAGTTCTTCTGTGTATTCTTGCCATCTCTTCTTAATCTCTTCTGCTTCTGTTAGGTCTCTGCCTTTTTTGTCCTTTATCATGCCCATCTTTGCACAAAACGTTCCCTTGATATCTCCAATTTTCTTGAAGAGATCTCTCGTCCTCCCCATTCTGTTGTTTTCCTCGATTTCCTTGCATTGTTCATTTAAGAAGGCCTTCTTATCTCTCCTTGCTATTCTCTGGAAATCTGCATTCAGTTGTTTATATCTTTCCCTTTCACCCTTGCTTTTCGCATTCCTTCTTTCCACAGCTATTTGTAAAGCCTCATCTGACAGCCACTTTGCTTTCTTGCATTTCTTTTTCTTTCATATCTTCCCTTACAGGCAGATTTGTTTAGTGGCCATTCTCCCTCTCTCTTGAAGGGATGTTGGAACTGTTAATTCTGTGAGCGGAATGGCTAGAGACCTCAAACTAGCACCCTCAAACTAGAAATCCCAGGATTCTTTGTGGGAAACTATGACACTGAAACTGATATACTGTACAGCCCTTTTAGACTGCAATGTAGATAGGTATATACAGGTGGGCCCCCATATCCGCCGGGGATATGTTCCAGGCCCCTCCGTGGATACTTGAAACCGTGGATAAGAGCGAACACCCCCTCCATGGTTTCCTGAGGGCCCCCCCACCCTGCCTCCCCTGCAGGCAGGCATGCTTCCCCCCCCCAGCTCTTATTTTTCTTTCAGCAAGCTGTGTTTCTTCCTTAAAACAAACAGAGAAGCAGCCTCCATTGCAGGCAAGTAGAACGAGACTAAGTCCTAGAGAGGCTCTGCAAGGTTTCTGTTAACCTTGCAGAGCTTCTCTAGTACTTAGTCTTGTTCTACTTGCCTGTAATAAGCAGCCAGAGGCTGCTTCTCCTGTTTCTTTAAGGAAGAAACGAAGCTTACTGGGAAAAAAGTAAAAGCCTGGGGGGGTCCCCACAATCCGTGGATAACTGAAACCGTGGATAGCGAATCAGTGGATATGGGGGCCCACCTGTAGTTAGCACAGAGTGAAAGAGAGAGAGAGAGAGAGAAAAAATCAGCCCTTTTTTCCAAATCACTGACATGACTTGGTTGCTAATTCACCACCTGTTTGATATTAGCATGAATAAAAATGCAACAGATGCCACCAAAGAAGAAAAAAAAGAATCACAATTATTGAAGCTGAGAGTCCTTATCATGGATGTCATCTATATAATCAGGACAAAATCATTCTGCTTTTAAATTGAGGAAGTCTCTGCTGGGGTTATTTTCTAGACATGCCATTTCAGAGATTAAAAAGTGAACAAGCCAGCATCATTTTCTTATTGGATTGACTAGTATCCAGTGTCGATGGATTTATCACAAGTCAATCAACCCAGTCAGCACAATTCTGCACCTGCATCATTTTGCTTTTGTTTGCAAAGAACTGCAGAGCTCAGTTGTTTTGTATTCATTACCCACTTCCATTAGGAAAATATCCAACATGTAGAACAACAAAAGCAGGCATCTATGCCTAGGTTTCACCTACCCTTTCCCTGGATTGCTATTTTTGTATGCGCAACAAGTATGTGCATACAAAAAAAGGGGGGGGGGAGATACAACACATTCCACCTTTCTCCCTCTCACATACACATCTGCAACCTGCAGTGGCAGAATCAAAGAATAGTTTGATCATTTGATTCTGCTGAATGTAAAAAGTGACCCTAAAGTCACTGAAATCTCTCTGAGCTTCTCTGACATACAAAGCCACCTGGGAATATCTTTGTTTGCCAAAACAGAACAGTGACGTGTAGCAGTATAAGAAGATAGCTCCACGTGAAAGCTCATAGAACAACACTTGTCAGTGAATTCTGAGATTTCTTGGACATTTATCAGGAACTTCTAATGAGAAGACTGCGGGCTTCCCAGAACCATCTTGGTGGGCCACTATGTGAAAGAGGAAGCTGGACTAAATGGACCTTTGGGCTCTTCCCACAGGGTTCTTCGTACATCTTTAGGATCACGAATGGCATACAAGCTTACTCCAAAGGCAATTTGTCCACAAATACTGATCTCCAGCTGCAACGTGCAGTTACAAAGGAAGCCTGAATATATTCTAGGGTGCGCACAGTTCACATGGGACTGTAGTGAAACCCATTAGGCCTGGCGAGTCCTTCATGCAAACGGAGTGTTCACTCTAAACCCTGCAATGCACAGGATTTTTGTGGTAGATGGACGCTCAGGATACCTTGAAAAGCAAGTCAGTGTGGAAAACATTGCTTGAAGATTCTGGGATTTCATGGACATTTATCAGGAATTCCTATTGAGAAGACTGCGGGTTTCCCGGAACCATCTGGTGGGCCACTATGTGAAAGATATGTTCAAAAACGACTGCTATAAACCAGGCTTCACTGAATTTGAGAGCAGAAAGATAGTCAAAATAGAAATGTGTTTCTAATTTCACATAAATGTGCACATAATGGATTTTTTTCCCCACAGAAACATATTGGTTTGAAACGTTTTGACTCTACTGAAAATCACAAACCAAGAAAATATTTCTAGATGGAGCTTGATGCACATTTGCCACTTTGGCTAACAATAGTCCTCCTGGCTTTATTGCAACAATTATGGGGTTGTGCAGTTTTACAAAGAAAAAAAAAAGTTCATCTTGTTAAACACTAGGAAATTGGTCCTTCCCTGAATCAACCATCATTTGCAAAAATGGACAGTAAAGCAGGTCACAATGCGTCATACAAGCCAATTTCCAACACTTCTGCGGAGGAAAATCATTTGCGTGTCACAACACATGAGAAATATACACAGTCTTTTTTACAGCACATATACTTGACAGGAAGCCATAGCTGGGGGGCAAGTTGTCACTACATGTATATATTGCAAAATACAGAAATTCATATTTGCCATTCCAAACACTGAATGATAGATGTGTGGGGAAAATAGCATCACGTGAAGTATCAGTCCACCTTCGGCTCTAGGGGTTCAGGGCAAATAAACCAATCACAACTACATAGGATAAGTACTATTCTGTGCATGTGTTTGTCTCTTTTGGAACTAAACTAATTTCTTCATCATTCGGAAATGCCACAAAACCTTTCCCTCTCCGGTTCTGGCATTTTTTTCAAAAGCTATTCCTAAAAAGGTTTGCACAGCCAGACAAAGGTCTGCCCAGATTTGATAAGGAATCTTAATCAGCATGCACCCCAGATGTGAGCATTTTCTCCCAAAGACTATGTTATGTGTTGTTCTTGAAAGGATTGTGCAACAAGGGCAATCTCAAAAAGCCCCCTTACAGTCTCTAATGCTTAATTTGATCTTATCCTAACCTTTCAGACCCACAGCCCAAGGTGTCCCTACTTCAGAACTGTGAGAAAAGAAATCTATTCCCTTTGCTGTAGGCTTGTGCATGTTTGCTTCAATAACTTTCCATCAAGTATCTCACATACTACATAAGTTGTTCTATAGCTTCCTCAAGTCAAAATCACACAAACATATTGCCGTTTTTCATTCTATTTCTCTGCACTAGTCCTTGCGTTAATGGTAATGTATCATCTTTGGGATAGGTGAGACTTGAATCTTAGAATAGATGCTCCTGAACATCCAGCAGAATCTCTGTGGGTAAACCACGAGAAGATGGTAATGCTGAATTTCTGAGGCAGGACTGGAGGAGACACCCAGGTGGGGAGAAGTGCTTGGAGTTGAAGAACAAATAGGGTGATAACAGGATTGACCATGCAGAGCTGAATTGCATCCAGTAGCTTTTATCAACTAGGACTGACTAGCCCTTATGAAAAGTTCAAAGTGAGTTCAAATGATAGCATAGTTTTCCTTGAAATGGAATTGGAGTCCTCTCCAGAGATCTGTAGAGAGCAAGAATTGCTCCATTGAATAAAAGACCCATAATATCAGATCTAATCACAGTCAAATACTGGAATTCAGTTTCTTGAGTGGTTTCAATTCCCAGAATCTATTCTAGCATGATATCTGCCTACATGTTTGATAGCTTAAGAGAACATTTCCCTTAATCAGAATTAAGATAGTGAACTATGCTTTTACCCAAGCTACTTATGTAATGATAGAGAACTGCCACCCTTTACAAAACTATATTTGCCTCCATGAGACGCACAGACTTTTTCTCTTATAGACCTAGAACTCTGGAATACCTTCCCACGAGACTACACTGCTCTGTTACCCTTCCAGAGATTATGATGCGCCTTTTGTGATTTGCCTTCAAAAGAGGCTGCTAAATCCAAATTGTTTGTTAATTTTGTTGCATTAGCTTTATTTTAGAATGCTTTCACTCTAAGTTGTTTTATGCTATTTTGATTGATTTATGGATTATATGTAATCTGATTAATATATTAATGCAACCTGTTTTATAGATTACACAGGCGAACGCACATTTTGCGTTAAAAGTGAGACCTTGGGTATATTTGGGGCACCGATTCCAAAAATGGCATCGTTTTTGCCCTATTAGCTCTAGTTGTGGGAGGTGTGGCATCGCCACCTCATAATGAGTCAAGCAGCTTTCTTGTGAGGAAGCCATGGCGTCAGCTTCTTTATGAGGAAGCTGCTTTACTCGCATTATGAGGTGGTGATGCCGTAACCCCCAACCCCCAAAAAACTACAGTTAATCTAGATTATCTGGTGTTTTAAAGTTCATTTTCATATTCAGCAGCCCAAACAACATAAAGGTAACTTGGTTTAATCTCAGATACACACAAAAAGGTCGAATTTTGTTGTCCAGTGTTATTTGCACACCACATTGGAAATTTTTATCGAAAAGTGACACCAAAATATTTCAAATAAATAAATAGAGGTTGACTGCATTGGTCAAAAAACAAACAGAAATTAACAAAAATTGGAGTTGCCTACCTAATATCTAATATTTCAAGAATATAGTTCCTATGAGTTGCTAAGCTTCTAGAAGTTATTTTATTATTGTACTGAACTGTAGTATTTTTGTTCACCAGTCTAGGTTCTATTAACTGAAGAGTGGCATACACGTTTTAAAAGTAAATAAATAAGCAAACAAGCTGCTAGAAAATACAGCTAGTAGAAGTAAAACATGTCTCATGGCTGGAAAGCAAGATAAAGAAAATTAAACGACAACTGCTATTCAGTCTGTGGTAATGCAAATACTTTGTGGTGACTCTTGCCTTCAAGAAAATAAAACAGCAGTTAATCTCTTTAAGCAGCACAGTGCAGTAACATGTGCCTGATTATGTTGTAAACTTACAAACCAAATGTTTTAAAATTAGGAAGAAAATAAGTTGCTGCTTGGCTGACTTGGTTTTTTGTTCAGTTGGTTTGGGATACGATGATGGGGAGAGGGACATACATTTCATAGGCCCTCGGTGATAGACAGTGGATGATTTAAAACTGAAATGCCCTTTGAAGGAAAACCGAAAATGTACTCATGGAGTGTATACTGTTTCTGTCTGCTGGCTCTCATCAAGGTGCCATTTGTTCCGGCTTCAGAGCATGGACTTGCTTTTAAAGCCAAAATGTTCCTTGGAGTGTTAAGTGCTTTCTCTTCGGGAACCACTAAGAAGTGATGCAAAATCACCACCACCTCAAACAATGCACTGAGTGAGCTCACAGCTCCAAAAGGACCTCAACTGTCTGGAGGGAGCTACTAGCACAGTCTTCAAATCAATCAATCAATCTCTTTATTACGGTCAAAGACCAGCCCAAAGCAAAAATAATACAAAAACAAACATAAATGAGCAACTGAAATAAAGATATTAGACAGTTAAAATTGAAATTACATTTAAAATTAAAATTATCATCAGCCCAGGAAAGCAGCCACTCTATCGAACAATTATCTACCGATACACATCAAATCATAAGTTACAAATTGGTATACGACTCTCTATAGAATGTCTTTAATCAAAACAGACGGATCCGCACATTCTTCTCAACTGTGAGGATGAAGTGTTTCAGCTACTCAGTCAACAAAGTATTTTCCTAAGGGAATCTTGGGGTGTGTTAAATATGTCGATTTCTGCAAGAATGATGCACTTTCACTTTTATGGCGTGTGTGTGTGTGTGTGTGTGTGTGTGTGTGTGTGAGTGAGTGAGTGAGTGAGTGAGTGTGTGTGTGTGAGAGAGAGCTAGCGAGCGCAATTCTATCCAACTTACGCCACCGGTGTAACTAAAATCAATCCTATCCAACTTATACCACCGGTGTAACCCAGCGGTGCAGCGAGAACGGGAGGCCCCAGAACAGAAAGGGGATTTGAATCCTCTTTCATAAGAACATAAGAACATAAGAAGAGCCCTGCTGGATCAGGCCAAAAGCCCATCTAGTCCAGCTTCCTGTGTCACACAGTGGCCCCACCAGATGCCTCAGGGAGCACACGAGACAACAAGATACCTGTGTCCAGTCGCCACTCCCTTGCACCTGGCACAGAGAAAACCCACTTCTAAAACCAGGAGGTTGCTTATGGCTTGTAACCTGTGATGGTCTTTTCCTCCATGAATTTGTCCAAACCCCTTTTAAAGGCATCTAGGCCAGGTGCCATCACCACATCCTGTGGCAAGGAGTTCCACAGATGAATCACACGCTGGGTAAAGAAATATTTTCTTTTGTCTGTTCTAACTCTCCCTCCACTCAATTTTAGTGCGTGTCCCCTGGTTCTGGTGTTGTGCGAGAGGGAGAAGAATTTCCCTCTATCCACTCTCTCCATCCCATGCATAATTTTATAAGTCTCAATCATGTCCCCCCTCAGGCGCCTTTTTTCTAGGCTGAAAAGCCCCAGACGCTGTAGCCTTTCCTCGTAAGGGAGGTGCTCCAGCCCACTAATCATTCTGGTCGCTCTTTTCTGCACCTTTTCCAATTCAGCTATATCCTTTTTGAGGTATGGTGACCAGAACTGGACACAATACTCCAGATGTGGCCTTACCATCGATTTGTACAAAGGCATAATGATATTGGCCGTTTTATTCTCAATCCCCTTTTTAATGATCCCGAGCATGGAATTGGCCTTCTTCACAGCCGCCGCACACTGGGTCGACACTTTCATCGACCTGTCCACCAGGACCCCAAGATCTCTCTCTTGATCCGTCACAGACAACTCAGAACCCATTAGCGTATATGTGAAATTTTGGTTTCTTGCCCCAATGTGCATCACTTTGCACTTACTTACATTGAAGCGCATCTGCCATTTTGAAGCGCCATTTCCATTCTGGGGTCTCCCGTTCTCGCTGCACCACTGGGTTACACCGGTGGTGTAAGTTGGATAGGACTGATCTTAGTTACACCGGTGGCGTAAATTGGATAGGATTGTGCTGTGTGTGTGTTAAAGACAACTGGTTGCCTCCACAGCAAACCTGCAAACATCTAACCTTGGCAAATCACTTTGCATGATGGCAGATTCAGCAGAAACCCTGGATGTTTTTTAGCATTAGTAATTTATGAACCACCCTCCTCAGGCTGTTTGTCTATTACAGCTGTACAGTTTTTGCATCAACGTCAGGTTTAACGTTTACACTTGAAAAGCCGATTTACAGGACTACCGCTCAATGGAAAATTACAAGCAGGAATGGGTAAAGCACTCTAAGAAACTCATTTATATTCATGGGTATCTCAACAGTTCACTGTAACCAAGTGATTGAAATATAAATATATTGAAATATAAACATTTTATCATCTTATACGATTGTTAGTTTACCCATTAAAAATATTACTAGAAGGCTAACACAACTATTCTTCCTCCAGAGAAACCGAATATGTGGTGTTCAGGTGCCAAGAGGAACTATTTTGCTTCTCCCCTTGTATTGTACCACTTTCCAAGTGTCTAGAATGGTAAAAGAACATACAGTATTTAAGCACCTGCTATGGTATATTTCTGGACTCAAGTCTGCAGTGGACCCAGGATGGATGTTAGGCAGCAGTTCATCCTGTGTGCCATCACTAGACATGAGCAACAGGAGGGCTCTGACTGCCAGGCTTACAGGAAGTCAACAGGCCAGAGCAGGTCATATGAGAATACCTGGTCCTCCTCAGGGTCTGGCTTGCTCTTTGATCTAAGAAGCAAGGGAACTCAAAACAGGTAGCCTGCCCTGGACCTTCCTCTTTGCCAGGATGTGGGTCTGAGTACAACAGGTGAAAACTTATTACCCTTTGACTGAATTCTGCTTGCATGGGGATTCCACCTGACCCAACACGCTGCAGAGTTCTCAATTCCATCCCCTTTCCTACCACCTCCTAAGCATAAGGATATTAAGTGTCAAGAATTTGGACCCAGGGGCATGCTGGATCCTGTCATCACTATCCAAAGCCTCCCGGCCCCCTTTCTCTCCTTGAACTTGTGCCAGAGAAATCGTGAAATCGCTGGTGTAGGTCCAAGGAGACCCATTGCAGGGCAGGAGACTTACAGAAGGGAAAGGAGGCTTAAATGCCTTTCGCTTCTGAAGCCTTCTGCTCAGCCCCACCACTGGATACTGCACGCACCTTTTAGGATTGGGCCGTTAGTCTAACAGAAGCCCCCAACACACATATACTCTTTGGCCTATGAAGAAATACAAATGTGTGTTGAGAAGCTTTTAGAGTTTGTACGTGGAACCTAGAAAACAAACAAAAACCCAAGACAGGGTCTGTTCCGATACGTGGGAGCATTTTTGCCTAATAAAGCATTTTTATAGCCTTTTATATTCCTTATATGGAAGAAAGAACTCCAGAAATTGGAAAAGTACAGGAAGATGGTGCTGGTACAATTTCAAAACAAAAACATTCATGCTGTCCTTCTGTATGGGGTGTTTTGTTTTGTTTTCTGATTGTGATTCTCTTAACCAGAACTATGCTACAAGCAAACCTATCAAAAAGCCAAACTTATTGGACCCAGGAAAAAGGCACCAAAAGAACAGACTGTCATGTGTCTTCCATCCTGAGGTAAACAAGCAAAAAAGGCACTCTCGCTCTCTAATTTCTCTCCATTTCTCCACTTCAGTATTCAATAGACACAGGAATCAGACATCTTCAAAATGCTCTGGGCTAAGATGTTATCCTTCTAGGTTAGTGTGGAGGATCCCCGGAGCCCGCAGTTGTTTATATGTAATTTGAATGTAATGTGCATGTAATTTTTTTTTAAAAAAAATGGAATTTGTACTTATTATTATTTATTTTATTTATTTAAAGAATTTATAGCCCGCCTTTCTCCCGAGGGCACTCAAGGCAGTTTACAACATATTAAAATACATATAAACACATTAAAATAATTAATAACATTAAAATAATTAATAAACACATTAAATTAATTCAAACAATTTAAGTTAAAATAAACAACCCCAGTGGGTCACCTGCATTTACATGTGTTAAAAACCATTTGTTAAAAAGTCAGCCCACCATGTCAGACATTAAAAGCAGTCCTAAATAAAAATGTCTTAAGGCCCCACCGAAAGGCCTCTAAAGAGGGAGTCATTCTTAATTCCAGGGGGAGGGAATTCCACAAATGGGGCGCCACAGCTGAGAAGGCCCTATTCCGCGCCGCCATCCTCCTCACCTCTGTGACCTCAGAGTACGGGTTGGATTATAAGGAAGGAGGTGGTCCCTCAAATACCCTAGACCGTTAAGGGTAAATAACGGATTAAATAATTATTATATTATTGCATCCTGGCATTTGTCCAAAAACGTCAGGGGGCAGACATTCCAATTTAACCTCACAACAGCCTTGTGGGATAGTTGTGACCTAGCTTTGTGGCTGAAGAGAGATTTGAGGTCAGGTCTCTCTGCTCAAAATTCAAGATTCTAGCCACTACATTACACAGGCTCTCAGCTTAGAATCATATAACTGGAAGAGATCAAAAGGCCATGCAGTTCAACCCCTATCAGCTACAGATCAACCTGTACAAACCAAATTATGATGGGCTGGTTAGTTAGCACACTTTAGTTAGCACACTTACAGCCCAGTCCAGCCTAAGGCCTCAGCAGCACAATTCAGTCACAAAAGCAGCCTAAGTGCCTTAGGCTGAAGTTAGGACTGAATTGTGCCGTTGAGGCCGAATTTGTGCTGCAATTGTGACAGACATAGGACGGGTTAAGGAAAGTTGACCAATTCCGTCCTAAGTTCAGCCTAAGAGCTATTCCGTCCTAAGTTTGGCCTAAAAGTGGGCGTGTCGGGGGAGTGACGGGGGCGGTTACGAATTTGAGTCCAGGTCCAGACACTGGAGAGCTCCGACACGCCCCCTCGAGCACAGCTACAGAACAAAATTTAGGTCGACAAAAAAGGTGGACTCAAATTTGAGGAGACCCATAGGAGCCATTTTACCTTACACACACCAGCCCTCTCCTGAAAAGTTCTAACACCCTACTCCTGAGTTATGCCTGAGTTAGGACGGAATAGCTGTGGCATAACTCTGGACATGGACACAGATAGTTACCCTATCCGCAGCCAGCCGCACCCAGCCTCTTTCCCACAAAAGCCCAGCCCCAGGCCTCCATTCTCTCTCTTTCTCTGAGCACGTGGTGTGGGGTCCTGTCCCCCAGCAACCACAAAGTGGGACTTTGTTGGTGGAGGGCAAAATTCACAAACACCCCACTTCTCTCTTCTCCTCTCCTCTCTGCCCCCCTCTAGGGCAGAGAGGGCTGTTCAGGCTGTGGCCAAACTGTTTACAGCTGTGCCTGGGCAGCTGCCTCCTTGCAAGCATTTGTTAACCCATGTCTTTCTCCCAGCCTCTGTCTCTCCCCCCCCCCCCACAGGCAACAACACCAGCAGGTAAGAGCAGGGTCTGGGATGGCATGTGTTATGACTTCTGCCTGTTCATGCCAATATATGTTTGACTTTAGCCTGTTCATGCCTATATGTAGGACTTCTGCCTGTGTAAGCCATACCGTAAGACTTCTGCCTGTGTTTGCCATAATGTTGGACTTCTGCCTTTTCATGCCAATATGTATGACTTCTGCCTGTGTTCGCCTTTATGTAGTACTTCTGCCTGTCAGGACACATATATATGATAGCTGCCTCTTTACCAATGTGTCCTCAGCTGCCCGTTGCCATGTGAGCAGACAAATATGTGTTTGTGTAAATGTGACTTGCCTGTTAACAAAGGTGTGTTTACTAACCCGCAGCCTTGCCCCCATAGGGTCTACAACAGGTCAGTTATGATGTGCTAGCCATGTATGTAGTTGTGCTGTGTTTTCTCTCCTTCACTGTTGTTCTTTGCAGGATCATGCCCTTCTGACGTCCAGGTAAGCTCCTCACACTGTGACAAGCTCGTTATACCTAGCAGCTGTGTAATCTGATCTCTCCCTGCAGGCTTTTGCAACCGACACACTGGCTTGTCTTCAATGGCGACTGCTACCACACACCAGCTGACATGTAACTCCCCCTTGTTTTTTGTCTCCCCAGGAATGTCCACTACCACCTACCTTCCTGGGAGCACCCCTGGGGCTCCAGGCAGGGTGCCCCACTGTCGTCTGCCTCGATGCTGCCAGCGGTCAGGGTGCCAGCCCTGCAACCCTCCTCAGCTGCTGCTGCTGCTCCACCTCCCTGGCTGCCTACTTGCTGTCCCTCCCCTTTCTATGGAGCAGGCTGTGGTTCCACAGGGGAAGAGCCTGCGTCTCCAGGTCCATGGGGCATGTGTGCTGCTGCTCCTGCTGCTGCTTTCAGATTGGCTGCTGGTGACTACCCCTGCCAGCCTCGCCTGGCCATCTCTGCTACCGTTCCAGAACAATAAAGATGCCCCTCGGGCAGAGCCCCCTTGTTCCCAGTGTTACACAAGCATTGCCCCACACACACAGAGACAGCGCCCAGCACACAAGCCCCTGCATGAATCCCATCCAGGGACTGCCACTTCCTTCCCAGGGAGACCACAGCAGGGGGGCTGCCAGACCCTCAGGGCTCAGAGGGGAGTGGGGAGTTGGGGGGCCTCTCAGGCAGGCAAACACTGACAGGCGACATGGCGCCCATACTGGATCCGCTCGCATCCGCCACGTCCGTGAAGAGCCCTTTCGGCAACCAGGGCTCTCACCCGCCCTCGGTCCGCCCGTCAACAGCGTCCGTTCCGCCCACGGTCCGCCCGTCAACGGCGTCCGTTCCGCCCAAGGTCCGTCTGCATAAGAGGCGCCCATTCCTGCATTGCCTTCATCTGTGAAGTGACCCCTGTGTCCCTATTGGTCTCTGCAGACCCCTCTCCCTGTATCCCTCTCCCACCAGCCTTGTTGTCTGTCTGTTTCTGACCCACCCGTGTCCCTCCCCCCAGCACCCCCTGTCCGCCTGCCTGTGTGTCTGCCTCCCCTCCCACTCCCTGATGATGGAAGCTGGCCACCCCCACCCCGCCGGAGCGCCTGCCGTGAGGCGCTGACGTCGCCCATCTGGGGGTGTGATGAGCTGCGTGAGCCCTTCCCGCTCGCAGCAGACAGGCCCAAGGCATCTCTCGGTCTTGGCCGGGGCACAGAGCAGAAGGCACGCCGGGATGCCTTCTTTGTGGGCATAGCCACGGCCCTGGAGGCCCAGGGCTTCAGGCAGCGCACGGGCAAGTCATGTCAGAGGCGGTTCCAGCCACCATGAGACCTCCTTGTGTGTGACGTTCCCACCCCCCTCCTTCCCTTCTCTCCCCCGCTCCCCCCCATGACTCCCACGTGCAGCCTCAACGTGGCTTGGGGGTTGCAACACTTGTTGCAGGTAGGAGGGCCCACCTGTGGCTGCCCATCTGCTGCGAATGCTGCAGCAGCTGTGGTAGGTGCACACAGACTAGCTCAGGAGGGGGCTCTTCGCTTCCACAAGACTGACACCTCCCCACAGGAGCCTGCCTGCCTTTGTGGTAAGTTTTGCCTCGATCCTGGGCTGGTGCTGGCCCACTGCTCTTGCCTCCTGCCTACCTCAGGCATAGTTGCAGCCTAACTCAGCCCTATCTTAGGCCATAGTTATGCCACACTTGGGCCTCAGTTGTGCCTGACTTGTGCTGAGTTGGGCTGGACTGAGCCCTTATTAGCACAACCAGCCCGTCATAATTTGGTTTGTGCAAGTTGATCTGTAGGTGATGCACTACAGATGCATGCACTACATGAATACATACATACATGCAATACAGATGCAAAGGACATCTGGATGTATACATACATGCTCATTCCCCCTCCCGGTACATCTACATTATAGTGTGTGAGGCAGGCTGCAAGTGCACATGAGTTGCATGATCCTTCACCTTCAAAAAATGAACTGCACACAACACATACGCTATGCGGTACACATGATACAAAGGAAGGGCCTGTTCCAGAGAGTGTGACAACTGGCCCAGCATTCCATCAGCAGAAAACAATTGTGCTGTAGAAAAGTACTAGCATATAGCTCCAGAGGACTCCAGCATCTGGGGCTGGAGCTCAGTGGTAAAGTGCCTACTTTGCATGCAGAAGGTCCCAGGTTCAGTCCCTGTATCTCCAGATAGGGCTGGGAAAGATCCAGGATTGAAATTCTGGAGATCATTAGATAATATTGAACTAAATCAGGGGTTCTCAATCCCTTCCTGGCCGAGTGCCACCTCTGATGCCACTCTCCTGCTGTGTACCACCGGAAGTGACTGGCGATGACATAATTGCCAGTTACTTCCGGGTTTTCAGGTTTTCGGAGACCAGAAAATGCAGGTAGGAGGTGGGTGGGAGGGCCCTTCTCAGCATTCCTAAGAGACTTGGCCAAAGGCAGGAGCCTCTCAGGAGCAAAAATGCACCACCAAAAGCACTGTGTCGGAGCGGGGTTCCGGTGGTCCGGCAGTCTGAGTACCAACAGCAGTCAGCCAAAGTACCACTGGCGGTACTAGTACCACTGTGGTTGAGAACCCGTGGATAGATTAATGGCCTGACTTGGTATAAGGCAGCTTGATACGCTCATAGGTTCAAGCAACTAAGCCACAAACCACCAGGAAGACAACATAGACAATGAAATGTGAGCCCTTGCCAAACTGATCTGGTGGACATCCCTTACTAGTCCTGAATAGGATTATCAATTAGAACGCAAACAACATCCATCCACTTTGCAAGGAAACATTCATTTCTGCTTAAGAGAACATCTGCCCCTCTGCAAGAGGATGCTGTTTTGCTTCCAATCATTCCCATCTTGTTCACAGTCTGTCTTGCACTCTGGCACTCCACAAATCAACAGCATTTGAACTTCCTCCCTCCTACTCTTCCTCTCGCCCACTCTGCATACTTCAGAACTCTGGCTCTCATGAGAGATCATTACATTTTGGAACAATCAGCAGTTCATTTTATATATATTCCATTGTGCAATGCTGTAACTTTTAAAATATGCTTTGCCATTAAATAATACTGCGAGCTATTAAGGGCAAGGTGATTGCATATTTTAAGCTGCTTTATCTAGGTTCTAGCAATGCAATAGCTCCTCCACGTGAGAGGTCCATAAAAAAAGAATAAGGAATCTGACAGGTTCAGTTTGTCAAGGCTCACGGTATGTAGAGTGAACATCTACTTGACATTATTTCCTGCTTTAGATCTTTAAATATAGATTTGCCACATGGATATCTATTTTCATAGTAATTAAAAAAAATTATATATCCCCAACTCCAAGGCAATGAAAACATTTTTTTTTCATGGAAATGGGTTACAATCAATGGGACAGCAGCAGATTTATTAAATTCAGTTGGTGAACTTGATGCAATACTAAGCAAAAGTTAAGGCAATGATTTTGTTATTCAAAGTACAGTGCTGAAGGAGCAAGGATACAACTTCATATCTGGTCAATATCTCAGACTATTTATGCAATAGAAATGCACAGTGATGGTGCTATATAAAATAATACTGACCAGGAGGCAAAATGTGCATGATCCAATCCAAGAATAAATTTTGGAAATTCTCCTGGTTAAATACCTGGTCTCCTGGTTTACCCCTGCTAACTGGGCAAGAGCCACTTTTTCAATGGGTGCTCCTCTTATATTTAGCAGGAGGAGAGTTAACTGCCCCCCTTTCACCTCAGCACAGTGTCTTTTCTGGTGGCTGTTCGTTGGTGTTCTTCTGCATTTTTTTTCTAGATTGTGAGCCCTTTTGGGACAGGGAGCCATTTAATCATTTGATTTTGTCTGTAAACCGCTTTGTGAATTTTGTTGAAAAGTGGTATATAAAATACTTGGTTGGAGGCGTAGGTTCTCTCTGTGCCAGGTACAAGGGAGTGGCGACAGGATACAGGTATCTTGTGGTCTTGTGAGGCATCTGGTGGGGCCACTGTGTGATACAGGAAGCTGGACTAGATGGGCTTTTGGCCTGATCCAGCAGGGCTCTTCTCATGTTCTTATCTTGCGCAAGAGACTCACGCACCTCCAAGGCAATTCATCATGTCAAAACCCCTTACCTAACATTAAAATAAAAGTCTTCACATGTTGACATCAGGGAACCACTTACATGTGAGCAGTCCTAAAGATACCAGATACCAGCTTAAGATACCAGATTAAGATACCATAAAGCAACCTCCTGGTTTTAGAAGTAGGTTTTCTCTGTGCCAGGTGCAGGGGAGTGGCAGCAGGAAACAGGTTGTCTTGTTGGCTGTGTGCTCCCTGAGGCATCTGGTGGGGCCACTGTGAGATACAGGAAGCTGGACTAGATGGGCCTTTGGCCTGATCCAGCAGGGCTCTTCTTATGTTCTTATGTTAAATACTGTTAATAATTAATAATAGAAATTAAAGGAGAGTGAAACACAGGGCAGAGCAAGCCATGAGAAACACAGGAAGTCTTTTCAGCTCTACTTGGGAGTATGAACCACTCAACTCAGTAAGAGAGTTCCATAAGGACTGGGCTTATGGTTGAACTGAATCAGCCTCAGCAACTTCGTAGCCTCACTGACCAGCCGCAAGGTTCTACCCTTATCCCTCTTCCACCGATGCTTTGAATGAATGACAAAACTGAGCAAAATTTGCCAACGGCATGGACGAATATCAATGATCAGGATACTGGGCTGCTATTGCAGCAATGTTGTTGTGATGGTGCTGCAACAAACCAAGTCCATCTGAACAAGCACTCAGCATTGGCAACGGCAGCCTATGTCTTGCATTCCAGTTATACTACAATACTGTCTCTATGTGAACGCAGACAAGACTTACTAATTAAATGTTGTCTCAAGCTTTGTTCCGATAGAAATCTCAACACATTGTGGTTGGTTAAATTAGGTAAAGTAGGCTATCCGAATACCCTCAGGATTTCCTTTGCATTTGTTGTTAAAGGTCATAAATCTGAATTCTAAGTAGACACCAATTATTGCACACGTTTCCTCAAATACCAGCTCTCACCCAATAGCTTACATTCTTTTAACCACATATAATTTGATGAGTATCCCATAACTGTCGCTTAATATTCATATCAGACCTTAATGGCAAACTGAATAAACCAAACAGTGTTTTGTTGAAAGGGTAAGGTGAAAATGGGGCCACAGCCCACAGGGCTGGTATAATGAGTGGCAGTAGAAATTACTCGAAGGCTCACAAAGTCTGTCAATTAATTTTCTGCCTACAGTCATTACTATGGATGTCTCAAAGTTTCTTTTGAACATTACAGCTATCCAAGACGCTTTATCTGGGTGGTTACAAAGGCAAGACAAGCCTTAAGGAAATGTGCACAACACTCTCAAATTAAAACAAAAAGAAAGCATTCACACTTGTTCAGACTTTGGAAAATGTCTCTTAGAATATTGGCTACATTGATTTGTATGTATCTCTGAGCTCAATATGTGAACTGCTATTGAATCTAAATCAGTGAAGAAGGCCAATTCCATGCTCGGGATCATTAAAAAAGGGATGGAGAATAAAACGGCCAATATCATTATGCCTTTGTACAAACCGATGGTAAGGCCACATCTGGAGTATTGTGTCCAGTTCTGGTCACCACACCTCAAAAAGGATATAGTTGAATTGGAAAAGGTGCAGAAAAGAGCGACCAGAATGATTCGTGGGCTGGAGCACCTCCCTTATGAGGAAAGGCTACAGCGTCTGGGGCTTTTCAGCCTAGAAAAAAGGCGCCTGAGGTGGGACATGATTGAGACGTATAAAATTATGCATGGGATGGAGAGAGTGGATAGAGGGAAATTCTTCTCCCTCTCGCACAACACCAGAACCAGGGGACATGCACTAAAATTGAGTGGAGGGAGAGTGAGAACAGACAAAAGAAAATATTTCTTTACCCAGCGTGTAATTCATCTGTGGAACTCCTTGCCACAGGATGTGGTGATGGCACCTGGCCTAGATGCCTTTAAAAGGGGTTTGGACAGATTCATGGAGGAAAAGACCATCACAGGTTACAAGCCATAAGCAACCTCCTGGTTTTAGAAGTGGGTTTTCTCTGTGCCAGGTGCAAGGGAGTGTCAACGGGAAACAGGTTATCTTGTTGTCTTGTGCTCCCTGAGGCATCTGGTGGGGCCACTGTGTGATACAGGAAGCTGGACTAGATGGGCTTTTGGCCTGATCCAGCAGGGCTCTTCTTATGTTCTTATGTTCTTAGTAGCTCCCAGCTGTCATTTGCTTAACTTGGAGAAAAATGATTAGTAGTCCAACAAAATGAAGAAGAGGGTCAAGGACAGCTGTAAACTCACAACCACACACACAACAGCTGATGTGCAGGGTTAGTGGCCCCAATGAATCATCATGCACAAGGATTTTTTTCCGTGCCTTTCATTTATCCTGAGTAATGTAAAGAGCAGTCATTTTCCTTCAGAGAAAGGACTTGAGACTTAGGGCCAACCCATAGAAACAAGCGGTCACTGCAAATTGCTGATTCCCACTATCACATCTTCCACAAAGTGAGCCATTTATACGGATCAGGTCACCTCTGGAAAAGTTTTTTGTGACATCAGCAACCAGAACTGGCTCCAGATTCTTTTTAGGGGGGTGGGTGGGTTGGATGCAGGCAAAAGCCCGAAAAAAGGTCATCAGTAAGCCTCCTTAATTTGAAAGGGTACCTGGACTTACAAACTGAAAGTTGTCCTTTAAGCAGCTTTGCGACATGCCATCTTTATATAACGCTGCCACATTCCCCAAGGAAAAACTAAGTATTCGCCATGAATATACACACAATATGAATGAGGACATATTTAATGTTCACCATTGCCTTGCACTGCAATTGAGTTCAACACAAGAGTTGGGAGGAAAAAAGAAGGGGTGAAAAAAGCCCTTTGCCAAGGGTATAATTTTGAAGCAAGGTAAAAATAGGTTCTCTTTATACGTCATGGCCGTGTACAGCAATACCTTGACTTTCATCCACTTGACTTCCATCGCTTTATCCTTTCAACCATTTTCAATTATAACCGCATTTCAAGTTTCGTCCATGCGCTTTCCTCTTTTGTCCGATTTCATCCAACCTTTCACAACGTTCGTTGACGTTTTTATGTTTGTTTTTCTTTTATTTCAGCTTATTTAGGTTTCGCACACATTCACATGTGTTATATAGTTATTTACATTTTTTGCTGGCAAAAATACATTTGCAAGCTAAATAAGGCTATGCTTTGACATTCATCCATTTTTTATTTTCGTCCATGCTCTGGTCCCCAACCAGACGAAAGTGCAAGGTACTGCTGTATTTCAGCACAATTTATAGTCAAAGAAGCACCTTGGAGAGTGGTTCTTTAGTAATAGTACTTAGCATTTGAATAGCGCTGCTTTCAGCATGCAAAGCTCTTCACATCTATTACCTTGATGAAATCCTTACAAGCACCTTGGAAGGTATTATTGTCACCATATGGCAGCTGGAGCTGAGAAGCAGCTTGCCAAAGGCCACTTACTGAGAATTCACCTCAGAGGCAAAATCTGAACCAGAGAAGTCCTCACTTGCAGCCCAGTCTGTTAGCCACTACACCACAACTTCCCTCTTTACTCCATAGAGTTCAGTCTCTACTTTGTATTAAGTCAGATTCATATGCTACCAGAGTGGCATGGAAGTTGCTTTTACGTCACTGAATCTCAAATCATGTGGGTAACAATTGTGATGATGTGATGGTTCTTTCCTTCCATCAAATCCCTTCTTAAAATTTAACCTTTTCCATGAAGGCTTTGGCACCATGCCTTAGGCTCCTTTCCTTCCCCAACATCATCAGTCTCATTATGCTGCAATTTAGTATACTATGGAGCACAAACAACCCAGGAGCTGGCCATGTAGGAAAATTGTTGAGATCTGCACCGTACCTACAAAAAAGAACTATCATTCTTTCCACCCAGAACTGGACAAAAGAGGAGTGAATTTGGGACAATGTGACAATCAGGCTCCAAAGAATGAAAGAGGGCAGGAAAAAAAAGGAGGGGACAAAAGAACGCTGACCCATGGGAAGAAAAAGGGAAGACATGACCCTGGCTTCCCTTCTAGATTAGCTTTGGGTGACAGGGAAGAGACAGCTGGAACCCACAGCACCAAAAGAGAGCACCAAAAGGAACCTATGGCCTGTTTTGAATGGCAACTCATCCTCTGGGCAATCTTTTATTCCAAAATACACCACACAGACAGAGAGCCTAATCTCTGGATCTGTTAAATAATGGACCCAACGTACACACAGGCACAGCCTGCCTCCCAATTCCCCCTTGTGCTGGCCTAGTTTAAAGCTGGAGCACAGCACAGCTGCTCTGTACACACACGTTGCATTGTCATCCTGTGTTTTTCCTCTGCATCCCCTATCCCAACTCACCCACCAAAGCAGAAACATTTTGCTGGGCAGACTGCCTTTTGCAAGTACAAAGTGAAAACAAACCTCCCACTAGACTCTTGGATTCCTCCATATATCAGCCATAAAGAGGGAGGGCATCTAATCTATGCTATACTATCCATTTAAGAAGTTAGTCAATGCACCTGAAACTATCAAAGTTAAATGATCAAGGGAGCATCCACCTTTCTCCTTATCTGGCTATTTTTGAACAGATTGACTGCTGTATTTCATATTTGTACTTTAAAAAAAAAATTAATTTGCATCTCAGCTATGGCTTAATCAACTGAGGATCTGAGATATAACGCACAGCAGTACCTTTAAGCAGAGTGTTTTCCAAGCAGATTTCTAAGCTCCCTCTGCCTTTTCAGAGGAGGAGTTAAGCTGATCAGCCAAAAACATCTTTGCATGTAGCTAACTAGTTGCTTTAGAATACCTCCCACTGTTTCGGCCCATTAACCCGAGCACAACAGCTTGATGAATTAATGCTTATATAGGCACAGTTGGCAGCTCCTAATTAAATAATTATGGCTATGCAGCTGCAAAGATGCTGGAATGTCCCGCTGGAAAACCAGCTGTCAGTTTTATTGGTCCTAAGAGTTTTGAAAAAGGAATTTTGGAAATTTGATGTGAAGGGGCTCCGACTACTCCATCCAGACATTCTCAGCATGAATTGCCCGGATTCTTACATCTGAATGTCTTAGACGAGATTATGCATATAATACATGCAGATAACGGCTACAGCCCCAGGAAGTCATAAATTGCTCTGTAGCATGTACAATATAAATTAATATAATTATTAGAGAAAATGTTATAATTACCTGCTGTTGCATAGAACAAATTTACATTCTGGGTCCTGGTTAAGTCATTCCAAATGGATAAATGCAATGGAGATTGGAAAATTTCACAATCTACTTCCTTGAAACAAGGTACTCCTCTAAAATGCAATATAGTGCTACTAAATGACCACCAAACCGGAACTGGTGCAGAAGACAGCAACCAAAATGATTAGTGGGCTTGGGCAACTCCCTCATGAGGAAAGGCTACAACGTTTGAGGCTCCTCAGCCTAGAAAGAAGGCGCCTGAGGGGGGGATACAACTGAGAAGTATAAAATTATACTTCTGGGATGGAGAAAGTGGATAGAGGGAAATTCTTCTCCCTCTCGCACAACACCAGAACCAGGGGACATGCACTAAAATTAAGGGGAGAGAGAGTTTGAACAGACAAAAGAAAACATTTCTTTACCCAGCGTGTAATTCATCTGTGGAACTCCTTGCCACAGGATGTGGTGATGGCACCTGGGCTAGATGCCTTTAAGTGGGGTTTGGATAGATTCATGGAGGAAATGACCATCACAGGTTACAAACCAGGTTACAAATATAACTGCTTTCAAAATATTACATGTACCCTCCAATAGTTTTCAAAAGAATGAGGTACCTCTTAAGTGAAAGAGTAGCTCTTCGTTATGTGTTATACAGAACAAGCGGAAACATTACAAGTCACTGGCATGGGATCTGGTGATCTGCATGTCCCTCTAAAGCAGGGGTTCTCAACCAGTGGTACTTGTACCACCAGCGGTACTTTGGCCGACCGCTGGTGGTACTCGGACCACTGGACCCCTGCCCCAACAAGCTCAGTGTTTTCACTCCCAAGATGCTCCTGCCTTTGGCCGAGCCTCTTGGGAACGCTGAGAAGGGCCATCCCACCCACCCAGAGCCTCCTACCTGCGTTTTCTGGCCTCCAAAAACCCGAAAACCTGGAAGTAACTGGTGATGATGTCATTGCCAGTCACTTCCAGTGGCACTCAGCAGGAGAGTGGCGCCGGACATGGTATTTGGCCGGGAAGAGGTTGAGAACTCCTGCTCTAAAGCATTTTTGAAACCTGTCAAAATGCACATTTCCCTTTTACCTGGAAAAGCCACATCTGACCAGTTAGATATCAACAAAGCAGTTGCTCACTAGATTAAACAAATCTAGCCCTCTATTGGTATAATTTTCAGAATGCTAAAACCCAACAAACATTGACACAGTAGTTCCACCTGGCAAAAAAACAGCACGAAAGCTGGTGTGCTATCCACCAGGACAAAAGTATATATTTTCAGGCTGTGGTTCAGTAAAAGAAATTTCCATCCAAAAAATGTACACATAATGGTAAAAAGTGGGTACCAGATGTTAGCTGAGTTGGAAGATTGGCAAAAACATTCAGGCTGGCAAAAACATGCAGGCTGGCATTGGAAAGAATGTGTGTAAGAAGTGGGAGAGCCCAAAATATAGTTGAGGACAGGAAATGTAGTTTTAAACCCAGCCCTAATGCAAAAGAGTTGGGAAAGCATCAATCAATGACAGCTTCATCCACGTATCAGCTATGCGACAGCACTGGAGAACACTGAGATGGTTCAGCCCCCTCAGCTCTGGGAAACTCTAAACTGTTGCGCAACAGCTGGAGCTGCTGGTACATCTTGTGGGAGTTGCAACAGTCCCTGGTTAGAAGCCATGATGAACCCCATATTCCCAGGCCAGGAGCTGTTGCAACTATTTCCATCCATCATAGCAGCACATCCCTTTGCTGCATGTCATCTGGCTGTGCTATGTCTCACACCTAAGTAGGCCTGGCAGTTGCTCAGCTCCCTGCACTAGTAATTGAGAACGGAAGGCACCACCGCCATTCTAGCAAAACCCATCTGTGCCCAACTGCCAAATTGCCGAGGTTCACAACTTGTTTATTTGGAGAACAACACACATGAGAAAGATGTAAACAATGGAGCAAGATCATGGCTCTCTCTAAAATCTGGATGTTTCAGAGTAAAGGAAAAACAGAGATAACATTTAGAAAGCAAAACAGGCATGGGAATCAGATCGTCAGGGCAGTTTTATATGTCTTTAACGTGTTCCTTCAAGGACCTATAAACTTCCTTTTGTCATATGGTTGCGAGAGTTGGACCATAAGGAAGGCTGAGCGCTGAAGAATAGATGCTTTCAAACTGTGGTGCTGGAGAAGACTCCTGAGAGTCCCTTGGACTGCTAGGAGATCAAATCAGTCAATCCTAAATGAAATCAAGCCTGACTGTTCCCTGGAAGGACAGGTACTGAGGCTGAAGCTCAAATATTTTGGCCACCTAATGCGAAGAGAGGAGTCTCTGGGGAAGACTCTGATGCTGGGAAAGATTGAAGGCAAAGGATGAGATGGTTAGACAGCATCACCGATGCAACAAACATGAAAATGAGCAAACTCAGGAAGACAGTGGAGGACAGGAAGGCCTGGCGGGATATGGTTCATGGGATCACGAAGGGTCGGACACGACTTAACGACTGAACAACAAACAAAACTTTTCCTCCATTGTCTCTTCTTTTCTTGACCTATGACTGTAACTTTGAAATTTTAACTTGCTTTGTTTCTTTTTTTAAGTTCAATAATATTAAAATAGGACTTTAAAAGCCAGGCTCTAATATTTTCCTTTTTGTTTTGTGTTTGTTTTTAAACGTTTTTTTTAAACTACAACAACAACAGGGCAACAACAACCAAAAGAAAGTTAGAAGCTAATGCACTGACTGAATACCGATTATGTTAATCACAAAACATCAGGAATCTCTGATGTCTCCTAATCAGCACATGGCTTCAAACCCAGACTTCAGATCAATAATCAGCTAAAACTCCAGTAATTTTGTAGATCATCTGTTTTTGAACACAACTTTAAACACCAATAAACAATAGCATAGAATTCGGTACAGCAGATACTTCGTTATTTCTCCCATTGCTTTCCATGTGAATTACATTTTTGAAATTAATTTACGAACGGGCATAAAAAAGATTTCAACAATACAGGACACCTTTATAGAAAAATAAGCATCACAGTACATTGGATGCCTTGTGGACTCCCAATATGAATATCTGTGCTTACTACTAGTTAGCTAGTTACTACTAAGGCCAGTCACAGAACCACCTCTCAATTTCTACAGTCCTTTCCAATCTACAGTTGAACTACCACAAACCTCTCCCTTAAATAGATATGTAGAATGCAGCAGGTAAATAGGATGAGAAGTAGTTATTTCACAAAACAAACACCCCTAAAGATAATAATGAACATCTGGTTGTGCTAATGGACCAATTAATCCTTTACCCATAAAAAAGTATGAAATGAAAACTACCTTTGTGTTACCATTGACAGAAGTCCTGAACTGTGTGTGTGTGTGTCCCCTACCAAACTTAGAAAAAGTTAACAAGGCTGCTAAGTGATCGGCTGAAAAAAATAAGTGCAAACACAGTAGGTGATCTGATGAGGTTCCAGCCAGCATAGTAAGGACGTACATTTATGCCGGAGACACCATAGCAAAATGTAGCAGCCTCATTGTTTTTAGGTACGTGCTCTCTATTTTAAAGCACAAACTGTGTTTATGAAAAAGATCCCTGTTGGAACGGAGCCAGAGTAAGTAGATTTGACTTTCTCTTCTCTACATGTAAGCATGTCTGTTTTGTTGACAGATGGCTTGGCCGACTGTGTGATTATTACCAAACATCTATTACCTTTGTAAACTGAATCTCATTTGAAGACTTTCTGTAATTAAATCAGCAGTGCCTTTGCAAAGCCTTACTTTACATTAAATGAGTCCTCAGAAGATGTATGAGGTAATCAAACAGATAGTTCACAAAGATGGGGTAGCAGCGTCTCTGTGTGTGAGAGAGCTTGAGTGTGGGGAGTAAACGCTGGAGGGAACGTTTGGCAGTCTGTGCTGCCATCTAGCCAAGACCACACCACTGAATTCATCAGGGTGTGTGTGTGTGTGTGTGTGTGTGTGTGTGTGTGTGTGTGTGTGTGTGTGTGTGTGTGTGTGTGTGTGTGTGTGTGTGTGTGTGTGTGTGTGTGTGTGTGTGTGTGTGTGTTCAAATTAAGACTTAAGCTAAACATATCCCCTTTGCATACTAATTTTCCAGAATAAAACTTCAGTTAATGGTAAAGATTATGACATTTGATCAAGCCAGGAAGGCAGCTGCCAAAAGCAACAAGACTCCAAACACACAGTCCGACTTTTGCACCCAAACTCACCACCACACCAGATGCCTCCTGTACTTACGGTAGAAGACGTATTCCGTGTAGCTGGACCAAACCTTGTCATCAGTGTATTGATTGACAAAAGAAGCCGTCACGGAGGAATTACAGGCTACCATGTGGAATCCGCATTCTGACAACATGTCAAAAGCCCTCTCCAGGTGCCTGAATTTCAGGTAGAACCTGGAAGTATATCTATCTGGAGCCCGGTCGGGGTCCCTGCTCTCATTCAAACTTTCACCAAAAACTTCTTTCACTAGAGCAATCCTTCCACAAACCAAAATCCTGGGGACTCTTCTGAACTTGGCATCTGCTTGGGTTTCCCGGCCCAAGTTGCATGATCCTCTGTAGCCAACGGTAATGAAGCCCCATTTTCGATCTGAAGGTAACAGTGAAGATGGGGCACAAATTCTTGTGTCGCTGCTTTGGGAAACCTCCTCGTAGTCACTATGGCAATAGTCATCGCCGGGGCTTTGCTTGATCTCATCAGGAGTCAGAAGTTTAACCAAGTCTGGTAGCTGAAAGTACTCAGCTTCCCTCTTCAGCCTTCCTCTTTCTGGAAAGTGGTCAGGCAGGACCACCTGCTTGTCCCTGAGATAGTCCAAAATGTATCGGAAGAGGAAGCCATCCCTATCAATGAAAATCCTTCCCTTGGAATCCTTTGCCAGGTCGTTGACCGTCTCTCTCTTGGAGGTGAACATTTTCCAAAGCAGGGAGTGGGGAATTCCTATTAAAGTCGAGTGGCGAGTAAAGTATACCTGGCCACCCACATTCAGTTCTATCACCTCTGGGAAGGAATAGGCAGCTGCCCCTTGTTCTCTAGGAGGGAGGTAAGTCCTGCAGTTTCCACTCAAGGCCATGGTACTTTTAAAAAAACCGACCACAAGTTGTGGCAGAACTCGCACTCACATCCAAGGTTCTAATAAGGCTCCTATACCCATTCCCCCAAGGTTCTCTTAACACTTAAGAGAACCTTGAATGTTGGGGAGGGGGAGGGACAGAAAGAAGGCTGAGAGATTTATTTCTCAGTGGTCCAGAAATGATGATGACAACAGCTTGCCAAGTGGCTTTAACCTTAAACAGTAGATGAAGAGTGCTTACTTTCCGGATGCAATCAAAATAATCAGATCCTCCATCAAAGCCCCAAACGGCAGGATTAAGCTACGGTGATGATTATTCACAAGCCTGTTGAAGGGGAGGAAAATAAGAAATTATTATTTTCCTATGCACACCAAAATAATTTAGAGGAGTCAGAAACCCCTGAATGCTTAATTCAACACTGATTTAAAGGGATTGTTTGCCTTAGAAAATCATTTTTAAAAAAAATGTATTCTTTGTTGAGTAGTTAAATAGCCCTTGAAGGAGTTAATAAGAAAGCACTGAAACAAGCATCTAATTCAGAATATGTAAATGAGGAGATAGTAGCATCAAGTCTTACCTTGGTTACAGCTGATGCCAGTTCTTGTGAAGGGAAGCAACATTCTCTAAGCAACCCCCAAACCAGCTCCGAGGCAAAGTGAGTCTGGTGAATAACAAATCCAAAGCAGGAAAGGGACTAGGAAGGTAAGTGAAGTCCATCTGGCAAGATCCATACAGCACTTAAGAGTTAAACCCAAGCATCGGAAAGTTAAGCAGAATCAGCAACGAAGAGAAAGAGAGCTAAGTAGCAATGAGAAAAGGCAAAAACAGCATAAATCCCAGTCAGGATCCTTTAGGAGAGATTTTTCAGGAGAAGGACCTCGGTTCAGATGACTTGCAGAAAGCCCAGATTTTGAGAACAGCACGGACATCTTTCAGGGGCATCCCACTGTGGTACCCTCTCCATCAGCAAGGACAGAGAGCCTCCCATCTTCCCAGCCAGCTTCAGAGAGTACAAGGTTGCAGCAGCTGTTTGAAAGGAAGCCCAGGGAAGCTGCTTGTTCTGCTTTCACTACCCAAGCTACTGCTCTGGTTGCTGAGCTGGGTGGTTCCACAGTTCCCAGTGCAGTTCAGATGCTGTTGTTTCAGCAGTGCAGGGAAGAAACCATCCAGGGAAATGACTATTACATCATCTTAAAGGAATATGGCTTTGAGAAAGCTGAGCAACCTGGAGGGGGTGGGACTCCCTAGTTCATTTCCCCCCCTTTACATTTTTCCCCCCACGAGTTGCAGAAGGAGAAACACTGACAAGGAGAGCTATTTCCAAATCAACCAACAATTCTCCAGGATGAAAGGGCCAGTTCCAGATTTTGCCTCTTCTTGCAGACCTCTATAATTTGTGCCTGCACTAAGTCCTTTCCTATTCTAAAACACAGATTTCTCTCTCTCCTGTTGCATGAACATTTTAATGGCACGGATACATTGCATCCCTCTGCAGTACTGTACTATACTATGCAAAAAAGAAACCTTATGGCTTTATACTGTTTCCCTAAAGGCACAGAGAACAAATTGAACTATTATAAACATGTACTTGAAGTGTTGATTTTTCTCCCCTCCCTTCCCCACCCACATAGGAAAATGTCAGCTGTTTCACACTCAATTAACTCATAATGATCTAGCAAGCCTCTAAAATAAAAGTAGCCAAATATACATAAATATGCGTGCAAGCAAATTCGTATGCACTCACACATTATTATCCTGGCAAGAATGGATTTGCAACCAAACGTTTGCTCTGTGTGTGTGTGTGTGTGTGTGTGTGTGTGTGTGAGAGAGAGAGAGAGAGAGAGAGAGAGAGAGAGAGAGAGAGAGAGGGGGGGGGAAAGAAATAGAAAGGACTGTTCTGCTGTGATGGTCATGTTGTTTGAAAAAGTTAGATGAGAAGCCAAATTATGACTTCTCTGAAATTAATACCATAATTTCACTGTGAGAAATTCTAAGTCTTAAACCATGCCTTTAAAAACAGTAGTGGCTTTACCACCTTAACAAACTGAAACAATACAGTAACTATAACTAACAAGACGACTCAAGATTTTATAAAGCCCCTTTTCCAAGAATGAACTCAGCTAATTCTATGATTGCTGATGAAGTCATGAGGGTGAAGCCGCAGTTCATTCACAGAACAAAATAATCTCCTCCTCACAGTGCCTCTCTGGCTCTGATCCTAGAATACCTAAGATGGGCTATATGACTTGCTTAAATACTTTAGAATTTTTTTGTTTTCTTTTTTTTAAAATAGACACGTTTTCCAAGCAGTTTTCAAAATTTGCCCTTGACACATGTTCAATACACAGATAAAACGAGATCAGACAATTGATACTATGGTTGAAAGTGTTTGCATGAGGTCCAGCAAATATTGCAACAAATGGGTATTTTCAACCGTGTGTGTGTGTGTGTGTGTGTGTGTGTGTGTGTTAGAAGAAGGTATTGCGCTGCAGGGGACTTGGATTTTTCAACCTGGCAAGCAGACCATTCAAATCAAGTTTCTAAGCTTTACAATTGTAATACAATCTTTCAAGACACAAGATGCCTAGATTAATTGCACTAGGCCTTGTGTCACCGTACAGCTAAGGATTTTCTGGCCATTCTGCACACTCAATATCTTAATGCACTTTGACTTTGTTTCTTGTATTTAACTAAAGTCCTGCTCTAACTACAACATTCACCTGATGTAGTCTCAATCATTTTGCTCCAGCAAAATCCAAAGTTATACAGTAACAAGTGTCATTTTGCATGTTACAGCACCACCTAATGGCTCTATGATACAATGTCAAAGCTCTTAAGGACCCCGAGACTACAAGGGCTGCTTCATTTTCATGCAGAAAAAAAATGTACTGATAAATGCAATTAAGATGTATTTATTTAGTCACATGAACATATGATGGAAATCTTACCACTGCACATACACATAGTAAAATAGACATGCGTGTGTTTGTCTTTTTTAATCAACACTTTAATTATGCAAAAAAAATCCTTAAAAAGGTACATCATTACTTAAAATATTACACTGTCATGGTGTTGCACATGATGACATATACCAGGGGTGGCCAAACTGTGGCTCCTGAGCCACATGTGGCTCTTTGACATATATTGTGTGGCTCTTGGAAATATGTTGGTTGAGCTACTTTTTGCATCACAATTAATATAAAAGGTAAATAAGAAATTTTCAAGCTTTATAATTATTTACCAGGTATAAACTGAGAGTCCACTGGATTAAAACATAAGTTTAAATGCTCATGGTGAGTAAATATAAGAATTTAAATGCTTCTTAAATATTGCGGCTCTCGAACATCTGAAGTTTATCGTACGTAGCTCTTACATTAAGCAAGTTTGGCCACCCCTTATACAGTACACTTTTTTCTATATTGAGGTGATGCCTGCTTAATAAAAGAAGCATGTGTGAAGGAGCCCGATGGTTTCACAAACCATCCTGGCAGCAGGTGCTGCTTTCAAAGAGGCAGCAGCACAACTGTACATTTTTATGGGTCTCATGCGGTACAATTCAGTTTGGTATAATAATGTTAAGAGAGGGCTTAGTTATCACAGCATATTTTGTTGTGTTCTAACAAAATACTTATGTGCTCATCTAGCAATTGTTAGGATCAGGCCAGGAAAAAAAGTACTTGCGCTGAAAAGTACTGTTCTTTTCAAAACAGATATAAAAAATATTTGGAAGACCTAGTTCGAGAAAGCCAACCATTATGGAGCCTGACTCTCTTTTGTTTAAACCCGATTCCATGCAGGCTCCCACTTAAACCTATTTTAGTTCAACAAATCATTAAGCATTGTTAATGTACAAATGTATTGCCTGAATTCCTGACACAGCATTGGAGGTGATGTGCAATGCAAACGTTTTGGCAATAAAAATAGAACTATCGTAGGATCAATACAATCAAAACACAGAAATAAAAAGACAGCATCGGGGAATATTCTATCAATCAACCATCTGAATTAAAGAAAAAAAAACCACAAATACAAACCAACCCCCAAACCTACAGCAGCCAAGCAAACAGAAAAGTCTTCATCTGTTACTGAAAAGTGTACGGAAAATGGGCGGAATTTCTTTGGAGAGAGTTGCCCTGGCCCAGCTAGGGAATATAAACATGGAAGTTGAGTTCCAAGTGTATACTGCTTGCTAGAACGATGGAGGGAGGGAGTGCCTAGGAGGGCACTGAGAACAATCAACAAGCACAGGAGAGACTAAGGGCCCAATCCTATTCAACTTTCCAGTGCCGATGCAGCCCCGAGGTAAGGGAACAAACATTCCCTTACCTTGAAGAGTCATCCGTAACACACACACACACACACACACACACACACACACACACACACACCCCGATGCATACCCATCTGGAACAACTGCATCAGTGCTGGAAAGTTGGATAGGATTGGGCCCTAAGCCTGCAAATCCTCCCCTGTAAGTACCCTTTAAAAAAGAGACATTTTGCAGGGCACACCACAAGATATTGGCAGAGACAGTGAAGATATTACTTACATTATTTATTTTAAGTTAAGGCAGGCCGGACTTGGAGCACACGCCACTCACTTTCACACACAATCCACACGCGCACTCACTCACTCGACTCAGCTCAGCTGTTCAGCAGTCTGCAGTGGCAGCGGCGGCGGCAGCAGCAACAGCGATGACAGGCTCTGACAACCATATCAATTCAAACGAACAACGACGACGGTCCTCCTGGACTCTGGCGATCAGATGCACAAACTGAAAAGGATGAGACGAGTCAGACCGAATAGCCCAAGCAAGAGGAAGTCAGACTGAATAACCCAAGCAAGAGGTGGGAAACTGGCTGCCTTTTTTCCCTCCACCTCTTCAAATTAACCAATCAGTTTATGATATTTTTAAAAAAACACGATGAGGGGCCGGACTGAAAAAAAGTCACATAATGTTTGTGTGGAAAGTTGCAGTATTCTGTGCAAGTGGCCATATTTTTCTTTTCCAGGTGCAGACTTTTATTTATTTTTTTGCCGGGACTGATGGGGCCAGCCGGGACGCGTCTTCGATACTGGGACTGTCCCAACGAAGCCCAGGACTCTGGTAAGCCAGTGCAGAATATACTGGCCATGAAAGCCTAGGTAGTCAATATTCATGTCCAGGCCTGCCCGGACAAGCCTGTTTGACAGGCGACTCAACTCCTTTTACCCACTTTGCAGGTGAACGGGCTCCCCTTTCTCTTCAGGCTGCCGTGGCCACCAACAAGGTGGGGGCTACCTCCAACCAGGCTGCATCAGGGGAAACATCCAACTCAGCCCCAAAGGAACCTGAGTGGCCGTCTCCCGCTGATCGGACCATGGCTGAAGCCACCAACTCACCCGTCCGAGACGCGGGGGGCATCGCAGCAACACTTACCCTGACGTCCTCGAGTCCCATCGTTGAGGCCTCTCCGCCGGTGTTGCCCCCAGCCGGTCGGGAGACAAGCACACTGTGGACTGGGACCGACGGAGCTGCGTCACACCATGGTGGAGCAGCGAGAGCTGCTGCTCACGGACTGCTGGGAGCAGGCGCCACGGGAGCTGGGCACGGCGGTCAGCGTGCAAGGTCCTCACGCCCACCACAGGAGCCTATCCAGAGTCCCGTGGAGTCAGAAGGCCCCACAGATCACAGAGGCTCTAAGCCAGGCTAGTGGTTGCAGGATCAACCTCAGTGATCCTAGGAATCATAAGCAGGAGCAGGTGTCAAGGGAGTGGGGGCGGAGTCTACAAGGACAGATCATGAGACAAAGGCAGGAACGGCAGGGTCCCTCAAGACCAAAGGCTATATAAACACTGTCTTGGCCAGTGATGAGGAGGGTGGAGGAGTAGGCTCTGGGTGTGACTGAGGCCCCGAGTCATTACTTCCAGTGAAGCCACATCAGGAGAAGAGTGAGGGTGCCTGGAACTCCCTTCCCTGATAACGTCTGAGGTCTCATCAGCGAGACCCTTGGGGGAGAAGACTGGATAAGACCTCATGGCCCCAGACGTAGTAGGTCCGAATACTGACCTAGCCTTAGCCACCCCCTTTCTGGGGTCCCCTGAACATGCACCCCAACATTCATATTGTCTGAATCAATAAATCAATAAATCAACCAGGTAAGTCTACATAGGATTGGATGCTAAATCTCACTTGTTTCACTGAATTCAGTAAGTTAGTCAAGCCAAACTTCTCCCACTGCTTCCAAAATGTGTGTTGTTGTTTTTAAAGAAAAGGTATTGAAGTTGATATTCTATGGAATTCTGTCTATTCTGAATCTCTAAATGACAACTCATCTTTCTCTTTCAGTTGAAGTTCTTCAAGGGTCCTGTCCCCTTTAACTCCTTCCACTTAGTTCTATTATGTATTTGCTCTATTATCTCTTTGACACCAACTACCTGAATCTTTATTTTTCTTCTTCTGACCTACATCTGTTTGTCTTGTTGAATTGGATGTCTTCTCTTTGTCAGGCAAGAAGCAGCATTGGGGGGTGGGGGCAGACTTTCAGGAAAATGAGACTAGAGATTTAAAACACACGCACAGGAGATCACACTCAGGGCTCTCCCACATCACGTCTAGTTTGTCCCTAATAGACTTTTCTTAATCTAAACTTTAAAGCTGCTTCATTTGTTGGGCACTTCCATCCTTACTCTTTGGCCTCCCTTAATAATTTTCACCTTTGTAAATGGTTAAACACTTCCTGAAAATCTCTTTTCTCTATTAACCATTACTGTATTTATCGGCATAGAACACACACTTTTTTGTCTTAAATGTTGACCCAAAATAGTAGGGTGCGTGTTCTATGCTGATGCTGCAAAACTGAGCCTTCAAAATCTCCCCCGGGATTTTTAGAGCCCCATAGATCCCCCTCTTTCTGCCTGAAGGCAAGAAGGAGCTAGCAGCACTTCTAGCACAACTAGCTAGCAGCTAGTTTGTTGGGAGTTAATTTATTCACGCACCTCCGAAGCTCCTTTAGAGAGGAGGAGGTAATCTGAGCTGCCCTGCTTTGCTATCTCTTTGTTTTCCCCTTTGCCTTCGAAGTATTTTGTTTATCTCTGCAAGTTCGTGGGAGGGGGAGGGAATGGCGGTGATGGGCGTCTGCCCGTCGCCCGGTTTGCCTCCAGCCCCACCCACGGGGAGTGAGGCAGCAGGCTGGCCGGGATTTGGCCGGGGGGACTGGGGAGGCGGGACGTGCAGAGGCTCTTCGGCGTGCGCGTCCCGCTCCTCCTCAGTTCTCTGCCGGACGCCGATCGGGGGAGACGTCCACGGGGGAGTGGAGCCTTGGGGGTGCATTTTCGGCCACGTGGCTCGGTGGGCCCTTGGGATTTCGTCCCGCGCACGTCTCCCTCGAGCCCGGCTGGCAGTGTTGGGGATTGGATTGGTGGTGTCGGCGGTCGCAGAGTGCCCTTGGGGAGCGGGCATGTGGTAGCCTCACGTTTTCAGCGCTTGCCTGCTGCTTGGGCTGTCGGCTCGAGGTGTGGGGGCGTTCCTGGTGATTCAGAGACGTCGCTCGCTAGCAGCGTGGGACTCCAGCAGCTTGGCTAGCTGCTGGCAACGTTATCCTTTTTGTGCAACGCTAGTTACATTGTTACTATGCCTAAAAGAGCCCAGAAGACTGGGGACAAAGCTCCCAAGAGGCCTGCTCCCACCCGGCTGGCCCCTCCCTCCTCAGATGAGGAGGACAACGCAGGCCAAATACGGGCCTTGGTCGCTCGAATTGAAGCCCTTGAAAGGGAAAAGGAGCAAAGGGAGGCCGTTTTAGGGGATGGTGGGGAGGCCTCATCCGGCCCTCCAGCCCAGCGCCAATTTATGTGGCCTGGGCGGGGTAATCGCCTAAAATTATTGTCTTCTAGGATGGATACATTGGAAAGCAAAAAGGGGAAGGCTGCTGCGCCTCATGCGCTGGATTCCAACAAGGGGAAGACTGATGTCTCCAGACAGACGGAGCAAGATGGGGGATGCCGTTGCACCTAGTGGGGTGCCCCCCGTTTTAGAGGTTGACTCGTCAGGTGAGCAGTCCGCAGCGCAGGCTGGTGTTGCTGATGTTTGGGAGAGTAATGGTGACTCCAGGGGAGCGGGGGCTCCTTGGTATCCTCCTTTTCAGTATTGGACGGGCTGGGGGTGCCCTCCCACGAGTCTGGCTCCCTCGGGTGGGGTGGCCACGCCCGCGGATGGGTGGCCCCAGGGGTCGGCGGCGGTGTCCCGTGGCACCGTGCGGCACTACACTTCGGGGCGGCTATGCATGGGGCCGTGGCAGGCTTACAGTTTTTATCCCGCCAAGCTGTCCATGTATGGTGCGGCTTTACAGGGGGCTTCCCCATGGGGGCAGGTAATCAGGCACACTGGGGCGGGGCGGCTGAAAGGCCATGCTCATCCTATGGAGACCTGGTGCTCCCATTGGGGGAGCATCTCACATTGTAAGTGAAAGAAAAGTTATGGAGGGGGGAGATTGTAGACATATTCAGCCTCCTCCAAGCCGAGCCCGAGCCAGTCCCGAGGGTGGGTTAACCTGCCCGGGATCAAGAACTCGTGAAAAGGAGGCGAATAGAGAAGAATTGGACCAACTGGCTGAACGGCTTTTTGGTTTACTTTGCTGTGCTGTTGCAGACGCATCCGGCTTAGGCGCCGGCTTTAGTTAAGTATATGGACATAGTGCATAAGGCCTACCGGGATTATACCGGCCCTGTGTGGTTGGCTTATGATGAGCACTTTCGTTTACGTGCGGCGCACGACCCCGTCTTTGGCGGGTTCCACAATGGGAATTGTGGGTTCAAATTGTAGTACCTTCCCGGCCGATGCTCGGCGATCGGGCCAATAGCGGGCATTTGATTGCTAGGAACACGGGTAGTCAGGCAAAAGGGGGAGGGGCACACAGGGGGTTCAACCCCCCCATGTGTGCTACGAGTTTAACTCTACGGGGAAATGTGGGAAGTCCGGGTGCCCCTTTGTCCACGGCTGTAGCCTTTGCGGGGGGAAGCATTCCGTTTCAGCCTGCCGGAAAATGGGATGGTTTAAGCAAGGCAGAGGTCAAGGAGGGCAAGGTAAGAAAGGTGGTGGGCCCCCAGCCCAATCTCAGTCTGGAAAAGCTCCCTCCCCAATTAGGCTTGGCGTGCTAGCGGACTATGTGCGGCATTATCCCTCCAGGGAGGATGCGCGTTATTTATTAGATGGTTTTCGTTATGGTTTTAGGATCCCGGCTCCGCCCCCGTCCTGCCCCCGGGGCTCCTGGAACTTGCGTTCCGTGGTTGGTTTGGAAGAGGTGGTGGAGCGTAAGATTGCGAAGGAGGTCGGCTTGGGGCGGGTGGCCGGCCCTTTTCGGGTCCCTCCTCTTCCAAACCTGATCGTGTCGCCCCTAGGTGTCGTTCCGAAGAAACAAGCAGGGAAATTCCGCCTTATTCACCATTTATCCTTTCAAAAGGGCCTTTCAGTCAACGACAGTATCCCGCACCACCTTTGTTCAGTTCATTACACGTCCTTGGATAAAGCCATTAGGATGGTCAGGGCGCAAGGTCCGGGCGCGCTTATGGGAAAGGCCGACATTGAGGCGGCCTTTTGGCTGCTCCCGGTTCATCCATCGGATTTTCCCTTGTTGGGTTTTTATTTTGATGGCGCGTACTATGTCGACAATGCCCTCCCGATGGGCTGTTCGATTTCGTGTGCGGCATTTGAAAAATTTAGCTCCTTTTTGCAGTGGGCAGTGCAGCAGTGGTCAGGGATGAGTTCCGTGGCTCATTATTTAGATGATTTTCTTTTTGTAGGCCCTGCCAGTTGGGAGCGGGGTGCTTTCCTCGTGGAGACTTTTCGTGTCATTTGCGCAGAGCTTGGCGTGCCGCTAGCACATGAAAAAACGGAGGGCCCAAATACACGTCTCACTTTCCTCGGGATAGAGCTGGATTCGCAGGCGGCATCCATCAGGCTGCCAGCTGACAAGCTTAGCAAGCTGTGCGGCCTGCTGGAGGAAGGGGTCAGGGCCAAGAAGCTCACCCTGCGGCAGCTTCAGGGGCTCATCGGGCACCTGAACTTTGGTGACACGGAGGCATGCTTTTCTGCGAAGGCTTTGCGACGCTCTGGCTGGCCTCAGGCTCCCGCACCACAGGGTTCAGGTGCCGACGGCAATGCGCAGCGACATGAGCATGTGGCTACACTTCTTGCGGCACTTCAATGGGTTATCCTTTTGGAGGTCGGAGCAGTTGTTGGAGGCTGAGTTACAGGTGCACTCGGACGCGGCCAGGGGTTATCGTTTTGGTGTCTTTTTTTTAGGGGTCGCTGGTGTGCTGAGCCGTGGTCTGAGGACTGGGTAAGGCTGGGTATTACGAGGGACCTCACTTTCTTGGAGCTGTTCCCTTTGATAGTCGCGGTGCACCTGTGGGCAGGGGACTTTCGTAATTCTACCGTATGCTTCTGGTGTGACAATCTGGCCGTAGTGCAGGTCGTTAACCAGCAGACGTCTCGGTCCCCCAGAGTCATGCGGCTGGTCAGGGCCTTTGTTTTGCAGTCCTTAAGGCTGAACTTTCTATTTATTGCAAAGCATGTTCCTGGCCTGCAGAACAACTTAGCCGATGCTCTTTCTCGGTTTCAGATGCAGCGTTTCCGATGCCTGGCACCGTCAGCCCTGGATGGATGCAGACCCCATGCCCCTATGGCTCTGGAGCCTTGGCTCATCAGAGCCCAGGGTGCCATATGGTCTTCCCTAGCTGCGCATACTCGTCAAAGCTACAAGGCCAAGGCGAGTGACTTTGACCTTTTCAGGGGTGTTGTGGGGTTACCAGTAGTTTGGCCTATTCCAACGGAGCACATCATGCAGTTTTTACTCCACCTGCAGGATGCTGGCTAGCGGCCAGGTCTATAGTGGTGTATTTGTCTGCGCTGGCATTTTCTTTGAAGGCAAAGGGTTTTGATAATCCCACGGGGGATTTTCGGGTCCGTCGAATGCTTGAAGGGTTCAGGCGAGCCTGTCCTCCCCAGCGGGATCGGAGAAAGCCCATCACGGCGCCTATGCTGCATGGCTTCTGCCTGGCTTTCCGGAGCCTTTGTTTTTCTGCTAGGGAGGCTGTTCTGTTTAAGGCTGCAACTCTCACGTTGTTTTGGGGGGCCTTCCGCCCCAGCGAGGTTCTTGCATCTTCAGTATATGAAGGAGGGGTAAGTGTCGTTCAATTCCAGGATGTAAGTATTGAGGCTGGGCACGCAGTCCTGTTACTGAGAAAATCCAAAACTGATCAGAGGGGCGTGGGACAGCGGGTCAGATTGGCACAGGCAAGGAACCCAATTATTTGCCCCGTTAGGGCCCTGCAGGAATTAATCCAGGGTAGGCCGCAGCTCACGGGTCCGCTGTATGTTCATTTTGATGGCACCCCCCCCTAACAATTCATCAATTCAGGGCTGTCTTTTACTAGAGCTTAGAATGGATGGGTGTCCGGTGGGAATTCTATTCCCTTCACTCATTCTGGATAGGGGTGGCCTCGGCGGCTGCCAAAGCTAGTTTCTCTGCGGATGCCATCAGACGCATTGGACGTTGGAGGTCGGGTGCGTTTAAATACTATATCCGCTAGGGCGGTGGTAAGTAGGCATTCTGGGGCTGTGGCTCTGGTTTGCTGGAACAGCCCACAAGTATGAGTGACCTTGTGGGCGGTACCCAAGCGTGTTGTTCAGTTTTGAGCATTGCCACTTGGTGGCAGGTGGCTACCTTGCGAGGCCCACCAGTTGTGTTATGGTGTTATGACGTTACATGGTCTGACTGTTTGTTTTCTTATTGGCAGGTCGCCCCGGGCTTGCTCCCGCCAGTGTCCTCATTTGCGGCCACTCGATTATCTTCTGGGCACGGAAGAGTGCGGCCTCCTGTGGACTCGGCTCCCAGCTCGGGTTGGGGGATGTGGCCGAAGTTTCCTGGGTGGCCAAGCGGGGCATGCTCTGGGGGCAGTTGATGCCTCTTCTCCTGGAGTTCCTGCGCAGCAACCCCCCTCCTCAGGTATTGGGCCTTCACTTAGGTGAGAATGACCTGGGTCAGAGGATCACGCTGTCCTTGAGGCTCCAGGCCCATAGGGACTTGCATCAGATCAGGCACATGTGCCCGGGGATTGTCTAGCTGGCTCCCACGGAGGATTCGGCATCACGCCAAACATATCTGTAAAATTGATATTGCTCGGAAAAAGACCTCGGCTTATCTGGGGAGGGCGGTTGCCGCGCTCGGTGGGGCGGTCATCTTGCACCCAAGGATTGGTTGCAGGCTGCCCCACTTGTTTAGGGGTGATGGCGTGCATCTCTCGCCAGAGGGTGTGGAGTTGTTCCTTTTCGACTTGCAACAGGGCCTTGGGAACCTTTTGGCTCCTGGTGGGGCGGGGTTGGACAAGCGCTAGGCTGTCTGCCCCTTGTGGCAGGTACCATGTGGGCATGGTTAGGTAGGTCAGTGTTTGGCGTACACCTGAGACAGCAAGGTCGCTATGGAAGCCAGGACCGGCCCGTTGAGGCAGGCTGGCAACCTTAGCTGACTGGTGGGGTACTGGGGCAGCCCGGGGCAACCTGGGGCTCTGCCCAGCCAGCTGTCTCAACCTTCGGGTTGATGAGGATAGGTTCGCTTGGAGAGCTCCGAGCATCAACCTGGAGCCAGGTGTGATGCCCGTGGATCATCCAGATCACCTTGGGGAGGTCGGCAGCTAGGCTGTCTTTCCCCACTCTAGTGCCTGCACGGTTTGGGGTGGTTAAGAAGGCCCAACTGTTTTAGTTTGAGTTATGTTTACTAATTAATAAGTGGCCCATAAAATTCCAGCCTGTTGTCTTGCCTCGTTATTTGGGGGGTACGGCTCTCAGCAGGCACTGTGTTTGGTTTAGTTTCAATTTTGTTTATCTCTGCAAGTTCCCGGAGGGGGAGGGAACGGGAAATGCTCTCGCACTGTCTGCTGTTGCTTCAGAAATAAACTGGCATTTTCCCACAGTAAGTTTCTTTTTGCCATGCAGTTCAAATTTTCTTTTTGCAATCCCCCTTCTGTCTCTCTAATTTCTGCATGGTGTTTTTCCAAAATTCTGTTTGTTTGGTGTTTCTTTTTGCACTCCTTTCCTCTCCTCTGTTACCCTGAACAGAGGGGGCAGACATCTTTCTCTCTTTTTTTCTCTCCCCACTGTGCCTTTGATAGTTGTAGCTTGGATTTGCACCTTTATTCTCCCCTCTCCTTGTGTCTGCACCTTTTCTTTGTTTTTTGCACCCCTTTCCTCTCCTCTGCAACCACTGGCGTCACTGCAGGGGGGGCGGAGCTCTACGTTCCTCCGTGATCGGAGCCTCCGTTACACGGAGGAACGAAGCGCCCCGCCCCTGCACCTTCCGACCGTCAAAGCAGTGAAAACAATGCACAGGGAGCTGCGCGTTGTTTTCACTGCTTTGACTGGATCGGAAGGCGCGGGGGCGGGGTGCTTCGTTCCTCTGTGTAACGGAGGCTCCGATCACGGAGGAACGTAGAGCTCCGGCCCCCCCTGCAGTGACGCCAGTGTCTGCAACCCTGAACACAGAGGGGGCAGACACCTTTTTCTCAGAATTGGAACTCTGATCCCCCTTCACTCTCCCTGGGTGTTCTGGCTCAACAAGTGGATGCAGGGTGACTGAATGGGGGAAAGGAGCTGTGGTGGGAGGGGTTGGGGCGCAAGGACATCGTTCTTGTACCATGCAGGCTTTTAAAAAATTTCTTTCTATTCAGCCCTGGTTACCACTGAAAGGACATTTAGGGTATATGAGAGTGAGTGAGTGAATGTGTCTGTCTCTTGCAAAATGAGTCGTGTGACACTTAAAGACCCACAGGTTTATTGTGGCACAAGCAGTTGTGAATCAGATGCTGCTACAGAGAAGGAAACCCCTTTGTGTGGCAGCCCCTTCTTTGCTTCTGGCGTTAAAGAACTCCCTTCTTCGCTTATGCGGTTAAATAACCCCCTTCTTTGCTTTTTCTTTCATATTGGTACTTGGTATTTACCTTTATAAGTGGTATAAATGGAAAGTAAAAAAAATCAGAGTTTTTATTTTGCTTCAGAGTCATTTATTTCCAATTTAAGTTTTTTCCCTCAAACTTCACAGTTAAAATTAGGGTGCGTGTTCTATTCCGGTGCGTGTTGTAAGCCGATAAATACGGTAATCTCTGCCTCTTTTCATTCTCTATTACCTTTTCCCTTCCAAATTGTCTTATATAAAAAACACTATAAGCCTATAGGTGTTTGTTCTCTCTAACTTAATTTCTGTACAGTGTCTAGTGTTGAGGCACTTTATAAATAATTTATAAAAATAAATGGTATATGATGCAACTCTCAAAGTTCAATGAAATCAGTTTTTAAAAAGGCACCAGCCCAGTGCTCAGAATGGCTACCAGTGGTGGTGGAAGAGGGGGCGGGGGCGGAGTGCCCCCGGGCAGCATGCGGGGGGCGACTCACCGGTGCTGGTGGCGATGAAATGGCGGAGGCGGCAGAACAGGCCGCAGAGAGCCTCGGAAGACATCCGCAGCCTCAGAGAGGCGTTTCTTTGTGCCCCCCTCCTGCCTGCCTGAGTCCCAATGAACCTCTTCGGCCGGCTGATGTCACTCTGAGGCGGGGCGAGTGAAGTCTGCTCCGTTGGTGACGTCATGGGGGGGGCGGGACAGCTATGCCAGATGGCTACTAGTCTGAATAGGAGAAAACAGAAATTCTACTGAAGGCCTCAGGCTCCCCATTACAGTGCACTGAAGATACAGGCACTCTTTACATGCTCAGAGGCACCCTTTCTTAAGTGTATGTGTATATTCCCAAAATGAGCCCTAAAGTGGATTTCCATGCTTATGTTGAGCAGCAGCTAAGCCAGGAGCGCACAGAGTGGGGTTGGGATGCTGCCCTCCCGCCGTTGGCAGGCCTGGGGTACCTACCTGTTAGAGGGCACTGATGTCGTCTGTGTTAGTCCTATTCATGGCAAGAGAAACATCAAAGAACGGGAGGGAGATCATTTCTTTTCACTGGTCATGCATGTCCCACCCCAGTTGCACGAGAGAAAGCTCCTTCGGGTAGCATCGTTCCAAGATGAAAAAAAAGATCCTTATACTGCCTGGCAGTCTGCAAGGGGGGGGGGGGTTGTCCTAGCAAATAGAGTGGGGAACTAATCTAGAGGTGGGTCAAAAAGCAGCAAAGGAGGAAGGAGAGAGATCCTAATAATTAATCAACCAAACAAACATAGCAGCTGCCTCCTCTTCCTCTGGCTTAAACAAGGGAGACATCTCTACAGCTCAGTCAACAGCAAGCAACTTACTTATGCCTCTTCCACCTCTCTTAATCACAGAGTGAGAAATGAAAGACTTTAAAGCAGGATCTGCTCAGTTTTTACCATTTTCATTTGCAGGTCTTGCAAAGTGCTGGAGACAGCATCCCATTTCTCCTTAAATCCTGAGACATTGCAGGTTTGCAAATTGGTAAAATATTTTCTTGCTGTTGAATGTTTTTAAGAAAGCAAACACAAAACAAAAAGGATCTTTCAAAGGCAGAGAAGTAACCTTTGCTTCAGTTTGAAATTCCCTGCAGCTTGAGGCTCCCTCCAAAGTACCAGTACTTAGCTTAACCATTGAGGTGTTAATGGCCTGAAATTCTGTTCTTTGACTAAGATAAGCATGGCTCTGCTCACTTCTCTTAAACAAAATGTGGAAGAGCTGACCGCAAACCTGAAGTCTTTTGAAGTGGGCTTTGAGTGACCCGATGTGAAGAGGCAGCTTTTCTGGGTCTTTGTTTTTGCCTAAATTTCTCTCTTGCAAGCAAGAATATACGGTAATTAAAAGACTAACGCGATGCTCCTGGCTGCTTTCCAAGACGTACTTGGGCGTCTCGACTCTGCCTTAGGCCATAACCCTCAGGCTCCATAATGTTACATGGATGAACAAGCCACTTAGATTTGGGCACTGTTGATTTATGTCCATTTTACAGTCATGTGACTATTGTTTGTGTAAATGAACCTATATATTTAATTTCAGAATTTGTGCCTGACCTAGGAGAAAATTCTTACAAGTCCAGTCAAGCTTCTACTCTAAGTGTGCAATAATTCTTTACTAACAGCCCAATCCGACTTAACTTTTTTAGGTCCGCCGGCCTAATTTAGGCTGTATCCAATGCACCCAGGTATGCTGTATCCCAAGGGTTTAGGGCCGCCAGCGTACCTAAGCACCTTCAGAAGCCAAAGAAACAAGCAACACTTACCTGGGGAGGCTCTGCTGGCACAGCGTCCGTCGAGGAGTCTGTCCCACGCATGCGCCACAACCGTATCGTGACTCTCTCTGCACGACCACAGCTGCCAAGAGGACCACAGCGTCCGTCGTGACCTGGTTGCCAGGGGCCAGGATGCAGGCGTCGTCAGCCGGCCCGCATCCGTAGTGACCCCGGTCACCAGGGGCCAGACTGCTACCATTGCGCCTGTGCCAAAGCCCACAGGATGCCCTGTGCAACAGCCACCTGCAGCGTAGAGTCCAATGACGGACAGAGACTGTGGAGATGTTTCAACATGTTGTTTCTGTTCATTATTATAATTACAATAACTATTTACAAATGGCCAAACAACTCTGGCTCAGAGTCCCCAGACCCCAACATGGGGCAAGGTGTTGGCCAGTTCGCGTTGGAATGGCGGCTGTCGCACGGCAATGATGTCATCCCGGTGACCGGCTGCAAACCGGTCTTGTTTCTCAATTTAGTCGGCCTAGCACACTTCATTTTTCCCCATCTCTGACAGTTTTGAAAACTGGCAGAGAAACTCTGGGTTCTTGAAGTCTGACAAGAAAGAGTATAATAAGCAATCTGCTGAAACAACAAGCTGTCCCCTGATTCAGAGGTATGATTTACAAGTGCTTAACAGCTCATCTACTTAAATTCAGCCCCTGTGAATGAGAAATCCTAAATCAGAGGTTCCCAACCTGTGGTACGCGTACCCCTTGGGAAAGACCTCCTCTCCAAAGATTAGGATGCCAAAGAAGGTTCAGAAAAAAGACGGTAGAGCTCCAAAGCGCCCCCCCACCTCCCCTTCCTCATATGATACTGCAGAGTGGAATTCCATGGTGGTATGCCTTGAGGCACTCAAGAAGGCGGCTAGGGAAACAGGTTTTGCTGCTGGGGGGAGGCTTCGGGAGCCATGCCAGGGCTCAGGAGGTCATCCAGGAAGGGACATGGTGCCAAAATGTGCTCCTTCTCCACTAGGCAGGCTGCACTTGAAAGGTTCCCATAGGCTCCTTCTGAAAACATCACAGAGGCCACTTTGACAGCCCAGGTGTCAGATGGATCCCATACCTGCACCAGGGGCCAATGATTGCCAATTTCTTCTCCAGGTTTTTTTTTCCATTTGTGCTGAGCTCGGGGTTCCAATCCTGGGTCACCTTAATTTCGTGTGCAGGGTTGTCGCGCCTGGTCATGCTTTTCTTAGGTGTCTCTGTGATGCCTTAGCTGGGTCTCAGCTCCCTCATCATAGGCTCAGCATTTCCAGGTCAATGCGCGACAACAGGCACCCATGGCTGGAATTCTTGGTTAATTACAATGGGGTTTCATTTTGGAGAGAGGACAAGCTACTGGAAGCTGACCTTCAGGTTCACTCTGATGCTGTGGGGGGCCTTTGGTTTCAGAATTTTCTTCTGGAGTCGGTGGAGCTCTGTGACATGGCCGCCTGAATGGGTATCCACAGGCATTACAGTGGACCTTTAACTGTAACCAAGAATGAGCACATCTGCTGCAAACTGGGCATTAAAGAATGTATCCTGAAGCAAGACTTGAAGGGTTTGGAGGGGTGTTGAGGTCTGAAGGACTGGAAATCCTCAGGTCTTGTCCATAAGATAAAAGTGCTGACTCACTTCTTTGCAAAATGCATGTTGTTCTGTTCTGTTTCTAATTACCAAATATCTACAGCTGAGTTTGGGTGTGCACCTAAGAGCTAAACAGCACTCCTCTCTGATTGGTGCTGAAAAGATCCCTGGTGTATAAAAGCAGGCATACAGGCTCACCTTAGGGAGAGGAAGGGAGAACATAGGGGGAAATAGAGTCTGGTATGAAACTATGGTGGAGACCTCTGCATTCTGGCTAATTTGCTGTAAGTCACTGTATATATCCCTGCACAATATATTTGGATGGTGGATGGAATCCTGCTTAGTGTTGGAGTGTTTATTTGTTCCTGTGACAAGCCATTATCTCTGGAGAAAACAGCCTTGAGCATCGGTTGCTTTGGACTTTTTTGCTGCGCAGGCTACGAGTGATCACGCAAAGGAAGTCTCTTGCTCACCACTCGTTAACACTTTTGCATCGGCGCAGCCTCTATCGCGGCTGCGCTAGGTTTTCCTCCCGCATTTATACAGAGGATTGGTCATTAGCGATCACAGACCTTCCGGAGTTATGTTGGTAAGTATTAGTTCGCCCATTGCGCTGCTGTCAGGGCGGGGTTCAGGACTGGGCCTCGCCTCTGTGGTGGCTCGGGGGGGGGGAGGCAGGGCCAAACGTGCCTTGCAACCCTCCCAGTTACTAGAGCCGGTGTGATGGTTCATGTTATTTGGCCTCTGCCATCGGTTATTTAAAGGCTTACCCAGGTTGGGCTAGGCCTGTTGCAGAGCCGCTGCTCCTTTGCCCCCCTCGGGGCAAAGATTATTTCTGTGAATAATCACAGGGTACTTACTTTGTTTCTTGTTCATTGCAGGTCACTTTTGATCCCCGCCTCCGAAGGTCCTTGTCTGTGGACATCTGATCATCTTCTGAGCCCTGAAGAGAGCATCAACCTCTGGCCTCGGTTCCCAACTCGGCCTAGGCAGCGTGGCCACAGTGGCTTGGGCTACAAGGAGGGGCATGCTCTGGGGACAGCTGCTTCCGATGTTGAGGAATTTCTTTTTTTTTCATATATTTATATTATTAAGATACTAACATAAAATACATATTCCGTAAGATTATAGCAAGTGTGAAGCAATACATCCTACTAGCACACTATTCACTATTTTCTACGTATAATATTCAACTAAGCCAAAATATCACCCAAATTCTATTCATTAAATCTGCATATCATCACATCGTTTTCTCTCTCTCTCTTAAAAAATCAATAAATGGTTTCCAATTATTCACAAAAAGGTTAACTGATTTGTCCTTAATTAAAATTGTAAGTTTATCCATTTCAGCATAGTTCAAAACTTTCGACCACCAATCTTCCAGTGAAGGTATCTCTGAATCCTTCCAATATTGTGTGTATAAAATTCTTGCTGCACTTAACATATATAAAAACAAAGTTTGAATTTTTTCGCCTACATGATCATCCCTCATACCCAACAAAAAGGCTTCCGGTTTCATTTGAACCTTAATCTTTAAAATCAACTGTATCTGCCCTTGAACTTTAAAGTCTTTTTTGTGCCTAATGATTGGAATCTTTTTTTAAAGTATATTCTAGATGTTATGTGCTTTTAAAGAATTGACAAGGTTCTTAACTGTATGGGTTCTGCAGCCATGTTAATGTAAAAATAGAGAAATAAGCCCATACAGTTAAGAACCTTGTCAGTTACCCACAGCCATGAAAATCTGCATGCAACATTTTAAAGAATTTTTTACCGGGCAATTTTAAAAGGGTTTTTACTTCTGTAATACGATCGTATCATCTTCTGGATTAAGGTCATAAAAAACACACTAAAAACTGTTTTTAAAATATCTGCAGATGGAAATTTATAAGTCTTTTAAAATACACCACTGTCTAAAATGTATAACATATCAGGAATGTGCTGGAAATGTGAACAAAAGGAAGGATCATTCTATCATATGTGGTGGACGTGTAAGACAGCTAAAAAAATTTGGATACAAATCCATTCGCAAATCCAGAAAATTCTAAGGATTAATATACAATGGAAACCAGAGGTTTTTTTTTTTTGTTAGGTTTGATGGATAATCAGTTGAAAAAGAGATATGGTACTTTGATTTTGTATATGGTAACAGCTGCAAGACTACTTTATGCACAGAAGTGGAAGTGCTCCAGTATACCATCAATAGAAGACTGGATAATGAAGATGTTGGAGTTAGCAGAGATGGCAAAGTTGACATCCTTCTTAAGAGATAAAACAACAGACCGATTTTTGACCAAGTGGAAGCCTTTTATTGACTTTCTGCAGAGCCTAGATAATAATGACTTGTATATTTGTGGATTTGGAGAATGAGAAAAGTTGGATTTAATAGAAAACTATAATATTGTTAGTTATGTCTGAGGTGGAGATAAGTGGAAGTCTTTTAAAAAGTTTGTTTTGTGTCGAAGTTGGTTTTTTGTTGTTGATGTATTTGATGTATTTGTGTTTGTTATAAACAATAAAAAATATATGAAGCGAAAATACACCACTGTGTAATAAAATACTTTAAAAGCTTGTTGTAAAATGCAATAAAAACAGTAAAACTGGCATTACGTTTCATTCACTAGCCGTGAACTTCTTCAGATGCAAAGAATATAGCCTGTGCTGGCAGGAAGATGTTAAAATCATCGCAGTCCTGCTGGTGTAATTTAAAAGGATTTTGGCGTGCATTTCCTAGAGGCAATTAACAGCTACAGCTGCTTCTACAGCTGCTATAACCTGACCCTACAAGAACTCACTCATATTGCCCCTAGTGGTCACCTGTATGTTAACCTGTTATTTATTTATACCTTTGCTAATGCCTGGAGTCCAAATTTTATTAATCACTGATACTTCTAGTTCTGATGTTATATTTCCCCATTACCCTCCCAATCCTATCTGTAGTACCATTAATAAAGGGTAAACACACTGATGCTCTAGGTTCTTCTTCTAACTCTTGTCTATCTCGCTGGAATCCCATGCAGGAAGGAACAGGAATCAGTGACTCGATGGAGTGCACATTATGAAGCTGTGCACGCAGTGTACACAACGTTTCCTGAGATTGTCAAAACATTAGAAACGATGAAGTTGGATACAGGGCAGAACTCAGACACACGCAAAGGAGCTGAAAGGTTAAGGCCTGCTATATGTGATTTTCCCTTCATATGTTTCTTGTACTTCTGGCATGAGGTGTTGCGTGAGGTGAATAAAGTTCAGAAATACTTGCAAACAGCAGGAATGAAGCTGGCACGCTGCAGCGTGCCGGCCCACTTTGCCCTGCGTCCCATCCCCGACGCGCACGGGCTGAGGGGTGGAAGCCGGCATGCTTCCCAGGGGGCGTGGCGAGTCGATCTGGGACTGCGCAGCGTTTTTGCACTTCTCAGATCGCTCATGGACGGCATTGGAGCAAGATGCGTCGGAGTGATCTCCTGCCGGGAGGCCTTAGCACGCCTGCCAGCTGGTCGGCAGAGATCGCGGGGGCGATTAGGGCGAAGAGACGGCGAGGGACATTGCCAGCTGGTCGGCGGACACCGTGGGATCGGCAGTGCGACGGAGCTCGCGCTGTGAAGAACTCAGCGATCGTCTGGGTCACTCTCTCCTGGCTGGAGAGAAGGGAAGCAGCGGCGGGGGTCTGCAGCCTCGCGCCTGGGTTCTTCAAGAATCAGGTTGTATCTGGTTAAAGCAAGACATCAACACACGTTCACCTTAGAGCAGTAAAGATGCCCAAGAGGAAACGGAAGGGGGGCGGGAAAGCACCCAGGAGGCCCCCCCCCTCAGCCAGCACCAGGGGCGGCAGCCTCAGCTTCCTCAGATGAGGAGAACCCCACGCTGCTGAGGGCCTTAGTTGCAAGGATAGAAGTGTTGGAGCGTGAGAAAGCAGCCAGGCAGGAAGGAAGAGGGGACAGTGGGGGCACCTCTGGTGCCACCCCGTCGCGTAGATCAACACGTCCTGATAGAGGGGCTAGGATGTATAAGACTTTATCTTCCAGGGTCGGATCCTTGGAGGCGGAGCAGCCAACACCTTCAGAAGTAGTCTGGGGGGAGGACAGACCCCAGGAACCAGCGATAGCTTCTTCAGTGACTGAAGCGCCCATGGCCCAAGTGCCACCCCTGATAAATAGTGTTACAGGTGAGCAAGGTCCCGGGGATAATGCGATGGCTTCAGGGGGTTGGAGTGATAAGGATGGGGGGGCGGTCCAGGCCATGGGGGGAGCAGCGGGTACTCCCGCTTGGCCGGCACTTGGCTTAGGGCAGACTAACCTCCCCCCTCAGCAAATGCTGTGGCCAACAGCGCAGCCAGCCAATCTGGGGATTTGGGCGGGGCCTTCCGGGTGTCAAGGAACATATCCGGGGCAGCTGGGGGACCCTAGCCAGTCCATGTCTTGCCCGGGGTGGGTGGGACCGTATCCGGCACATTTGCCTGGAACCCCCCTAGGAGGTGGGATGCTGGGCCCCTATGGTAGTTATGGACCACAGCAGGGACTAGATATGGGGGGAGATCACCCTCGGTCCTCTTATGGGAACCTGGCTCTCCCGTTGGGGGGTTATCTTGCCATGGCAGTCAAAGAAAAAATATGGAGGGGGGAATTCGTGGACGTGTGTAGCTTACTCCACACGGAGCCGGAACCGACCCCCCGGGTTGGGGAACCAGTTGGGGAACCAGTCAGGGATCAGGAGCTAGTAAGGAAGAGAAAGATAGACAGGAATTGGACCAATTGGTTCAATGGCTTTGCAATTTATTTTGCAGTAGTGATTCAAATGCACCTGGCTCGGGCGGGCGCGCTCCTGAAGTATATGGACATAGTACATAGGGCTTTCCGGGACTACACTGGGTCGGGCTGGCTGGCGTATGATTACCATTTTCGTCTTCGTGCCAGTCGTGACCCGGCCTTTGATTGGAGGGTTCCGCAATGGGAGCTGTGGATTCAGCTCGTGGTCCCAAATAGGCCGGCTTTCGGGGATAGGGCGGACAGCGGCCATTTGATAGCTAGAAACGGGTCGGGGTCCGCCCAGATACAGGGGGCCCCGCAGTGGGTTCAATCCCCGCGGGCCTGCTACGAATTCAGCTCTTCAGGGAAATGCACGAAGGCGGTCTGCGCCTTCGCTCACGCGTGCGGAATCTACGGGGCTAGACATGGGACGAGTCACTGCCCCAAAATGGGGTGGTTTAAGGGGCAGGCCGGGCAGCCCAAACGTGGGAATGCCCCTCCTGCCCTCCCGCCCTGTGCTGGGAAGGGGGCCCACGCCGATACGGCTTAATCCCCTGTTAAAGTTGTTGAAGCACTACCCGGACAGGCAGGCGGCCGCCTGCCTGGCGGAGGGCTTCGCTTTCAGTTTCCGCATTCCTTCTAAACACCCGGTTCGCCTGAACTGGGCGGAAAATTTACGTTCAGTTAAAGGCATGGAGGATGTAGTTAAAAGAAAAATTGATAAAGAGGTGGCACTGGGCAGGGTAGCCGGTCCGTTTACGCAACCCCCGGTTGAGAACCTGCAAGTGTCCCCGCTGGGTGTTGTGCCCAAAAAATCTCCGGGTGAGTTTAGATTAATCCATCATTTATCCTTCCCCCATGGGGAGTCGGTGAACGATGGTATTCCACAGGAGCTTTGCTCTGTGAAATATACATCTCTGGATGAGGCCATCGCCATGGTTAGGGCTTGTGGCAAGGGAGCATTGCTGGTGAAGACCGACATTGAGTTGGCCTTTCGTCTTCTCACTGTACACCCGGAGGATTTTTGCTTTTTGGGTTTCCAGTTTCAGGGGGGTTTCTATGTGGAGAAGGCGGTTCCGATGGGCTGCTCTGTATCATGTGCAGTATTTTGTCTGTTTAGTAATTTTCTGGAATGGGGAGTTAGGTTCCGGTCCGGGTATTGTTCTACAGTGCACTATCTTGATGACTTTTTGTTTGCGGGCGCCGCGGGCAGCCGAACTTGTGGGACTTTGCTAGCTACATTTCAAGCCTTTTGCAAAGAGCTGGGTGTCCCGCTGGCGCAGGGAAAGACTGAGGGCCCCACGGCCGTCCTGACCTTCCTGGGGATAGAGTTAGACACGCTGCAGTAGTGCAGCAGGCTACCGGTTGACAAGCTAGAACGCTTAAGGGAATTGTTATTAGCAGGGCTGAAGACGACGAAGTTGTCTGAGAGAACTGCAGGTTCTGGTGGGCCACCTCAACTTTGCTTGCCGGGTGGTAGCACCTGGGAGGGCATTCTTGAGGCGGCTCTGCGGCGCCATGACGGGCCTGAAGCGCCCCCACCACCGGGTCAGGGTGTCAGCCAGCATGCGCAAGGATATGCGCATGTGGCTGTTATTCTTGGAATGGTTCAACGGCATATCGCTTTGGAGATCAGAGCGTTTGCTGGAGGCAGACCTGCAAATTCACTCTGACGTGGCGGGAGGTCATGGTTTTGAAGTGTTTTTCAGGGGCAGATGGTGTGCAGAGAGATGGCCGGAGGAATGTTGCAGGGAAGGACTAACATCAGACCTGACGTTTCTGGAGTTATTCCCGCTGGTGGTGGTGGTACACATTTGGGCAGGGGCCTTTGCCAACGCCACGTTGCACTTTTGGTGCGACAATCAAGCTGTGGTGTGGGTAGTTAATCAACAATCCTCCAGATCCCCGCAGGTTATGAGGTTAGTTGGAGCTTTTGTCCTTCAGTGCCAGAACATCAACACTTTGTTCGTGACAAAGCACATCCCCGGGGTCAAGAACGCCATAGCTGATGCCTTGTCTCGTTTCCAGGTCGAGCGTTTCCGTCAGCTGGCGCCGTCGGCGCAATTGGACCCCGAGCCGATGCCCCAGTGGCTATGGAGGCTTGGGTTGATAGGGCTCAAGAGGCCATCTGGTTCTCTTTAGCTCCAGCGACCCGCCGAAGATATCTCCGCAAGGTGCGTGCCTTTTTAAAGTTCCGGACCTCCGTGGGGCTGCCTGACGTTTGGCCCCCGGAGCAGCTTATGAGATTCTTGTTGCACCTAGCTGACGCCGGCTTGTCTCCTAGGTCGGGTGCAGTGTTTTTATCTGCATTGGCCTTCTATTCCAAGTCGCTGGGGCATGCAGAACACACAGGGGACTTTCGGGTGGCAAGGATGCTGGAAGGGTTCAAGAAGAGGGTTAACCCCAGGCTGCCGGACAAACGCAGGCCCATCCGCCCCACCATGTTGCTGTCGTTGATTCAGTGTTTTCAGGTGTTATGTCATTCCGCAGAGGAGGCGCTGTTGTGCCGCGCAGTTTGCCTGACGATGTTCTTTGGGGCCCTTCGTCCAGGAGAAGCCCTGTGCGTTAGCAGGTGGGACCAGTGTGGCAGAGCCCTGTCTCTGGGCGACTTGACATTCTCATCACATGCCGGAGTTGTGATTTTCGAAGACTGACCAAAGGGGGCGGGGCAGCAAGTCCGGCTGTTTTGGGCAATGGATCCAGTGCTGTGCCTAGTGCGGGCGCTGGTGGTGTTTACCAGGTCTCGGCCGGTGGGGGTGGGCCCACTGTTCATTCATCAGGACGGTTCGCCTCTCACACAGTTTCAGTTTAGGGGCCTGTTTCGTTCGGCCTTGCAGATGTTGGGTCTGGCCCCAGCAGCGTACGGGCTCCATTCCTTTAGAATTGGGGCAGCAACCACGACCGAGAGCATGGGCCTGTCTATTGAAGACATCCAAGGGATCGGGCGATGGCCCTCCAGCGCGTATAAATATTACATTCGGAAGTAAGCGGTTAGGGGGTGCTCCCGGCAACAGGACGGCTACTGTGCGCTGCTTGGGTGTTTACCTTGCGAGGAAACACTAGCCGGGAGTCACACCCTGCCCCCCTGGTTAGTTTTAACTGGCACATACGAAGGGTGGGGGGGTTATGTATTGGGCACGTTGGCCCGGCAGTTGTTGACTGTTGTTGTTTCCTTCCAGGTTCAGCCCCACAGCCAGTCCGAGTGCTGATGTGCGGCCACTCGATACTGTTTTGGGCGATGAAGAGAGCGGCCTCGTCTGACATCAGCTCGCAGATGGGTTTGGGCGGCAAGGCGCACATTGCCTGGGCCGCCAGGCGGGGCATGCTTTGGGGACAGTTGTTACCGTTGATGTTCCAGTTTTTGGCCTCCCCCCCTCCCCCCCAGGTTTTGGTCATTCATCTGGGCGAGAACGACCTTGGTCAGAGGACTACCTTGTCCTTGAGACTTCAGCCCAGGCAGGGTGCTCGGAATAGTTATTCTGTGGTCCAGATGGCTGCCGCGCAGGGCCTGGAGGAACGTGCGCTCCATACGAAGAATAGATGTCGCCAGAAAAAGGGTATCGGCCTACCTGGGGAGGGTGGTTGTTGGGTGGGGAGGCCGGGTCATCCATCATCCATTGATTCGGTGGGACCGTCCCGCGCTTTTCCGGGACAACGGGGTCCATCTCTCTGTTGAAGGGGCAGATGTTTTTCTGCGCGATCTGCAGCAGGGTTTGCTGGATTTCTTGGATAGTTTGTGGGGCGGAGAGGGCCAAGCGCAAGGCTGACCCCTCCGCATGGCATAGGTCGTGCGGATGGATAGGTAGGATAGAAGATTTGGTGTTCAGCTGAGGTTGGAAAGGTTCGGGTTACAGCCAATACCGCTCAGCTGATGCTCCCCCGGCTCAATGAGGCTGGTTGGCTGTTCCTTTGAACTGGATTGGCAAGAGGGCCGCTGGTGTATCCGGGCACTCGTAACAGTCCTGCGACCTCGACCCTGCGGGGTTCGCCGTGAAAGGTAACTTGGGCCTCACCCAAGTTTAACCTCGAGCCAGCTGATACGCCCGTGACATTCAGGAGGAAAATATTGTGTTTTCCCAAGTAGAATCCGCACGGCCAGTAAGTTGTTGTTTACCCTGCTGCAGTTTCGGCTGCTGGTTACAGTCCTGTTTGTAAGTTAATAAAGCAGCCCTTTCTTCCACAACCTCTGTCTGTGCGTGGTCATTTGGGGGGGGGGTACAAGGGTAATCAGCCTCGAGCATACAGTATTGTCTCTTAGAACTCTGAAGCTGTTTTTATCTCAGGAACGCATGAAGATTGCTGAGAGCGCCATAGCCTATGGAACAAACACATGTGAACAGCTGCATATTGAAAGGGACAGAAGAATCAGGAAAGCAACAGTAATGCCTGGCGAAATGGCAAAAGATGCAGGCCTGTCATACAGAGAGGAAGCTAAAAGGGCAGTGCTGGAAGGCCTAGACCGTTTCCACCAAGAACTGGAGACCCGCAGCCAAGGAATGGAAAAGATCATGACCACATTTAGAGTGATTCTTCCAAAGTCCCTGATGCTGGAAGAGGAGGAGCAACTCAGGAATTTTCTGCCTGACTTCCTAAAAGTACATGATGACTTCTCAGGTCAGGACATTGTGCAGGACATTTTAACATTGAGAAGACATTTGGAAGGTGCAAAAATAACTCCTCAAGAAACCGAAGACTGGACAGTAATGACCTTCCTAGGATTTATTGTGAAAGGGAAGTATCAGGAAACTATGCAAAGCCTACATGTCTGCTTAAAAGTATTCCTCGCAGTCTGCGTCTCCGTCGCATTGTGTGAAAGACGCTTCTCCAAACTGAAGCTGATAGAAGTCTGCACTGCGAGCAACAATGAGCACCAAATGGCTGTCAGACCTGGCAATTATCCTTACACCGCCCAAAGAAGACTCAGGACAAGTTGCGCACGCCTTGGGGGGTGGAGTTTTACCCCTCGTTTTGCCTCTGCAGGTTTTCATCCTTAAATACAATAAAGTGACGATCTCTCCACAAGCAACTTGTCCTGAGTCTTCTTTGGGGGGTGTAAGGATAATCAGCAGGCTCACATGAAGCAAAAGACAAATGTTAGAGATCTCCTGGGTGAATGGTTGCATAATTTAATGCAAAAATTAACCTACTCGCCAAGATTCTCATGGATCTCTACCCCAAGGTAACTGGGAATAATATCATCTAATGGATTTTTTTTAAAAAAAGAATAGTCATGTGAATCAATCCTGAGATGCATCAGTAGCATATAGAGTATTTTCAAAACTGACATTTTAGTACAGTCGAACTTCCGTATTTGTGGTTTCAGCATCTGACTCAACGTGGATGCTCATGGATACAAGGGTCACTTTAAAAATGCCTTTAAAGAGAAAAAAGGTTAAAAAGAGTGTTCGTTACATTTTTGCTGGCAAACTGTTCCATTTGCACGGCTGTAGACAGCGAAATCATGCTCCTACAGCCTTTTCCATGTCGCACGTCTGCACCCCTCACTTCCCCAAGGTTGCTCCAGAATGTATTGGGGCGAGCCTGGGGAAAGGAGGGGGGAAGTCGTGCGACCCAGAAGAGGATGTAGGAGCATGATTTCGCTGTCTACAGCGTGCAAATGGAACAGTTTGCCAGCAAAAATGTAAGGAACACTCTTTTTAACCTTTTTTTCTTTTTAAAGGCATTCTTAAATGCCTTAAACCAGCAGTCCCCAATCTTTTTGGCATCAGGGACCGGTTTCCTAGTAGAAAAGTAGACGGTTTCCGCCTTGAGATGGGGATTCGATTCATCCTCACAAGCCTTAGGAGCGGCAGTGGCTTCGTCAGTAATGGCTAGAGCCTCTTACCTGTGGGCAGAGGAGTTGGCGGAGACGGAACCAGACCTCCCAAAAAGTGTTAAGAACTGTCTAAAAAACATCGCGCTATTGGCGGCCTTTTCAGCCGATGCGTCATATGACTCCCTTCAAATGTGTGCTAGATCCATGGCTGCGGGCGTAGTGGCCCGTCGCAATGTATGGCTTAGAAATTGGGAGGTGGACGTTGGGTCACAGGCCCGTTTAGCTGGGGTTCCCTTTCAAGGATCTAGACTCTTCAGCCAGGCGTTAGAACCAATTCTGGTCGAAAATAAGGATAAACGTAAGGTGTTGCCATCTAACCGTAAGGACCCGATTAAGTCTAGGCCCCAACATTCCTTTCGTTCCTTTACAGGAGAACAACGATTCAGAGACAATAATAAGTTCAAGAAACCCTGGAATAAGCCTAGAACATTCCAACGTAATAGACAACAGGGACATCCAGTGTCGGGTGGTTCCAAGGGCCACAAGGACTCCAGGACCCAATGACGCTGGCGTACAACCTGCGCCAGGCGCTATTGGTGGCAGGCTGTTCGGATTTTCCGGACGGTGGCCGGCCATCACCAGCGATTCTTGGGTGCTGGAGGTGGTGTCGCGGGGTTATGTGCTGGAATTCATCAAGAAACCCCGGGACAAAATGATCAGGGTACCCTATTCCAGGGATCCACTAAAACATCGGAGAAGGTTGCAGGCCATTACTCATCTTCTCAAAATAAAAGTGATAGAGCCGGTGCCACGCCACCAACGGGGAACCAGGGTCTATTCAATTTGGTTTCTAGTACCGAAAAAGAACGGGGAGTGGAGAGCGATTCTAAATTTGAGGTGCCTCAACCGATTTCTCATCAAGCATCGTTTTCGGATGGAAACATGGAGATCCATAACAGCGGCTCTCAGGAAGCAGGACTTCCTGATGTCCATAGACTTAAAGGAGGCTTATCTTCATGTTCCCATCCGACAACGTCATCGCAAATTTCTCCGCTTTTGTTATGGGGGCAGGCACTTCCAATATCGGGCTTTGCCCTTTGGTCTCACGGCGGCCCCGAGGGTCTTCACAAAGACCCTCGTGGCCCCTGTGGCATTCCTCAGGCAACAAGGAATCCACATATTCCCGTATCTGGATGATATACTGATCCGATCACCGTCCAGGGAGGGAGCTCTCCGGGACTTACAGACCACCATGCATCTACTGGAACACTTGGGATTTGTGGTGAACAGAGCAAAGAGTTCACTGATTCCTTGTCAGAAAGTGGAGCATTTGGGTATGATAATAAACACCCAATCATTTCAAATCAGCATTTCTCTGGACCGACAGAAGGCCCTCCAGTCAGCATTATCGAAACTTCTCACGTGTCAGTCTCTGAGTGTAATGTCTCTAGCATCAGTACTCGGTCAGATGGTTTCGTATCAGGACCTGGTCCTGTGGGCCAGGTTTCACATGAGACCATTGCAAGGTTTGTTGCGACCTTACCAGAAGTTTATAGAGAAGAAGATTCCCTTCAGAATTTGGGTTCCACAGGAAGTTGTGGGCAGTTTCGGGTGGTGGCTACAGCCAGACAGACTTGCCCGGGGAGTGAGCCTGGAGTTGCCAGAACAGATACTGGTAACGACCGATGCCAGCCTCTTGGGGTGGGGAGCCCACTCGGAGGGCCGGCTCCTGCAAGGGATCTGGTCGCCAGCCGAATGCAAATTCAGTATAAACAGGTTAGAGTTAAGAGCAGTAAGGCTGGCGTTGGAACAGCTACAGGACGTTCTGAGGGGGCGGCATGTCAGGGTCCGCACGGACAATACGACAGCCAAAGCATATGTAAATTGACAAGGGGGAACAAAATCTCGCTCCCTACACAAGGAAGCTTCGCGTCTAATGTTATGGGCGGAGCGGAATGTCTTGTCACTACAGGCCGAACATCTGGCGGGGAAGGACAACATACCAGCAGACTGGCTCAGCAGGCGGACCCTCCGGGAATCCGAGTGGCAGTTGAATCCAAAGGTGTTCCAAGCGGTGGTGGCCAGATTTGGGGAACCGGTGATGGACTTGTTCGCCACCAGAGCCACAGCACAGACTCACCGTTTCCTTGCGCTCTATCCGGGAGAAGGGGCAGAGCAGCTGGATGCCCTACGGGTAAGGTGGCCGATGGGCCTCTTATACGCCTTTCCACCGATTCCCCTGATCCCAAAAGTTCTACAACGGATCAGACAATTAAGAGCGGAAGTAATCTTCATAGCTCTAAACTGGCCGAGAAGGCCGTGGTTTCCTACGCTCCTGGACCTATCGATTCGGAAACAGTGGCGTCTTCCTCAGATAGAAAATCTATTAATTCAGGGGCCTCTGAGTCACCCGCGACCCGATCTCTTCCGCTTAACAGCGTGGAGATTGAGCGGTCAGAATTAAAACGTCATGGGTATTCAGACAGTGTCTTAGATACCATCTTAGCGTCCAGGAGGAAGTCTACTAAAAGATCCTATGCCGCTACATGGAGAAAGTTTGCCCTTTGGTGTAGGAACAAGGGCATTCACGTCTCCAAGCCTAAGGTTAAACACGTCTTGGAATTTTTGCAGGCGGGCCTTTCTTTAGGTCTCAGCACCAACACTCTCAAGAGGCAAGTGGCGGCTATCAATAGTGTTCTTAGCATGGGTCTGGGGGCTAGCCTTTCACGCCACCCTCATGTGACGCGTTTTTTAAGGGGGGTGTCTCTTATTAATCCTCCTGTGGTGCATAGATGCCCTACGTGGGATCTTAATATTGTCCTTACGGCGTTGACCAAAGCTCATTTTGAGCCTTTAGCAGAGATTAGCCTTCGCGAGCTAACCATGAAGACCCTGTTCCTGGTGGCGGTGACCTCGGCTCGCAGGGTGTCAGAATTGGGCCCCCTGACGGTGAATCTAAACCTTTGCATATTTCATGAGGACAAAGTTGTCATGAGACCTGACCCGGGGTTTATTCCCAAAGTCAATTCCATATTTCATAGATCGCAGGATTTGGTGTTGCCTAATTTCTGTCCCAAACCATCTCACAAGCAGAAAAAAATATGGCACACCCTAGATGTACGTAGGTGTCTACGCTTTTACATTCGGCGAACGACAGAGGTACGCAAGACCGATGCATTGTTTATCGTGTTCCAGGGCTCTAGGTTGGGACATAAGGCGTCTACTTCCTCTCTTTCTAAACTGGCTCAAGACGGCTATTGTGTCGGCCTATAAGGCAGTGGGTCAGTCTCCGCTGGAAGGTATCATGGCTCATTCTGTCAGAGGGGCTTCGGCGTCCACGGCCTTTGAGGGCGTTACTTCGCTGGAAGAAATTTGCAGAGCGGCCACTTGGTTGTCTGTTCATACTTTCACAAGACATTACAGAGTTGATGTAGTAGCGTCGGCTGAGGCCTCGCTGGGGAGAAGGGTACTGGGAAAGTTGGTTCCTATCTGAGCAGGCTGCCTGTCTCCCACCCTTATTGTGGTGTACTGCTCTGTTATATCACCCAACGTGTCGAATGCCCCACTTCCCCCTTCCAGAGAAAACGGAATTCCTTACCTGGGAATCTCCTGTTCTGGGAAGGGGAAGTGGGGCATTCGGCCCACCATATTAGACCTGGAATCCTCGCTCAGATAGGGGGTACCTGGTGTCATTGATTCTGTTATGTCGTGTTCAGAAGTTTGGTGTGCCATTACAGGGGTTTTTCTGTGTTACCAGTTTCCCTGTTCTGTGACCTGTTGTTTTTCTGTTACTATCTCCGTCTATTTGTTCTATTTGTTCTCCCTGAGTTTAATGTGTTCAGGAAAGTCCATGTTGGCCGCGGGGCTTGCAGTTTTCGGAGATGGTACTGTGGAGGTGCGTTGTCTGCTCGTCATTCCAAATCTAGGAGAGGAGGAGTCAGCGCCCTCCCATCGGGGAGGAGTCAAGCTCTGGACCGACCCTGCCTTGCAGTGGGGAGGGGCTAACCCAACGTGTCGAATGCCCCACTTCCCCTTCCCAGAACAGGAGATTCCCAGGTAAGGAATTCCGTTATCCTTCGCCGGCTGGGCGCAGGGCTTTGCCGCCTCCTTTGCAAGTGACAGCAGGAGCGCCTGGAGAGAAATCTCCTTTGCAAGTGACGACAGGAGGCAAGCCACTGCAGCAGGCGGTGGCGACCTGGTTCTGAAGAGTCCACGAACCGGTACCGGGCCGCGGCCCGGTGGTTGGGGACCCCTGCCTTAAACCCCCATATCCGCGAAAATGGAGTTTCAGTTAACGCGGATGTCAGTATTTGCGTGGGTTCCAGGAATGGAACCCCCGTGGATACCGAGGTCTGACTGTATGTTCATTTTTACAGCTCTTCTAGTCAGTCATTTCCATTTTTAAAATAAACTAAACCTTGAAACTAAATGGTTACAGAGAGTATAAAAAAAACCCACTACTGGAATTTAAAATAAAAGAGCAAAGTTTTAAAATAGGTGCAGAAGCAATTTTTCATTCATGGACAAAATCTGTGGTTCAAGATAAAGTGCTTATTGACAAGCTGTAATGTTAAAAAATAAATAAATAAGAACTGATCTGACTTCACAAGGTATATAAATCCTGGCAACTGTGCATCTAAAACTCATCCTCTGACAGACAAAGGAAAATTTAAACATGCTGTAAAACCAAGCGAGACATATTGATCAAAGGTTGCCCTGCAATATCCATCATAGTGTAAAAATGAAAGAAACAACAGCTGCAGATGTTTTGCTAACTCAGAATCCCCAAGATGTATATAAGCCCAACCTTTAGACAGAACTGAGTTCAACTAAAAATCAGACCATTTTGGCAGGACAGAGCAGGAGGAAACAGTCAGTGGTTATTTTTAGTGGCAGTAATATGTTTCTTATCACATTTTGTTCAACTTCTGCCCTCAGTTCATTCAAACATTTCAGGGGAGAGGGGGAGATTTCCTCCCCATAACCTCCTAAAGACAGAACAGAAGGAGGGGAGTCATATGGGGTGACATTACCATTGCACTAAAAGTCCATGCTGCAGACACTGCACTACTAACTTGCAGTTCTCATTAACAGGTTTTCCCCATTAGGAAAAATACAGGTGGATAATGGAGCGATGACGACATCATATGAACAAACGATAAAAAGTACATGAACAACGGATGACAATCCTGGACTAAACATCCCATCTAGATGTGGCCCCAAAACAAACCATCAAAAAGTTATACATTGAAGATGCAATCTGATTTGTATTCTGTTTAATACTATTTTCATCTTTAATTTCATTGGTAGCACAAAAATGATCCAGAAATAATGTACTTATGTACTACAAAATCTTTATGGGATGGTAGAAGTATTTTGTATTCGATGATGAAGGCTTCATTCCATCTATCAGCATAATATAAAAAATTTTTTGCTCCAGGGTTCTTACTGTAGTCAAAAGAAGGGCGCTGGCAAGCCTCTCGCTGGCCGGTGTGTTTACCCGGCTCCAGCCCGTCCACGTGCAGGCTGAACTGGAGCGGAGGCGTCGATTGGATGCCTCGGAACTGGGGGCGTGCTCCGGGCAATCTGCAGCTGTGCGCTGTTAATTCAGCCACTCAGTCGCCTGGGGCAAGCGTTGTTGGAGGTCGCATCTCAGCAGAGCTCGAGAGGGCGGCAGTTTCGGTGGCGGCACGGAGGACGCCTCAGACGGGGTGCTGCGAGGGACAGTTGCCAGGGGGCGAGGGGCAAGGATCTTGCCTCCAACAGGACCATCGTCGGCGAGGGACAGCTCTTCGTCCCGGGAGGGGTTGCAGTCCAGAACTCTGGGCTGCTATATCCTTACTGTTAAAATCAATAACACATACATCTTTTCTCATTGGGGTTATTCATTGTCTAGGGATGCCAAACAAACAACAGAAAAAAGGGGGAAAGGCTCCCAAGCGCCCTCCCCCCCTTCTCACCACAACCCTCCCTCTTCTGAGGGAGAGGAGGATCTGGGGTAAATTAAAGCCTTAGTTGAACATCTCCAGTAGGGTGGAGGTGCTGGAAAAGGAGCGGGCCTTGCGTGCAGCTGGAAAAGGCTATGGGGGTGCCTCTTCAGCCCCCCCCCTTAGGAGATCTTCTCGTCCTGGCAGGGGGTCAAAGATTTATCGTGCCTTGTCTTCTAGGGTAGTGTCTTTGGAAAATGAAGGTGCAGTGGAAGTCTTAGAGCAGCCGGAGGTCACAAGGCAGGAGCAGCAGCCGCATGGCAACCTAGGCAGGTCTCAGAAAAGGAACTGATGATGCTGGCCGGAATGGTGTAGTGGTTTGGGAGTTGGACTTAGACCTGGAAGCTTCCTGGGTGACCTTGGGCCAGTCACTATCTCTCAGCCCCACCTACCTCACAGGGTTGTTGTGAGGACAAAAGGAGGGGAGGAAATTTGAGCCCCTTGGAGGAAGGGCGGTATAAAAAAAATGTGAAAAAAAAAAGTGAAATATGGGCAAGAATTGGAAGCAGATTGGGATACAGTTCCTCGGCACGAAAACTTCATACTTGGAGCAGATTGAAGAGGAGAATCAGTCCAATGTTGTCATGAGAGCTTTCTATATGCTTAAGGATTGGAGAAGCCGTGAGAGAGAGAGGGCCACTGCTGCTCAGCTGTATGTCATCCTCAATCAGAAAGGGGTGCCTCTTGACCGAGAGGCATATCAGTTCCTGATGGAGAATGATTGAAAGAGTTTTTGAAGGAGAGAAGCCCCCCCCCCAACAACCTTACAAGACACGGACTTCTCCAGTACTCAGGAACCTGTTGCACCTCTCTCTGCACACATGAATACTGTCCTTGACTTGGCTAATCCGCTAGAGGACATCTTACAGAATCCCAGAGTTGGTTTTTAGCTGTTTTTAGTTTGTGAAACCCTACGAAGTGCCGCCCATTGTCATTGTGTTTATTTCTGCTTGTTTTAGCTGCTTTTACATTCCCAGCTGCCTTTGCGCAGGACTAAAATAGTCTGAAGGCCCAATCCTATCCAACTTTCCAGCACTGATGAAGCCACAATCAGTGCTATTGCTAGAGAGGGGGTACCGTAGGTGGGGCAGGATGCTCCTACATGCGAGTGAGCGGCCCCGCCCACTCGCTGGTCGGAGCCATTCTGAGTGGCGATGGCTAGCGCATGGCCGGCTCCATTCGGTGCTGCTTTGTGCGTATGGGAGTGTCTTGCCCCACGTACGGTACCACCACCCCTCTAGCAATGCCACAGGCCGCAATGCAGCAGTAATCCAGATGCACCCCACCAGGTCCAGTCACCTCATGTCTCATTCCGCGACTACACGGGCACGGGGTTGCTTGCGCATGATGACCATTTTCACTTGCATGCCGCCCACGACCCAGGGTTCAACTGGAGGGTGAAACAGTAGGAATTGTGGGTGCAGCTGGTGGTTGTTACTACTGGAGGGCAGTAAGCGGACCAATCCACCGCCCCCTGATAAGCGCAAGCCCATCACGCCTCATATTCTAACCGGCTTGTTCTTAGCTTCACGTACCTCTACGCCACCCCACACGAGGGATTGCTTTATAGCACAGCTTCCTTGGTCCCCTTTTTTGGGACTTTTCGCCTGAGTGAAATCTTGTCCTAGAGAGACTAGGTACACGAGAGCCTAGAGAGGACTGTGGAGGACCGACCAGCGAGACTAGGTACACATGCGTCCTAGAGAGTCTCGCCCTCACATCACGGCTGCCGTCTGCAATCCTGAAGGAGGATCGAAGTGTTGCTGCCGGCTAGTTAAGTAAAATGTCGCCCCCGCGCCCAGCCGAAAATGCCCCCAGGGCCTGGGATGCGTGCACAGAAAGCTAAATGGAAAAAAAAAAACCATAAAAAACCCAGACCACCTGAAAAGACACCCCGGACATTTTGCCGCCCCCCTGAAGCTTGCACCCTCTGCACCCTGGGGCCCACGGCCCCCCGACCCCCCTAACAACGCCTCTGGGGACAGGTCATACTCCGCCTTGCGGCAGAGCCCCAACTTTGCCCAGCTGGGGCGCTAAGAGGATTCTTGGCAATCAGGCCTCCTGGGGGTGTTTGTTCACAGGGATAATGACCCCATGACCGCCTTCGGCATAGTATAATGCGGGATATAAATTTTTAAAATAAATTTAAATAAATTACGTTATTCCAGTTCAGAAATGCATTCCAGGCATTTCGGAGATTGGGACTTGATCCTGGAGTATATGGCCTACAATCCCTGATAGGTGCTGCTTCGACTGCGGCCCAGCTGGGCATGTCCGCATGGGCCATCCAAGGAATTGGGCGATGGCACTCTGGCGTGTTGTTACTATGTGCGTAAATAGGCGTCTTCACCTGTCCACTCCCCCTTCTGCCGAGTGGGGCTGGCTTTTGTGGTGCGCTGGCCCTGGTGCCTTCTGTGCACAGGGGCACAGGCAGGTGGGGTTGTGGACCAAAAGGCCTTTCCCATCGTGAGGGGCCTTTTGTGTTGAGTTACTTGCTATACGGGCATTGACTTTATTGTTATTTCCTCAGGTGTGGCGAGGTCGCCAGTTCGAGTTTTAATTTGCGGCCATTCCATCGTATCTGGGTCTGAAAACGTGCTGCAACGTCTTTCCTTGGTACCCAGCTGGGGCTGGGAGGCCTTGCCACGGTGGCCTGGCTCACCAGGCATGGTATGTGGTGGGGCCAGTTACTTCCAGTGTTGTTGCAGTTCCTTGCTACCCAGGCTCCTCCCCAGGTTATTAGTTTTCCATCTGGGTGAAAATGATCTGGGCCAGTGGTCTACCATCTCCTTGAGGCTCCAGGTCCTGCAGGATCTTGCCCTGATCAGATATTGGATTCAAGGGATTCACATCCTTTGGTCAGACATGCTTCCCTGGAGAAGGGCTCAGTCCATCAGACTCATCGATGTGGCGCGCAAGCAAGTCAATGCCTACATGGAGAGGGCTCTTTCAGCACAGGGTGGCACAGTCGTACAACTTCACCGAATTAGGTTTGACCGACCTGCCCTGTACAGAAATGATGGGGTACACCTGTCCACCAAAGGTGCAGATATCTTCCTCTCAGATTTGCAGCAGGGCTTAAGGGGCTTGTTCACCCGGTTGTGGGTCAGGGGGAGTCAAGCGCTAGGCTGACACTTCCCAGTGTGGCAGGTGTCATGTGGGCATAGGAGGCAGGTGGTACGTTTGGCATCCTTCGGAGCTTAGCACGATAGGGGGGTGAACCAGGACCACTCCAATGATGCTCGAAGAGGCTGGCTGGCAATAGCCCCCCAACTGGATTTCGCAAAGGGAGCACTTGGCGTACTGGTGCTCCTAATGTGGTCCCACTGGTTCGACCCTTCGGGATTTGCAAGGAGAGACTGACTGGGTCATATGACCTAGACCAGTCTTGAGCCAGATGGCACGCCCTGAAATCTTTAGGGGGGAAGATATGGCCTGCCGTTCACCCAATCAGTGCCCGCATGACAAACGGGGGTGGTTCTTAGTGCCCTGCTGCAAACATGTTCTTTGTTAATAAAATAATAAAAGTGGCCCAGTTTCCAACAGCAACTGTCTGTGCGTGGTTTTTTTTGGGGGGGTGGGGGGTGCCTGGGTAAAGAAAAGCTTAAAGAATTAAATTAAAAGTTAAAAAAAGCAGAAAGTCATTTAAATCCATCAGACATCTTACTGGTCTGGTTCTTTGCTCTCCAGGCAGGCACCTAGCAACAAGTGCATTGGCTTAGCCTTAGATGCATGTCTGCCGCACATCCTGAACAAACAGAAATAAAATGTTGACCATGTAACAGCTAGAGTAAGACGCACTAAGACTTATTTTAATATAAATTATACTTATAAAACCATGCATATACATAAAGCAACTGTTGAACCTCGTTAATTTAATGATAAACTGCAGACATTAAAAGACTGTCCATGATGTCTACTGCTATAAAAATAGAGAAAAAAGCTCATAATGCAGATGGCTTAACAAGCTACATCACAGTGGGAATTATATTACCCCATATGCCACTGGTGGTTTCTGGAGGAAGGTATCAGTGTCTTGGGAGCTTCAATTGGAATCATGACAACCACCCTTTACACTGCAATTCTTTGCTGAGAATTGGGTTTGACCATTCCATGTCTAACATGCGCTGGAAGGCATCCGGGAAAGGCTCTGCTTCCAGCTTAACAGGGCCCTGTGGAAAAAGAGCTTTAACAACAGGTTTTGTCTGAGAAGAAGGTGAATCCAAGTCAGTGACTGGGACCAGGTTAAGCGCATTTACCACCCCTTAGAAAGCATTCTAGGGAGTAAATCCACTGGGAACAGCCGGTCAACCTTATTGTCCTGCTCTGCCCCTTCGCTGCCAGATAGCTCACCCTCCTCCCTATCCGACCCTGAAGGAGAAGAATAAGATGAGCTCTGGGAGGAGTTGAGTTCTATATAAACGTGTCTTTTGTGCTTATGAGCAGATCTTCTGCTTTTGTAGTGCTTAACTCCTCTAAACTTGACCCTTTTCTTAGAACACCTATGTGACAGGACCTCAGTCTCGGAAGAGGGACCCGAGGAGGCCAATTCCATGGGGCTTGGTGATCTTTCACTACTGCAGTGCGACAGAGGGGTAAGGATTCCAGTGCCAGTGCTGTGTGTGACACCTTAAAGATGGGTAACAGCAAGCCAACAAGAGCTTACAATCTAAAACTTGACTTGGGGGAAGCTGCTGCTGCTGTTGTTGAGAAGAAGAAGGGGTCTTAATATGCATTGAGGATTGGTGTTTGCGTGGTCAGTTAGGACAGCGGGTAGAGTGGTGACAGGGACAGTTCCTCACCCAAAAGCTTGGCCAACCCCACATCTCCTTCTCCAAAAGGACAGAGTCGTGGCTGCGTTGACCCATTGGAAGGTTACGCTTTGTAGCAGAAGAGGACTGGTCATGTTTTTTTTTCCTTTATCTTGGGATTTCTATCCTCCCCTCACCTAGGGACTCTCAAGGTGGCTCACGTTACATTGAAACAAATCAATGGGAGCAACAGGAAAAGATTAAGAAATCTAAAAACATTCTAACCCCCTCCCCGCCAATAGCCACTTCCGAAAAGCTAAATGTGTTCACCCAATATGTGCAGACATAGAACCCTATGTGTTCCTGCCTGGTCAAGTGTCCCTCTCTTCCTCCTCGGCCGCCTGTGCAGTGCTGCCTCCTGTCTCTCCTTCTGTAAGTTCTAAACCTGAAGGAAGCAGAGAAGAGACTGGAGGCCTTCGTTTCAGAGCGGGAGCAGCAACTCCTGGAGCAGGTCCAGTTTCAGGTAAACGCAGCTGGGCCTCTTGCAGGTGTGTTGCCATGTGACGTGCAACAGAACAGCAACTCTTTTTCCCCAGGGAGGGACTCTCTGCCCTTCTGGAAGAGCAAGGGAGGAACTCGTGTAATGACATCTTTTCCTCACGGAAGACTGCTTGGTTTTTGGGGAGATGTTGAACCAAACATTTGGGATACTGGACCCCATCCCTGTTGAGACGGAAGACAGAACAGGGATTTCTCCTGGACCCCTGACTGCTGGTGGTGATTCGTCTGCTCCCTGTCCTTCTCTGCAAAGCAGAACTCAAGTTCTACTCTACAGCAGTCGGAGTCTGGAAAAGGGGAGACCAGAAAACTCATAATTCCTTAGAACCCCAGAGTTGGAAAGGACTGACCAGATTGCGTCCAACCCCCCAGCAATGCAGGCTGTTTGACACATGCAACCTCCTCACTAGCTGGCCATCCAGCCTCTGCTTATAGACTGGCAAGGATGGCGAGTCCACTGCCTTCCAAGGCAGGAGGTTTGACTGAAAGCAACGAGGGGGCTGTGGATGGGCCAGGAGCTCACAGCTCTGTCCTAAGACAATGGACAGAGATAGGAAAACCTTCTGACTGTAAACACTGGCCTCATGCTTCCTGAATCGCCGCCTTCAGATCTTTCGGAGCCAAGAGTCACGAAACCGTCCTACTGCCTGGGCACTGGGGGTTTTCTAGCCCAAGATGAATCCTAATAGCTCTTTGCCCCTTTTCTGTACGTAGGATGAGGAGTTGAAGGAGGAGAAGGAAGCGCTCTCCCAAGAGCTTGACGCTGCCACACAGGTAGGGCTCAGTCTGAGGCTGTCGGGGACCAGTGGGAGGCAGGTGGCCTTGTTCTGTGACCGCTGCTGCAGCTCCTCTTCTGTCCTTCCTTCCCCACAGAAACTGAGGACTCTCTATGTCAAGCCAGCAGGTGCAGAGGCCCCCCAAAAAGATAGGCTGCCACCCAAAGTCCCCTGCTGCAAGAAGAACATGCGAACAGTAAGATTTTCTTAGAACGCCTATGTGACAGGACCTCAGCCTCAGAAGAGGAAGAGAGACCCGAGGAGGCCAATTCCATGGGGCTTGGTGATATTTCCCTACTGCGGTGCGACCTGGCTTTGCCCTGTCCCACTGGAAGGAATGACTGCTTGGGCTTCAAAGCCCCTTGCACAGCTACTTGCACAGCCTTCAGAATCTGCGCCTTGTCAGCCATGGCGTACCTGTGTTCCAGCGCTGACAACCGAATGGCGGGAAGAAGCTTGAGGGTGATGTTCAACTTCCACCCGCCGGGCCTCCGCTTCTCGTGCGCAAGAGAAGGCCGGGAAGATAAATACGCTCCCCCTCCCTCGTTTGCCGCCCTAGGCTAGCGTGGCAAACTGACGAGCTCCGGGCCAAATTGATGATTCAGAGGATGAGGAAGATGACACTGAACACTCCATAGTTTTACCTGGACCTAATCCCCCTCCTGCTCTTACACCCCAGATATGGCCAGTCTGCAAAAAGACCCCGAGAGAGAAAAAATAGCCTAGAAACCCCACCAGAGAAAGCTACCCAGCAGAAATATTTGTAATCTCTATGCTTTTAAGAAAAGGGGAAGTTGGGATGGAAAACACCCAGCTGCACCTGTGAAAAACAGGGGAGTGGGAGACTTCTAGAAATAACTTCTGGGAGTGACTTGCAGTTGGACCAGTGGGTGGAGAAGGTGGAATCATGGGGAAGGGGAGAAATCTGAAAAACCTATAACTGCTGCTAACTTTCTGCATTTACTTTGTGCTTTCCTCCCAAAGAGGACTGCACCCCAATGCGCATTGGTATACTCAATAAATTTTGCATTTGAATCTAATTTGGACTCGGTCTCTGAGTTTCTGCCAGGACCCAGGTCATGAACCTAGGGTCCCGGGCCCTTCTGGGACCCTTTTGCTCACAACAATTATACAGGCACGGGACTGCTTGCCTATGATGACCATTTTCGTCTCCGGGCATCTCACAACCCCACAATTGAATGGATGGTACCCCAGTGGGAGCTGTGGATGCAACTGGTGGTCCCAAATAGGCCAGTTTTGGATGACAGGGTGGATAGTGGCCACATGATTGCCAGGAATGTCCCGGGTGCAGGTCAGGCTGCGTCGGGCTCAAAGTGGATTCAATCCCCATGAGCTTGCTATGAATTCAGTTTCACTGGAAGGTGCAACAAGTCAGCCTGCACCTTTACACATTTGTGGAGGCAGACACACAGCACAAACTGCCCTGAGCTGGGCTGGTTTAAGCGAAAGCCTAAGACCCAAGGCAGGGTGGGCCCCCTCATCCCTCGCCCGGTGCTGGGAAGGGATCCCACACCGATCAGGCATAGCTCTTTACTCCAATTGCTTGAGCTCTATCCTGACAGGCAGGCCGCTGCCTGCCTGGCTCAGGGTTTTGCTTTTGGCTTTCATATTCATTGTGTCACCCCTCTTTCCCCATGTGGGCCAGGAACCTGCAATCTGTCCAGGGAATGGAGGATGATATTAGGAGAAAAACTGCCAAGGAAGTTAGTGTATGTCAAGTAGCCGGGCCTTTCCGCCACCCCGCTTTACAGAACCTCCAGGTCTCTCCTTTGGAAGTAGTCCCCAAGAAGGCACCAGGTGAGTTTAGGCTTATGCACCATTCATCCTACCCTCAGGTTGGTTCCATGAACGATGGCATCCTGGCTGAGCTGTGTTCAGTCAGGTATACTTTCCTGGATGAAGCTGTATCTGCTTTGAAGCGCTGCGGTAAAGGGGCATTAATGGCTAAGCCTGACAGAATTGGCCTTCCGTTTGCTCCCAGCTCATCTAGAGGATTTCTGCCTGCTGGGTTTTCAATGTAAGGGCTCCTTTTACATAGACCGCTCCCTTCCGGTGGGGTGCTAAGCTCGATTTCCTGTTCGCTTTTTGAACGGTTCAGCACAAGGTTGGGATGGGCGGTGCGGTTTCATTCAAAAAATTTACCCTAGAGAGGACTCTGGAGGACCGACCAGTGAGACTAGATAAATGAGTGTGCTAGAGCAGCGGCCCCCAACCTTTCCGGCGTCAGGGACCGGTATCCATTCGGAATTTCTTCCCATGGACCAGGGGGCCGCCAACACCATGCCCCAACATGACCCAGGTGTGATATTAGCTGCACGCGCCAGCGCGGCTCCAATCACACACACCCCCGCCAGTTTCGTTACCGTTTAGGAGCCGTTCAAACTCCAGGGAGGGCAGGAGGGCCAAAAAGAAGAGGGCCGAAGCGGAGGGCAAGTACGTCCCAACCTCAACACTACTGCCTCCCGCAGCTCCCCGTGGAGGCTCAGCCCGGGCCCCGGGCCCGAATGGCCCACGGACCTGTACCGGGCCGCGGCACGGTGGTTAGGGACCCCTGTGCTAGAGTATCTTGCCCTCCTTATGGCTGCGAACTGCAAGAAGGAGCCAAGTGCAGCAGCTAATTTTCACCCCCGCGCCTTGCCGAAAATGCACCCCCCCGTGCCTGGGGGACATACGAAACAGCTGCCGCCTTGGGGGTGCTGCGGGGGGGGCGGCAGCTGAGTGCAAAACGGGGGGAAAAACCAGGAAAACACACCCATTCCAGACATTTTGCACACAAGATCAGCTGAGCTTCACCCCCCCAGCATCCAGGCCCCCCCCTGCACCCCCTACGATGCCTCTGCATGTGCCAGAAGGCCCTCCCCTTTGTGCAGGGCCTTTTCTGCTGTTACTGTTTTTTGCCGTATGGGCGATAATGATGTTTATTGTTCTTATAGGTGTGACTCAGCCACCAGTTCAAGTTCTGATTTGTGGCTATTTGATCATCCCCTGGTACCAGAAGAGGGCAGCAACTTCTAGCTTCGGCACTCAGCTGGGGCTTGGATGCTTGGCCAATGTTTATTGGGTAGCCATGCGTGGACATGCGATGGGGTCAATTATTACCTTCGCTGTTACAGTTTTTTATTACCCATGCTCCCCCCAGGTAACGGTTGTTCATTTGGTTGAGAATGACCTGGGCCAGAGATCCACCCTTTTCTTGAGGCTCCAGGCCATGCAGGATTTCGCCTTAATTAGATCGTGGATCCTGGGGATTTGTATCCTCTGGTCCAATATGATTTCCCGTAGGATTTGGAGGGTGGCGTGGACTATCCGGCAGAATGTGACTTGCCAGCATACACATCAATGCTTACCTGGGGAAGGCGCTTTCTGTTTAGGATGGTGCAATCATTCACCATCACCGCGTTTAGTTTGACCGGCCCTCTTTGTTCAGAAACGATGGGGTGCACCTCTCCACGGAGGATTCTGATATATTTCTCTTTGACCTGCAACAGGGTTTGAGGGCTGTTTTGGCCTGTTTCTTGGGCGGTGGGGGCCAAGCACAAGGCTGATCCTCCCGTGTGGCAGGTGACATGGAGGCAGAGTAGGTAGGATGGTATTCCCGGGGTCCACTGTGAGCTCAGCAAGATCAGGGGGTGAATCAGGAACGCTCCGATGATGCTTCCCCAGCTCAAAGAGGCTGGCTGGCTAACCCCAATTGGAATGTGCAAAGGGAGCACCTGGCATGGTCGGTGCTCCCAATACGGTCCGGCAGTCTTGACCCGTTAGTGTTGGCCATGATAGGTTGGTTGGTTCTATTACCTAGTTGAGTCTTGTGCCAGACGCTCTTGTGATTCTTAGAGTGAAGTGATGGTCTTTACTGTTTACCCACTCATAGTGCCCGCACGACTGTGGGGGGAGGTTTTAGAGCGCCTGCTGCATATTTACTGTTGTCATTCATATTTAATAAAGGTAGCCCAGTCTTCCAACAGCCTCTGTGTGGGCATGGTTTTTTTTGGGGGGTGCCTGGGTAATGAATATGATATTTCAGACATATACAGTATCTCTCCTGACTAGTCCCAGCATTTGCAACAGTTAAATAGAAATTAGTTTTTCACATTAGTCCTAAATAAAAGTGTCATGATATCTCTGTCCTCAATAGCAGCAAAACATTATATTTTACAACATTGTGCAGGTGTGTTACTTGGCATGTTCAATCCTAAGCCTTTACATGCTGGCACAGAAAGTCTTAAAATTTGGCCATTGCTTATGTCATCTAGATAGGAATCTAATCCCCAAACATTTTTGCAACTATCAGCACTTGGGAGCCCCAGGCATAAAGCATCCCAGCAACAAAGCATCAAATTAAACAGGCACGTTATGTATCTGTGCGAGTTGAGCAGCAGGGCAAGGAAGCCAGGACACAAATACCCCTGCCCCTCAGCCAAGTTCTCTAAAACAAAATACAGAAATAAAATGCAAAGACTTAGCATTCCAGTAAACAAACTATTTAACCACCACCACCCCAAAAAAAAAACTAAACCAAACAATAACTAGTTATGAAGGCAGAAAAGCTGAGGGGGGCTGTTTCCCAGTGTATTGAGTAGCATGCCATATGTATGACTATCTGCCTGTTGGACATGTCATGTACACGTCAAATTCCTTGGTGGAATTTGCTCCTGGGTTGCAGGGAACAAATGTGACCAAGGAGCCGCCGAAGTATCTATTGTGGGTGCTGCTTCTTGCAGCAAAAATAAATAAATAAATAAAAATTACGGGCAGCCTCACGGCCGGCCCTCAAACAATGTTATACAAATTCAAATGGCCCTTGGCAGAAAAATGTTTCCCCACCCCTGCTCTAAAGTCAGCATTTGCCATTCTTCTCCTTTTGGGATTTTTTAGCTTCATTTCATCATTCCCAAAATCTTATTTTCACTTTCATTTTTCCAAGAATGTCCCTTCCAAAAAGACTGGTCGGGCAAGAGGGTAAAAATAAAAACCTGTGGACAACGGTCTTCTCCCCAATATTACATTCAACAGATTCGAGGAAATTGCAATTTGTTAAGAGATACTATGAGGTGCAGGCTGTCTTGTCAGACTACATGAAGTTACATAAAATGCCAGGTAATATACACACTGATTGGGAAAACTATAACACATTACTTTTGAGGATTCAATTTATAATTTTGGGGTACATGACTTGTTGCAGGCTTTTGAGCGCACTGGTGTGCAGATCACCTATGGGTATGCAGTTCTACCAATGGAGTTGGTGTACAGTGATATGCCTGAAAATAACATTTATTATTTTACTAGGTGTGGGGATGAGGCAATTTTAACTTTTAAATTTGGGTATTGCAAAGGATACAGGCATAAGTTGAGTTCATGGGAGACACTCCTCACACACAGTTATCAATTGGCAGGATTTCTCGTTGGTGATTGAGATCATGACACGGATAGGTCCGTTGAGTGTTTTCAAGATCATGAGAATGAATACCTGTGAGCATGTGGTGCGGCAGATTTCACTAAAGTCAGCTGAGCACTATGTGCACGTTTTAAATAGGAACCTGCTATGGTCTAAGCTTTCCAAGATGAGTATTGATAGTAGATTACTAAATCTCATTCAGAGGTTGTACTCTAACACCTCATGCCAGGTTAGATTGGATTTGCAAGGCAGATTATCCGAACAGATATACTCCAACAAAGGCATTAAGCAAGGGTGTGTGCTCGCTCCTTTACTATTCAATCTGTTTATTAATGACATATCAGCTAATTTGGCCAACACTGATTCCCACTGTCCTAAACTTGGTGCCCTGCCGATACCACTACTCCTATACGCAGATGACATAGTTTTGCTTTCTCGGACCGTGTAGGGCTGAGACGATTGATCACCAGCTTTATTGAAAATCTTAACAGCAACTATCTGCAGCTCAATTATAAGAAATCCAAGATCTTAGTCTTTGAAAAAACATGGAAACACCGCTTGTGAATTTTCATTATAGGTTATCTTGGGTATTCCACCGTTCCTCAGTGATTAAATCAGCCAAACTTATAGCTCAGGCCACTTTACGTTTTTGTTGTTGTTGTTGTTGTTAGAAGGAACACTTATATCCCAGCTTCCCTGCGCATTTTCAATGCCAAGATTTCATCACATCTTCTTTATGGCATACAACTTTGATTGCCTGCTTTCAACCCTGAGGTCAAGAGAATCTATTTCTTTTTCTTGTATAAGATATTCAGAGTAGCCCACTGCGTCTCTTATGCGGCTCTGTGCCTGAAGGCTGGCCAAGCCAGGCTTGAGCACCTGGCTTGGGTCAGATTCTGCAGGTATTGGCTTTCAGTCTGTTTCAAAGTAGATCATTCTCCTTTGGCTATGCTTTCTGATTCTGGGCAACCCTCAGGCTTTTCTCTCTTCATTTCTAAACTTCGTTCTTTTGGAATTTCGGGTAATCTTTTGGGAATGGGATTTTTGAACTATTCTGCTCGCTGTCTTTCTCTCAAACTTCAGGATATTGAAAGTCAGGAACTAAATGCAACAGCAGCCAGGGTATGTTCACCTCTCTGGTGGCAGTTACCAACCAACTTTGGCCTTAGACCCAGATACCTCTACTTGCTGGAAGATTCCCAGTCTCGTCGGGTGTTTACTATGACGCGATATAATGTGTTTCCCTCAAAAGAACTATCAGCAAGATTCAGTCATGGTACTGAGTGTAACAGATTTTGTGATTGTAACATGGAGGCCACTGAATCTTTGATTCATATAGTGTTTCATTGTCCCTGGTACGCACTGTCCCTTTTGTACGCACTGAAACCTACGCACTAGTGTTTCATTGTCCCTACCTACGCACTGACCTTTTGACTCCATTACTGACCCAGTGCCGTGGTCCTTGTGACGAGGTAATTCTGAGCCTTCTTCTGTCGTCTGTGGACAAGCATACCATCCTACAACTAGCAAAATATTTCTATGCAGTCTTGGTGAGACGTAATCTATGATCTCTGGTACTCCTTGTGGAAATTCTGTTTTTCTTTTATTTATACTTGTATATTGGGGGGGGGGGCTTCTTGTTGGAATATTCCATTTTATTGGTTTTATTTGTTTGACCTGGCACAGTTGTTTAATGTGGCCATGTTGGTTGCTATATTTGTACATGCCTAATAGAGCTGATTGGATTGGATATAATGCAATCAATTGACAAACATTCAGGGAGGACATGCCACCCACTTAAATATTTTTCAGTTAGAGAGTCTGAGTTTTGGGAAACCTTCAATTATTTGTCTACTTTGGATGTGAAGTCATTAAAACTTGAGAACTGCATCACCTATGTGCATAGGCGAATGGGGGGAATGAGTTTGGTGACTAAAGAGCTTCTGGCCCCATGGGACTTGCCTGCGTCAAAAGTGAGGGATTTTTGTTTGGTGGTGACACTGTTGGCAAGGTTTTTACATGCAGCAAAAGTTGTGGGGAGATATTTGTTCTCCAGTGGTTCCAGGTCTGGCCCAGTGTTAGTGCTGGGTAGCTCCTCCCCTTCAGTTAGGCAGGGTCATGTGATCCAGTCTTTATAGGAGGGGAGGGGCTCCTGGCTTCCCTAATCTGTCCGTGCCTTCCACAGGCAAACAGGGTTTGGCTACTGCTCTGTAAGCAGTAGCCTCCAGCTTAGGCTTAACAGATTTCCCCAGTTGCAAACCGGGACACCCCCCCCCCAACAATTAATCAAATTAAAATCAATGTTATTTTAAAAAATGGGTGCAAAGTCTGTTTTGCCGCCCGAAGGGCGTCCTGATTTTTTAATTAATTATTTTTAGCCAGCCAATTAATTAAATAAACTTGCCTGTCCCATAACAGTACAATAATAAAAGGACAGTGTTCCACCACATCACGCAGTACAGGCCAGGCCAAGACAGGCAAATATAGAGATTATGGCATCTGGGCATGCACAAAGTTCCTTTAGTTTTCATGACATGCTCAATCAGCCTCCACAACAACACTCATTCCACCCACTGCCACTACATACTAAAAAAAAACCTAAACAACACACAGTACAGCACACAAATTTGAAGTACTGTACAACAAAACACCCTCAAGTAGCTGAAGACACCTCAGACCCTTACAATACAATACACCTCTTGCAAAAGTGCACCCAACCAAAATGCACTTTCTGTGAAGCAAAACACACAGAACAAACAAAGCTAGCAGGACATCACAAAATTTCTTTGCAGATCAGCCCACCCCCCCATGGACCTAGCAGGACAAAATGGACATCACAAAGTTTATTTGCAGATCAGCCCATTCCCCCCAGCAGGACAAACTGAGATCAGTCAGCACACTTAACCCCACTTCCTCCCCCACCCCACAGCTAGCAGGACAAACTGCTTTCCTTGAAGCAACAAACATTGCATTTTCTCAAGTGCAAAGAATTAAGCAGGCAAACCTCATTATCATGTTGCAAAGACCCCTCTGCTCTCCTGCTGCTGCCAAAGAACCTAAGGCCTGTGAGGTCATACTGCTGAGGCGGAGCTGAACTGTAAAGCTGTGTGCTGCTCCTAATCACATGATCAGAACCACTGAAGCCTCCTAGGCGGCCATTTTGTTTAGGGGAAATTCCGGCGGCCATTTTGTTTCCAAAACAAAATCAGAAAAAATCAAAATTAATTTTAAATGGGCCAGGAGGGTAACGGGGGCCGGGGGGGGACAAATCCGGGACAGGCCCCCAAAATCCCTGACAGTCCCGGAAAAATCAGGACGAATGGTAAGCCTACTCCAGCTCAAAGACACAGTAAGACAACAGGATTAGTTTTTTTTTCTCTCCCTCTGCCTCCCTAGTCAAAGCCTGGCCCTCACACAGGCAAAGGAGAGTGTGTTTGTTTGATGTTGGTTTTTCTCAGCAGGCCTGGCATGTTTCTCCTGTGCTACTGCATGAGGAAGGCCTCTGGCCTACAGGTTTTCAGGCCTAACATGCCCTTTTCCTCCCTGTGCTACTACATGAGGGAGGCCTAGAGCCTACAGGGTTTTCAGGCCTAACAGGCCTTTTTTCCTCCCTGTGCCACTCCATGAGGGAGGCTTGGAGCCTACAGGCTGAATTAGGCCTAGCATGTCCTTTTCCCAGTGCTACTGCATGAGAGAGGGCCTCAGGCCTGGCATGTTTTCCCTGTGTTACTGCATGGGGATGGCCTCTGGCCTACAGGGTTTTCAGGCCTAACATGCCTTGTGTTTTCCTCCCTGTGCTACTGCATGAGGGAGGCCTGGAGCCTACAAGTGGAATTAGGCTTAGTATGCCTTTTTCCCAGTGCTACTGCATGAGGGAGGCCTCAGGCCTACAAGCTGAGTGGCAGGCCTAGCATGCCTTTTTCCTTGTGCAACTGCATAATGGAAGCCTGTGGCCTACATGCTGGATTAGGCCTTGCATGTTTTTTCCCCAGTGCTGCTGCATGAGGGAGGCCTCTGGCCTACAATCTGAAGTGACAGGCCTCACATGCTCTTACCCTGTGCTACTGCATAAAGAAAGACTGCGGTCTACCTGCCAACCCAGACCTGGCAGGCTTTCGTCTCCGTGCTACTGTGCATGAGGGAGGCCGGTGGCTTACAAGTTGACAGGCCTGGCATTGCTTTCAGACCTATCTTTCTTGGTGATACTTCACAAGGGAGGCCTACAAGCCGACTTAAACCCGGCATAGACTCCTGGTAGGACCACGGAACGTGAGCAACCGTGTCCTCCTCTGACCCCCCCCTCGGGCCGGAGACGGAGCGAGTCTGCGGGACGTGTATCTGGAACCCCCAGCATTACCCTTCTCCCTAAGGGGTTTAGGAGCGGCTGGGGGCACGGGGCCCTGACCAGATCACCGCTCCCTCGGGGCTGCTGACAGGGCAGTGACCGTCCTCGTTGGCTCCCACAAGAAGCATTGACGATTTCAGGTGCAGAGAAGAGAATGGAGACATGTCTTCTCCTCCGACCTCCCCCCCCTCGTGGGGCAGGAGACGGAGCGAGCAACTGGACTTCGTTGTATACCCCCCGGCGTTACCCTTCTCCCTACGGGGCTTAGGAGTGACCAAGGGGGCAAGGGACCCTTACCAACGCGCCCATGAGACTCGCTGACAGGGCCTGGACGTTCATGAGCAGGACTTGCATCATCCCCCAGCATTACCCTACTCCCTACAGGGTTTAGGAGGGGCTGGGGGACAAGGCGCCTTGACCACCGCTCCTTTGGGACCCGCTGACAGGGTATGGACCATCCTAGTCAGTGAGTACGATGAGCCCCTCTCTTTCTCTTTCTTCTGTCTCCCCCAGGCTGGCTCCCCCCCCCTGGGTTGTGGCCTCCACGGAGACTCCTCCTCCTCCAGTGGCGACCCCGGACCTGGATTGGAGCGCAAGGGAGGCGCGCATCCACCAGACGGTGGCCAGTAGTGTAACAGCGGCGTTCGCAGCCCAGACTAGTCTGGGGGTGAACCCCCTTCAGGGGGCTCGGGCATCATTCCTGCCACCACAACTAGATGGAAGAGTTCCATGGTAGAGGGGGAGCTGGATGAGAGCACTTCCGATGGGGGAACCCGACTTTCTGAGGAAGAGACAGGGTCCGAGTCTCACCGGGCACGTCTCTTCCCTGCGGAGCTCTCTCAGCAGAATGTACCAGAAAGTGCAGATAGTGCTGGAGCTCAAACCAGATTTCCCCCTCCCCCTGAGGAGACCACCTCCTCAGCCCCGTCATCCCAGGGGGCTCCTCACTCCCCACGTGGGATTTCATATATCGCTATCCCCGTGGCCTCCGTTTCTACAGCTCCCCCAGGCAGCGCAGATGGGCTGGGCTGCCCCCCCCCCCAGCGTCACCCTTCTCCCTGCGGGGCTTGGGAGAGCCCAAGAGGCTCTCTTGGGAGGCTTGGGAGAGGGCAGAGCACGTGCGGGGCATAAAGGGCACAGTAGCCGATAGACTGATTGGAGGGCCCTGGAGGATGCAGAGGGGCATCTTCGCCCGTACAGGCTTCACCAGATAGAAGCCAAGTATGGGAGGATGAGAATAGAGCTGGTTGCCACCGGGAGGGACCAACCAGCTCCCTCGCTTCGGCTCCAGGGGCCTGCACGCAGACACAGAAGGGGCAGACGCCCCAGGCCAGCCCTGGCCTCGGGCCCTCCTCTGCCCATTCCTCCCTGTTCTCCTGCCCCGCAGGGTTCCACGCGGAATCTGGGCAATGGGGACCTGAGTGATACTAGTGGTCCTGTTCTGGCCCAGGGGCCCCCGGGTGAGGGACTTCCTGGACCTTCCAGTGACCCTGCTCCCTTGGTTGCCAAAAGGCCGGACTTTGCAGTGGCCTGCCTGGTGGCTGAGTGGCAGGGTTTAGAGGACCCAGGGTATGCCGAAGTCGGCCTCTCTACCCTGCTCTTCGACCGAAGGGCTTCCACCACCCGCATCTATAACTGTACAGGGTGCATAATTGCAGACGGGTGCACACAGAGGGACATCAGGCCCAGAGCACCTAATGTATGACATTGATTGCAGTTCTTGCAGGACTGCCTGGATAAAGGACTTAGCACGTCCACACTCAAGCGCCATGTCTCAACCATCGCTTCCTTCATAGGGCACCCGAGGGATGGCCTTTTCTGCTCACCCTCACGTGCGCAACTTTCCTGAGGGCGGTGACACTTATTAACCCCCCTCTGGTTAAACGCTCCCCCACGTGGGAATTGTAGATAGTCCTAAAGGCTCTCACCAAGACGCCCTTCGTGCCCATGGCCACGTGGGCCGTCCGGGAACTGTCAATCAAGACGGTATTTTCTAGTGGGCAGTACCTTGCCTAGGCGAGTCTCAGAACTCTCGGCCTTGGTCTGTTCATAAGGACCTCTGTTCCTTCCAGGAAGACAGAGTGGTCCTTAGATTGAATTCCACTCTTGTTCCAAAAGTTAGCTCTCCTTTTCATAGGGACCACGAGGTTATTCTGCTGCGTCTGCTAGACGAAGGGAAGACACGGAGGCAGAAGTCTGATTGATGGGAAGGCACCCTGATTGCTGTGGGGAGCTCCCTTTTATTGAAATACAGTATTCCTTAGAGCAGGGGTGCACATCATACGGCCCGCGGGCCGCATGCGGCCTGCCTGACGATTTCCCGTGGCCCGCGAAGAAATCGGGAATCCCAGAGAGTGGGCGCTCCCCAAGTGCTTTGCGGGCCAAGGGAAATCCTCCGTGCCCCAGACGCGGCTCATTCGGCTCCTGGCAGAATGCCAGGAGACTCCAGGCGGCGCTTTGATCGCCGCCAATCAGCTGAGTCTCCTGGCGTTCAGCCAAGAGCCAAAGGAGCTGTTTCCGCGTTTGTCAGGAGCCAAAAGAACGGGCGCAGAGGCTGGGGCTTGTCCCACGAAGAAAGCCACAGCCTCTGCGCCTGTTCTTTTGGCTCCTGGCGAACGCGGAAGCAGCTCCTTCGGCTCCTGGCTGAACGCCAGGACAGTCCAGTTGATTGGCGGCGATCAAAGCGCCGCCTGGAGTCTCCGTTCAGCCAAGAGCCGAATGAGCCAGGAGGCTTTTCCCGCTTTGCTGCTGCTTTGAACTGCTTTTAGAACAGCAGCAGCAGCAAGAAGAGCGCTCCAGAACACTCCGAGCTGTCGCCCTGGCAACCGCAGTGCTCCCCTCTCCCCGCGCGCTCTTTTTGCACAGCCTGGCCAGTGATGGTCTCGCCCGCTCCCTGGAAGGAGCCCTGTCTCTGTGCCTAGGGAGAATTGTTGGGCTAGGTCTCCTCACAGTTGTTAGCTCTACAGAGCTCTCTAGCAAGGTTCTTAATATAATCTTGCTCCTGGCGCTGGGAAGATCTCCTGGAGTCTGGGGGAGGAGGGGCCCAGGGGAGGCTCTCTCCTTGGCGCAGGCTCCCTGAGCTCCCTCCCTCTCTCCGGAAGCAGTTGCCTCTTGGCTACGGCCGGGATTTAGTGTGTGCCTCTCGCTCCTGGCACTGGCAAGATCTCCTGGAGTCCGGGGGAGGAGGGGCCCGGGGAGGCTCTCTCCTCGGCGCAGGATCCCTGAGCTCCCTCCCTCCGGAAGCAGTTGCGTCTTGGCTACGGCCGGGATGTAGTGTGTGCCTCTCGCTCTCAGTCGAGCTCTGCGGGAATTGGAGCTTTCGTGTCTTGCCAAGGAGGTGTTAGCATACATACAGCAACAATGGAGAAAAGGGCAGCGAGGTGCTGATATTTTTACCTTCTTTACAAAGGGGAGTGAAGGGGAGTGCTATTTTCTGTTTCTGAGCGGCTGTAACGCTCAATAATTGCCTGAAAGGGCTGCTTTAATTGAGCACTTCTGTGCTATAAGTGATCTGCTAACCAGGGGATCTGAAGTGCTTGTGATCCATTCACAGGTAATGATAGAGGAGGCTTGTTGCAATGCAAGTCCTTGCTTTACAAATCAGTTGCTACTTCTGCAACGTGATGGAGGGGTATGGGGTTAGTGTGGGAGAGAGCAAGGGGGGCGAAGAGGTCTTTGGGGAGTAGCATTAAATCAGCAACAAGCCTGTCCCTAATTGTTATTGATTGTTAAGTGCACAAAATGGTGGAGAAATAGAGGGACATGCAAGTCCCTCACCTGAAGGAAGTCTTGTTTTCTTCCTTTGATATTTTCAGTCACTGCTGCTCCTGGTTTATAAGAGTAAAGAAGCATCCTTTTTGTGCCTGTGTAGAAAATAGCAATGTTTATGCAGCTGCTGCTCCTAAATGGGGGGGGGGGGAGAGAGAAAAGGTAGAGTGATCTTTTCTTCCTTTTCCTTTAAAAATTATATATTTTCCTTTAAAAACTGGTTTAAAACCAGAAACAAGTTTAAACATACATGTTTTAAAAAACAAGATTATAAATATCTTTATTTATTTATTTATTAAAATGATGGTTTTCGGGATATTTTCTGGCCCATGGACACGCCCCCTGTGATGTCACTTCCTGAAGAAGTGACATCACGGTTTCTGGACACGCCCCCTGTGATGTCACTTCCTGAGGAAGTGACATCATGGTTTCTTGACACGCCCCCTCGTGTGGCCCCGGAGAAGTTTGGTCTATTCATTTTGGCCCCCACCTACTTCCAAGTTGTGCACCCCTGCCTTAGAGGCAGAATGATTTGATACAAGTGTACTAGCATTGTACTGATTCAGTAAGTTTTAGTTCACACAGGCTCATGTTGAATGTGTTACCAGCTTATCATGTACTGCTGCTGTAAACATGCTGTGCTTTTGGGACAATCTACATGTTCCAGATAGTGTGAAGAAATGTGCTGACTATTAGGAAGGTCAGCGTGGTTTGCCAGCCACTGTCCAAAACCTATCGTCCCCACATTATTCTCCCATCTCTCTGCCCCAAACCTGCCCCCCCCCGGAACGGGAGTGGCATTCACTAGACATCGAAGAGCCCTCAGCTTCTCAGTCACCAGAACAGCGGAGTTTCGGAAACAGAATCCATGTTGGGGTCCTATGGCCCCAGATGTAAAGGGTGCAAAGTCAGTCCCTATACCCTCTCCAGGCGGATGCGTGGGGTCATCGCCAGGGCCTACCGTTTCAGAGGGCTCTCTCCTCCAGATGGCCTTGTCGCACACTCCTTAAGGGGGGCAGCCACATCTGCAGCTTAGCGGGGCTTCCCCTCCTTAGAGATAGTATGTAGAGCAGTGACCTGGAGCTCACCACACACTTTCATGAAGCACTACCGCATTGATGCATACGCATCTGGGCACACGGCCATTGGTAGGCGCGTCCTGCAGACTGTTTGCCAACTATCTCAGTTACTCCCCACCCTTGAAGGGCATAGCTTGGGTATATCCCAGCACTAACACTGGGCCAGACCTGGAACCACTGGAGAACGGGGAGATTGGTACTTACCGTGAATTTCCCTTCTCTGTGGTTCCGGTCTGGGTCAGTGTACCCGCCCGTGGGATTGACTGAGGCATTTGCCACCCGTTTCCCTGCCCCTCAGCTCCATCTCAATTACTGAAGTAATAACAACAATATATGGGTTGTATTACATTTGGAAATACAATATAAAAAAATAGCAGACCCAGTACTTTGAGTAGCATGGAGATTTTCATGACTTGTTACAGTTTGCAAAGAGACAAAGTTTATGGGTTTTTCAGCCATGTATATTTATATATAATTGAAGAAATAAAGGTTGGAGATGGTTTACACAAACTTGCCTGAAGAAATTCCTCCTTTAAACAGTACACGTTGTCAGAAGCCTAACAGAGCGTCCATAAACCCAAAAACTTTGTCTCTTTGCAAATTGTAACAAGTCATGAAAATCTCCATGCTACTCTGAAATGCCTCTATGGGGAGGATATTGTTCGAGAACTCAGAACCTTGGAAAAATACCGTCTGCGTAGAATGAAGATGAGGAACACCCTAACCTTCCTACTCAACTGTAGAGATGCAGAAGTAATACCAAACTTCTTAAAACATCGAAGGAAACGGAACACCAGGAGAACCAACATAATCTATAAAAGAATGGAAGCTGCCTTATTAAGAGACTACATAAGAACCACTAGGTATGAACTTTATAATATGGACAATACATTATATGCCTTACATGATAAATTAAGCAATATAATGAGTGCAGAAGATTGGAATCGCTGGGATAATAGAACTTTGGAATACATATCTCAACAAGAAAATCTGATCAAAATGAGACATAAGAAAAAACTAAACAGGTTAATTGGTCAACCCAGTGGTGAGGTGAATTTGTTGGCACAAGATAAGGTCCTGGTAAATCTATCAGATTTTAAACTATCCCCCGCTCAAACTACAGTTCTACTTAAAGGCAATTTCGCCTACTTAAGAGGCAATTTCGCCTTGGTACCTAAAACAGTACCTACAGAAAGAATTATTGCTAGTATAGAAACTACATTAGTGGATTTTGATTCTAATATTGCAGAAGAGATAAGAATAGAATCGGCCAATATTCTTTTCAAAGCAAAACTACCTAAAAGCAATATCACACAAGGTGAATTTTTAGCTATCAAACAGTTGAGGAATAACCAAGATATTATTATTCTCCCTGCTGACAAGGGAAATGCTACGGTGATTTTAAATAGTTCAGATTATTGTAATAAAATCTCAGACTTACTTAGTCCTGAGACATACAATGTTTTAAAGAAAGATCCTACGAATAAAAATTTAAAGGAAACTAATAAGTTAATTTCAAATTCTAATTTTAAACCAGTTTAAAAAGACTAATTAGATCTACCACTTTACCTCCTAGGCTGTCTGACCTTCCAAAAATACATAAAAAGAGGTGCCATTACGCCCTATCATTAGTAATATAGGATCCCCCACCCACGCTTTGTCTCAACATCTGGCCAAAATTCTGCTGCCCTCTATAGGAAATACATTCCATCATGTGAAAAATACGTACCACTTCATTGATTTGTTAAGAACAGCAAGATTAACTCCAGAGTCCATCCTGGTTAGTTTTGATGTTATATCTTTATTTACCAGAGTGCCACTTATAGAGGTGATGAACTTGATAAGTGATCTAACTTTACCCCAGGACTTGATACCATTGTTTCACCATTGTCTAACTTCTACTTATTTTGTTTGGAACGGCATTTTTAGAGAACAAAAAGAGGGAGTAGCAATGAGAAACCTGCTAAGTCCGGTCGTGGCCAATCTCTTTATGGAGTTTTTTGAATTAAAAGCACTACAATCTGCCAAACATAAACCAACCACATGGCTGAGGTACGTAGACGATGTCTTTTGTGTTTGGGATTACGGGAAAGAGGAGCTGGAAACCTTTTTACAACATCTTAACAGCCTCTGCCCGGAGATAGTTTACAATGGAGACGGAGAGAGGGGATACTTCCATTTTTGGATGTCCAGGTAACAAGAAAACAAGACCTATCATTTGGACACACCGTGTATAGAAAACCTACGCACACTGGAAGACATAAAATCGTGTTTCAAAAAGCCCGCTCTCTCTTTAACGAACCCCAAAACAGACAGAGACTTAATCTAGAGGCGATCTCAATCTCACAGAGAAGATCAGAAGATCGCTGAGCCTTTTGAACCGACAGCAGGAGCTGTAATTTGTGAACAAGATATGGTTTCCGCTCCTCAATAGATCGTTTCTACAGTCTCACAAGCATTCTATGAAGGAAAGGTTACATGCGGTCAGCGCAGAGCAGGCTGCTTCTGCTTCTAATCAACCAATTTAGCACTTCCCGCTTTTTCCATACTTTCCCCTCTATAAAAATAGAGCGGTTGCCTTTCAAGTTTTAAGATCAGCTACCAGCTTGTTGCCATGCCTTTGTTCTCAACCTTTGCTTTGAAAAGGTCCCTAGTGTGGGAGCAAACGTGTGGGAGGAAATGCATCGCTGTGAGAGATTGTTGGGGCTTGGGGTGGGGTGGATTAGGTGCAGTACATTTGGACAGTGTTGCAAAATCCTATCCATGTCTTCAGAAGCAAGTCTCATTGAGTTCAGTGGAACTTGCTCCCAGGTAATTGTGCATAGGGTTGCAGCCCAAGTGTATTAAGTCTGCTGTGCTAAGTTGCAAGGACTTTACACTTCACAGTAAAAAAATTCATGTTTTACAAGTGAGGATTAAAGACACAAGTTTTATTCCACAGCCATCAACTCCTTAGAGGCTTGTGGGGTGAGCCACAACATCGGAAGACCTGGGTCACAGTGACCATTATGTATTCATTTAAGGTGGCACATGCCTTAAAAAGGTTGGTTACCACAAAAAGAAAAAAAGACGGAAATAAAAATGGGCATCTGTTGTATGACCATTAAGTCTGTATTGTGTGTTTTTTTGCAATCTCTTCTTATAAACTACATCAGGGGTGGCCAACCTTCCACCATTCCAACCTTCCTCTGCATTCTTAAGAGTTGTGTAGAAGACATAATCTTGGCAGCTGCAATGGTACTGCTAAAGCAGCTGCACCTGCTGAAATGCCCTCACCAGTGTGGCGCAGTGGGTTAAACCGCTGAACCATGAGCTGTCGATCGAAAGGTCAGCAGTTCGAATCCGCGACGGGGTAAGCTCTCGTTGCTTGGCCAGCTCCTGCCAACCTAGCAGTTCCAAAGCATGTCAATGCGAGTAGATAAATAGGTACCGCTTGCGGGAAGGTAAACAGTGCTCCGTGTTCCAGCTGCATGCTACGCGCTGCAGCAAGGAGAGTCACGCCGGCCACATGACCACGGAGGCGTCTTCAGACAACGCTGGCTCTTTGGCTTTGAAATGGGGATGAGCACCACACCCTAGAGCAGTGGTTCTCAGAAAAATTTCCCCGCGCCCCCCCGTCACCCGATTTTGGGGGGTGGCGCCCCCCCCCTTCGCGTCGCCCTCCGCACGCTCCGAGGCTGGCCCGGGAGCCGGCCTCGGAGCGTCCGGAACGGCCGGCGCTCCAGGGCCTTCTGAAGGCCCAAGCGTCAATCCGGGTATTTTTGATGTTTTCGCTCATGCGCAGACCCGTTTTCGTCTCTGCGCATGAGCGAAAACATCAAAAATACCAGGATTGACGCTTGGGCCTTCAGAAGGCCCTGGAGCGCCGGCCGTTCCGGACGCTCCGAGGCCGGCTCCTGGGCCGGCCTCGGAGCGTGCGGAGGGCGACTGTGGTGGTCGGGCCCCCCTTTGTGGGGCCTCGCGCCCCCCCTGGGGGGGCGCGCCCCACTATTTGAGAACCGCTGCCCTAGAGTCGGACACGACTGGACTTAATTGTCAGGGGTCACCTTTACCTTTTTATACACCCATTAAAGGGCCAGGAGCATTCATGTGGAAAGGTTGGCCACCCCTGAACTAGATGCTCTGAAACATCAGCACTCTCACTGCAGTGAATAGAAAGGTGCTTTATACTGGTTGGGGCCATGTCTCGCTCAGTATTGTCTACCTGTTTCACAATATCTCTCCAGGGTTTCAGGCAGAGGTCTTTCATAGCCCTATCTGGAGATGCCAGGGATTGAACATGGGACCTTCTGCATGGAAAACATGTGCCTTGCCACTGAATCATTATTAATAGTATTTATATACCGCATTTCAACAAAAAGCTCACAAAGCGGTTTACAGACAAAATCAAATGATTAAATGGCTCCCTGTCCCAAAAGGGCTGACAGTCTAAAAAATACGCAGACCACCACCAGCAAACAGCCACCAGAAAGACACTGTGCTGGGGTGAAAGGGGGGCAGTTACTCTCCCCCTGCTAAATATAAGAGGAGCACCAATTGAAAAAGTGCCTCTTGCCCAGTTAAATTATGTTCACATAAATTCACATAAATTCAATTACTGTATCTGGCTCTTCAGTGCACTTCAAGTACAGTATTGAACATATGGAACTACAGTATCCTGTATCGAGTAAAACTGTTGGGCTATAATGACAGGCTGCAGCTCACCTGAGTCTCATGTGGGACTTTTCAAACCTTGGTACATGATCATTTTGTCTGGGATCTCCTGCACATATGTTAGTAGTAATAATATTTACTTAATTATTAAGTCTTATACTGTTTTTCCTCATGATAAACATGATTCCTCAGATAAACTTGCATGTTTTTCCCCCAGTTGTGTTACTTTTTTTTCTCCAAGGTAATCGCAGTCTAACAAAACCACAGGGCTATGGCCCTTTTGTGATGCCAGAATTGCAGAAATTGTTGCAATGCTGCAGGTATCATTAAAACAGCTACTTGTACGATAAATGGTGGATAAGAAAGCCTTTTTCTAGGATATCTCAAACATTCTTTGCAGTCATGTTAATGGCTTCATGCTGCTGTCATTCTCCATTTTAGCATTTTTTTGTGTCTTCCTACTTGCTGGTAATAACTCTGTAACCCCATTCTACTTAGTGTTTTTCTGGAAAGATGAAGGGTGGATGGGTATGCTGATCATGTTTCTTAGTGCAGTGATGACATTAGAATCTTTTGCAGATTCTATAGACTACTGGCAGTGCTCTGTGATGTCCTGATAATTCATGCCAAGCTGGTATAAAAGTTTTCTTTCTTGGGGAGGAGGTGGACTCAGTGATAGAGCGTGTGCTTTGCATGCAGAAGGTCCAGGTTTTCAATCACAGGCATTGGTATTTAAAAGGAACTTGAGTAATAGGACTGTGAACTATATGTCTGACATCGTGAAGAGCCGCTATCCACCTCTGTAGACATTGGTTTAGATCAGGGTGGCTCAACTTTTCATACCTCAAGGGCCATGTGCGGACTTTGACACGGAACCCCTGTAAGACACATGCTGGGATTTTTTTTTTTTAAGATTGTGGTACCGATTGAATTTTTAAAAAGCAACTGAATGACCACTGAACAAGCAGAGCTAATAAGACCCAGGCTGGGATGTTTTTTTCAAGATTGAAATACTAATTGAATTAAAAAAAAACTGAATGAGCACGGCACAAGCAGAACTAAAAGACCCACACGGAGATTTTTTTTTTAAAGATTACACTACTAATTGAATAAAATAAAAATAACAGAATGAGCACTTGCACGTGTAGAGCTGAAAGACCCACGCTGCACTGGGATATACCCGTAACTAAAACTGAGTATAAAAAGAACGCTTTGGGGGGGCCTGTAATCTCTCCAGCAGTAGTTGATGTTGATACCGCTACTGCCCCTACCCAAACACAAATGCCGCTCCTCTGGCGTGACCCATCCCTTTTTTCACATTTCTCCCGCCCAGAAACTCTCCCATGTGACCCCCTGGCCCCTCCTTCCTGGAATTTGCCAGCTCAGCACCGACTCTACCCAGCATGCCCTCGCGCTCCGCTGACGCTAGGAAAGGCGCTCAGGCGATCCGAAAGGGCTCAGAGCTTCAGCATGATCAACCAGCTGTCCTCCTAAGTCTCCGGAAGTGAGTGGGCTGCGACAGCCCACGAGCTCTCCCCAGCATGCCCCGCGCGCCTTTGCTGACGAGCGCAGAGGTACTCAGCTCGTCAGCTGGAGCGCGGGGCATGCTGGGGAGAGCTCTCGCGAGGAAGTCAGCCCGACCCGTCCTCTTCCGGAGTCTCCGGAAGTGAGTTGGATGGGACAGTAGCCTCCGGCCAGAGATATCTCCGCAGCAGGCCCCGCGCTCCAGCTGACAATCTTGCTTATGAGCTGTACGTGCCTTTGCTGCGATCGGGACTGAGGGAGGGGGCTCCGAGCGGCAAGAAGAGGGCCGCAGAAGGCAGCTCGGGGGGGGGGGGGGGCGCATGTTGGACCAAACGGGTTTAGAGGGACCGGCGCTCTGACTCGATAAAAGGCATCTTCGTATATTTTACGTGTGCATTGTTATTAGCGTACTTAATATTTCATTTAAGGTGGAGGGCATGAGATTTTTTTAGAGATCCTACGTATGCAAGTTTATTGTCGCTTGTTGATGTAAGCTTTACCCGTTAATGGTAAAATCTTGTGTAAGGGTATCTTTTTCCATCTCTGCAGTTAGTTATAAAAACATACTTTTTGGTGAAAGCGTTTTGTGTTCTGCTTAAAGGGGCTTGTTTAAGCTGTGCAGTAGGTCTCTGCCTCTAGATTTGGAGATAAAATTACAAGAACTATGATCAGTATTGGAATACATTGAAATATAAATTATTTTACAGAGAGGCTGCAATGGCTGGATTTGACCATTTCAGTACAGAATTCTACCAAACAAGTTACAGCATTGATGATCAAGCACAGTCACCTGACTATGGAGGAGGAACATACAACAGGTAACTTGGGTTTCTTCTACTGTTCTAGTAATCAGAATCTCATTATAATCTGGTTTTGGCTTAAATATATAAATGTTCTTAAAATTAAATGTATTTGTGTTTTATTTACATGTGTTTTAAGAGTAAAGAATTGAATGCATGTAAGTCTTGTTTGTTGTAAAGAAAAATACCTTTTGAGTTAGACTAATTTACATTGTAGAAGTACATCTGGAGAGCAGCCCTGTCTACATACTATCATTCATTGAGCATGCTAGCATTAGGCACACTTGCCAAAAGGGTGACCACCACTGGTTTAAAGTTCATAGAAAAGTTCTTAAAAATAAATGCTTAAAATTCATTGCTTTGAATATTTTTAATAACCTTTTCAAGATGTGGTACTTGTTGTAGAACACAACATTTCTCTTTACATTTTAAATAAAAGTTGCATGTGTAGAGGCTTGCTTACAAATTGAAAATGAGTATTAATAGTGGCAACTTCCCTTCCAGAAGACCAGTTGTATGTCATAATGGGTATGCAGTCATTTTAAATGTCACAGATGTTGAAGGGGGTGCTAATATTCACATGGTTCAGCTATTTAATCAGCAAAGGGAAGGAGACTAATATGACTTGGACTTGAAATACATTAAAGATCTTGTACCTGAGCCTTGAAAATAACCTTGGTAGTGTTCTATTGTAAGTATAGTGTTGGATTAGCCTCGAACCAATCATTTAAATGTTAATGAAAGCATTGGCCAATTATTTGGATGCTGGACAACACCATACCAATGATGAATCCCCTCCTTCTCCCCCAACAGTTTTAAGAGAACTCATTTTGTTAAATAGTTCTGATGCGTTACAAACCACTGTATTTCAAATAAATATTAGGAAGGCTCCTTTAGCTTCTGCTTTTCTTGTTTGTAGAAATACAGTAAAGTTATACATTCTTCTCCAATGTATTCTTCTCCAAGCATCAGAAAGTACTGAGCTCTAGTATGGAAATACTTCTAGAACTGAGTGATTTGAGGATTAGGGAGCATCATAGTGTCTAGAAATGAAGAGGTTATCAGGCTGTATGTTTATTTGGAAGTATGTTACATTGGTTTCATTGGGACTTACTCCCAGGTATGTATGGGATTACAGCCCAAGTCTTGTTGTTGCAACAGTAGTGCGTTCACAAGTGTTATTACTGACCAGCAATATAATTTGCTTTCTGCAGACAATATGATGGCTATGAGTATTCTCAGCCACCTGGCTACGTCCCTCCAGAGATGATGCATCAACAACAGCCTTACACTGGTCAGATTTTTCAGCCAACACCAGCATACACCCCATCTTCACCACAATCGTTCTATGGAAGCAACTTTGAAGATGAGCCACCCTTACTAGAAGGTTTGATTTATTTGATGCAATCCTTCATATTATTTACTATATTTGGAGTAACCTACAAAGAGCAACAGTGACTTATCTTGTGTGTGTGTGTGTGTGTGTGTGTGTGTGTGTGTGTGTGTGTGTGCGCGCGCGCGCACTGTTAGTCATTAACATAGGAAGAAGAGGTACTGTTGAGGAGTTAATTTTTTTGTTTCATTCTATTTTCTTAACATGCTTCTTCTAAATTGTTAATAAGGAAATTAAATGGAACGAAAGTAAGCATACAAATGGGGGATCAGTTTTTTGTTTTGTTTTGAAGTAGAAAAACTTAGAGAAGTACAATTAACATTACAGTAATACCTCCCATAACACCCATTCTTGTAGCTATGTTTTGCTACAGCACTATTCATGTCATGCAGGGTGTGATCGACCGTTATTGTAGCCAATGAGACCAGTGCATTATGGGGAGCGTGGAACCAGTCAGCACCAGTTTCCTGCCTCCTCATCAACGTTTCCCGTAGCACTGTTTCACTCAATGCTTGATTTTCAGCTATTGAAGGTATTGCTGTACTTGGTTCCTCTTTGCTATTTTGGTCTAGTAGGTGCCTTTTGATATAGCTGTCCCATGGCCATTTATGTTCTCTCACTACTGACAAATCAATTAAATACGGTATTTTTATCTGAAGAACTAGGGATCAATTTTGACCACATCTGGCAGAAGACTCTCACGGTACTACATCCATTAAAAGCAGCAGATGGCAGCATCATGAATGAAACTGATTTGGCAGGACCCATGGTGTTTTGCTTAGCATTTGGCTCCACATTATTGCTGGTAAGATAGCAGTGGTGAGTGTGTCCCCTACAAGATGTAAGAGAAAAAAGAACTGGTTTTTAAAATACAAACAAATGCATAATGAGGCAATTATCTGTTCCATGTATGCGCATACTTTTAAAAGAAATTGGTATGTTTCAATCATACGTAATCGGGAGCAAAGTTTAAACTTTACACTAAGGTACCTACATATCAAGATCTACAGGCTAGATATTAGTGCCATTAGCTTTACATTGTTTAGAGAGAGAGAGGTATGCTTTGAAGGGTTCCCATACAGAGGAAAAAGTCCACACGTGGCATAAAGGAGCTGCTGTTTGAAAAAATATGAGTTCTGAGCCCTATTTGGGTACACAGTACTGGTTGCACAGTTTTTGGGATCCAGGCCATTGAGGCTTTTTTCAGAACCAAGAGCAGCAGGAACTCTAGACAGAGGTTAGGGCTATTGCCATCTTGTCTCCCCAGCCCTTTCTGCCACTCGGAGTTGCTGAGGAGAAGAAAAGACAGCTGCCAGGGGCCGTTATTACATTTGTGTCCCAGTGGAGGAGAAGCCCCACCCTGCCCAACGTGTCATCTGCTGCCAAGATTGGGTGAAGGTTATATCAGACCTCCTGCAGTTGTAAGACCTGGCAGCATCAGCAAAAACTCCTATTTTCTGTTTCTATTTCTATATAAACCACTTTCAGAAGCCTTGACCTGAAAGGCAGTATACAGATTACTCAAATACATAAATTTAGTTCCTCTTGGGGTAAAACATTTCTTTTAAAAAAAACACCCAAAAGTTACTCTAATCTAGAAATCATTGTTGCATGCTTATGTAGACTTCTGCACATTCAGTATGTCTTTTTATTGACTAGCACAAACAATACCCCTGTTAACCACAGTACCTAGTGACATGGGAGAGATCAACTTCTGTTTGGAAAGGTTTATATAAAACTGACGCAACTCTCTGTACGCACACCTTGTCTTGACCCACTATATTCACCCTTTATATTTCTCTTCAATAACCATAGTGTGCGTCTATTATAGGACTTGGAGTTTTGCAAGAATACAAGCCCCAAATTACTATTAACTGCCCTCTTTTTTTTGTCTCCTTCCCATTCACCCCCTCCTTTACAACAAGCTGTTGTAAAATTGCCATATAAACATTTATTTTAAAAAACAAGGTAGTAAAGCATTCTAAATATTCTCAGTTTTGTTGCCTGTTAAATGTAGCCTTTGTCACCTTTCCCTTTTGGGGTTTTATTTTGGTGTGTATGTGTGTGAAAATTTTATTTTCTCTCTTCTAGGCTGGCAAGATTCAATTTGGCTACGTGTACGGGATTAGTGCAATTGGGTGCTTAGGCATGTTCTGTCTCCTAAACTTAATGAGTATGACGGGTGTGTCGTTCGGCTGTGTTGCCAGTGTCCTAGGATACTGTCTCCTTCCTATGATCATACTTTCCAGCTTTGCAATTGTATTTTCCCTACAGTAAGTATGACTATCAAGAGTTGTTGGTAGAGTGACATTCTACTATACTGTACGCTTCACCTGAAAATATGGTTTTAGACCATAAATTCCCATGATGGCTGAATACATTAAAGGCGCCATGAACCGGGAAACGTTTGGAACCTCTGATCTACACATTTGTGTACCAGTAATTTTTTTCATGGCTCCTTAGGCCGAAAGAAATACCTCAAATGCCTGTTTCCCTTAACTTTAAAATGTTCCACGGTGTCCCTGTGAGCTCATTGCGGTGTCCCAGCATGCAGCTCAGGAGATTTATTTATTTACTATTAATAAAAATAGTTTATTTTATTAAAGATGCCCTTTAATTTACTATACATGATTTTCACAAATGCTTAGTTAATGCCTTCATTGTGTAGGAAACCTACTGTCTTGTCTTGGACCAGTTAATGACAAATGGGTACCAGTAATTTTTTTCATGGCTCCTTAGGCCGAAAGAAATACCTCAAATGCCTGTTTCCCTTAACTTTAAAATGTTCCACGGTGTCCCTGTGAGCTCATTGCGGTGTCCCAGCATGCAGCTCAGGAGATTTATTTATTTACTATTAATAAAAATAGTTTATTTTATTAAAGATGCCCTTTAATTTACTATACATGATTTTCACAAATGCTTAGTTAATGCCTTCATTGTGTAGGAAACCTACTGTCTTGTCTTGGACCAGTTAATGACAAATGGGTATGTTGCTGGCTACAGTATCTCTTTTTCTCCCACCCTCCCCAAATGGGTATCACAGGCCATAGCAATGCATAACCTCTTTTTCATAATGATCTCTTAGAAAGAATGGGCAAGACTTTGTTGAGGTACACACGATTATGTAAAGCTGCTACTCAATGTTCTAATACTTTTGTTTTTTAGGGGTATGATGGGAGTCATTCTTGCTGCTGGAATTATTGGATGGTGTAGTTTTTCAGCTTCCAAACTCTTCATTTCAGCCTTGGCAATGGAGGGACAACAACTTCTAGTAGCATATCCCTGTGCTTTATTATATGGGGTCTTTGCCCTCATTTCTGTGTTTTGAACGGACTGTCTTCACCTTTGGACTTTAAAATGGGCCAAATTGAAAGCCTCCACTTGGGACCAGAAAGTACTGTTGGGTCACTGTCATGCAAGGTTTAATGCTTGAATTGTTACCTGGAACAGCAGAAACAAACATGTCTCTTGGTTTCTTTTTATAGGACTCTTGAAAACGGTTCTGAATTGACCTGTGATGTTTAGAAGCTTTAATACAGGTTCATGCTTATACTATTTAAAATGTAAAGTTTCTTTCCCAGTTCTATAGCCTCTGGCACAATATTCCTGTTTTCAACATTTTATAGTACATAAGTTTTTATAGACAAGAGGAACTGATTCATTTGCAACTGCTTTCTCACACCAGCACACCACAACAATCCTAAACAAAGGATTGACATTCCTCTTGCTTTTTTTCCCTTCCCGTTAGCAAACTAGAAAATGTGTATCTCAGTAAAATTCCATCTTAAAACAAACCAAAATGGTCCAACATGCAACTTTGCAAAAGTTTGCTACATCCCCTTAAACAAACTCTGTTTACAGTAAGGGGTCCAAAAGACTTCAGGCTCAAAAGTAGTGTGTTTAAATATTTCCGTTTGTATGTATTTTGTAAATAGTTCTGTCAAATTGTATCGATCTGAGAAGATGCTAAAAGTTAAGGTGTTCAGTAGTTCACCAAAACAGCCTGTTTTGGAAAACAGCTTTGACAGATGTCAGTATTGCAATCTAGTAAAAACACATAGATTAAAGTTTCCCAGAATGCGTTTTGAAGATGTGTTAATTGGATGTTTAACCACTTTTCTTCCTTACAATGTTGTCCAAGCTTGAATAGCCAAGATAATCATTTCTTTAAATGAAGTGGGACTTGTTCCCATTGGAACAAATATTACAATAAATCAGAGTGCTTGAATTCAATTACATTTGGTAATTGGGCAACTTCATAGTAGTAAATTGCATCATAACTATCAAGAATTGCTAAATGTTGCAATACTGCCCCACATGATAGAAATGAATATTTGACTAAAAATTGTGATCCACGTGAAAACTTGCATGTCACTGAGAAAGTAGTAGTGTTGTTGTTTTTTTCATATTTGAAACAGATGAGATTTGTTTCTAAAGATGTCCCTTTGTCACACTGGTATAAATTCTGAGTACCCCCATTGAGCTTTATAGAAGAACCTATGTAACAACAAATTCTTGTCAACAAATACTTAATCATACATTTGTTTTTCTCCCCCTTGTACCACTGCACATTTCTCCATACGATCTATTTTCATGTAGCCTGCAGTTGTTGGCTAAACTGTTTAATAAATGTCTTGCAAGAAATTCAGACAACCTTGCACAGTTAAATCTTCAGTCTTTACAAACCAAATTGCTTGATGTAACAGTTCTGCTGTAAAACGCATATTGGTCTTCTAGCAGTACCATTTTAGCAGGGATAGAACAACCTTTACATGAATATTTTTTTCTACCTGGTATAAGAAAGGAAGTCTCAGGCTCATGCCTACTCTCACCCCACTCTCCCCAGGTAGAATGGTGAACCTCGACTGCTGTCCTAAACACACTTTGGAGTAAGTGCCATTGAACAAAATGGGACTTCTGAGTAAACATGTAGACTGAGGATTGTGCTGTAGGCTATATTTCCCCCAAGGGGTCGACACTGTTGCACAGAACCTGTTGATGGCGATGTGGCAGAGCAGTAACATCTTCTGGCGTTCACTGCTGACATCACTGGCTTCCAAGTCAGCCGAGCTCCAAGCTGTGGCTTCATAGCTTACCAGGAACACTGACTATATGATAAATACTACACAGTACATGGATTCAGAAGATGCCAGGTAGAGATGAACCTAATATTGCACTGTTTTGAGATTTGTGGTTTAAAACCTGAGACTGTGATTCCCTAAAATTCTTTATTCAACCAGTATTCTGATTTTTAACTTCCTCACTGAATTTTATGGACTGCATATGGGGTAGAGGCAATCTATGGTTTCTCTCCCCCAACCCTAAACATTTTTATCTGTAACTTAGGTACTCTTATTTTTAACACTTATGTTATACCTTTCCAATGATGTCCAAGGCAACTAATAGAGTACTTTAAATCTAAATTTTTGAAAGCACGTTATTAAAAGCTGTTCCCAGTTAATACCCCCACACACACACACACACACACAGCTCAAATAAACAGGTTTTGCCTAGTATCTAAAATACTTGAAGGTAGGTATGATCGGTAGGGCCTAAGAAAACATCCTGTAGCCTATGCCGAGACTTATAAAGTGTAGTATCCAGGTTGGAGTGGATATACCAGTGATTTTATTGCAAGATGACTTGCAAATAAGGCAGAGATTGGTGCCAAGGGTCCAGATGGACTATCGTGTGGCCTCAAATGGGGACTTCTTACCATGTGAAAAAGTCTGGGCCTCACTGCACAAAGGCAATGCTAGCAGAGAAGACTAATTGGTGTTATCCCCACTACATATAGTCCCCCAAACAGACTTGTTAAACATCACAATAGGGGAGTTCAAGTTTTTCCAACAATTCATCTCACAGTAATGTGGAAACATTTAAAAGACCTAAAACATGGGCAGTGTTAATTGCATGGATATTAAAAGCATTGCCCCAACCCAACCGGGTTACAGCAATGGGATGTATCTGTGGAAAAGCAACTCCCATAGCACTACTATAATGATTGAAATGGTAGCTGAACTTTACTGTGATGAGTGTTCTTAATCAGTAGCATTGCATACGTAGACATACTCTAAAATGTAGCAGACAATATCTCTCCAGTATAATAGGGTATTTTAAGAGTGGATTTCTAAATTGTCACTTCCAAATGGCTGCTGTTTTGAGTCTGCAGTATAGTCATCCTGCTTTGCTCCTCTTTGCAGATTGGTGCTCATAATCCGGGGTGAAAGTGTATTGTGAACATTCTCACGTTGTAGAGGATGCTAGGTACTTGCCATGCGTAGATACTCAGAGGGGATCCTAGTTTTTTTTTTTTAATATGCAACTTTTGGCCATGTATTCCTGTTAACAGGTGGCTCACCTGCGATCAATGCACTACTTGATATTTCAGCTAGGGCCAGCTGGAAGTGGCCTCAAAATAGTACTCCAGTGTTTCTCAAACTGTAGGTCGCGACCTGATTTCTGGTGGGTCCCAGGTGATGGAAAGATCAGATAAGTAGTTGCCACAATCCCTAAGGCTATTAAAAAATCAGATAGCTACTAATTGCCCTTCAAAGAGCTGAGCTCCTGCAGTTTGCAAGATAGCTGCTAATTACCCTGCAAGCAGCTGAGCTCTTTACTTGTAAATAAATATATTTCTTTATTTCTAGATCACCTTGTTTTAAGTCTTGTAAAGCTAGGTGGGACCCGATAGAGTGTCATTTTAAAAAGTGGATCCCGGTGCTAAAATGTTTGAGAACCACTGCTCTAGTCTAAATGACTGCACCCGAGTATAGTGTCCTTGTATGGTTATTTTACCGATTGAGGAAAGCTTAAAGTTCAGGACTCCCACTGAATGTGTTGAAATGGATGTGTTGTCATAGTGAGGTCAGTTAATTTTCCCAATAAATATTCTTAGAATTCTCATGTTGACCATCTTAAAGTTTGGAAATAGGACGCGATATCTTAATCATATAGTAAGTTCTAATCAAAAGATCCCCTTAAGCATGTAATCGGAATTTCTCATTTTTTTTCGGGTTCAACTGGTTCCACTGGGGTTCCACTGGGTTTTAGGAGTAGGTTTTTTTTTTCTTCAGGGTAGGTGGGTCAACATTCTGGTGAGGGTAAGGAATGATTGGATGCTACTTATGCAGTCTTCTGGATCTTGAGCTATAGGGAGTTAAATACACAAATGGCACAGAATTTTAATGATTTTATATATGACAGTTCTGGATCATAATGTATATCCATCAATATCTCTTATAAATCTTAATGTCTTAAGGGCTTCATGTCTTTGTTTCAACAGACGCTATAAGCCGCAGCTGCTTATAGCACAGGCGCTGGCTGAGTGCTAGAGAAGCGCAGCCAAAGAACCGGAAGCAGTTCCAGTACCTGTACAGTACGGAGGGGGTGTTTGCCCCTATCCATGGTTCCACAGTATCTGTGAGGGGACCTGGAATGGATCTCCAAGTATACGGGGGGGGGGGGGGCTGTATATAGAAAATCAGTAGCAGTAACACAACCAAAGCAGTAACACAAAAAGGAGCAAGTACTGCTTTTCAATGTCTCTTCAATTTTTAAAAGAATAGTTATTTTATTACAAATTAAAGGCTATACACCATAGCAAAAAGTAGATTTTGAGCTAGAAGTAAAAATAAAGTATTTTTTAACAATGTTATAGCCTGGTTTTCATAGTACATCTGCCCCATTGCACAAAGTTCTTAATAAAGAACATTATCTACTCATGGATCACAATGTCCTGCTTGTGTAACTAAATTAAAATGATTAATTTTTAAATGAGAGCTAATTATATTCCAAACAGTTCTAATAAATATGAAAGCTTAAATTCTTCCCAGAGCACATTGGGTTCTAATACACTGATATTATATTTTTGTGAACTACGCAAATCATTTCTGCTTTGAATTTGGTCTTTTTGGGATAATTAGCTCTGACTTTGACAGCTTGCATGGTGACTAGCTGTGATGAACATTATTTTAAATGGTGTTAATAGCGTTTTTTGCAGTTGAGAGCGTTAAGTGTATTTCTTGCAAAAGAAATATGACACTGGGAATATTTGAATTTGGCTCTTGTGTAAACATAGATCTTTGGAGTACCAATGTTGACATTTTTAAAAGGGTGGGTGGGAGGGAAGAGTTCAGTCATAGTAGTAGCAATTTGGGTAGCAATCCCATCGCTAATTGTTTGAACTGGGCTGAGATTAGATGCTTGTATTCCCGGGTCCAGCAGGGAAGATCTTTGTGCTGAAGCAGGATTCTCTAAATAATGCTTATGCAAATCTAGATGCACATCTGGGTGCACATCTGTAGTGATGCTCATCCAGGCCAACTGGACTGGCTGGATACGTTTCTTGATGGAGATGAGATAGGCATTCCCATTCAGGATCACATGACTGTTTTGTGGTCAGTAAGTTCAGTTTTCATCACACTTCATTTCTGTGGGTATTTTACACATATGCACACTAGGGAAATTGCTAAGCGGTCACTCCAAATTTCGAAGAGACTCGAGCATACTGTGTTATCTAGTATTCTGGTTTGGCGAGTCAGGGAGCACTGAAACCTTAAAATGAAATTGTACAAAAATAGATCAAGTACAGGAAACGTAAAGGTACTTAAGTTCATGAATTTAACATGAATAAAGAATCCAGAATGATTGCTATAGGAAAGTGGCAGAATTCAGCAATTTAAAGGTAGCAGAAAGATATGCTGCAAAATTTACAATAACTGGAACCACACCTACCATTGCCATCTCTTACTGGGTTGACTTGCATGTAAGCCAGTAAGACGTTATTGTCCCTCTTCACGCCATGGCAACTTTTCCAAGAACCCAATGTGCAAAGCATAATGATCATTCTTTTTTTTAATGCACAGACTATTTTATATTTAATCCTTTATTTGCAAACTGACTCTGCTAGCAATAGTGAACTCAACTCTGGTTCAACATTATGCTAATATAAATTTCAGCTTTTTATCCTCCAGGCAGACACTTGGAATATGTTGCTGTCATCACTGTAGCTTTTCACATGCCCTTAGCAAAAGTATCAAGATCATTATTTCTTGATGTGGCTGGGGAGAAATAAGAGAATGGAAAGTGCAAATAAAGCAGTTAAGCTATCTAACAACTAAGAGAAAACAATAAGTGACAACCTGCAGAAGATTATCTTTTTAGGGCTGCAATCCTATCCACACTTACCTGGGAGTAAACCCCATTTATTATAATGGGACTTCTGAGTAGATATGCATAGGATTGGGCTGCAAAACTAGATTCCAAAATTGTATTCTGCGTTTTGGTTTCCTGCCTTTTGGGAGCTCATTTTTAGGAAAGCGGAACCATGAGGTAGACTGAAGTGGCTGATTCAAGGAATGGGTTGGAGAAGGTGGCAAATTGACCTGCACCCGCCCTTACCCCCGTCCCACTGCCCACCCAGCTGCTTCGCCCCCATGCTCTGATCCTCTTCTCGCTCACTGAGGAGGATGGGGCAGTGGCAACTCACCTCTTCCTCCAGCACCATTGCCACAAGCAATCGCGCTGCTGGAGAAAGGACGGAGGAGGAGCGGTTCCGTTCAGATCACTTCCTTCTCACCTGCTGGCGTGGAAGCAGAGCTGTTATGAGTTGGAGCAGGGAATACTGAGCTAGGTGGACCAATAGTCTTGAGTTAGTATAAGACAGCTTCCTGTGTTCCTGAAATCAAACCACAAGATAATCTCGAGTAATAGTACATTTAAGAAAAATGGACCATGTTATACGTAAAGTAACCTATTGCCAGAGTCGTGCACTATGCAAAGTTAAAAGCTCCCCTGATTATGTTTATGATCAAACAAATATAATCAAGGTACAAAAGATAGAAATAATAGAGATAGATGAAGGGTAATGTACGAAATCCCTGTGTTAATTATTTTATGCACATTATGTGGCATCACTTGAATCCTATTCATGTTGACTAAGGAATACAAGAAAATCCCTGTTTATGCCATTAATTTGTACACAACACCCTTGCCTTCATGTGAATGTGTATAATCATCAGTCTTCATGCACATTTACCAGTACAGTATACTCATACTGTATTGACTCGAATGTAAACTCTAGTAGAAATGCCTCCTCTGTCTGCCCTAATTGCCCCTGATATTATGCCTTGCTATGTATCATTCAGTGAGTCTCCCCCCCCCCAGTTTTATTCAAGTTAGGCCCCAATCCTATCTCCCACCACCAGCATGGATGCAGCTGCACCAAAAAGGCACAAGCTGTATCCAGTGGGGGTGGGGGTGGGGGTGTTCAACCCAAGGGCAAACAGGAGGTAAGTAAAAATAATTTTTATTTACCTCCCTGCATAAGCCCTGGGGTCGTCAGTGGGTCTCTTTGGACATATGCCACCTATGTTGGTGGCATATGTCAGAGGAGAGAAAAGAGATGGGGAGGTTTAAAATGGAGGGGATAAGGTCCAGTGTGCACCATTGCCGCCGGATCAACCCCCTACTGCCTCTTTACCAGCTCTGGTTCCTCCCCCTCCCCACCCAGTTACACCTCCAGTCCTCCCACAACCTGCCCCCGCCACTGACTTTACCGGTGCTGGGGGGTCCAGGCAGGATGCTGCCACATGGCCGGCACCACTTGCCGTTTCCAACTGGACCGGTCGTATGCTATTTGGTATTGCAATGCTAGTTCCAGCAGCGCAGCCGGATCGGGCTGTTATTTCTTTCTCTAATAACGTTTCAGCTACAGTATCTTGTGTCTAGAAGTGGCTGTCCTGCAGTGCATTAGAGAAAGCATGCAACAGCAGAGCATGCTAATGGACAGGGAGATTAGAGCGCCCACTGACCACGATCATATCAAGCATGCTGGAAATCTGGCCGCCACTGTGGAAACTGCTACGTTAAGGCTATATCCATATGGAAGCTTTCCCAAAGACTGACTTCACTTTCCAGCAAAACAGAAAGCATTCTGCAAGCGCATACCACTTTTAGTTTTAATAACAGACTTTCCATTACAGGACCAGCAACAAGCATTCCTGCTGGCATCATGCACAAAGGCCAGATGATAAAAATACACTTTGAATCCCTTTTCACACATGCACCTGTCTGCATTTTTGGTAGTGCCATCCCTACAAAAAACAACAACAAAAAAAGCAAAAACAAATGACACATTAAACCATTCCCAGAGTAGGATTTATGTTGGAACTGAAAATGACTCTATGTAATTCATTGATGTTTGCCTAATGATATGCCGTAATGAAGGACCACTTCATCTTCCCATCAGCACAATATTTGCAGACTTTAATGGCTATTATCAATTGAGTTTTTGATTAGCTAGAATGCCAATTCCAGCTAATCAAATATTTAACAACCCTGAGTTAAAAAGGAGAGCAGTCTCTTCTCGTTTCAAAACACTGCATACGATCTAGCTCAAACAGGAAGGATACGGAGAGGATTTGAACACAGTTTCCTGGCAAATCCTGGTCTCTATCGTGTGCGACTGAATGTTTATTAACACTCTCTTCAGAGGATCATGCATTATCCTGGGTTTATAGAGAAACAAGCAATCACTTTGTGCAGCAAGTGAATTTAAGCTGGGTGGAAGTGACAAATCCTGCCACCTCTAGACTGCTGATGGTACTTCACAGCCACCATTTCTGCCATGCAGTTGACTCCAAGTCAGAGGTTCAGGACAGGCTAAGCGCAACGTTTTATTTTTTCCACATTTTTCCATGTGGTGCATTTTCCCACAACTTTTTTCCCCTTCAAAGCTAGCAGGGCCAACCCACTGATGACACAGACTGAAGGTCTCGTGTTGAGGTCAGCGGGATGGCAAAATGAAAAGAGGGGAAGAGACCCTGCATCTTCCTCCCACCCCCTCTGGCCCACTGCCAACAGAACTGCCCCAGTTTGCACTCTGATCCCCTCCCAGCTCACCCTCCCAGGGAGATCCAGGGAGAAGATCTGGGCAGCAATGGCCCCTTTTTTCTCACCAGCACTGCTACTGCTTCAGCTGCCTCTGCCTCTCCAGCTTCCTGCCCCTTTAAGAAAGCAGCCAAGTGGGCCAGGACATGGAGACAGAGCCCCCCTTCCCTCCCATTTCCCTTCCCTTCAGCTTTGGCTGCCCCCCTGGGTGCAGCCTCCTCACGCCATCTGGGGCCTGTTTGAAATGATTTAGAAGAGTGGAGCATGCTGGGAGCTCTGCATGTTCTACTGTTCCCAGTCATTTCAAACAGGACCCATGATGATGGGAGGGAGAAGTCTGCACCCAAGGCAGCCAAACCTGGAGAATGGAAAGGGTGGCTGGCTGGCCAGACAGCCCTGCTCGGGTCCCTCCTTAATCATCCAGGGGGAGGGTGCTCATGCATGCAAAAAAGTGTTTATTGTATTTTTTGATGTGGGGGTGGGGAGAAAGGCAGCGTTCTGGAGCTTGCGCAGGCAGGACTTGAGCACCAGTCAGGCCTGAAACTAGTTATATATTCCAGGTGCGCAGCTACATTGGTCCATTGCAGCAAAGATGACAGAGTGTTTTAAGACTAGCAAATATACTTTAGCTTAAGATTCTGTGGGTTCGAGTCTGCGTCATCTTATGCAAAAATACATTTCTTAGTCTTTAACAAGAGACTGGTGCGATTCAGAACTTTCTTGATTCAAATCTCACCTCTGTCATGGATTTTTACTAGGTGGCCACAGGCAAGCCCCTCCCCAGCTGTAATATGGGGATAATAATACAGCCCCTCCCAATCTGCAGATTCACTTATCCACGGATAGCGGGGGGCCCTGTCCCCCTACGCCCATTACCTTAATTAAGGATCCAGCGCTGGCACAAAGCCAGCACATCTCTTTTTTTAAAAGCTTCCTGCTTCCTGTTTAATGTTGGGAGCCTCTCCAGTATGCAGGCTGCTTGCCTGCTCTGTGTAAGGAGCCTGCTCAGCATTTGTTTAAAGAAAGAGACATGCTGGCTTCGCGCCAGCGCTGGAACCTTAATTAAGGTTTTAATTAAGGTGATGGGCGGGGGGGGCATGGGGTGAGCATTCCTCCCTATCTATGGATTCCAGTATCTGCACAGGGGGAGGAACCTATCCCCCGCGGATACAGGCCCCCTCTACTTACCGTACAGGGTTGTTGTAAAGATTACATCAAGATATAGTGCTTTGTTTACCGAGTACATTGTGCTTTGTTTACCGAGTATGTTGGTCAAATATCTGTAAAAAAAAGTATAAACATCTTGACTACCACAGTTTTGGGAAGTATGGGTTCTGCAGTCATGTAGACACAAATGAAGAAATAAAAATCTTTAAACCGTAGTTGTGTGATGGATTTCTTTAATGCCAGTTACCACTGACACACAGATGTAAACTGTTACAACCACAGACAAGATCTTCGTTTCTTAGCCGACGTTTCGCTCCTCACTCGGATCTTCTTCAAGGCAGACGCAGTGTAACCACTGCTGGATGAAAAAGACCTCAGAAGAACGTTGACAGTTAAATACAGTTCAAACCTCTAAAGCGTGGGCGGGTTTAAGTTTAAGTGTTAAGTGTGTTAGTTTGAACTGTATTTAACTGTCAACGTTCTTCTGAGGTCTTTTTCATCCAGCAGTGGTTACACTGCGTCTGCCTTGAAGAAGCTCCGAGTGAGGAGCGAAACGTCGGCTAAGAAACGAAGATCTTGTCTGTGGTTGTAACAGTTTACATCTGTGTGTCACTGGTGACTGGCATTAAAGAAATCCATCACACAACTACGGTTTAAAGATTTTTATTTCTTCATTTGTGTCTACATGACTGCAGAACCCATACTTCCCAAAACTGTGGTAATTATATCCGGTCATGAAAATCTCCATGAAACAACATCTTGACTAGCTCTAGCACAGAAATAATTTTACCCATTTTGTGTCTTTCATTCATTCTATAGAACAATGGAGTTATAACCACACTCTCAATAAAGATAACTGAACAGAACCCTGACTGTAATGTTTAATTACACTGGTCTACCCAAAAAAAATAATAATTCTGGCCTGGACTTTTGCAGCTGTTTTAGACTAATTTCAGGTCGCTGATTCCAAATCTGGCATCAGTTTTTGTCTATTACATCAGGTTTTTGAGATATCAAATATTGCATTTGATAAAATCAATGAAAAACAGCAAATTTACACTGGTCTACAATTTTTTTTTCTGGCCTGGACTTTTGCAGCTGTTTTAGACTAATTTCAGGGTGCTGATTCCAAATCTGATCTCAGATTTTTCATTGATTTTATCAAATGCAATATTTGATTTCTCAAAAACCTGATGTGATAGACAAAAACTGATGCCAGATTTGGAATCAGCACCCCAAAATTACCTTAAACCCATTGGAATACCTTATGCCAGAAAAAGTGTGTTGACCAGTGTTATAGGACACCATAGCAGTATGCATGTGAGACAGGGAATGCAGTAGCACCTCCCTACCAAAGAAAGCCCCGTTGCTGGCCCTTTAAGCTTGGAAACCCAATTTTTCAGTCCTTATGGAGCAATCCTGCGTACCTATGGGCCGGCGGAGCGTGCACTCCACCATCCCAAGGAGTTGCAAACATGCTGGAAATCATGTTTGCAGCTCCTTCTGAGTAAGTGGCACCAGCTCGGAGGCCGGCACCGCTCATTCCGCTGCCGAACCGATTCCACATCAGCTGACGCAGTCAGCGGGAGGACGGGCTGGGGTGGCAGGGGAGGAGGCCATTGGTCGGCCTGCCTGGGGGGGATATCGGCTCTGCCATATCCCCCTCCCCCTCCCAGGCCAAGCCGGCCTTACCCAGCCTCCCCAGATGCATGCCAGCTTCAGAGCTGGCATGCTTCCGAGGAGGCGCATTGGGCCCTCCGGCGCTTACACCAGGGGAAGGGGATGAACATCCCCATCCCCCGTGGTAAGCCCAGGCCGCACTGGTGTGGCCCACAATTGGCCTAGGATGCAGTGGCCGGCCCTTTTTAGGCCAGCCACCGTATCTTAGGCAGGAGGGGGGGCATTTTGAGAAGGCAAACAAGTTCCCACCCCACGTTTCAGATCAAAGGTGATTATTAAGGTGCATCTATACTTCTGGCCAACTCAGTGATTAAAACATTGAATGACTTCTACTCTGAAGAATGAAATGAGCCTGAGGACTAGCTGTACATTTGCCTACACACAAAGGATTAGCGTTAGTAGGTATCCTTCCCTTCTTATGAAATATACAATAGTAACCACAACAAAGACTCTTAAAACGACATTGGTTGTATCTAAGAAAGTAAGCTTTGACTAAGCACTGTTGTAATCAGGTTCGTTGTGACTAACAGGCCTTAGTCAGGGTTTGTCATTGGATACAACCCATTGTGTTTTTTTTGCAATTTAATTTTGATTATCCATTAACTTTTTCTGAGAATCTTAACGTCCCACTGTCAAATCTTAATCATATCCCCAGCCTTAAATACACCAATACACAATTGTCATCTTCCTGTCATTCCCTATTTTAAAAAGGAAGAGTCTGGGGAGTGGAAGAGGAAGTGAGAAGCTCTAAGCCAGGGCGGTCCAACTGGTCCTGCCAAGCAGGCCACACGGAATCTGGAAGTAAGTGGCGATGACACGAAACACTTCATGCAATGTTACCTCCACTTACTGTATTTCTGGGCTCGGAGGCCAAAACATGAGCCTAAAAAGAGTGGTAAGGAGGTCAGAGCAGGTGGGAGGGCTTTTCCAAGCGTGGAAAAACTGAGCACAGCAGCTCTGAGGCAGCGGCTTCACCAGGTTCCACGAGCAGCTCGGCCTTGTTTATCACCAACAATTTTGTTTGGGCTTCATCATATAGTGTTTGGTTTTTTTCTGTTTGGTGCTTCTAAAACTCTGGTAAAAGTGAGCAACGTTTAGATATAACCTTACACCTGAATAGGTATTTTTTGCAAAACATACGTTGTAGCTAAAAAACAACAACCCCTAAACGCTGCAACCATCAGTTTCACTTGTTATGTTCAAGTTCTCCACTGGGTGGGTCTACAGCATACCAAATCAAGTCCGTTTTGCAACTCATTCACAAGCTAAAACAGCTGATACTAGAAAAGATTTATATTCTTTCATCCTATCAATAGGAATTCAGCAACTGAGCTGCTAAACTCAACACTTTAGCAATTCAGAGCCTCTGTTTCCTGCAAAACACAAGGGATTTGTTTTAATCATGGCCTTTCAAATTAGCACAGATGCTGTTGCAAGCCTGAGTGAGCTGGGTAACCCTGGTGATGGACGAGAAAGCATTGCTACTTCATGGTATGTGCTTAATGCTCCAGTTTTGCAGTCTAAGCCAATCTTCACTCTCTCTTATAACATCATCACAGTTTCTGTTACAAGGACAGACTCAAAAAAGCATATTCCTGCCTCCCGCCACTTGATGTTTTTTCTTCCTCATGTAATCCAAATCTAGGAGGTACTGTATTCTCATTTTACTTAGACAATATTGTACAGACAGGAGGGCTTTTTGTGATACCTTGTACAGTGTTCCTTCTCTAACTCTACCAGTCGGCACATAAAAATATTAAACCACCCATTCTCTAACAAGGCACATCTCTCAACCAACACCAAGAGACCTGTGGCTTCTCCCCTCTGAAGTTATGAAGTCCATCCATGTCTTTTTAAAACCAGAACCTGAAAAAAAAAGAATAGCAACATAGGAAGAAATGTATTTTTACATATGTCCATGCTGATTAGATCATGCTTTGCCCTTTCTTATTAAGAGGTGATTGCTGCTGGTTTTGTGTTTTATTGTGATATTTTAAGGATCTTGACTTTAGGGCACAATCCTATTTGGCCACTAAGCCAACATAGGACCTCTGCCTCCCCAACTCGTTTCTCCTGACGTGGGCCTCCTTGATTTGCAATGCCAAAATGACACGTGCAGATCCGAGGAGACCAGTTGCAGGGACTGGGGCTTTTGATCTCTGTTCCTAAAGGTTCCCTTACCTCAAGGAGACCTCCAACCCTGCCGACTGCTCAGGATACAGCATTGCCCACACCAGCACAGCTGGATAGCTGAGCAGAGCATAGGATAGGATTGGGCTGCCCATGTTTAAGGATGCTTTAATATGTTTGTACTGTATTGTCCCGAGTATAAGACGCAACCTGATTATAAGACTCACCCTTAAAGTTTGGAGCTATTAAAAAAATTTAATTAAATCACTGGCATTAAATTGCAACAGCCTGATTATAAGACGCACCCCTAGTTTAAAAACTTAAATTAGGAGAAAAAAGTGAGTCTTATACTCAGACCAATACGGTATTTTAAATTATTGTTTAAAATTTGATTTTATGATTCTGTAAGCCTCTTGGGTAAAAGTGGGATACAACATGAGTAAATAAAATACAGTATGTATATTCCTCTGTTTTTATATCTATTGTGGTCACAACATTCATACCTCTATAAGAGAAGAGTCACTTACGGGAATTAAAGCCATAATGAGTCAAAACCTTTTATTGGCTAAAACACAGTTTAAACACATATTAAAGACTATATAATAATGTTTGGATTGAAACAACATGATTACGTTTCGTTTGGTATCTTCCAAACTTCTTCAGGCAATGCAGCAGGTTGTTATGTGCCCCACAGATCTTCAAATAAAGCAACCGACAATCAGCTGGAATGGAATCCTTGAACGCATTCTATTAAGCCGGCAGGGATCCAAAGGAGACCAGAAGGAGACCCAGGATGCCTCTTGCACAGTTCCCTGCCGGCTGATCGTCGGTTGCTTTATTTGAAGATCTGCGGGCAGTGCCTCTGAGAGGAATTTTATCAGGGGGTACAAAGTTTATTTTGGGCCCCTTCTCAAAGGAAGAGGGGGCAAAATGGGGCAGGGGAAAGGCAGCAACGGCAGCAACGGCGGGAGAAGTCTTCGGAGCCCAGGTCTACCAGGCTTCCCAATATGGCACCCTGGTCTACCTGCCTGGTAGACCTGGCCTCCCGGTTGGCCCGGCCTCCATTTTTCACTCTCCATGAGGCCAGCTGAGATCCCAGGAAATCTCTGGGCCCCCTTTTTGACCCTGGGCCCAGGTACAATTTACCCCCCTCTCATGGGCCCTGTCTGTGGGGCACATAACAATCTGCCTGCATTGCCTGAAGAAGTTTGCAAGATACCAAACGAAACATACTAATGTTGTTTCAATCTTAACACTATTATATGGCCTTTAATACGTGTGTTTAAACCATGTTTTAGCCAATAAAAGGTGTTTGACTCATCATGGCTTTAATTCCCGTAAGTGACTCTTCTCTTATAATAGCTGGCCATGAAAATCTTAAATCTTATTCATAACTCTCTTCACATGACACTCCCAACTATAAAAAAATCTTTCATAGCTCTGTAAAAACAAGGATGTATGTGGAAAAGCACTGAGCTTGTTGTCCTTCAGCTGTTGTTACACATATGTTTTAGAGCCATTGACAATGGAAATCTACCAAATTAACAGCAAAAGATTATTTCTGAAATCCACTTTTGAACTAAACAGATGTCATTTGGAACCTGTATATGTGGTAAATAACACTGAATCGTTTTACCAACACAAGATTTAAAACTGTTGCATTGACTTGGACTTATATACTGTATACTGTATTCTAGAAAATTTTGCACCAAGTACAAAAGGAATATATATGTCAATAAAGGTTCTCAAATCGGAATCTACAAAAAGAATATTTCCTTAATTTTTTAAAAATGTAAATTTGCTTTAAATTTAAAGCATGAAAATATTACAAACATGCCACAGATAAAAACAGTATGAAGTATTGTGGTCAACATCATGTAATGGTACTCATCTTTGGCTGTAATCCTCTACGCTTACCTGGATGTAAGGTCCATTAATCTCAATGGGGCTTACTTCTGAGTAGACATGTTTAGGATTGCACTGTTTGTATGGTAGCAATTTCTGATTTAATCTAAACATATTGCAAGTCCATTCCATTTCATTCAACGTGAATGACTTCGAACTGAACTTTTTAGAATACAGAAATGCATTAACTGCATTGCCCATCATATCACTCAAACAATCTCTCTCTGCAATTTAAATAGGTTAAATTGAAGTTATTTTAAATCAATTTTGCAATGATGGTCCTAGTTGCAGTTCTAACAGCCAGCTTTGTGTACGTAAAATGTCTGTGCTTGCAGGGTCTTGAGAGATGTTGCCACTTGCCAATTTTGCTTTTTAACCACAGCCCTTTTCTGTGTTCCATGTTGAATCCTGATTTGGAGGATCCCCGAGCTCTAGGAGCAGATTTTCAGGGCTGCAATGGAGGGAGAGAAGCTCGAAATGTTCCAGTGCCTGTATAGCCTTTTGCATCCCACCCTCTGCCCACAGAAGGGGAAAGGGTAATACATAATGTGTTAGATTAGTCAATCAGGCTGCAATTTCAATTACCAGCAAACATGGAGACAAATGCAAAATGTTTCTGGGTGGTTAATGAGAACTTTAATGAACTCAACACCTTTAGTTTTGTTTATTTAATTTTTGCTTTATCAAAAAGAGACAATCATCTGATTTTTTTCCCAGTAGATGCTTCCAATGTTAATTATCAACAAGAGAAATTAATCCAGCATCTTGGCAAACCTCTATGGCTATTGTGGCAGCTTTATTGGATCACAGCTGGAAACATTTATATTTGGTATGACTTTCTTGTTCCGAGGCTATTTGTCCTAATTAGAAGTTCTTGGTTCAGACAAGATTAGGAGATGCAAAGTATAGAGCATCCACACTTAGCCACAGCCAGTGACAGATGTCACATTTTCCCCTAAACATTCTTGTGGCATTCTTCCCAGAATCATTTTTCAGCATTTAGGCAAGCAGCTCATTTGGTTTCTGTTTACAAGAGCCCCGGGCTGGTCCTTGAAAGTTCCAAACATAGATATGTCCCTCATTAAAAGGCAATGAAAGTTAAGCAAGTAAGGCCACCCCATTGTCCCTGATTCTTTTCTAAATCCAAATCTCATTCAAATAAGTAGGATAGTCAAGAAAATGGAAGGCAGAAAAACAGGATTTTGCTATACAGTATTGCTGTTCACAAGGTTTATCAATATTTAATCCATGATTCCTATTTGGGTTAAATGCTCCATGTGCTGCGATTTATACCTACAAGTTAACATTACCTTCATCTTTGACTCTTAAAACACAGTTTTTAAATAGTCAATGTGCTCTCAAGCACATTATCTGCCGTTACAGTACAAATATATTTTTATCATTCACAGAAAAAAATGCCAGATCACATTTTCTTGTCCTTGCACATTATTTGCATATACTGTACAAGGTATTGTCCATTTGTATGTACATCTACACCATTTCACAAAGAAGTGAATGTATGCATGAGAAAGACGTTTACCACTGGTTTAACAGCATACAAACATTTCTTAGTGCCTTCATGCATTTTAGAAACAGTTCCATTAGACACAGTGGTATGCAACGATGGGGGCAGTCATACCAAAAGTTAAACATTCCACTTTACATTATGATGGTCATCATCACAGACATCGCTCCATTAGTGCAGAGAATGTGACCCGGACCAGGTGTTGCGCACTGGGGGATGATGCACACATCACCCCCTTGGCCGCTGGAAAAATAAAACACCCCCCCCCCCTCAAAGGTCTTTCTCGACTCACAGCCGGTGCTGCTTTGGCTGCCACATTTTCATTGAGTAGCCTGACATGGCAGGCAAATCAGTGCCGGCCGTGAAGCATAGGCCAAGCCAAGGGGGTGTCAGTAGTGGCACCCCATTGGCTTGTTTAACAGCTCCACCTACGAGCCGAAGAAACAACTCACAGTTTTGGCTCGCAGGCAGGGCCGCCAAACGGAGCCGAAGAGAAGGGGCAATGTGACTCCACCTTGGCTTTGGCTCTGTTCAACGACCCCGCCTGTGAGTTGAAGCCGCAAGTTGCTTCTTCGGCTTGCAGGTGGAGCAGCCAAACAGAGCTGAAGCCAAAGGGATATTATGTCACCCCCTGGCTTCGACAGGTTCTGTTTGGCGGCTCTGTCTGCAAGCTGAAGCCTCAAGTTGCTTCTTAAGAAAGTTGCGGCTTCGACTTCTGGGTCACAGAGATCTGTGACCCGGAAGTAATTGGCATGGCATGGTGACATCATCATGTCATGCCAATTACTTCCGGTTTCCTGCTGCCACACTCACACCGGGCACGGAAAATATAAGCGACGCCTGTGGTCATCATTCTTCATATTTGTAAAGGAGTTTGCACACCCCAAGTTCTTCAGAACTCATTTCTAATAACCCATCCCATATGTTCCATGTCACAGACCATAATAACTCTCCTAGTATGAGTTATCTTTTGTTATCCCCACCATTGATGTCGATGCAACCACACTGATGGAGAGCACGCTGCATCCAGTGTGGTGGTGGTGATTGGACAGTCAGCAGGAGCTATTTTTTACTTACCCTCAGTAGGCTGCCCATTGCTTATGGTTCTCTTTGGACCTATGCCAACCATTTTGCTGGCCTAAGTTTCAGGTGATAAAAGGAGTGGGGTGACTGGGAAAGAGGGGATAGGATTCTGTTGCAATTCACTGCTGCCGAGATCCACCCCCTCCCTGAAACTCCCTCTGCCCTCCCCCCTCCCCATCCATGACACATGCTGCTGCCAACTCACCAGCACCGGTGGAGCCACTGCTGCGCATGCTGCGCCACTGCCCATTTAAGGCAGCAGCCCAGAAGCGCTCAATGGCAGCCCAGCTTTCGCATTGCCAGAAAGGGCCTTGCGCTGCTGGAATGAGAGTTCCAGCAGTGCAAGGCCCAGACAGGATTGGGTCGTTATTGTTATAGACTGTGTATTACATACTGTATATTGAGTAGTAATGCTTTCTAAAGTCATATGGCTCAGTGGGCTAGATTGGATGATACTTCACCCCAGATCCATCTCATAGAGGTGGCACGGCATATCTTCCTTCCCTACCAAAGACATCTACCCCACTTCTGACATCCTTCGACATCCATGTGGGAACATAACATTCAAATAGGGTCTATGCGTGTAAAACCCAGTGTGGGGGAAGCCCATTTTTCACTCAGAAATTGGCTGCATTATCTGGGTCTACATGCATTTGATTTTGTAGGCATAAATGTTGTTCAAACATTGCAGCTCTGTGTGGATATGTGGGAAAGTTGGAGATAGGACAGGCGTACTGGGTGGACTGGGAAGCAAGAAAAGCATGCGCTCATTTCCCGCCACAGATCCAGGATCCAGGAACAGGTGTCAGCTAATTTGGCCCAGTTATAATTTTGGTTCATTGGAGTCTTATTTGTATGCTAACAGAAATAGATACATGAACATATTTATCCTAGTTTTATGTTGATACAACAACACTGAGATGATCCAAAGCAGGTGGCTGAGATGATGAGACTGGAACAGCACATTTGGTAAAAACTATGGAAATATTTTTTTTAAAAAAACCACCCAAATTCTTCAGTCTAATCCTCCCATATTTTAAACTTTCTCTGCTTTTCCTTTGGCAATTACTGTTACTTTCTGGTCTAAAAGATGTGCTCATAGAGGAGATGCAATATTTCAATGTATCAACTAACACAGCTGAACAGAATTTTAATTGGCCTGACTCATCCCATAGAGTAGCTCCTTCACCCCTTGCCCAGGCTCATTTCCTTTTTACTGTTATTATATTTCACTGCAAAATGCTTAAACTAATGGAAACATATGGAAAAAGAGAACAGTTTGCACATGTTTTTTTCTAATCTGTTGCATGTCTGTACTGGTTTTCTTATGGAATTTTAAGTGGGAAGAAACCACAGAAAGGTCTTCAAGCTTATAAGGAGGTCACTAGCATTTTAGAGTGTTGATGAAAATGAGAACCAAAGGAAGTAAAAGCAACCCCAATAATTGCAGTGTCTTGATGTTTTAGTGTTTAGTCAAAGAATACATTTCAGTAGGGAATATATTTCTTTAGTTTTCCTGCGCTGATATAAATCATTATACTGTACACTGAGCGAACCAAAGATATGTCATAAGTTCATCCCTGAAGACATTTTTTCCTTGGCAAGATTCTGTTCCAACACTATATAGAGCTTATTCCTGCACATTAAATATCAGTGGAATGGAAGCAAATTGAACTTTTCAAATCCAGAAATCATGCATACCATTTAATTATACATGCAAAACCCCAGTTTAAATTTTCAATTTCTGAACATTCTAATTAAGCTGGCCACAATTTCTGCCAATTATTCAGCACCTAGTCCTATAAAATACACACATATTTTGCAGAACACGGTCACTGGTTCTTTCATAATGTGATACAGGTATTTTTGTTAGTTAACTGCCTGAGGCTGCAATCCTATACACAGGTACCTGAAACTCAGTGGGTCTTACTTCTAAATACACATGCATAGGATTGTGCTGTGAATGCTATTTCATGGATCAGCATCCAATAAAGCTTGCAATTTCGGTGAATAACAGCCCAATCCTAACTCCCCGTGCAGGGATGCAGCAGCGCTACTGCTGTATCCGCAAGGGAGTTTTGGCTGATGGAGGCTTCCTCAGGGTAATGGAACATTCATTCCATTCATAAGCCCCAGCAGCTGCTATGGGTCAACTCAGACCTGTGCCAGCTCGATAGCTGGCGCAAGTCCACATTGAGCTGTACAGGCAGATCAGGCCAAGAAGGAGGTTAGGATTCGGCAGGCATCACTGCTACTGAACCCACCCACTTTCTGGGTCCAATCCGCCCCCATCAGCGCCCCATTCCACCCACCCCTGCCCCGCCCAGCCTCCCTCCCGCCACTTTTCAAGGGTTGGCAATCTTGTGACGTCATCAGGCTCAGAAATTGGATGTACCCAACCTTGCAAACCTATACTAGAGGGATATGTACTAAAGAATATTTACCAATTAGATGCAGTAAGTCATGGTTCCCTGGTGTGTATTCATTGAATGTCTTATTTTCTGTGTGTTTGGACACACACACACACACACACACACACACGAGTGTCAGTAGGGTTGCTATGGTCATGATTTTTGGTTCCCCCTGCAAGTTCTGATTAAAACAAAACACACACACACACACACACACACACACACACACACACACATTTCCCACAGGAAGCATTGGTATAAACATAGCAAACATGTCTCCCACTTCAAAATGTCCTGAAGTTTCACTGCATGAACATCTTAGTGGGTCACAGGTCCTTTTCTAAATTCCCTCTGGTTGTTGCATTTCTTTGCTATTACTTGTTCTTTTTGCTCCTTTAAATGGTTTGTTTTCTGCTGACAGTGAAAAGAGGGAAGCAGGAAAGAGAGAGGAAAGTGTTGAATACACTTGGCTTTTGAAGAGCAAAAGAGATTGGAGTATTGGCAAAATCTATCCATTTTCAGTACTTGATGTCACCCCACAAAAACTCAAAATATCATTCTTAGTACTTTTTTTTTTTTACTCCACTGAGTAATAGAGCAGGAAGTAGGCTTTGTGACAATATTCTTTCCCCATGGAAAATGACAGCATAATCCAGCCCATCGCTCCTTCCATTATAATACAGATAGGGTTGACGTTTGATAGCAAGAACTGTGTCAGTATGGTTGCTATGGTCATGATTATTGGTCCCCTCTCCAAGTTCTGATTAAAACAACAGCAGTAAAGGAAAACACATGGGCAGGTGTGATTTCAGTATTTGGAGCTGATTTACAGAATATACTAGTTAGCTAGTTAGCTAATGACTGACTGGAGAGAGGCAGGCAGGTTTCATGCATTTAAGCTGTTAGAAGTTTCGGTCTGTACCTACACTGTGCTGTTTGAGTCCTATGCTGTTACACAGCTCTGCCTTAATATCTTACAGCTGATTTCTAACACTCTGCTACCTAGAATATTTTTTTCCACTATTAGGTCTACAGTAAGTTCACCCAATGACCAAGTTACAAATCCTCAAATATAACCTGTGATCTCATACCTCATCTTTTCTAGTCTGCTTGCACATGACATATTTACCATACTAGATGTTCCCACTAGTTCTTTCCCATGGGAAGTATTAATAAATCATTGCCATCTCTGAGAAAGATGCATGTATTACAGCGCAATACTCCAGAGCTTTAGGGCGGCGGAGCAAGCGCTCCGCCGCCCTAAGCCATCACAAACGTGCTGTAAGGCACGTTCATGACGACTCTAGTGTAAGGGCTGCCGGCACTAGGCTGGCAGCCCTTACTCCACCACCGGGACATCCCCACGGCCGCCGGATCCCCCGGCGGACGCAGGGGCAGTCCTGCTGGTGAGGGAGGGGGCGGGGATGGCATCTGCTATATCCCCGTCTCCCGCTGGACCGGCTCGGCCATTACACGGCCTCCTCCTACTTCCGCCAGCTATTTAGCTTGTAGAAATCCGAGGAGGCCCATCGGCTACTCTACACGAGTAGACCTATGGGCCACTGCAAAGCGGCCCGGAACGGGAATAGGATCCAGCGGGCGGCCCTGGGCCGCCCACCGGATAGTTAAGCAGAATTGCGCTCTTAATCTTACACAGAAGCACATTCAGTTTGTTAAAAAAAAATGTAATGAGAAAAGCCAGTCTTTGAAAACTGGTAAACAATCCACCTCAACCATTTATTTGTTTATACATTCTTATATTTTCACGACGTTTCCATATTTTAGAATTCAAAACAAGCATCTTACCAGGAAAACTTTGTTGTAGAATATAATTTTATTATTATAAATAAGATGTTAAAAAACTTTACGTTTCACCGCAGACATTTGAGCCATCCTCAGATGTAACATTTGTTTGTTTGTTTAAGAATGTATATTCCACTTTTTAGCATTACCACTCTACAGGGTGGCTTAAAGATAGTATAAAATGGTCAAGTAATAAAAACCTACATTTCAATCAGAAAGTAAAACATATTTCAAAGGCAGAAAATGAAAATACAGCAGAAGTAGAGCTTTAAAAACAAAGGTAACCAACGCTAAAAGGTGTGGGGGGGGGAGAACGGTCTTCACTTTGCATCAAAATGGCTTTAGGTACCAGGTGAGACTTTGTGGGGACGTTTTTTCAAGGATAGGTGCCACCCACCTAACTTGGGACAGTGGGAGCACCTAGAGAAGTGCCTCCAAAGAGGACTTCAGTATGCAGGCAGCAGGGGTGGTGTCCAGCAGAGTTGTCTAGATTGGGCACCGACCAAGGGCCCATGCTCATCAGAGGACCCATCTGGCTGGGCCAAAACCTGAACTCTCAGTACTGGTGGCAGCGGTAGTATTCAGTGTACCATTGGGGGTGGGAGTGGGGCACTATGGGAAGCAGGCCTTTGTCCCAGGACTTCTGGCAAATTAGCACCAGCCCTGATGGGCTGGTTCATGTGGCAGTCCTTCAGATATTTCTGCTGGATAAACCACATTCGGATTGCAAGATCACGATGTTAACACTAGCATCGGAACCTATATAGAGTATTTCATCTGATGGAAATTTCTTCTAATGCAGGGGTTCTCAACCTGTGGTACGGGTACCCCTAGTGGTACGCGGACCTCTTTGTGGGGGTACGCCAAGCCCTGCCTCTTATCTGCCCCATCAGCAGCTTTGTGGGACGGTGCTCGTGGGGGACCCCGGTAACGGAGTCGTTAGGGCTGCCTCAGCACCCGGAGGCTCCGCGGTGACCGGGTCGACCTCCAGCACGCCGGACACACCGTGGGTGAAGGCTCCAAGAAAGGGTCTGGTACCGTGGCCTCAGGAGTGGCAAGAGGCTGGGGGAGTTCTGTTCACTCAGGTTCCCAGCCCCTGCCTGGCTTGTCAGTTATCCCTCCTGGCTACCGCTCCGAGGTCCAGCCTTGCTGACAGCCCTCTCATCACTGGCCCCTGGTAGCTCCTTATATCCCTGTTCCCCATGTCCTTTCCTGGCCCTGCCTCCAGCCTGCGAGCCAATCCCACCACCCCTTTCCTGTAGTCCCGCCCCCGCTGCTTGCCTCCGTTGTTGTTGTTGCCTGCTCTCTTGTTGCTCTTGCTGACGCTGCCTTGGCTGGCCCCTGGGGCGGCCCTGGCATGAGGTGGAGGTCCGCGTTGTTTCCTGAGGCCCCCTCTGTAGTGCGGTAAGTGTGGGGGGCGTCACTTGCCGCCCCGTGCGGCGTCGGGTTGCCCGGTGGGGGTGGAGGGGCCGGCCCCGCCCCTGGAGTGCGGCCCTGGCCCGGCGCCCTCCGTGCGGCCCTGGCCCGGCGCCCTCCGTGCGGCGTCGGGCTGGCCGGCAGGGTTGAAGGAGCCGGCCCCGCCCCCGGAGTGCGGCCCTGGCCCGGCGTCGCTTCGGGCATGGATCAACGTGGACTTGTTCCAGTGATATCACTGGTGCAGGTCCACATTGACTGATTGCAGCTGCTGGAGCTTACGCTGTGGGATGCAGCGCAGCCTGTGCTGGTGCTACTGCACCGCCACGCAGGAGTTTTTTTAGGATTGGACTGCCTGTGTGAGCCCTCTGCTCATGGTTCCAAGTGCATGTAAATCGCAGAAAAATATGGTCAAATTCAAACACTCCAATTTACTAAAAACACATTTAACAAGTCATTCATAACAAAATGGTCTGGGGTTCTTTTTCCCCAGTAGATAAAACAACAGACATTAATAATAAGATGTCATTTTTTGCACCATTTTTGCAAAGATATGTAGTTAAGGGAGAAGGGGAACTGTTGGTCATCGAATCCCCCCATTAACAATATTATAGCAATGGAGAACACATGTAAAGAACAGGAGCTTTGGGGCAGGGAATAGAGAGCAGCAACTTAATAAATACAATGACCCTGCAATAAAAGAGAAAAGCTGTTGATTGTTTCCAGATTGAAGAATTTCTGTAATTTTTGTTAAACAGAAAATTCTAGAAAAGGCAACTTAAAAAAATCATAAATTCTGTTAAAAGCAAAGAATAGAGCCTCATATTGAAAATATTCATACAGTTATTGAGTTGCTCTATTTACCACTAGGGGTTCCTTTTGATTGAAAGTTTTCTGAGAATGACTACTAACTGAAGACACTGATGGAGAGAATTGGGTGTGGGCGGGTGAGTCTCAGTGTGTCAAGATCTGGGCTGCAGCTGCAGTCACCTTATAAATCATAATTAAACTCCATAGCTGGAGAGTTTTGTTCATCATGATGAATACAACCTTCAAATAGACTCTCTTTAGCTATATTGACATGGCCGACCAGTAACCTCTAAAGATGATTGTCTTCGTGTAAAGACATTAGAAAACATCAATTCAGCACAGCAGAAGTGCCCGGAAATGGCTGCTTCTGAGGGCCGCATGTCCAAATGACTTTCAGTCTTTTTTCATGCTAGTTTTATTAGGGTTGCAAGCTGCGCACTCCAGTACTATGGTTGTTTACTCAGAAGTCAAACTTATTGAGTTCAATGGAACTTACTCCCAAGAAAGTATGATTAGGGCTCCAGCCTGAATTGATAGACTGATCGACCCAAAGAGTTCATTAATGAATCAGTGAGCACCAATTTCAATCAGAGGGGCCCAGTTTTAATTGGCAAGGCTGAAAAGTAAGGGCAGGCTCATTTATTTTGCAGGCTATTGTGATTTTGTTAAGTTACTCCTACAGGGAAGTTAAAAAGTATAACGATATTGTTGCCTCTATCAGTCAGTAGTAGCTTTTGCTTATTATACTGTAAATTCTTACTCTTTCTTCGGTATATCAAAAAGGGACCTATTTTGAGGTTCTGATAAAGGTCACCATGCGACCTTATATTTTCATAAGAGACTGTTCTTAGGCTGCTGTGACTCATGTGGCAACTGTATGGGGACAAAACTATCCCTGTGTGGGCCCTTGTGGGTGCATGGGCCATGGACGTGTGCCCCCAAAGGACCCATGTGTGGCACTGTCCCGATCAGGACAGAAATATGGGTTGTAAATAAAAAATGTAATAGATATATAAATACCCATCGCCATTCTAGGTAAATATACTGTATATTCTACAACTTTTCCATTACTTTATTGCTGAGCTTTGGGCCCGCTTAGGTAGATGTACTACTTGTTGAGGCTTTATGCTACAATCTAAGAGGCAACACTGTTCTTTGTACCCTGACATTTCTTTTCTTCCACAGCAAAGATACAACTCAAGGTCAGGTCACAGTCACTTGATTGCATAATGAATTTTCATTCTCTCCCATATGTGTGCCAAATTAGTATTTCTCATTATTTGAATCAGCAGCGGGGGGGGGGGGGAGAGAGAAATTGCAGGTAGGTACATTTCAGAATTTATACACAAACTGTTACATATATTATCTTCTCAGTGTCACATTGTACAAGGAAGAATATTTCTTAGGACAAGTTTGCAGTTAAAAAAAAAAAGACTGAGGCTTTATTCCACATTAGTCCGAAGCAATTTACCACAGGCCTCAACATAGTCCCACTGACAAAAAAAACAGTAGGTCTTAGTTGCAATAGAGTTTATATGGCTACTTCTCTTCCCATTGCATGCGCAGGGGAAAGCTAGGTAGAGGGAGAAAATCCTTTAAATAAATAAATCTAATTTACTAATCTGTTGGCAGGCAGACTCCTCTAAAAGACAGGACTTTGTCATGTACATCATACGACGGCCCATGAAGCTTGTCCAAGACTTGCAGCTCCCACCCTTTTTACATTGTTTTCCCAAGTCGGCTACCTGGGGCAACAATGACAACTTCCCTCATGGACTGCATGTGGAATTCAGATAGGTAAAGGTATCCCCTGACAATTAAGTCCAGTCGTGTCCGACTCCAGGGTGTGGTGCTCATCCCCATTTCAAAGCCGAAGAGCCAGCATTGTCTGAAGACGCCTCCGTGGTCATGTGGCCAGCATGACTCTCCTTGCCACAGCGCGTAGCATGCAGCTGGAACATGGAGCGCTGTTTACCTTCCCGCAAGCGGTACCTATTTATCTACTCGCATTGACATGCTTTGGAACTGCTAGGTTGGCAGGAGCTGGCCAAGCAACGAGAGCTCACCCCGGGAATCGAACTGCCGACCTTTCGATCGACAGCTTATGGTTCAGCGGTTCAACCCACTGCGCCACCTGCTGGCCGCTGGAATTCAGATATCATCACCTTATTTTGAAATGTGCTAAGTCTTGATGTAATCCTACTATGCTATATTCATGTGGTAAGATGTAGAAGAACCCCATGTGGAAATAACAAATGTGGATAATTTTTCCACAGGGAACCTCTATCACAAAAACATCTTGAAGTATAGCATGATTTAGTTACTATATGATGACTTCACAGCATCCTAGAATAATATGAAGTGGACATTGGCCCTGTGTAAATGTTTGCATCCCCTTCTAGTATTATCCACCACTTCCAGAACAGCAGCTCTTCTAGATATACCGTAAAGTCCCCCCTTGCCTTTGTGTCATTTTCCTGGTGACACTATGATGGGCTATGAAATCATGACAGGACACAGAATTGTGCTTCCACCTAACAATTCTGGTATAATGTAGTGGCTAAGAGAGAGGACTGGCCTAGCGATGAGGCCGACTGAGAGGCTTGCTTTGAGCTGCGAGTTGGGGGTAGCGGCAAACCAATAAACCCACACTCCACATCTGTCTACCCTCCCAGCCCACCACCTACTGAGCCACTTCAATCAAAGCACGTTCCGCTCTACCTGCTCATTTTAAACAGGACAGGTGCGGAGGAAGAAGGCAGTCCTGGAACTCAAAGTAAGGGGGAAGATGGCTGTGCCTCCCTTTCCTCACCCACGTCTGGCTGCTTTTCTAAGTTCTAATCTTATTTCTGCCATGACCCACTTACAGCCCAATCCTATCCTTTGCCCCGCCATAGCGTGCAGCCGTGCCAAACCAGGCTAAGATGCATGCTTTGGGTTGGGAAGCAATCAGGAGGTTTGGAAGAGGTAAGGGAAAATATTTTCCCTTGCCCCCCTGTAAGCTTCCCGATTGCCAATGTGTGTCCTTGGACCTGCGCCAGCTCTTTAGCTGGCACAAATCCGAGGAGAGAATGGGGGCATGTTGGGATGCGAGGAAGGGGATAGCATCCTGGTGCAGGTTGTGCACGCCAGGACATACCATCGACAAAATACAAGTTCAGTGCTTTGCACACTCAAGAAGTGCAGTACAGGCAAGAGTGTTGGCACAGCTGGCTGCAGCAGCAAGAAGCAGCTCCTGCTGCTGCTTGGAGGCATTATGAACTGACACCCAGCATCCACAATGGTGGGCCGGCTGACCCTAGTTGTGTGTTTTAAATTTTGGTCAAGGCCAGGCCAAAGGGACCTGTTTTCTCATTTCCTCCAAGACCCCCCCCTCCGCTCTTTTTTCTTTTTCTTTTATTATGAATTGAGAGTCAATATGCTAGTTTCCCCAGAATGGCTATAACTTCCAGTCACACCCTGAGTGCCTCAAATACTTTTAAGATTCTGGGAGAAAACCTGTGCCAGTCAAAAACAAGGCCATTGGTTGCCACAGCAGAGCAATATACTCAAACCAACTATTCTCCCTATCAAATCTTGATTCAATTTGCCCTGCCCGGCTGTGACATACAAAGACAGTGTTCAAACTTCCTCAGTTAGGCAAGGAAACGACAAATGGTTCTAGACTTAACCTACTGTAATTATCTACCAAAAGGCCAGCAAGCCCAACCCACAAGAACTGGAACTAAAACAAAGACTCAAGTTGAGAACCAGCTTGAAAGGCTATAGAAAGCCACAACAAGCCTGTTGGTATATTGAAAAATACCCTATAAAAGAACTAGTGACAATTCAGAACTCTCTCTCCCTATATATCCAATTGGAGTGTCCCTCATGAAAGGCTCCTGAGAAAACTCCACAGTCAGGGAATAAGAGGGCAGGTCCTCTCGTGGATTAGGAACTGGTTGAAGACCAGGAAACAGCGAGTGGGAGTCAATGGGCAATTTTCACAATGGCGAGAGGTGAAAAGCGGTGTGCCCCAAGGATCGGTCTTGGGACCGGTGCTTTTCAACTTATTCATAAATGACCTGGAGTCGGGGATAGGCAGTGAGGTGGCCAAGTTTGCAGATGACACTAAACTTTTCCGGGTGGTGAAGACCAGCAGGGATTGTGAAGAGCTCCAGAAGGATCTCTCCAAACTGGGAGAATGGGCAGCAAAATGGCAGATGCGCTTCAATGTAAGTAAGTGCAAAGTGATGCACATTGGGGCAAGAAACCAAAATTTCACATATAAGCTAATGGGTTCTGAGTTGTCTGTGACGGATCAAGAGAGAGATCTTGGGGTGCTGGTGGACAGGTCGATGAAAGTGTTGACCCAGTGTGCGGCGGCTGTGAAGAAGGCCAATTCCATGCTCGGGATCATTAAAAAAGGGATTGAGAATAAAACAGCCAATATCATTCTGCCTTTGTACAAATCGATGGTAAGGCCACATCTGGAGTATTGTGTCCAGTTCTGGTCACCACACCTCAAAAAGGATATAGTTGAATTGGAAAAGGTGCAGAAAAGAGCGACCAGAATGATTCGTGGGCTGGAGCACCTCCCTTATGAGGAAAGGCTACAGCGTCTGGGGCTTTTCAGCCTAGAAAAAAGGCGCATGAGGGGGGACATGATTGAAACGTATAAAATTATGCATGGGATGGAGAGAGTGGACAGAGGGAAATTCTTCTCCCTCTCGCACAACACCAGAACCAGGGGACATGCACTAAAATTGAGTGGAAGGAGAGTTAGAACGGACAAAAGAAAATATTTCTTTACCCAGCGTGTAATTCATCTGTGGAACTCCTTGCCACAGGATGTAGTGATGGCACCTGGCCTAGATGCCTTTAAAAGGGGTTTGGACAGATTCATGGAGGAAAAGACCATCAAAGGGTACAAGCCATAAGCAACCTCCTGGTTTTAGAAGTAAGTTTTCTCTGTGCCAGGTGCAAGGGAGTGACAACAGGAAACAGGTTATCTTGTTGACAGTGTGCTCTCGGAAGCATCTTGTGGGGCCACTGTGAGATACAGGAAGCTGGACTAGATGGGCCTTTGGCCTGATCCAGCAAGGCTCTTATGTTCTTATGTTAAGCATGCTATGTTTCTTCAGTCTACTCTCTTGGTCCAAACAGTGGTCCCAGCGACCCAGGAAGGTAGTATCAGCTTCATCACCATGTCTTGCCTCTGCTCTTCCTGGCTTCTTTCTCTCCTTGCTCCTTCCTTCTCTTCCCTGAAACGCAAAATCTAAATGCACAGCGGTAAAACCACCCACAACAAGCCTTGTCTTCTCTTTGTGGTGCAGTGTGACAACAATGGCAACAGAGCAGCCTGAATATAGGTCTTGAGGTTCTGACAGCCGGTGCATATTACTGAATTAAAAATTACCTTTTCCAAGTTTTCAGATCGTTTATTAAAACAAGTCTTGTTTTTATTTTCTTAATCAATGGCCTGAAAACCCAGAACAGGTAATTTTTAATTCAGCAAGAGCAGCCTGAAACTGCCTTAACATGTAGCTGAGCAATTACCTTACTCCTTTCCCCCCCTTCCCCTCCTTGTCTTTCCTCTCCATCTTAAAAATTAAGTTGGCAAGCAGGAAGAGGAAGTTTGGCTGTTCCTTCACTCAAGTTTGAAAGGAGGAAGAAGAAACCCAAGACAGTGGGTGAGGAGATGAGCATTGTTCAGCCCCGATAATGCAAAACAATGTTCATTCAAGGGAAAGAGAGTGGAGAGGAGAGAGGAAAAGTTCATGAGAAACTATAAATTGCATCACTGATTTTGAGGACAGAAGCAGAAAATAATGTCTAAATAACCCACTTAACTGATTCCTTGTCTGGGTCATCATACCTTTTGGATAAACAGTTTGATTTAGATCACCCTTGCTTGAGAAAAAAACACTTTTGCAAACCTGTGTTTTGCTGACAGCACTAGACAAGACAAAGAAATGAAATCTTGTCAGAACAGCCTCTGACTAGGCAGATCCATCAAGCGATGTGTTCAAACAGAAAAAAAAACGAACAAATGCCCCAGCCTGTTTTACAGGTGGGGGGTAGAGTCAAGTTGCAGGAACATAAGATACACTGAGGTAATGCAAGCCAAGGTAGAAGAAACACCACAGTCTTGCTATTGATTTGTAATGTAGTCTTAGATACTGATGCTGCTTTGTAAGCATTTTCCTCCCTCACATTACCCTAAAGTACATTAAAATTTTACAAGAATAATTTGTAAGTTTTGGTTCATCCCACACTGTTATGGACTATGCTATGAGATATATTCAACAATAATGATAATAGAATTTATGTAGCACATTATAATACTCGACACAGCCTCGTTTAATCTTCATACTATAGATGGGGCACATAGTGACTTACACAATCAAGGAAAAAAACACCCTTAAACATTCAAATACCAAAGATAGTAAACGCAAAAGCATACAGGGTTGTAGTCAAAGACCACTAATCATGACTGCCCAGTCCTATCCCCATCTGCGCTGCCAGAACTTGCGTTCCGGGAGCACAGTGTGCTTTGCACTATTGCAAAACATGATGCGCTGTCATGCACTACTGGGCCACTGCCACAAATGGTGAGTGGCACCGGATGTGTGGCAGTGGCTCGTCTGACTTGAAGGAATGAAGCAGGGCAAGAGAATTGGAGCTGCTTCCCAGGGGAAAGGGTAACATTGTGAGGCAGGCCACAAATATGACTATCCAGCCTGCACTGGCACAGTGGCTTTGGTTGCACTCAGGGATAGAAGCAAGGAGAAAGGTTGGAAAGAGGAAGGGAGTAGGGGGTTACTGATCCTGGATGCTGGCTTGGCATGGTGGTCCTTGAGTTATGGATGGAATTGTGGTGGCTTAATGCAGCACCATTCATTGGGTCAACGAAAGATAAACCGATACCAAAGCAGCAACAGGAAGACAAAGGTACGTGGCGTTCTGGAACCCAGCTTTTTATATCGCTTTCTCTCATAGGTTTCTATGGGATCTTTTGTGGGGTAAGCTCATCAATAAAATTTATTTTGTGACTTGATGGCCCTTGTTGGCTTATTCCTGGTCCTAAACAGGCCCTTCCATTGTTCTCGCACCTGGCTGAGGGTACGGAGCTATCTCAGGAGGCCAGTTGCTCCATTAGCATGGCTCTTGATTGAATTTGGCCATGGAGTTGGTGAGGAGAGCTAAGGTTGGGGATCCTTCTTCTGTGTTGCTAACAGTTTGTTTGCTCCAACCAGGAAACTCCTAGGAGGCTGCTTTTGTTGCCAGGGTCAAATGTGTTGTGCAAGGACCAGCGCAATCCTATCCACCTTACACCATCAGTGTAACCAGCGGGGGAGGACAGAGTGGGAGGCTTCAGAGGGGAGGGGAGATTTAAATCCCCTTTGAGTCCCCCTTTGGAGGGGATTTGAATCCCCTTTCCATTCTGGGGCCTTCCGTTCTCACTGCACCGCTGGTTACACCGGTGGTGTAAGTTGGATAGGATTGTGCTAGAAGATGTGGATGTATCTTTGCCCATGGAATTTTCCATAGCAGGCAAAGCTCTATCCCAGCCAGCCTGATAGAGTGAGGAGGAGGGGTGACTGCACTGACAATTAAAAGTGTAGCCTTCCTCTTGGCCTGTGGATCTAAGGGCTCTTGCCATCAGTCTTGTACCTTGATCACATTACTGGACTGGGTTCTGTTCTCTTAGCAGGCCCTCAGCACCACATATATGCATACATAGGCATTTCCCTTTACATGCTTTAAATTAAAAGGCAACAGTGTCCATTTTCTTAAGAAACGTTAGCATAGATGCAGTCATATGTTCTATGTGAGGTGATACACTCATTACAAAGATTTGTACAGAATGCCAAATTTCCATCCTCAGGTCATCATCAGTAGTTAGTAATAGACTGACCACTGAGTGCATTTATGGCAGAGACTGGAACTGGGGACTTTGTGTCTCAAGCTTGTAGCCAGTATACTACATCAGCTCAATCAATTAGAAGAACAGTATAGTGAAGAATATATTGATTAAAAGGATACAGAGTAATGCAAAGAGACAAAATGAGTGCTAACTCATTTCTTATCAATTTCGGCAATTTCTTACCATGAATCCAGAGGTAGTGTCAGAGGTCAGCCAGGCTGGACACTGATCAATGGCCCACTCCGATTAGAGGGCCCGCCCGCCTGCCCATCCCCCCCCCCACACACACACTCACTCACTCACTGGTGGTAGCAGTGGTGTGAGTTGGCTGAGAGACTTGTGTTGCCAGTGAGCTTGCCACTCCCATCTACAAATGGGAACATCTTCTAGAGGTCACTGTGTCATCACATGACCTCTGTGTAGTGCTCTCTTTGGGCAATGGAGAAGAGAATCTGCTGTTCCTCTTCTTCTGCAAGATGCTGCCGTTGGCCAGTGAAGAGGAGAAATTGCTGCCTGCTACTGGGGCTGCAGTAGCTTAGTGGTTAAGACCCTGAACTGCAGACTGGAAGGTCAGTAGGACAGCAGTTCGATACCTGAGTGCTGCATGATGGAGTAAGCTCTGGTCTCCTGTCCAGCTCCTGCCAACCTAGCAGTTCAAAAGCAAGAAATTGCAAGTAGATAAATAGGTACCGCTGTGGCGGGAAGGTAACAGCATTCTGTTAGTCATGCCGGCCACATGACCATGGAAGCGTCTTCAGACTCTTCGGCCTTAGAAACGGAGATGAGCACCGCTTCCTAGAGTCGGACATGACTGACTTTTGAGCAGGGGATATCTTTACCTTTACTACTGGCAGGAGCTTGGGGGGTCAGTATGCAGACCTTTGCCCCAGGACCTCTAGCAACCCAGTGCACTGCCTGAACCAATGGAGATCATGTATCTACCAGCTGGTACAGAACTACGACTACTGGCTGGGGAAATATTAATACCCTCTGCATTACTTTCTAGAGTCTTTTGTATATACAGTAAATGTGGGGTTTCAAATGCTTGCTGTCATAATGACAGGGAATTAAAAGCAGTCCATTGACAACTTTGCTTGTCCTGGCAGAAAAAGAAGACAGTTTCCCTTTACTTTTGGCTGGTTCCACTCTTGCTAAAACACACCAAATATGTTCAATGACTTCCAAGAAATATTTTCAGCACAGTAAAAGATTTGTTTTGACTGAGGAGTGTACTTTTTTGAACTCTCCAGCTATTTCCACACACTTTCTGACTGATGTCCTATGATTGATAGAAGCACGGAAATCTCTGTGTTGACTAATTATTTCCTCCCTGAACAAAAGGCTGCTGAATGAGGTGAGTTTGGGTGAACATTTCAAAGAATTTGTCTTGCCATAAAAAGTCACTCATGATTCATGAACCATTGTACCACTCTCTGTGGATAGAATGAATAGAGAAAAGGAACACAGAAACCTCTCAGTTGAAAGGGTGTCTTTCCTGTTCAAAGCTTATGGTTCAGTCCTATTTGGACACCATGCCAACGGCGCATGGATGCCAGCAAGACACTTGTCATATCCGAAGTCTGTCCTGGCAGTGCCACGCCGACTGTGCACCGACACCAGCGCAATAAGGGCGAATGCCAAACCTGTCCTGGCAAAGCAACACTGGCACAGTCCTTCCCAGTAACACCCCCAGTGTCCATGGAGCAGCACCCTGACATCAGCGCATCATCAGCATGACGTTGACGCATCATCACCGTGACATCAGTGCATCATCCGTGTGACATTGATGTGTCATGAGTGTGAAGTCGGCACATCATCTGTGTGACATCTGTATGCTGTTGGTGTGATATGCAAGCACTGCCAAGGTGAACTAAGCAAGGGCAGGGCCAAGGAGTGGTCATGTTTTTAATTTTCTCCTGCTCCTTGCAGATGGGTCATCTGAGTAATCCGCCACAAACAGAACCTGTCATTTTGAAGTTACACCACCAGATGCTACCTGTGTGTGAATTGAGCAGCAACAGTGTGCAAAGCTGCAGTATCTGTGATGAATGATTCTGGCAACTCATTTGTCACAACAAGACGGCTACTGCTGACATCTGCATTGACCCTTAGGATCAGCTAAATAAAGGCCAAGCTTCACTATCCACCAGTTAGTATACATTCATCTTTGGAAGCCTGACTTTATCCAATGTATTTCCTCTTTTAACATGCTGATTTAAATGCTGAAATAACTTCACCAATTTATGGCCTTATCTTGCTAAGCGCAAAGCGAACCTTCAGATCTTGCTGAGGCAGTTAGAACTGCTCATATTGTCACAATACATCGGGCTCCATCATTTATGCCCCAATTCTATCTCCCACCAACCCATGTGATGCAGCAGCACCAATGGAGTGCGTGTTGCATCCTGCAGTGGGGGGGGGGGGTTGATCAGACGGCCCGGGAGAGGTAAGTAAAAAAAAAAAAAAGCTGCCTGGAAACCAACCGTCTGCCTGGAAACCAATGGTGTGAGTCCAAGGAGCCTCCGGGTGTGTGTCAGGACAGAAAACAGGGGATAGGATCCCGCTGTCCATGGACTTCCACTGATCCACCCCCTCCTGCCCTTCCCCCACCCCTTGCCTTCCCTGATCCCTGCTCCTGATCCTTCCCCGAACTGCCCCCCCACCTTATCTGCTCTGACACGGTGAGCCATTGGTGCGTGCTGTTTAACCTGGCAGTCCCACAACAAACAATAGCAGCACACCTTCTGCAATGCCAGACTGGAACTTATGACGGCAGATCTCAAGATCCACCACCAGAAACCCTAGACTGGATTGGGCTGTTAGTTAATTCAACAGTTCTTTATTGCATATGATAGCATAGATTTTATTTTTTTTGGCACAGCATATATTGAACAGACATATTTTACTCTGGAGAAACAAAATTGCCACTGAAGTTAAGTAAACAAAATACATTGCTGATGAAATAAATCACAATATTATCTAATCCCTGTAGAAATAACTGGGTAGCATAATTCACACCAACCACACTTATTAGCACTCAGTACCCTTATTCCTCTTCTCTCTCTCTCTCTCTCTCTCTCTCTCTCTCTCTCTCTCTCTCTCTCTCTCTCTCTCTCTGTGTGTGTGTGTGTGTGTGTGTGTGTGTGTGTGTGTTGTCACAGTCCCAGCATTTAAATGGCACTTTCCCCTGATTTTTTTTTTGCTATCGCTAATTTCTTTACATTTGCCAGTCAAATCTAGGAACTTCAACAACTAGTCCAAAACATTATTTATCCAGACAGAGTTGAGGAGAGACTTTGAATAAGAAAATGAGACTGTTCATAAGGGTTTTGTGAAAAGCAGGAGCAACAAGTAAGTCCTACTGAGTGAAATGGAACTTATCCTTACGTATGTGTGCATGGGATTGAGCCTTAATCAGACTGGATATAGGCAATTCAGTGCTATTCACCAGAATCACACAGGGAGGCACATGATGGGGAAGAATGGATAAAACAGAGTCATGTTGGTCAAAATGTCTCCTGATTAAGACATAAGAAAGTGAATTCTGACTAAGCACCATTAGGGCCCAATCCTATCCAACCATCCAGCACCGATGCAACTGCAATGCAGCCCTAAGGTAAGGGAACAAATTCCCCCGTACTCAGGCTTACCAGATCGTCGCCGGGATGGGAGCGGTCTACCCTTAAGGGGGCGGGGCGTGGGGGCCAGAACGCGATGCGTTCTGGCCCCCCCACGCCACGCCCCCTTAAGGGTAGACCGCTCCCGTCCCGGCGACGATCTGGTAAGCCTGCCCGTACTGCAGGATGCTCCCTCACTGCAGGATGCAGCGCATGCGTTGTTGGCAAGGCTGCATCAGTGCTGGAAAGTTGGATAGGATTGGGCCCTCAATCAAGGACACAAATTGGTGGTGATTAACTGAAGTCCCATTAATTTCAATGGGGTTAAGGAATCTTAACTTGTTTTGGATACAACCCTCAATACATAAAGTGTGCTGCAGATTCAGATAATTTAATTCCAAAGATGGTAAACAGTAATATCAAAATAGTATACAAAGAAGTAAAACAGTTATTTCTCTTTTTAAGAAAACCTGCAAGAAACAGCAGGAGCTAATCTAAAAGCTGAGGCATACAAAAATTGCAGCATCAGAATGTCAATTTTCTCTTCCCCCCCCCCCGAGGTTCTACTGATGAAATAAGTCACAATAAAAAGTCACAAAAACAGCCATGTTTTCACCATCTACCCCAAAATGCTTAAGCCAAGCACACCTCAATACTAGAATATTCTAGAGTCATGACACCATGATTGAAAAGGCCTTCCCTTCCATGTTAAGTTGTCCCATGTGTGATGGTAATATGACATGGAATAATGCCTCTAATGTTGACTTGAGTGTGTAGACAGGCATGTTGGAATTTGGATGCAACACCACATACGGGACTCTAGAGGGCAGCATACTGTCCAGACAACTGAAACCTCTTTACTTGCCCCTCTATGATCCTTCCAGGAGGTGTGGTCCTTAGTTTTTATTTCCTTCCTTCCTTTCTCCACACATTTATTTATTTATCGTATGGCACATTCACATCGCATTCCAATAAAAAACATAAAAATACAATAAATATGATATAAAAATATCTCCACACAATCCTTCTTCCTTCCAGGCCGTCAAAGGAGGATGTGCTCTGCCAGGGCTCCAAGTCAGTGCCAGGCCATCTTCCACACAAAGGGAACAGCTCTAGGGTTCCCTGCTCCAAACCAGGAGGCCCTCTGATCACAATCAGAAGATGCATGTAATAAATTATGAACTCTAAGTAAAGCATTTCTTATGAAACCTTATGGAAATAGATGGATGGAAATAGAAATGGAAGCAGTAACAGATTTTACTTTTTTGGGTTCCAAGATCACTGCAGACGGAGACAGCAGCCATGAAATTAAAAGACGCTTACTCCTTGGAAGAAAAGCTATGGCAAACTTAGACAGCATAATAAAAAGCAGAGATATCACCATGCCAACAAAAGTTCGCATAGTCAGGGCGATGGTGTTCCCAGTAGCAATGTATGGTTGCGAGAGTTGGACCATAAGGAAGGCTGAGCGCCGAAGAATAGATGCTTTCGAACTGTGGTGCTGGAGAAGGCTCCTGAGAGTCCCTTGGACTGCTAGGAGATCAAATCAGTCAATCCTAAATGAAATCAACCCTGACTGTTCCCTGGAAGGACAGGTACTGAGGCTGAAGCTCAAATATTTTGGCCACCTAATGCAAAGAGAGGACTCTCTGGAGAAGACACTGATGCTGGGAAAGACTGAAGGCAAAAGGAGAAGGGGAAGGCAAAGGATGAGATGGTTAGACAGCATCACCGATGCAACAAACATGAAAATGAGCCAACTCAGGAAGATAGTGGAGGACAGGAAGGCCTGGCGGGATATGGTTCATGGGATCACGAAGGGTCGGACACGACTTAACGACTGAACAACAACATGAAACCTTAAGCAAGCCTCCACTCCTGTGTATGTTTTATTATTGATAGCAACTAGCCAGGTGGTGGGATATCTTACCACAGGAAGGGGGTGCTTTTGCTAATTACTCTGCGTCGTCGTCCCCCTTCCAACAAGACACACATGGGATGAGGCAGTTTGGATAGTCTGGATATCTTGCTTCCAGATTATAAACACGACATTGCCTACAGTTGGGCCTGCAGCTTTTTAAAATGCCAAGAGTAATCACAATATAATATGTCTCAGGCTTAATAAAGGTAAATTACTGTAAGGAAGCATTTGAATTAAACTAATCACAACAGTAGCTCCAATTCCCAAATATTTTTAGGCAGTGATCTCAGACTTCTTATGACAATTGCTTGAACAGACTCCAAGGCTTTCAGAGCATAAAAAGTCAGAAGGCTAAGAAAAAGCTCCACAGGATTGAACCTCAACGGTGCTAAGCAAAATGGTTAAAGATAAATGACAAAATATATTAGATTCAAGGAGAGAGCTAAGCTCACTGGAGAAATGGAAAATGACTAAGTAACTGGTTGTTGGGAAAATGGTCATATGTGAGTGAACTAATGCTTGTGTTCAGCATTTGGTGCCAAAACGGGAGTTTAACTTTGACAAGATTCATGGAGCAGCCATTACAACGTTGCACTTTTGCTTTGCCTGATAGTTTGTTACTACAACCTAGAAAATATAGATTTTTTTTTTCTTTGCAAGCTGTGCAACCGCTGTTTTCTCATTTTCAACATGAATTAATCCAGTTCAGGTCTATTTTGCTGTCCATTTAACTGGATGTCGGCTTCCTCTGTTGTTGTTATAGCGTCTCTATATTCATTCTAAAAATCTGAACATGACTTCTAACAGTGAAAAATATTCTTGTGGCTAAGATGTTGAATTAAGATTTCAGAGAAGGAGGTTGTGCCTCAACTTGAGAGTGTGTGTAACATAAGAAGAGCCCTGCTGGATCAGGCCAAAAGTCCAGCTTCAGTGGCCCCACCAGATGCCTCAGGGAGCACACAAGACAACAAGATAACCTGTTTCCTGTTGACATTCCCTTGCACCTGATTGTCACTTATTCCAAAATACTATGAAGCCTGTTTTTGTCCATCTAACATACTGTTGTCTATTTTGACTCGTAGAGGCTCTCCAGGTTTTCAGACAGGGGTCTTTTCCCAGACCTACCTGGAGATACCAGGGACTGAACCTGGGACTTTCTGCATGGAACATATGTACTGTACTACTGGTCTCTGGTCTCTTCTCTTACAATTAGAGTACAATGAATGCTTCTTTTCTAGAACCCCACAGTGCCACAACATTGCAAGGTGCATACTATAGGCTTACCAGATCCATACCGGGACAGAGTGCTAGACCTTTAGGAGAAGGTCTCCTAACGGTATGGATCTGGTAAGCCTATGCATACATTATAGCTTTGCAGGGTTACAGGTTGCATACAAAGTTATATACTTTTCCTGTTTGGTTTTCTAGCATCCAGGAGACATAGGGCACCCAGAAAGTAAGGGCCGCCAGCGCAGAGGCCAGAGGCCCTCTCTCCCCTGGTGGACTGTCCCTGCACCTGCCGGGCAAGGTAAGCCCTGCAACAGCTGGTGTAGGGGCGGCAGGAGGGCAGACCGGAGGGCAGACCGGAGGGAGGGCGGCCATTGGCCGAACTGGACAGGGAGAGGATGGGGATATCGGCGGCCAGCTCCTCCAATATCCCAAGCCCTTTCCCAGCCCAGTGCGGCCTTACACCCCTGGCTTGAATGTACACCAGCTCCAGAGCTGGCATACATTCAAGTAGACCCATAGGGTCTCAGGCTGCTAGCACCCGGGGAAGGGAACGATTGTACTCTTTCCTTGAGGTGCACCCAGGCTGCCCCAGGGCAGCCCGGGAATGGGATAGGATGCGGCGGCTTGCCCTTTAGCTGGTCGCCGCATCTTACACAGGATTGGGCTGTTAGAAAGGTATTGTGGTATTATATGCAGCTGAGAGATCCAGGAGAATTAATAGGGTTACAAATAAGGTTTTGGTCACAATTTTGTCAAAATATTAATTGCACATACTGTATGAGAAATAGGAAAGACTAGGCATTTGGGGTCCTAGTAGAATGTAGTAGGACCACTGGCATACCCCACAACACAATGGTAAAATTCTATTTGGACTTGCCACATTTGCTTCCAGAATTGTAGCTGGAACATCACAGTGGTAAGAATCCAGTGGTGCCTGTCAGTAGTTAACTTGCTAAAGAAAATCCCTAGTGAATAAGCTTGTTTTGGATTAAAATTTAGAATATTTAGCCTCAGTGGAATTTTGATGTTGAACAAAGCTTGTTAATGTCCAACAGTTGATGCTTGAAGGCTTTTGCCCTATGACTCCTGGATGGTAGAAAACCAAACAGGAAAAGTATACAACTTTGTATGCAACTCGTAACCCATACCAGCTAGAACCTTTCACAGTAGGCATCTTTCAGGTCTGTTCCTCAATACATAAATCTGATTTGTTTACCTCTGGGCATGCCTGTTCTTTTAAAACAAGTAACCCCCTTCTCTCATACATATTTTGCATGAGACAGAAAAAATGCTCCTCTGCTCATACTGGGAGTGCTATTTGGGGTTCCGGGGTGTATTATTTTGCAAACTGTGTGCCTGCATTAAGTTTTTTCTCCGTATAATTTTCAAATTAATCATATTTGCAAAGCCCCCTAATTCAGCTCCATGAATAATTTGTGAAAGAGGTTTAGCTTCAAAGCTCAATACAGCTAGACAAACCATATAAACCCCTTTAAACATCATAAAACAATGCACTGCCAGAGTTCCAATTTTGGATTTGGTTCTTACACCCTCAACATGTTTGTCCCATCCATATGTGTATGAAAAAATTATGCCCAGATACAGGAGGAAGCATTTAACTTGTTCAGTGTTATGCCTGGCTATATTTCAGTTAAAACCCATCTGGTCCCGCGGTATGATTTCCCCAAAATTCCCAAATGTCAGTGTGTTCAACATGTGTAAGGGACCCCCAAAGAGATATAACTACCTTCCAAAAAATTCCCAGGTGTTCCATACACCTGGAGCAGAGGCATTACATTTGCCACTCATTGGATTTTAAGGTTAAGCAAATTAGTCCATTCATTCCTATGGAAAGCATAGACCTGACAACAAAAGATTTCAAACAAACACATAGTTGTGTTTTACACACAGCTCCTGTGCTTTAGGGGTGTTTAGGGGTATGCCTCAGCTAAGTGTACCCCAAGTTACAAGTCCCTTCCTCCAAGGTTTTTTTTTATGGCCCTTCAAATTCTTGAAAAACTGCAGCTTTAGTTGTGTGTTCAGCACGAAAATGCTCAAAAAAAAAACATAGTTGTGTTTTACACACAGCTCCTGTGCTTTAGGGGTGTTTAGGGGTATGTCTCAGCTAAGTGTACCCCAAGTTTCAAGTCCGTTCCTCCAAGGGTTTTTTTATAATTTTTTTTTATAGGTCTTGACAGTTCGTTTGCAAAGACAGGTTGTGCTTGTGGGCTTTAAACTTTAAATACCCACTCATCAACGCTAGCAACAAAGGCTGTAACTCGACCCTCCCCCACATAGCTGGAGGCTAGTTCCTGACCCTTGAATGTCCTTGTTGCTGGAAAAATACCATGTCACCAGGGTGGGCTCAGCCAGGGGTGGGGAAAGGGAACCACCCCGAAATAAACAGCTACACTGAGCTGTCTGCAAAAACTAGTATATAATGAATGACCTTTCAGGTGCTTGAAATCAGTCAGTTGAGCCTGGAGACATAATTCTTATTAGCCCAGCCTTCAACCCCGCCCTGATAGGCTCAGCCTGATGAAGGGGGAAAGAACCCCCCCCCCCAGACATCTACATTGAGCTGCCTGCAAAAATCCTGCAGAGATTCAGTATAACAGAGCTACCTGGGAGAAGCCTGCAAAAAGTCAATTTGAGGCTGGAGCAAGAATTCTTAGTGCCCCAACCTTCACCCCCTGCCCACATAAACTAGGCTCAGCCTGAGGGGGGGGGGAATAGAAAAAACCCAGTAACAAACTTACAGGAACAGCATTAGAGTTCCCTTTAAGGGCCAATGAGTGTTTTGAGCAACGCGCTCTGCAAAACTGATCACCTGCACCTGAGCTGTTGGAAACAAAGTGGATTCAAAAGCCAGGGCCCTGGCCATGAGAAAAAGCCAGAAATCCACTCACAAAGTATAGGAAATGATGCAATATGATGAAAATGGCTGCATAGATCTATTCTGCTGCCCATATAAAGCCAATGAGTGCTTTGAGCAACACCTGATGCTGCTCCTGCTTACAGCTGTGTACAGCTGCTCCCCTGCACCTGAGGTGCTCAAAACAACTTGGATTCAAAAGCCAGGGCCCTGGCCATGAAAAAAAAAGCCAGAGTTTCATTTCTAATTTCAGTGAGGAGGGGGTACCCTGCAACCAATTCCTGCTCCTCATTTTCCCTAAAAACAGTGATCTTTGCTCTTTTTTGGGGGGGGGTCAATGAGGTAGCCCCAAATCTCTGGATTTTTTAAAAAATAGTTACACCTGTCTAATTTCCACAAAAAAATTCCAGAAAAATTGGGGGAAGCCCTTTTTTTTAACTATTTACTTTCGGGCGTTGCTGTAAATACTCAATGGGACCAAATAAGCACTGGAAAAAGAAGTCCTTCATTTTCTCCTAGCATGCATTGTTCGGACTCTTTACAACCTGCAAAGAGGCAAACCAAGCATGCAAGGAGTCTTGAGATTTGCCTGAATCCTGCTTTAGGTGGAGGCAACGTATTGCTGTGCATGGAGCACACAAGGACACATTGTCTTCACTATCCCTTATTCACACTGATGTATGTGTGTATGCTCTGTAGAGGACAGGGTGGTGCAATGTGATCAAAGATAGATAAACAATTAAGCTCTAACAGGGCCATGGGGTGGTGCAGTGGGTTAAACCACTGAACCATGAGCTGTTGATCGAAAGGTCAGCAATTCGAATCCGCACGACTGGGTGAGCTCGTCTCCTGTCCCAGCTCCTGCCAACCTAGCAGTTCAAAAGCATGCTAATGTGAGTTGATAAATAGGTACCGCTTGCAGGAAGGTAACAGCGTTCCGTGTCCAGCCGCACGCTACGCGTTGCAGCAAGGAGAGTCATGCCGGTCACATGACCACAGGATCTGAAGATAGCGCTGGCTCTTCGGCTTCATAACAGGGATGAGCACCACACCATTGAGTCGGACACAACGGGACTTAAATGTCAAGGGATGCCTTTGCCTTAAGCTCTAATAAAACTGTGATTAGTGGCACCGTAATTACTCAGCCTATAAGCTGGTGTTTCAAATGATGTTAACTGGCATTATGAAAGGTTAAATCATTTGGTGGCATTATCCTTTTTATGATATTTTTTTTCCTTAAATAATTTTTAATCACTTTAGTATTCTCTTTTATATCCCTTGTTTGTAGGCTTACCAGATCTCCAACCAGGACAGAGTGCTAGACCTTTAGGAGAAGGAATGTGGGCAGGTTTAGCTCGTTAAACTTTAGAGCACAATCCTAGGCATGTCTACTCAGAAGCAAGCCCCATTTTCTATACACCATGAATCTGAATATTTCAGCAAGGCCAGCTTTAAGCCAATTGGACCAATTGCTCCTAAGGGGGCCCCGTGCCTAAGGGCCCCCCGTACTAGGGTAATCTACTCTAGTCTTGCAATTTTATACAGTATTAAAATGTACTTAGATCCATTTGGTCCATTCACTCACATGCACTTTTTAAGCACACGTTTTAATTGCTTTCCATTCTACCATAGAGATCTAAAGTCTATAATATATTATATCTCTAAGATTCTACAGACCATGGCTGTGAACCTGGGGCCCCACAAAAATATGTTTCCAGTTGGGCCCCAAAGCTCCTAAGGCTGGCTCTGTATTTCAGTACACAACACCACTGCTGTCACTTGCTGTGGCTCCAAACGAAAAGCTAAGATTTTCTTATAAACACAACTATGCTTTATAAATGATCTGGTCCTTGCTTATGCCATGTTCTCTGTTTTAGGCCTGTAGTTGAACTTACTTAAGCCTCCATCCATAGCTGCCACTTCTTACTGGATCTTTGCTTATCCTGAGTAACAGGTGCTTTGCTTTCTAACTAATCCCTTACCTCCATTATCCACTCCAGTTAATGCCTCTGAGAGCTGTTCTGTATATAGTAGGTCTTGACATAAGGATTGCGTTTAATTTGTCTTATTACCAACAGCCTAAGGCACCTTGGTAATAATGTCAATTCATCTTACTACCAGACTGTTAAACTCTTGGAAATGATTACACAGTAGAACACCACAAGATCTGAAAATGAAAACCACATGTTCCAGACGTCTCTGTCCCATCATCATATGTCATAACTTGAGGTTGGGTTTCTCCAGCTGTATGCATCTCAATGTTGAAAGGAAAAACATGGTAGAAAAAAAGGATACATATAGGACAGAGTGACAGCAAGCAAACATGCTTAGGATGCTAGAAATGTTGGAAAAGAATTGAGCTGGATATGTGTGGCATTTTTGATCTATAAATAATAATAGAACTTTGCACTTGAGTAGCACTTATTGACGCTGCAAAGCACTTTGCGTGTGTCATCTTGTACTGTGTACAACAACCCTGTAAGGTAAGTAGCGTAGGTATTGTTACCCCCATATTGTAGCTGAGGCTGAGGAGGAGTGGCCACCTAGTCAGTCCATGGCAGAGGAAGGATCGAATCAGGGAAGTCTTGGCATATAGGTCAGATTTTTAGCCACTATGCTACACCTTTTCATAAAATTACTACAGTATTCTGTTTACATACAGATACAGTAGCTCCTCGGGTGCAAGCCCTGAATGTTCCCTGCTGTGTGCCAAGATCTGATCCACTGAGCAAGTGGTTAGCACTTCCACCCCTGACAATGAGTGGCTAACACTTCCATTGCACTTTGCTTTTAAAAAGATGCTTTAAGACCCACCTATTCCACCAAGCTTTGGGCTTCTGAGCTGTTCCTGTATCTGCTGCTGGAGTGTTTTTGTTCTTGTCTGTTTTTAATTACTATTTTTAAAATATTTTTCATACTCTAAGCCACCTGGGAATTACCTAGTGAAAGGTAGAATAGAAATAAATGGATGAATAAACAAGCACTGGCTTTCCCATATAGCAGCTGATATTTGTAGTATAAGGGTTGATAGTTCTGATTATTCATTGAGAGGACCCATGTTTGCATGGCTGGATGCTGCTGAATAAGGTCTCCCCCGTCCCCTCTCCTGCAGCTTTTTTTCTGTGCACAGGATCATACTGAGATGGTTGACCCATGTGAAGTTATCTGTTTCCACGCCTTGATTTGTATTGCAAGTAGTGAGACTCTTCACTAGACATTGCTAAGATGCAGCTAAGTAGGATTGAAGCATTATGAGACAGCATTATCTGATCTATGGTGAGCCAAATATATTATCTTTTAAATGTCAAAGAAGAAGAATAGAAGCAGAACACATGGTCAAACATGCTCATTGGTAAAAAAAAAAATCAAATAAAGGAATGGCTAACAGAGCTGCAGTGGCGTCACTATAAAATAATGGGGCTGGGGGAGCAAACACCCTGGGTGACAACCGCGGTCTCCTCGTAAGGAGGAGCCATGGTGGAATTGTTGAGCTCCGCGACAGCTTTTTTGCAGCTAGAGGGCTGTGTGAGCAGCTGCGGAGCACAAACGCTCCCACCCTTCCTGAGTTTTGGAAGGCTTCAAATGAAGCCTTTTTGCAGTGCAGGGGGCAGGGCAATGGCGCATTTCATGTCATCACCCCCCCCCCACATGATCCAGCTAGCAACGAAACTGCAGAGCTGTTGTATAAAAGAGATCTGAGGTGCTTAAGATGACAAACCAATTATTTTTTGAAAATGAAAAAACATGAAAAAAGGGCACAGAGATCACTACATGTTATGCCAACACTACATGTTGACCCTACATGCTTGCTTTTTCTAAGTGCAATAGCAGCTGTGGGGTGGCACAGTCAGGATTAAGACCATGGTGTGGGGCAGATGTCTTTAAGCGTATACCCCCCTGCTGTACCCTTGATTCAGATCACTCCCTGGGGCTGCTAGTTTCCACAGGAGGGAAGCTCCCATTGGCACCCACTGTTTATTAGAACATCCTCTGCATCAGGGTCATCACCAAGGCTGGCTCATATATGAGGCCAACTGAAGTGGTCGCCTCAGGCAGCAGATTGGTGGGGGTGCCCATCTCTGTCTCCACTGCCTCCACTGTGCCTCCTTCTCCTTCCACTCACTGGATTGTAAAAGGAAGAGAGGGACAGAGAGAAAGAGGATGTGTGGAGGGGAGGGGAGTGTTGAGCTAGAATGTTGGAGAGTGGGAGGATCAGATGCTGGCACAACATTGGGTAAGGGGGGGCAGCATTTGGCTTGCCGCCTTAGGCATCATGAGGCTTTGGGCCTGCCCTGGTCATCACACAGTGAATTTCCCTGCCAATGTATGCCGTTGGTGAGGATCTCAGGCACATGATGGCCCTGACTTACGAGTTCAAAAATATGACAAGCTGGATAGAGATGGATGGAAATTCTCCCTCCACAGGGATGCCCACAGCAAATATACTGCCTCAGTCTAGACCAATGCCCACCAATAAGAACAATATAAAAGTTTAGTGTGCTAAGTGCTTGTTAATCTGAAGTTACTTACTATTCATGTCAGCATGGTCTAAATTAGTTAAGCACCCAGGCTGCATAAGAGGCCCAGTGTGTTTAAAAACGAATAGTGAAGAAGAAAGCCAAGCACACCATCAAAGCATGAGTTTAAAAGTAAAAAATGCTTGGCAATTGAAGAGCATTATTACATTTCACATCAAAAATGCTATGAAAGCCTCTGTCATGCGTTGGTGGTGCAAAACAAATTAAAGTAAGGTTTTTGTAATTATGCAGAATGAAGCCAAATGGAGAATGAATGGGCTTCCAAAACCAAACCCAATTCGTATTTACTTGTGTTGCATCATGTTCATTTTGGAATGAATGAAATCTCATGGGGCCTCATTCAGTACAGTTTCTATTCATTCTGAAAATGAATGCATACCCCTAATAGACATGATATACACTGTGGCCACGATCCAACATATCATTAGGCACCCTAAAACCCATTGAAATAAATAGTCATAATCATGCTTAACTTGGTGGTGAATCATGGCTAATCTGTCTATACCTTCAGAATCAATAACATTTGAGTCATTCAGTCATGGAAATCTTATTTTTTTTATGGTGGCTTCTTGACACTTTTCCATTGAATCCTATTACTCATGTGTTGTTGTTTTTAAGCAATTGGCTGAAGTCAAAAAGCTTCATGTCAGAGCTAGGAATGATTTATATATATCCATGCATTTTCAGTAATTGCCATGTTTGAGAGTAACTGGAGAGCATTTTCAGACAGTACATCGTGTCTCAGAGGCGGAACCACGGCGGAGCACGTGGAGCAGGAGCTCCAGGCGCTCGGTCGCGGGCGGGCGGCAGGAATGGGGGTGGGGGAACTCACCCTCTCCAAAGCAGCGTCGTGTCTGGGCCCTCCCTCCCTCCAGCTGGTTTGGCTCCGAAATGGGAGCAAAACGGGCGAGGGGCGTCGACACGACGTGACGCTGGCCCTGCCCCCACGTGCCCGGGCGCCCTCCCGGCGCCTGACGCCTCTGTCATGTCTCATGTGAAGACACAAGAATATCGCTTAATTGATAATAGGATCAAGTTCAATGTGTATAGGATTATACCCACAACTACTGAACTTCCCAATCCCGTCGGAGCCATTCCGTGTGGAGAAGGCAACGGGCAGGAGACTCCCTGCCCATTGCCTTCTCCTCATGGAATGGCTCCGAGGGGGCGGGGGCGCCTCGTGCCGGCTTGTAAACAGGGACTAGGACGGGGCACAACTTACAGTACCGCCCCCACCATAGGAATGCCTCTGCAGAATCTTGTATCGTTGTTGCATCCTTGCCATAGATGGGCCTTCATTTTCTGGCATTTCTCTCACTATATTCTTGATGCTAAATATATAATCAATATAACATGTTTTTTTGCCACCCCGCATTTTCCCAGAAAGTATAGCAGCAGAGAGAATATCTATTTCCAACACTTATTCCTCACTGAGCAGTGAAGCTTAAAGATCAAAGCCTATGATCAAAACCTATTAAGGAGAGAGACCGTGAAACAAATTCATGACTGGGTGAAGATGATTAATTTGTGATTTAAAAAAAGAGCTGTTTCAGAGCCCTCAAAGTATCTGTAGCCTTTCTGGTACATTGTAATAGCCGCCACTTTCAGACTGTGACTTTCCTACTGGGAAACTAACAATTACAGAAAAATGCCATAGTATCTGATGCTTATTTTTGTCCATTGCTGTTATTGTCCTAACTTCGTATGATGGTCTGAGCACCTCAAGTCTAGACAATTTAAAAATGCCTTGTGAAAGAAATATAGATTGTAGATGGAATCAGGTGTTATTTAGCTAGGGTGAACATGGTTTTGATAAAATATATTCATCAGGTCAGTAAATGTGGAGAGAGAGAGAGAGAGAGAGAGAGAGAGAGAGAGAGAGAGAGAGAGAGAGAGAGAGAGAGAGAGAGATTGTTATGGAGAATGTATACCCTTCTTTTGAATGTATATATTGTGTCGTGGATAATGTATACCGAACCTTCCTTTTCAGAATCAAGGTCAAGGCTAGGGATGTTCAAACTTTTCCTCCTCCCAGGAAATGCTAATAAACTTATCAAAATCCATCTAACTTATTTTGAAGTTCCTACATTTCACCCAAGCAGGACTCTTCAAAATTCACCACAGATTTTGTCTTAGGCATCATTCGGTGGCTAGAGACGTACAAGCCTTTAACTCCCCTACCAAGAAAGTTGATAGTCTTTCAAAATGTTTCAAGTTCCTTCAGAATCCCACAGAAGTTTTGCTTGAGGAGGGTCCTTCAGCTTCACCCTGCTTTTTAGGCAGAATTCTGGAGCACGAGCAGCTGTCACCAGAACCCATGAAGGAGCAGCAGAATGAGTGAAATTGATTGTCTGTTAAGGCTTTATGGATTGGGAGGTATGTATCAATTCATTGCGAAAATCCTAGTGACTATAATGCATTTCTTGCCTCACTGGCCATCAGAAGTGCAGATCTTTCAGAACATGTAGTGGAAGGTGCTGTGGAAGCCGGATACTTCCAACAATTATTACATAATTTTTGCATAATGCCTGATATGTCAACAAATCCATATTGGATTCAAACTAAGATGAAGTTAACTTACTTGCATATTCTTCATAACTGCAGACATATACTTTCTTTCTGCCACTTGCATTTCTAATGGATCTTATATCGGAGCTTTTCAGGTATCTGATTTTTATGTTCTCTCTCCCCCACTTCTGGCTAGCCATTGTATGTTGGGGTGGGCACACCTGAAGCTTCCAGGAGCTACTTTTAATTTTTATGAGAACCTTGGGACCCAGGTCCTGGCAGGCTGACGGTTTCCATCTTAGTTTGGAAAAGTGAAACCAGTTATAAAATGGCAACTTTTATATTAACTACATTTTTATTGTAGTTGTATAACTACATTTTTATTGTAGTTGTATATTAACTACATTTTTATTGTTGTATTTATACACACACACACACACACACACACACACACACACACACACACAACTCAGTTGTGCACTCTGCTCAGTGTTCCATCCTTGCTTCAAGAAAGATTGAGGTAGCATTTGAACCTGGGCTCCTCGGAACTGGCGGAGACACAAGAACAAACGTTCAACCACCAAGGTGAGAGGGCAGGCTGACGGTTTGGGAGTAATCAGCAAGGAGTGACCTTCTACCCAAGCCTGCTTTATGTTCAGGTCAAGTCAAGTAGCCTTTATTGGCATCACAATAAAACATCTGAACATAAACATCTGAACATAAAACAATCTCTGGTATACATCATTACAGTTCATCTCTGCAAGACTACCTGCTCCATAGTTTAATTAAAGTTTTAGCCCTGAATATCTGTACGTCTGTTAAAAACTGAATAAAGGTATTTTGCAATTATGCGTGTTCGTTCTTGATCTCCCCCGGACAAAAGGGATCTTAGTAAATCCAGGTTTGATCTTGGTTCGGAAGCGGAAATTCAAGTCAGGTATTGACGATGTAAGTCATTATAGAGTCTACAATCGAAAAACATATGCCCAAGGGTTTCAATCACATGGGCACACTTTTTCACCCTCCTCCTTTCCTATGAGCTTTATGTTATTCAAAAAATAAAGTTACAAAAAAGTTAAATCAAGTTGTTGTTTTTTAAATAGGCCTGCTACTGCAGGTTGGCATGGAATTTAGTTACAACGGCAAATAAAACAGTACTTGTGATTGGTTGATTGTCCATTTTTCCTTTGGGAGAGCCTCTGTTTCTGCCTCAGTTTCCTCTCTTTTAAAGAGGAGTGTTATCACGTATGATGAACCAGGTATCACTGTGGTTCAAGTTAGTGCTTTTTTTTTTTTAATCTGTTGAGTTCCTGTCGTATCTGCGTAATGTGTACAAGTACCTTGAATAAACGTTAATGGTGTCCACCAAACTCTTTAATACAATGTATCTGAGAAATATTAAAGCTGTTCTACGTCAACATTTCAGTGCCAGCCAGTGCAATGGCTTGACATTAATTAGAAATAGAGAGGAGTACATTTTGTACATGCAGGTTCTGCTGTTTTGAGTAATCTTTCAACAAAACACATTTACCTGAATATTCATAGTCACTCAGAAGGCAAGCTAACTACCATGAGCTCAACAGATAATTTCCATTGAAACCCAACTTCCTTCATTATTGTTAAAACTTTGCCACTTTTTACTTTATCATAGAAGGCAGATTAAAAAAGGAATCCAAGTGCAAGAATACCTCTTATATCATAGGCCATTTGAGAAGAAAATTTGACCCACCAGTGAATCAAGATTTCATATTTACAACCATGCCATTACCATCTAATACTCTTTTACAAGGGAGTCTCAACCATCATCCTTTTTACAATGGAGATATTTGATATTTGGTCTGGAGGTTGAGCTGTTGCCTTGCCTGAAAAAGCTAAGCAGGATCATCTTGGGTCTTGCCTTGGATGGGTGACTGGAAGCCACTGGCACAGGAATGTGGAGGAGTGTAGAGAAGTCAGCTGGCAAGAAACAGATAACATCTTGAGAATCCTGTGGAACCTTGGATAGTGCAAGAACTGCACAGCCAGGATGACGACTGCACAATGAAGGGAAACATCTGGAGAAATGGAGGGTTCTATGAGTTTCTCTCATATAATAATACTTGTAAAAAAACCCATTTGAAAAAAATGGGGTTTATGGTAAGCCTGCCTATGTAAGCCACCTTGAGTCTATGAGAAAGGCAGTATAGAAATACTGTAATAAATAAAATAAAATAAAGCAATCTGTCAACTCCTGGTTTCAGTTCTAGTTCTCATAGATCAGACAAGCCATGTTCCTGGATTCCAATAATTAACGGCCCAATCCTATGCCAACTGGGTGCCAGCATAATGTGTGTTGCGCTGGCGGAGGTTGCTTTACAGCAGTTGCAAAGCAGCCTCCGCTGGCACTGCTGAGCCACTGGAGGCCAGAGTGGTCTCCCAGGCACCAGCAGAGGGCCAAAGACCCGCTAGAACAGGTAAGGCTGCATATAGAGCTGGTGCAGGTCCGGGTTGACCCACCAAGTGCAAATATTCCCTTACCCCGATGAGGCCAAAACTTCCCACAGGATTCAGCAGAGCCCGTGCTGGCGCTGCTGCGTCACCGCCTTGGGAGTTGCAGTGAATTGGGCTGTAAGTCCTCTCTCTCTTTTTACAGAATGTTCATTGCTAAGACTTTCCAAGGGAGGACCATTCCAAAGCAATCTTCATATAATCCCAATACAGGTGGGCCCCCATATCCACTGATTCGCTATCCACGGTTTCAGTTATCCACGGATCGTGGGGACCCCCCCAGGCTTTTACTTTTTTCCCCAGTAAGCTTCGTTTCTTCCTTAAAGAAACAGGAGAATTACAGGCAAGTAGAACGAGACTAAGGTTTAACAGAAACCTTGCAGAGGCTCTCTAGGACTTAGTCTTGTTCTACTTGCCTGCAATGGAGGCTGCTTCTCTGTTTTAAGGAAGGCTGTTTTAAGGAAGAAACAAAGCTTGCTGAAAGAAAAATAAAAGCTGGGGGGGCAAGCATGCCTGCCTGCAGGGGAGGCAGGGTGGGGGGGGCCTCAGGAAACCATGGAGGGGGTGTTCGCTCTTATCCACAGTTTCAAGTATCCATGGAAGGGCCTGGAACATATCCCCAGCAGATATGGGGGCCCACCTGTATTTAATTAAATTCTCCATTACCTTGTCCATATGCCTTACTTTAAGATGGAGACAGACAAGAACCTCTAAGATGGTTGGAAGTGTCTTGAGAGAGAGACGTCTCTTCCATGGTGCAGCCACAGTTTTTGTCCCATTGTCACCTTCGGTCAAACAAGGAAGATTCTGAAATAATACAAAGACTGCCAAAGTAAAGACGAAAGTGTGATAATACAGTACAATACCACAAACAGTGATACATCTTTCAAATCACCTTCAATCCCCAGGAAAAAGAAAACCCCAAACCGTTGACTACCTCCTGTCTTAGCTAATAACTTTTTAATGTAGAACGATATTAATGAAGCCAGTCCCAAATTCAAATATGGAAGAAGTTGGTTGAAAAAATTGTCCCACCGAAAGATGCTTTCGTTCTCATATTGAGATTTGTTCTACTGTCTACAGGTTCTTAAAGGTAATGTGTGCATTTTAGAAGGAAAAGTTCTAGGGACTGGCACAGCACTTATAGGAAGGCAAACTCAAGGAAAGCTGAATAGAGATGCTAAAAGATGAAAAAAGATGGATGAATGGCAACCATAATGATAGATATTGCCTTTAGCGACCATTCATCCAACCCAACTCAGGCTTCATAAGAGACAAGGAAAGTATTTGGCCCAAGGGGTCAACATCAACCAGGATACATAACCAGGCTGTCTGATAGTTGCAAAAGCAATAAAGTATGTGTTTGAAAGAAATAACTAGTTAATGTCTTCCCCCCTCCAGGAGGGTTTAGCAAGGAACAGATGGTGCTAAGATGCTGTTGCATCTCAATGTCACCTCGGATAATCCTTCCATGTTTTCGGATACCTCAGAAGTAACCTCTTGCCAACTTCATCTGCTAATGCAGGGATTAAATTCTACTTCAGCAAGATAAATTTCGATAGCAAAAGAAACACCAATAGTCTTTGTGATTCTGTTAAGCTACAAAAAAGCATTGGAAGTCTACTCAGAGTTAGATGGTTATTAGAATGAATATTCAAATCTTGGAGGGAATATTGTGTTACTTTCTTGTAGCACAGGGCAGAGGTGTCACTGTAGCGTGGCCCGCGGGGCCAAGGGCCCCGGGTGACGCGCGCGTGCGCGTCACCTCCCCTGCACGCATCACCGGGAGGCTCCGATTGTCACCCGGGAGGCTCCGAGGCCAGGAGAAGGCCTCGGACCGTCCTCCCGGGCCTGCGCTCCTGGGCCTTCTGAGGAAGGCCCGCTACGCAAATGTTATTTATAACGTGTTTAGCGCATGTGCAGACCGTTCCTGAGGGAAAAGGGCTGCCCTTTCCCCTCAGGAATGGTCTGCGCATGCGCTAAACACGTTATAAATAACGTTCGCGCAGCAGGCCTTCCTCAGAAGGCCCAGGACAGCCGGCCGGGGAAGATGTCCCCAAGCCGGCTGCAACGATTGAGGGGGCGCCGGGAGCGGCAATTGCAGATTAGTAAAGGGGGTGTGTCCCGGGGGAGGGGTCACTAGGGTGACGCACACGCCTGGCCCTGGGGCAGCGCGCGCCCTAGTGACATCTCTGGCACAGGGCATAAAGTGAGAGAGATTATGATTGCTTTTTTGTGATGGAGTAAGAGTGCCTGTTCTTAATGAATGTTGCGCAACAATATTATTGTAGCTGCAAGTGTACACTTCCCAGGAAGTAATCCTATTTGAATACAGTGAGACTTGCTTCTGAATGCACATGTCTGTGACACTGGTCAGGGCCTCTGAGAGGGGGGGGTTAAGGGGGTAAGTTGTAACCAAGCCCAGGGCACAAAATGGGTCAAAAAGGGGGACCCTGGAGCAAAAAGGGGGGCCAGGAGACAAATTCATATGTAGGGAAGGGGCCCAAAAGAAACTTTGTACCCCCTGATAAAATTCCTCTGAAAGGCCCTGACAGTGGTAAAGTGGCAAATGTTACTGTGCAGGAGCTTATCATCACACCCCCATACCACAGCCACATGCTATTAAGACTAGACAACAAAATAACCAATTTCAAATTGCTTCATTAGAGGGGTTTCTTCTCCTGCCACTTATTTCTACTTTGAAACTTATTATACTTCATTTAAAGATCTACCATATTTTTCGCTCCATAGGACGCATCAGACCATAGGACGCATGCATCCTATGGAGCAAAAAATAGGGGGAAAAGGTTTTTTTTAAAATAAAAATAAAAATAATAAAAAAATGTAAACAAAAAATACTTACCGGGGCTTCGGGGAGGCCTGCAGAGGCTCGCGCAGGCCTCCCCGATCTTCATTTTGTAAAAAAATGCCCATTTTCGGCCATTTCTGGTTTTCGTGAAAACCGGAAATGGACGAAAATGGCAGTTTTTTTATGAAATGAAGATTGGGGAGGCCTGCGCGAGCCTCTGCAGGCCTCCCCAAAGCCCCAGTAAGTTTTTTTTCCTTACTTTTTTATTATTCGCTCCATAAGACGCAGGCTTTTCCCCCCTATTTTTTTTGGGGGGGAAGTGCGTCTTATGGAGCGAAAAATACGGTATTTTATTTCATCCCATAGTCTTGAAGTACCGTACTTTTGCACATTTATTTTAATGCATTATGCATTAAAATAAATGTGCAAAAACTGAAAGATGGGATGAAAAAATACGCCCAAATAAATATAAAGGAAATAGAAGACTGTATGTTTACTCATGAGTAAATCTCACTGTGTTCAACAGAGATTACTCCCAGGCAAATTTACATAATAGGATTGTAGTCTTAATGTAAAATGAACTATGTACTGTCTCTCAGTATGTCTCTCGGATAGTCCTTGGGAAAGGCAATGGATGTAGATATTAGCATATGCCCTACACAAATTTCTCAATTAGCCTCCTGCTGAGCCTGGTGCTTCTTCTCAGCTAAGTTCCTTTGAAAAACGTTTCAAAGGCAGCACCTGAGTGCTCTTGCTGATGACATCATTGCTCCCACTGTAGAAGAAGTCCCGGAGCTCTGCTGCCCTCCCCCTCAACTACACCCAGGTTCTAGGCACATCCTAGTGCACCTGTCTATGAGTATACTAGCATGACTAAAAATGTTGTGTGTTAATGTTTGAAAGAGATTATCGGCGCAATCCTATGCAACATTCTGTGACCGGCCTAAAGGACCGGCCATGGAAGCCTGAGCCCATTCCCGGGCCGCACCAGTGCAGCCCGGGAACACCTCAGGAGAAGGGGATGTTCGTTCCCTTCCCCGAGTGTAGGGCTGCCTTCGTGCTGGTGGCCTTTACTCTAGAGTTGTCGCAAACGTGCTTTCCAGCACGTTTGTGACAGCCTAGAGTGGTGGAGCATGCGCTCCGCCTCTCTAGGCCTATGCTGGACCAGGCTCCCCGATTGGAGTCTGAGATGTTGTGTTCATAAGCTTCAGGAATGCTAGTTGTAGCAGCATGGCAGAAGAACCTTTCTTCATCACTCCTCCTGAGGGAAACATCTGCCACTTCCCCCCATCTTATTCTTATTTATCATTAACACTATTGCTACATCACCGTTGAACAAAAATGTCTACAACAAGGCAGTTGCAAAATATGATAAATAACTTAAGAATAAAACCCAATAAGGGCATGTAAGAACAACAGTAATAAGGCATTATCCAGTTAATTCTCAGATGGCTGATGAAATAAAAATGTAGTATATGTCTGCCTTGAAAAGAGGCCAGGAAAGAACAGAAGTGGACTTCCTAAGGAAGCAGATTCAATAGCTCTCTCTCTCCCCTTCCATCTGCATCCCTGCCTGTCTCTTGCTCCTTGGTCCTTTCTTGACCCTCCCTGCTAGGCGGCTCTGCCTCTCTTAAGCACCCCACTCCCACAACCCTACCCCCTCTGGTGCTTTCCCCCCTTCTCCTTTATTAGTGAATAAAAAACAAAAACGAGAAAAATATAAACTACATGGAGACATACACAGTGCATGTCAGTAATTCCTTCTGGAAGTCATTCAGGCATGGATAACAGTAACTAATTGCCCAATCTTATTCAAAGGAAGTGCCTTGTGGCAGTGCAGGGAGCTGGGACACTGGCAGGAAAGCCAGAGCCTTCCCACACACGCTGGTGGAGCGGCAGAGGCCCTCTGAAGCTGGTAAGCCTGGTGCAGGGGACGGAATGGGGTGGGGTGGGGTGGGGTGGGGTGGAACGGGGCGTGGGGAGGGTGTAATGGGGGAAATGGGGCAGGGGTAGGCAGCTCGGGCTCAGAAGTGAGGCGGGTTCGGTGGCGGCGTACGTTGAATCCCGGTCCTCTTCTCAGTCCTGATTCACCTGTATGGATCAATGAGGACTTGTGCCAGCGATACTGCTGGTGCAGGTCCACGTTTGCTGGGGTTTACCCCAGAGCAAGGGGACAAATGTCCCCTTACCCTGAGGAGACTTTCAGCAGCCAAAATCCCCCATGGGATGCACCTTAGCCTGCTGCATCGCTGTGTGGGGATTCAGGTAGGATTGGGCTGTAAGACTGGTATACATAGGCTTACCAGATCTCCAACCGGGACAGAGTGCTAGACCTTTAGGAGAAGGAATGTGGCAGGTGTAGCTTGTTAAACCTTGGAGCAGAATCCTAGGCATGTCTACTCAGAAGCAAGCCCCACTGAACACAATGGGGCTTGCTTCTGAGTAGACATGCCTAGGATTGTGCTCTAAGGTTTAACAAGCTACACCTGCCCACATTCCTTCTCCTAAAGGTCTAGCACTCTGTTCCGGTTGGAGATCTGGTAAGCCTAGCTCTTAGTCTCTTCTCTCCTCGTGGCATTCTCACACGTTCCCAGCAATCTCAGAAATGGTTATGAAGTACGGTTCCTGAGCCTTTTTCCTGAATTTGAGTTTCACCTTAGCAATTTCACTAAATGCCGGTTTTCAGCATAGCAATTCTAAACTCTTTAGCAATTCTAAACTCTTTAGTGGTGAGTCCCTTTTTTAAAGTAAAGAGTAGTTTGGCTTTTTAGATGCGGGAGTTGCTGTCCAGCAACGGCCCACTTGTTTCCCAACCACCTGCATATATTGCTGTTTGGACTGCACCCATCATCATAGAAGAGTTGTATTTCGAGTCTAAGGGGAAATATTCTTTGATCCATACCGAAGCACAGAGCAATGCAGTACTGTGATGCCATGCTAGTCACATTATGAATCGGAGATGAAAACACCACCTTCCCTTTATTGTTTCAAAGCAAGAACTCATGATTCAAGAGCACAATTCAGGTTAATGAAGTGGCTGTTTCACTAATGCAAGGAAGCTTCAAAATCTGTTTGCCAGAAGGGACATTGTTTCTTAGAAATCAAATGCAGAGAGATTTCAGACATAGGCCACACACACACACAGGTGGCCAGCTACACACAAATGGTTATGAAACTGATTGCCCAGAATCAGGGGCGTAACTAGGGTGGAGCCTGAAGAGCAGCCACTCTGGGTGCAAGCCCAGAGGGGGCACCACCCACACACCCCACCCCACCAACAGAGCCTGTGGGGGAGGACCGTCCCCTGCCCGCCCCGCAGCACGGGAAACAGCAGCGCGAGCTCTGTGTGCCCGAACTCTGCCACATCGGCAGAGCCCGAGCGCAGGGAGTTGTTTCCTGGGCTGTGGCATGAGTGGAACGACCCTTCCCCACCCGCTCCTCAGCCCAGGAAATAGTGGCACAGGCTCCGTGCTTTAATGGAGCCCCTGCTGCTAACCTGGAAGTGACGTCATGTGACATCACGTGACATCACTTCCGGGGTGCAGCAAGGAGCTTATTACACTTCTGCCCAGAATCCTCGAGCAGAGGCTGATCAGAACAGGCTTGAATAGGATCCCACTTGTTGAATAATAGGAATTCCTGTTTATCAAATAACATTAGTTTGTACCGACTACCTCCATCATCCATTCTTCCTTAACTTGCCGTGTTTTAAATTTGTTCTCAGCCCCTCATTTTCACAAAGACTCCATTAAGGCTCCAGGGCCTCCCTCTCTGAAGGAAAGTTATCCTGGAAAGGCTGCATAAAACTTCCCACTTTTTCAGGAAACACGAAGCGAAACCACCTTAATGGCTTGTTTACAGTAAGAAAATGCTTATTTTCCTGGAGGCATATTTGCCTCACATTTTCCTCCATCACCTACAAGGTCTTCGCAGAACTGTGACCACAAATCATCCACTCATTATGAAAAGCTGAGAAAGCTGAATGCGTTCTTACAGTTGAACAATCTCCTCAGTAAATCAGCTTCAACAGAAAATATAACTCAACATCCATATAAATGCCAGTTTCACAGGCTGCAGATCAGTTTTTCATGCACCTCTCTTGACTAGTATGTGCCACCTGCAATTAATCAGGTTTTTGAGGAAAGCTAATCAAAAGATATTAAAGAACTCTTTCCCAGTTGCTACAGCCTGATCAGGTTTCTTTGGACAATGAAAAGAGTAAGAAATCACAAGAAAAGTTGTCAGAATCAGAGAGAGGATTTAATTAATGAATATATCATGACGAATGAAGGATAAATCATGGATATGTCCTACCTCATGGTATGTAGTGTTTCATCTTTTGTGTTGATGTACACACTTGTAATCCTGGCACCATTTTCTGCGGGGAGCAATAATTGCAAGGCAATTTGTGATGTACTTTCTGATGTGTCAGATCTCTCTGTGGACTGCCTTCCTTCCAGGATATCTGCCTTCCAGAAGTGGTGAAAGTGATGAGTCGTCACCCAAATGGCTTCTGATGTCTTTCTGCGTATTATACACATTCCGGTCACCAATATGTTCTCAAACAGAGAATCCTTGAACACGATCGGTTGCAGTGACACAGCTTCCACCATGGATGAGTAAGTCAGTTGAAAGCTGGGGACTCAGAAACTCATGTGAAAGTGAACAGACAAGACTGAGCCATTTGGGTGTCTTTATTGATTCACTTGCATTGCAATGTCTCTCTCTCTCTCTCTCTCTCTCTCACACACACACACACACACACACACACACACACACACACACACACACACCAGGATTTTAAAAAATCATTGGAGATAATATTCAGGAACTGAATTCTCATTAATTTAGTACTAAACTTCTTGATGTTGTATTGCTAGTTTGTTCACACAAGTTTGACTTGTAGTTTATATTTTAAACCAGTAGGCAATTGAGACAATTGAGAAAGGGACTATCAAGGGACACATGGGAGCTGGTCCCTGTGTGGGCCAGACTTGGGGAGGAACATCTTAAGGGTAGGGATGTCCCCTGGAGTTACATGCAGGGTATGTAGTATGTACACCTGGCTCTGAGGACTGGTTGTGCATATGGAGATGTCCATATTTACAAACAGGCTTTCATGCCCAGAGAAAACAATCCTTTAGGTTTTTTGAAGGACCCTAAACTTTGGAGCCTGCTAAAACTGTATTTCCATTCCAGTTTATGCAGCAATCCTCAGCACCCTAAGGAAGGCAGGAATCCTGGACTTAATGAAGTCCCATTGAATTTGTTGGGACACATCCGAGTAGACATGCGTTAGAATCCAGCTGTAACTTTTATGATGTGATAGATCATTCTGTTGGTATTTTACACTATTGGTCTTGTGGCCTATCAAATATAGTGAGAAAACTCTGTGTGTGTGTGTGTGTGTGTGTGTGTGTGTGTGTGTGTGTGTCAGTTTCTTGTGTCTGACTCTGAGGGACACCGTAGCAGCAGGAACAAACTTTTCACAAAGCAGCTGAAGCAAACTAGATGATGATGTAGTCACCCAAGTCAACTGCTGAAAAAATAACAGCTTAAAAAACCAAAACTCTCAAAAGTGCTAAATTCTAATTTTGTACTTATCAAAGGAAAGAAGCACTTGAATCTGATTTGTAAAGTGAAAACGGCTGCTGGTCTTTCAAAACTTTACTCAAAGGGGAACAGAAATTGCATTAAGCATGCTTTAACTTGTTCATTCTCTCAGTGACACATTGGAATCCAAACTGTTGACTGTTTTTCAAAATCTCTTCCAGTGATCGTACTGCCTTCAAGTGACGCCAGCACCCTTTAAGCATGCACAAAGCAGTGGTCACAGCAAGCAGCATGGTAAAAATGAATTTCCTATTAGGTACTATCTTAAATAATTTCCAAAAGGGCATCTAGGAAACTACTTTGACAGCCCAATCCTATTCAAAGCCCCGCGCTCAGCTACACTGGCGCCAGGGCAGGCTCCTCTGCATCCAGCGCAGGGCTGGAGGTCTCCTCGAGGGAAGGGGATGATCGTCCCCTTCCCCCATGTCAAGCCCCAGCAGCCCCTATGGTGCTACTCGGAAGCACGCCAGCAAAATGACTGGCGCAACTCCGAGAAGCCCCATGCCGGGCTTTCAGACACAGGGCTGAGAATAGGATTCGGTGGAGGCCTCCCCCTCCCTGGATGTTGGCACGCATCCGAGAAGGCCCATTGCAGCCCACGCCACTTACACCGGGGGAAGGGGTCGAACATATTATTATCTTTTTCTTTTGTTAACATTATTATCATTAATAATAATAATAAATAATAATAATAATAATCTGTACTTTATTGAATTATATCTTTTTTACTTGATATGAGATACCCTGTGGCCCCTGTGGAGGTGGAAAGGTGAGATTAAAATTCCCAAATAGGTAGGTAGGTAGGTAGGTACAGTAAGTGGTAGAACATTTCATTGCCATGATTTCCTTTTCAGGCACCTTGAAGCTGTCATACAGACTAAAAATGTGGTGTATATTATCTGTGACACCAAAGTAGGTTAACTACCTCAGGTTTACTATTGACAAATGATCTAATCAAAGTAGTGTATCTCAGGTTGTCATTACCAACGTTGAAAAAAAAGTCCACGGCCATGTTTAAGGAGGTCATATGCAAACCTTGTATGTGTAGCAGACCTGAGTTTTTCAGAAGCCCCCACCCCACGCACATAGAACTTCTCTTTAAACTTTTCTGAGCTGGAAAAAGAAGAAAAACCAGGTTGAGAATTGGGCATGAGAGTTACTGAAAATTGGAATTTTGAATGGCTGGTTTATGTTCCAAATCCTTATATGATCTCTTTTAAATTTGTCAGAGGAACATCAAAGAGTGGTTTTTGAGCTCTGTGTGGGACCATGTGAATATGGAACTGCGCACGCATGCACACACACACACACACACTCACACACTCACAGATGCATGCTTAGAATATGTGTCTGTTCTTTTGGATCATGGCCATTATCTATTTATTAGTACTGTGTTATGAATGCTTTAAGCTATCAGCTGAAAAAAAATGACTGAGAATTAATAAGACATGACTTATGGTGACCTTATAGCGGTGCTGCTGTAACAGCAACACAAACAAGAAAGATCGAAAGAATACGAAATATAATGTCTTGAATGTCTTGAACGCACACAGAGCTAGGCAGCTTCAGGAAGGATTAAGAGGAAATTACAGCATCCTAATCTCATATCTCTCAAATCACTAGTATTTAAAAAAAGAAAAAAAATGAAACATAGAACTTGCTTTAAAAGTCTGCAAAGCTCTATACAGGAGAATAAAAATATTAGATCAAATAACATTATGTTGTAGTGTTGAAGGCCGCGGTGGCTTAGTGGTTAAGACGCTGAACTGCAGACCAGAAGGTTGGTAGGACAGCAGTTCGAGACCTGAGTGCCATGTGACGGAGTGAGCTCCCAGCTCCTGTCCCAGCTCCTGCCAACCTAGCAGTTCGACCTATTTATCTACTTGCAATTTCTTGCTTTTATTTATTTATTTTTATTTAAAGAATTTAAATTTTGAACTGCTAGGTTGGCAGGAGCTGGGACAGGAGACGGGAGCTCACTCCGTCACACGGCACTCGGGTCTCGAACTGCTGGCATGCACATCTGCTGGCCTGCTATATACATGCCATATACATGCTACATTGTAGTGTTATTTTATTTTGTTTTTAACCTTAGAGGAGGTGTCGACATGGTGGTTGTAGCAACGCTGTCCTTTCTTTTGTTTATTCAGTGGTCTCTTTCTTTTGCTTTGTGGATTGTGGGGGCCTTTGGTTGTGAATGATAAAGAATGAAAAATCCTTGGTTGCATGAATGCAACTTGCTGAAAATGTGATACTTAAAGTTACTTTCATAATTTGTGTAGCTGGCTTCAGAGTGGACCTACGTGGGTGGCTTGTTTTGCAGTGGGAAACTCCCCAGTTTCTCATTGCTCGATAACAATTGTACCCTTTGTTATATGATTTTACATGACAAATGGTTCTGCAGATGCCCTAGGCCTAGATGAACCAGTATTGTGGAATATGTGGAAGAACATGTACAACAAGCGCTAAGTTTGTTGATTTAAGTAATTCATAAATACACTACACTCTTCTACAACATAGTAAAGGTAAAAGTATCCCCTGCTTGAAAACCAGTTGTGTCCGACTCTAGGGTGCAGTGCTCATCTCCGTTTCTAAGGCCGAAGACGCTTCCGTGGTCATGTGGCCGGCATGACTAATGGAACGCTGTTACCTTCCCACTTCTCTCTGTAGTGAAAAAGATATAGGGCCCATATCTTTTCCCTTCCCCCAACAGGGAGAAAAGCAGGTTATGTGTGAATCATTTGAATAGAAACTTGGTCCAAAAAGACAGGAACCTCCCTCCCCCTGCCAGACTTCTGCTCAAGTGTGCAGTCTTAACAACAACAACAACAACATTACTGGAGCGAAATCCCATGCAGTGTGTAATGTGTGAGTTGGCACTTATTGATTGTGGAGTGCAAAAGCTGACATTGCTGAGCAAGCACAGAGAAAGAGACAAATATCTGTGATTCATTCCAAAGAAGATTAAAACTGTTTCTCCATCCTCCAGCTCATGTGCTGATTACAACAGAGCTACTAAGTGCAAATCCTTGACCTCAAACAGAGCTGAATTGCAGCCATTCCGAAGAACCATTGCAGGAGTGAGTGTACAACAGAAGGAAACATAGGTCCAGTTTGCTTATATGTAGCGCAGCAGCCACTTCAGGTGGCTTGTCGGAGGCAGCAGACATGCAGACATACACCAGCCTGCCATGCCCACCAGCCACCTCTGTCAGCTTCCACTCTGTCTTACCCAGCCTGGCCACATACCAGTAGCATGCCAGCCACAGGTGATGCTGCTGCTGCTGCTGCTGCTGCTGCTGCTGCTGCTCCTGTACAATTTGAACAAAGGAGTGGAAGAAGTGTGTGACTCTGCCATCTCTCTCTGCTCCTCCACACACCTCCTCTTCCCCTCCCTTCTACTTTTTAAAATTGTGGGAGCAGGAGGATGCAGCATTAAGGAAAGACAGGGGGAGGCGGTTCCAGGGCCTCTGAGAGGAATTTTATCAAGGGTACAAAGTTTCTTTTCTCAAAGGGGGAGGAAACCAAACAGGACAGGGGAAGGGCAGCAATGGCTGGAAAAGTCTCCGGAGCCCAGGTCTACCTGGCTTCCCGATGAGGCACTCAGGCCTCCCAGTTGGCCCGGCCTCTGTCTTTCACACTCCATGAGGCCAGCTCGATTCCAGGAAATTTCTGGGACCCCTCCTTTGGCTTCTGGGCCCCCTTTTTGACCCTGGGTTCGGGTACAGTTTACCCACTTTACTACCCCCCTCTCATGGGCCCTGGGCGGTTCCTCTCTCAGTTGGGCACCATTGGGAACAGCAAGGCACTGCGCAAGCGGGGGAGAAGCCACTTGCCAAGCCGTCTCCTGCACGGGGTGTCTGTGATGGCCTGGGCCAGCCCTGGAAGGAAGCACCCCATGTAGTACAATAATATCAGTGGACAGTGTTGCCATTTAAGTTTAAAACTATACTGTATAAAACTGCATGGCTTATACAGGACAATACTAAAAATAGAACTTTATCAGAACTGAGGTGGGGGGGGAACTTATGCAGAGAAATCTACCACAATCCTTATTTAAATTGGATGCTTTCGTTAATTTCCTCTCTGCCATTCTGCTGGCAAGGCTTCGACAGGAAACTGGACAAACCAGTCCTTTCATGGAACTTTAGGCCAGTTGCAGGAAAAACAGCTCGACACTTGCTGAGGATGGCCAGAAGAAACACTGACATGCGGTAAGCTTGAATGCACCCAAATAGAAACCACAGAAATAATATAACCACTCAAAAAAATTCCACAGTTAGCTCAAGATTTGAAAGGCATGGTATAACAGGCTTTAAATGTGAAGGTTTGACTTGGGGACAGAATTTTTTTTAAAAAAATGTTTCTCTTTGAATCAAATTACTAAACACATTGATAGGGTGCTTTGGGATTGCAAAATTCTAGTGTTTAAATAACACATGGAGGGCTGGTTTGGATGAACCCAACATGCCCCCCTGCGATTCAGCAACTGCTGCCAGACATGCCAGCAGGGGGACAGGACAAACTAGCTAATGTAGCATTAACGTCTTACGGTGCAATCCAGTGTAACTATCCGCCTGCGAAGTGCGCGCTCTGCAGGCGGAGGGTGCCATATACGTGCCGTAAAGTGCATTTTCGGCACCCTGGAAGAAAGACCTGCTGATATTCTAAGCCCCTTCCCAGCCCAGGTCGGCCTTACACGGCTTCCCCAAATGTACGCCAAGTCTGGATCCGGTGTACATCTGAGGAGGCCCATAGAGGCCCATAGTCCCTGGACTTGCGACACCCGGGGAAGGGGACGAACATTCTCTTCTCCTCCTGAGGTGCTCCCAGACTGCCCTGGGGCAGCCCAGGAATGGCATAGGATACAGCAGCTGGCCCTTTAGGCCAGTCGTGTATCTTTAGGCAGGATTGTATCCTTACACAGGACTGTGCTGTTAGTCGTTCCGGAACTGACCAGCGTGGGAGAGGACAGTTGGTGCAGCTGCTGGTTACGCCTACCGGTATTTCCAATGGTTGCAATTGAAGAATTATCTGAAGCTGAGGGGTGAGGCTAGCAGTTTTCTGTTTATTAATTCTGACAGTTCTCCTTTAACCTACCGAGTGAAAGAAGAGAGTGCAAAAGTTTGCTTGAAATTCAACATTAATAAAACTAAGATCATGGCATCTGGTCCCATCAATTCCTGGCAAATAGAAGGGGCAGAAATGGAAGCAGTAACAGATTTCACTTTTTTGGGTTCCAAGATCACTGCAGACAGAGACAGCAGCCATGAAATTAAAAGACGCTTACTCCTTGGAAGGAAAGCTATGGCAAATTTAGATAGCATAATAAAAAGCAGAGATATCACCATGCCAACAAAAGTTCATGTAGTCAGGGCGATGGTGTTCCCTGTAGCAATGTATGGTTGCGAGAGTTGGACCATAAGGAAGGCTGAGCGCCGAAGAATAGATGCTTTCAAACTGTGGTGCTGGAGAAGACTCCTGAGAGTCCCTTGGACTGCTAGGAGATCAAATCAGTCAATCCTAAATGAAATCAACCATAACTGTTCCCTGGAAGGACAGGTACTGAGGCTGAAGCTCAAATATTTTGGCCACCTAATGCGAAGAGAGGCCAGCAGGTGGCGCAGCAGGTTAAACCGCTGAAACGTACGCTGTCGATCGAAAGGTCGGCAGTTCGATTCCCGCGACGGGGTGAGCGCTCGTTGCTTGGCCAGCTCCTGCCAACCTAGCAGTTCCAAAGCATGTCAATGAGAGTAGATAAATAGGTACCGCTTGCGGGAAGGTAAACAGCGCTCCGTGTTCCAGCTGCATGCTACGCGCTGCGGCAAGGAGAGTCATGCCAGCCACATGACCACGGAGGTGTCTTCGGACAACGCTGGCTCTTCGGCTTTGAAATGGAGATGAGCACCACACCCTAGAGTCAGACACGATTGGACTTAATTGTCAGGGGATACCTTTACCTTTAATGCGAAGAGAGGACTCTCTGGAGAAGACTCTGATGCTGGGAAAGATTGAAGGCAAAAGGGGAAGGCAAAGGATGAGATGGTTAAAGATTGAAGGCAAAAGGAGAAGGGGAAGGCAAAGGATGAGATGGTTAGACAGCATCACCGATGCAATGAACATGAAAATGAGCAAACTCAGGAAGATAGGGGAGGACAGGAAGGCCTGGCGGGATATGGTTTATGGGATCACGAAGGGTCGGACATGACTTAACGACTGAACAACAACAAAGTTTCAATTTTGGGCAGTCAATAAGAATTTCTTTTATTGCCAATGGTTTGTATATGCTCAAATGTTGGAGAGATTTAAAGTGGATAAGAAGACATATGGATTTGTAGAAGAAGAATCAATACTAGAGGCAGAGGCGCATCTAGGGCGGAGCAAGCAGAGCAAGCAATACTGCAATTAGTGCAGAATGCGGCGGCCCGTGTGGTCACTGGAGGTAGGTGGTTCCACTACATTGGGCTGCTCCTCCGACAGCTGCACTGGCTGCCGATTCATTTCCGGGCCCAATTCAAAGTGTTGGTTTTGACTTTTAAAGCCCTATACGGCATGGGGCCAGGATATTTGAGAGACCGCCTACTTCTATATAGTCCGGCCCGTCTCCTCAGATCATCAGAGAAGGCCCTTTTGTGGGTGCCGTCGCCCAAGGAAGTGCGAGGGGCGACGGCTAGAAACAGGGCCTTCTCAGTAGTGGCACCCTAACCCTAACCCTCCCCTTTGACCTACGAACTGCTCCCTCCTTGGACACATTCCGGCGAGGCCTAAAAACCTTCTTGGTCAAAGAAGCCTTCTGAGCCCCTGCCTTTTTTAACATCTCGCTGGTACAGGTGGGTGTGCTGCTGTTTTTATGCTCCTGCTCTGATTGAAGCCATGATCTTTTAAATTGTTTTTAGACACTGTTTTTATTAATTTTCATTAATTGTTTTTACTGTTTTAAAATGTGATATTTTTTTATACTGTGTCTTTTGTATGTATTTTTTTCCCTGTTGTAAGCCGCCTTGGGTCCCTTCGGGGAGAAAGGCGTGATAGAAATACTGTAAATAAATAAAATAAAGAATGTACGATTCATTGGGCGAAAAATGTAGGTCATGTTATTTTAATGGACCAATGGGAACAACTATGGTTAAAACAGTTGAAATTTACGTTAAATGTTAATATTAAAGAAAATATGTATAAAATGATGTATAGATGATATATAACCCCAAGCAAATTAGCAAAAATGTATGAGAAGGTGACGAATAGCTGTTGGAAATGTAAAAAGCAAGAGGGAACTTTTTATCATATGTGGTGGACATGTTCTCAAGCAAAGAAGTATTGGATTCAGATTCATAAACAGATACAGTTGATTTTAAGGATTAAGGTTCAAATGAAACTGGAAACCTTCTTGTTGGGTATGAGGGATAATCATGTAGGCGAAAAATTTCAAACTTTGTTTTTATATATGATAAGTGCAGCAAGAATTTTATACGCACAATATTGGAAGAATCCAGAGATACCTTCGCTGGAAGATTGGTGGTTGAAAGTTTTGGATTATGCTGAAATGGATGAACTTACAATTTTAATTAAGGAAAAGTCACTTAACCTTTTTGTGAATAACTGGAAACCATTTATTGATTTTTTAAGAGAGAGAGAGAGAAGAACGAAGTGATGATATGCGGATTTAATGAATAGAATGTGGGTGTTATTTTGGCTTAGTTGGATATTATATGTAGAAAACAGTGAATAGAATTTCTTTTTAAGAAATGGCTTATGTGGTAATGATTTTGGCCTGCATCCCTACTGCAATGAAACTTGGATATGGTCCAGTATTAAGCAGCTTGGAAACCTTACTACATGCAGGTCTAAGTGAGGCTCTTACAAGATGCACCCTTTCATGAAAAGGCCTCTGGTGTTATCGCAGATGGGACTTGGGATGGCATCAATCATTTGGATGCTGGATCCTTTACATGCACTAGTACTGAGGACAAACACACACAGCTGTATGGTTTGTCTTATGTGGGCTTTCAGGCTCTTTTTTTGTTATGTTGTTTGGTATGTGTGGTACTGTGCATGTGCTCCGAGTCAGAGTTTGCTTTGCATGATGCATCCTTCCTGCTAACATACTGTGGCATTGCAGATGGGTCTTGTGGAAGGAGATGGCATCAATTATTTGGGTTGCAGATGCCCTTACATGTGCCAGTACCGAGCATGCAGCTGTACATCGTGTCTTAGTTATGTGGGCTTGCAGGCCTTCCCCTCTTTGGTTAAGTACAGTATGTGGTTTGACCAATGCCATGTGCATGCTCTGAGCTCAGGTAGGTCTGGCACGATGTGACCTTCTGACGAATTGACACAGTGGTGTTGCAGAGGGGGCATGCAGAAGGAGGCCACATCAATCTTTTGGGTGGGGGATGCCCTTGCATGTGCTGGCACTGATGGCCAGTGTGTGCAGCAGCTGTACAGCTTGCCTTATGTAACGTTCTGGTCTTATTCATGATTGTGTTTTCTTGCCAATATTGTGCACAGGCTTGCTCTAGCACAATGCATTCTTCTATGTAATGGCTACTGTGGCATCATAGATGGGATTAATGGAAGGAAGAGGCATCAATCGTTTGCCCTTAAGTGTGCCAGTATCGAGGACATGTCCATTGGTTATTGCAGTGTGTCTTATGACCCACGTTGTTCACGAATACAGAGTTTGGGTGTTGGTTGCTTATTTTTTCCAAGTTGTTTCTTTTATACTAGGTTTCCATCCGGCTGTTGTGGTGCAGGTCATTATTTGGGGACATTCCATCATCTTCCGGGCTCACAAGAGAGCAGCCAGCAGTGACATCTGCACTCAGCTTGGGTTTGCAGAATTTGTTGCACACTCAGCATGGTATGCACTGGGGTCAGCTGCTTCCAGTCTTTTGGGAATATTTGCATGGGTATCTTCCTCCCCGTGTCCTATTATTGCATCTTGGCAAGAATGGCCTTGCAAAGAGGAACACAGTGTCCTTGAGCTTTGATGCCCGTAGGCAGTGTTTCCCAAGCTTTTTCGACCTGCGGCTCCCTTGACCATTGACAACCATTAGCCGTGGCTCCCCATTACATATCTTATGGTGGGGGGGGTGGCCAGATGGCTCAGGAGAGGTAAAAGGCAGCCCAATCCAACGCAACTCCCCCCCCCACCAATACAGCCATGCCAATGAGGTATGTTCTGCATACCCTGGGGGAGTTCAAACCCTGGAGGCTTCCTTGAGGTAAGGGAGCATTTATTCCCTTGCCCCAGGGCAAGACTCTGCTGCCCCAATTGGTCTACTTGGACCTGCACCAACTATTTTGCTGGTGCAAGTCCGAGTGGACTTTGGTAGGTGGTGCAAGGCTGAGAAGGAGGTAGGATATTGGCAGAACTGTTGCCGCTGCCGATAACTAACCCCTTTCTGCCCTCGACACACCCCATCCCTGTCCCGGCCCGCATCCCATTCCACCTACTGCCCACCTGTGCACCAACGTACCAGTGCCAGGGCTCCCACGGAGGCTGCTGTCACCTGGCAGCTTCTGCTCACTGTTTGCGGTGGCAGCCAGGCTGTGCTTTATGACACACCGTGTTTTGCAATGGCCATAATAAAGCACACTGTACCACCAGAATGCGAGATCCAGCAACGCAGCAGGCTCATAGGATTCGGCTGTCAAAGTATTTTACTTACTTCCCTAAAAGCCTCCTGGCCACCAATGGGCCTCCTTGGACTAGCTATTAAGCTGGTGTAAGTCTGAGGAGGGTCAGGGGTGTAACAGGCTGGGAAAAGGGTGCTAGTATCTTGGCAGGCATGACCGCCAGTGAGTTCCATTCCCTCCCACCCTCCAACTGTCCCTTGCCCACCCCCTCCCTGCCCCGATCCTTCCCCGATCCTTCCCCGAACCAACCACAACCACCACCACTGTACCTGCTTAGGCGCAGCCTGGGTGAGCTGTTGGTGCATGTGCAGGGCCTCCAGCTGTTTGCTAGGATGGTGTAGTGGTTTGGGAGTCGGACTTAGACCTGGAAGATCCAGGTTCAAATCCCCGCTCAGCCACAAAGCTTCCTGGGTGACCTTGGGCCAGTCACTATCTCTCAGCCCCACCTACCTCACAGGGTTGTTGTGAGGACAAAAAGGAGGGGAGGAAATATGTACGCCACTCTGAGCTCTTTGGAGGAAGGGCGGTATAAAAATTGTGAAAAATAAAATAAATTAGCACTCCCACAGCGCACGACAGCAGCAGCTACCATAAGTCCTTGATAGAATTGGGACAGGAAACAATGAATAAATAGTCCCCTTCTTGAGAATTCAACTCCCTCCCAAAGGTCACTCAGTGGCCAATTTGATGTAGGAAACATGACTAATGACAGCAGGCTACAGTGTTTAATTCTGATGTGAAGTTACTCCATGCCCATATGAAAGTTGCATTTTCTCACTATATCCTGTGAAAAAGCTATCCACAGAGCTTTTTCAGAGGATATAGATGCATTAAGGAACTGAAGAAACCTACTTGACCGTGTCCAGTGGTCTGTTGCTATGCTACAAATGTACTAGCCATTTCCTGTAGTAGAATGAGTTAGGTGTGTGTGTGTGTGTGTGTGTGTGTGTGTGTGTGTGAATTTTAAAAGATTATACCTAGCATATGAAGTAAAAGGCATCAGGCTGAGGAACCACTGCTCTTTTCAGAATATAGGAACACAATCATTGCTTTTGCAAGAAAGAACAGATTCAGTTCTCCCTCAAGATATGTGACTGTAGTAGAGTCACATTCTGTGCAATAAACCTTCCTACATGACGCACATTCCAAGAAAGGTAAGTTACCCATTTGATAAACATGAATCATCTCCTGTGGTTATTACAACAGAGGCAGAAGAAATTGTGTACTTTCTTCCCTGTTTTAAGGCAATTTCCAATTGTTATGAGCAAGGTAGAAGCAGCTGCCATCAGAATGCTTTAATGCTAACATTAGAGGGAGCACTTAAACCTCTGCAAGGCAAAGTTTATTTAAGGTATTCTATAAATGCGTACTTTTGCTGCACAAGTGTTGCATCAGGCTTCCTGCATCCGTGTTAAGTGACACTGCATTGCAGTTTGAAAGGCAAGGCATTTCCAATGCCTTGGATAATATCTTTCGTTATTATGCCAGAATGGCATTGCATTGCATGGGGTTATTATATTACAGTGTGGTGTAGCAGTTTGAGAGATAGTCTGTAAGGAGTTTTGCTGGAAGGCTGAGTGCCACTGAGTGTTGTTGCATGTGGAAGTGGGAGCCAATGCCCCTACCGGTAGGTGTGGTGAGGAGGTGCTAGCTAAGCACCATGCAGGCTCATGCTGCTAAGAGTGCCCAGAGCAAATGCCATGATGTCAGCAGCCTGTGCCTGGCACTGCTGGACAGTTATCCTTTGGGCTTTTCTCAAAACTCCACAGACCTTGAACCTAAGGAGTTTCCTCATACTACATTTCAGAATTTGTTTGAGGCCAAAAATCTGGTGACAGACTAGAAATGCACAGAAACGGTTAAGGGGAAATCTACATAAATCCCTATAACTTCCTCTGAAAACATGAAAGCCACTGTCATCACGTGGACAAGGAAACTGGGCTCAGACTTCATCCTGTGATGGCCACAGGCATGGTATCATCTCTCTCAGCCTTCCTTCTCAGAATCCATAAAAATGGGAAGAGTAGTGACTTTCCTCACAGGATTGTTGTGAGAGCACACAAAATAAATACTGTAAAAGAGCTGGCATATTTTAAGTCCTATGTTTGTTATTAACGAGGAAAGCTTATGTAGCCTTTATTCTTTCATTCATCATGACATTCATTCTCGGTTATTGGACTGCCCCAAGGCCCATAGTGCCGATTTTTTTAATTCACCAAAGCAGAAATCATGATAAGTGAATAGTGGGCAGGTGGCTAATTTGCTCCATATTACCCGTCATTATTACCACATTGCACTGCTTTTCTTCCTTATACAGTGTGACATTTCCTCTAAGAATGTTCTGTGTTGAGCTGATCTTTGTGAACGTGAAACAGCTTTGTTTTAATTATGTCCTGGTTTTTGTGTCTCAGTTCAATGTACTCCCTTCCCAGCGCTCTAGACTTCTGACCTTGTGAGACAGTGTACCTTTGGGTTTTATGGAACAGATCCTGAGCTTGGGAATGCTAGTGTGCACTTCTGGGCTTGCAGGTTCAGTGGCTCTGCACTGCCAGCTCTTTGGAATGTGGACAGTGCCCGATCAAAATCTACGGGCACCTGCCCACACACCCCTGACTGCTGCCTCCTCCTCAGCCCACGCCTACCTCTGCCTGGCTGAGCAGCAATGCACAAAAAGCTGCTTCATTCTCCTTGACTTGCTGTTTCTGAAAAGGAGGAGGGATGGAGCCAAAGAGGAAGTAGTGGTGACTGGTGCACTAAAGTGCCTTCCAAGGTAGATGCTCTAGCTGAGAACTAGACTGATGTTATCTTCCACACTTCCTCTTCTACTCGATTCCCCTCTCCTTTTTATAAACACAACACACCAAGGTGGAAAACCAAACAGTTCTTCCTGCGCTGCTGCTGAGCCAGGCAGCAGCAGATGTGGTGAGACAGGGTAGTGGTGAAGGACAAGAGGTGGGTTAGGCAGAGGGCAGGTGAGATGCTACAGCAGCAGTGGGTGGGAGAAACAGCCACCACCTTAGGCAACTGCCATCATAGCTCACCTTATTATAAGGTGTGTGGCCTGAATGTGGAGCCTATAATGGGGTTAATAAAATACCTAATGCTCACAAAGAGACTTTTAGTCCAATGCTAACTGACAGATCCCCAGCAGGACACACCTTCGCTGGCAGAATTGCCACAGCAACAGCATGTGCAACGAAGCCACCAGCACACATGGCCTCATTGCACACTCACTCACCTCCAGTGCTAGTAAGTTGGTGGCAGCGGCAGGCAGTGGGAGGAATGGGGCCGGGAGGGGGAGGAATGGGGGAGTGTCTGGGTGGGGAGGGATGGGAAGGAGGTGGAACGGGGGAGGGACGGCTGGGTCCTGGTGATCCTGGCATGCACCAGGATCCTACTACTGTTCCCTCTCCTCTCTCCCTTACTGTCCTTGGGACTGCACCAGCAAAATGTCTGGCTCAGATCCAAGGAGACCCATTCAGGTAGTGGAGGCTTGTCCCAGTTCTCTTACTGTGGGGAGAAAGCTCTCATATCACGACTTCCATGACTGCTCCCCACCATAGAATGCCATAGAATGCAGTGCATGCTCCATTGGCATGGCTGCATTGGTGGTGGTGGGGTTTAGTTAGGATCGGGTGGTTATGTTATGAAGGTTTGTTGACATGAGAAGAAACCAATAAGTAGATTTTAGAATTCTGATAGTGTCAAATTCATTCTACTTTTAATGATGAGGAAATGAAGGAGGTTAAATAAACCCACTCTTTTTCAGAAATGAGAATTTTCTCCAAAATTAAAATTGCCCTTGTCAAATACCATCACTATAAACATGCAGAAGTATTTAATCATGTAATAATCTGCTGCAACTCCAACCAATTTTGCACAACCAGATTTTGCATAACCAACTAGGCCTACTGGTCCTAAGATCCATGCAATATTAAAAATATAATAAAAGTGAATTGCAAATGGCATGTTGTGAATAAATAATGAAAGGTAAATTAATAATGAACCATTAAAAACATTATTTTTTCATGCAAAATTCAGTAGCAGCATTCAGATATTCAAAGAAAAGTCTGAATGTAAATTTATACTATATGTCTTTGTCACACATTGCACTTCTGACACCAACAGAACTCAATGAAAGTTGCAATCTGAAGTAGATTTACTCAAAGTCCCACTTTTTTTTCTGCAGCCATGCATAAAAACATAAGAACCTTGCTGGATCAGGCCAAAGGCCCATCTAGTCCAGCTTCCTGTATCTCACAGTGGCCCCACCAGCTGCCTCCGAGAGCACACAGCCAACAAGTTAACCTGTTTCCTGTTGTCACTCCCTTGCACCTGGCACAGAGAAAACCTACTTCTAAATAGCCTTACCAGCGTCCCGGAATGCACAGCGTCCGAGCAGCTCCCGAGGATGCACTGCGTCTGTCCAACGGGGTTCCAGCTTCAGTCGCGTCGTCGACCGGAAGTTCCAGAAGCAGGAAGCCCATTGGACAGACACAGTGCACCCTTGGGAGCGGCTCGGGCCCGGACTAGGCCGAAGCCAGTCTCGATTCCTGGACGCTGGTAAGGCTACTTCTAAAGCCAAGAGGTTGCTTATGGCTTGTAACCTATGATGGTCTTTTCCTCCATGAATCTATCCAAACCCCTTTTAAAGGCATCTAGGCCAGGTGCCATCACCACATCCTGTGGCAAGGAGTTCCACAGATGAATTACACGCTGGGTGAAGAAATGCAATGTGTCCATGTGATTATATTCCAAACGGGCTGGCCCACCGGTGGAACTTGTGTTTTGCCAGCGGAAGTGATGTTCCACCAGCACATGCGGTGAGGCCACCAGCACAGATGGCTGGTGGAGTCACATGTGGACTGGCGAGACCTCCCGCTAGCAGCATAGGTAAGCCAGCAGCAGGGACAGGCGTGGGTGGGAGGAACACGGGGGGGAAGGATGGAGGAGTTTCTGGGATGGCAGGGGCAGGGGGGAACGTGGAAGGGAGGGGTGGTTACTGGTGGCACTCACATGCACCAGTATCCTGAGCCCCCTCCTTCCCCCCTTTCCTCTCCCTTACACTCCTCAGTTCGGCACTAGCAAAATAGCTGGCTGAGTTCTGAGGAGACCTGTTGGGGTAGCAGAGGCTTATCCCAAGGTAAGGGAAAGGTAAGTTCTCTTTTACCTTGAGGAGACCTCTGGACTGCCCCCTCCCCACTGGATGAAGTGTGCGCTCTGTTGGTGCGGCTGCATCAGCGGGGGGGGGGATTTAGTTATGATTGGGCTGCAAGTCAAATAGAAGTGACATTGATAGAGCGTATTGATAATTTAAAAACTAACAAATCACTGGGTCCAGATGGAATACACCCAAAGTTCTTAAGAAACTCAAATTGCATAACTTGTAACACAAATATGTAACTTGTCTTTTAACTCAACCTCCATGTCAGAGGACTGGAAGGAAGCCACTGTAATACTGATATTTAAAAAGGAATTCCGGGGGAATCCAGAAAATTACAGGCTACTCAGCTTAACCTCTGATCCAGGTAAACTGGTAGAAAGATAAAAAAAATTAAATTTTATAAAAGTACAAACATTGCTAAAGGACAATCACCATGGTTTCTGTCAAGGTAGTCCTGCCTCATGAACCTTCTAGAGTTCTTTGAGAGTGTCAGCAGGTGTGTGGATAAAGGCAAAATCCAGTTGACGCTGAGTGCTTCGACTTTCACAAAGCATTTGACCAAGTTCCTCAGTAAAGGCTCTTGACTAAACTTAGCAGTAATGGAACGAGGTCACTTTATGGATTGGTAACTGGTTAAAGAACAGAAACCAGAGGGTAGGAATAAATGAGGAATTATCAAGTGGAGGGAAATAAGAAAAAAACAGAATAAAATACAATTGTAATACTTTAAAAGAAAACGGGAAAGGGATTCAAATCTCCTTGGAATTCCTCTTTTGGAGGGGATTTAAATCCCTTTTCCGTTCTGGGGCCTCCCATTCTCGCTGCGCCGCTGGTTACACCGACACAAAAGTTAAGTCGGATTGCACTGTAAAAATGATAAAAGAGACCCCTGTTATAATTTTAAAAACAAGAATACAAGAACAGCAGCACCACACCTGTAACTACCAGCTCCCTGAGGCATCTGGTGGGGCCACTGTGTGATACAGGAAGCTGGACTAGATGGGCTTTTGGCCTGATCCAGCAGGGCTCTTCTTATGTTCTTATGTAACCGCGAAATGTTAAAAAAAGACCAAGACTCAGAAGGCTTCTTTGACTTTATGAACTTTATGAACTACTATTTGTTGGAAAGCGGTATATAAATATTAATAACAATAATAGCTGGGTGAATAAGCAACTAAAAGTCAAGTGCAATTCAGTGTCGATAAGTGTAAGGATGATGCATTTTACACGAAAATGTGATGCACATTACAGATTGGTTTGCTCTAGCATTGACACCAATGGAAAATGAAACAGAACGGGGAAAACAAACAAACAAAAAGAAACAAATGAAACATTTTAAAAATGAAAACAAGTATGTTGTTATTCGTGCCTAGTGAGTATTGCATTCTAGTATGTTCTTGCCTCAATTCCATCCCGCATTACATAACGCTGATTTGTCTATCTGGTGAATATTTGTATCTGTTAATGATTTCACCAAGACTGCATTGCACCCCAAACTGATCACTCAGCTGATTACTGATGACTCAGCAAAGGGCATTTCAGCCTTCTGGAAACAGTAGGAAAAGGAGAGTTGGCTGCTGTTTCTCTTGACTATACAGTACGTGCACATTTATATCATGTCTTCCCTTCCCTGTGTTCCTCTTCCACTCTTTCTAGTGCCTTTTAGACCATGAGCCTTTGGACAGGGATCCATTTGTCATGTCTTATTTCAGCTTAGGGATTATTGCCAAAGTGCCTCTCAACTACCAGCTATATCTTTTCATTATTCCTTTGACTCTCAGTATACAAGAATTGGCGCCACCACATCTTTCTGCGTGCATCCATAAGTAATTTCTCTCCCGTTTGCTATCATCATATTTTTCTCTTACATAGAACCATGACAGTGAGATATAAGAATGCAGGTCTGTTCAAAATAACAAGTCTGCCTTTTTAAAATGTCAAAGCGGGCATTTGTGTTTTATTGGTGGGCTTACGTTATCAATGACTTCAATGCATATACAGTACATGTGTATCGAGGGATCAGTATCACGGAAACAGTGTTGCTGTTATTATTTGCAAACATTTCACAGTAGCCTTGACTTGGACTGTAAGTTTCACATGCTAGAATTTTGCTATTTTCAGCTCAAACGGTGGTAATTTAAAAAGAAGAAGAATGTGCTTTGTCTTGGAGTGTAGGGACATGTTTCTGTTCAGAATGTTCCCATACGATCTAAACCAGTCATTTATTGCGAAGCTATCAGTTGTATCTTAGCTGTCTCTTCAGTGAACAGAAGATGGGAATGAGATTTTTATCAGCCTTCCCATAACCCTGCAGCCCTCTGCACCCTATGCAATGCTATTCTGGAGGCATCCCCCAACCTTCTGGTTGCAAAGGGGCTGTTGTGCTGAGAACAGGTCATTTGTGCCAGGCCAGCTTCCTCCTGTTCATGCTCCTTAGGAAACAACCTAGTGAGATGCAACTGAAGCATCCATAGGTAATTTGGCTAAACATTCTAGCCATCCAAACTCAGTATTATAAATACATCTGGTGTTGTTAAATAAAAACATTACATAACATATAATGAATGTAAGCAAATAACAAATCTAATTTTTTAAAAAAGGAAATACGGGTTGATTACCCCTTATCCGGACATCTGAAATCTAGACTGTTCCGAAATCCAGACATTTTGGGGGCTATGACTTAAAACCAAAAAAACAAAACTTTTTCCAGCACCTGGATGGCACAGCACACGGCATGCTGGGGCATACATTTTATTTAAAATGTTGTGTAAAATTACCTTCAGGCTATGTGTATAAGGTGTATATGAGACATAAATGAATTTCATATTTAGACTTGGGTCCCATCCCCAAGATATCCATTATACCGTATTTATGTAAATATTCCAAAATCCAGACAAATCCAAAATCCAGACAACGGTCCCAAGCAGTATACAGGATAAGGGATATTCATCCTGTAGTAAAATCTGGAAAACAGCAAAACTGATTAAACTGACTTATCTTTTAAGGAAAAACATGAGAGGTGATAGAATCTGCAAGGTCTTTCTATATAAAGCGGAATTTTATATTGTTTTGGTGAATCACAGCCCACCTGATGGTGGCTGGTGTTTTCTAAATATTGACCTTCCCAAGGACCCAGAATAATGATGATGATGATAATAATAATAATAATCATATGAATTATTGAATCAATTAATAGGATATCAAAATACTTTGATTTTTCTCTCTACTATGATTTTAGGATGATTTTCTAGACAATTATTCGTTGCATGTATATTTTAATAAAAATTAAAAATTTACATGACAAACATTAATAACTATCATTATCATTACTGAAAAGATTATTTTTCTTTGTTGCGATGTATTGCACTTTGTTGCATATGTGTTATTGCAATGTATTGTACTCAGATTCTGGACAAGTGCTCGAGCTTATTCTTATCTGCCAAAAAAATAATAATAATCAAATTCATTCCCCTGGTTCCATTCTGCATTTGCTTTAGCATTTGGTAAGCTCCTTAATTACAAATATCTAATTCTTTATTCAACATTGAGTTTTCCAAATGAAATAAATGATCTGTTTGCATGCATCACTAGACCATCTGGTTCCATACGAGAATTCAACGAAGAATCTATTAATTGCCAGTCATGTTTATTCAGCAGCCTTAATTCATAATTCCTATAAATGATTAAATCACAGGATCCTTAGCAAATAACAACCGCTTTGAAGTTCCAGCTTCCATACTTGAAAGAAAATAAGAGTTCAGCAAGATGTGGTGTCCTCTTTTATTGCTATGCTTGGGTTAGACAGAAATTGACAATAATTACTAAGGTAATCTAAATTTGTATGCTATTATATTCCAATAATGTATGGAGCTCTGTATGAAGGGCAATGAACCAGTCAGTACCTTTCATATAAAAAAAGCATGCTGCACTCTGAAAAGTAACTGCTTTTTCTGTTTTAACCCCCAGCAAATTAATAAAATATCATCCAAAGAAGAAGCCGATATCACAGTTTTATCTCAAAGTAGTGTTTCCTCCCTGGAACCCGGAGCAACTCTACTATGAGAAGGACTCGTGACATGGTCTCCTCCCACTGTTGTCTTTGGTATGAGAAGCAGCCACATTGCAGTAGTTCCTATACCACTAACGGCCCAATCCCACCGTCAGCCGGCCTGTAGTACGCAGCTGCACAGGCTCCGCTGTGTTCTATGGGCCGACCAGGGACCATGATGCAATGGAGAGATAAGTAAAATAATGTTTTACTTACCTATACCACTGTGCCATTGTCCCCAACGGACCTACTCAGATCTGCGCCAGTACTTTGGTTGGCACAAGTCTGAGTGGGCGCAAGAGGGTGCGTCAAGGCAGGAAAGGGGGTATAGGATATTGGCAGAGCTGCTGCCACTGATATTCACCCACTGCCCTCCCCTGACATAACCCTGGCAGCCCTGATCCCCACCCTGATCCTCCCCGCTCATGGCCCACCCCCGCTGCCAGCATACTGGCACCAGTGGTGGCTAGGCCCTCTCATGGTGTAGTGGTTTGGGAGTCGGACTTAGACCTGGAAGATCCAGGTTCAAATCCCCGCTCAGCCATGAAGCTTCCTGGGTGACCTTGGGCCAGTCACTATCTCTCAGCCCCACCTACCTCACAGGGTTGTTGTGAGGACAAAAGGAGGGGAGGAAATATGTACACCACTCTGAGCTCCTTGCAGGAAGGGCGGTATAAAAAATGTGAAATAAAATAAAATGGTGTGTACCAGTGGTCGCCTACCATTAGTGCTGGTGGCCCTTTTCTGTGCACCGTAGCTGTGGCTACCATGCCAGCAGCCTGGTCCTCTCATTGATGGAATACGAGTACTGTCAGCAGAAGACCCAGATAGTATTTTGGACCATAAAAGTTATGTCAGAAAGGGACCTTTACAACACAAGCCTATATGCATGTCTACTCAGAAATAAGTCTCATTGAATTTGGTGGGACTTACTGCCAGGAAAGTTTGTGTAGGATTGCAACCCAAGTTAATTTCCTCTGAACACACCACTAACCATATGAAACACACCACACCATCATATGAAAAAAAAAGTATTTGAGAAATCATAAAGATTTATAGGTGAGATTCCACCAGCAAGAAATAAAGATCTGGGAAATAATAGCTGGGAAATTGTCGGTACAGTACAAATCATCACAGAATCTTTATGTACACTTCTAAAAATACAAGGTAATTACCAAAAATCAGCACAGATAAGAACATAAGAAGAGCCCTGCTGGATCAGGCCAAAAGCCCATCTAGTCCAGCTTCCTGTGTCACACAGTGGCCCCACCAGATGCCTCAGGGAGCACACGAGACAACAAGATACCTGTGTCCAGTCGCCACTCCCTTGCACCTGGCACAGAGAAAACCCACTTCTAAAAAAAACCAGGAGGTTGCTTATGGCTTGTAACCTGTGATGGTCTTTTCCTCCATGAATTTGTCCAAACCCCTTTTAAAGGCATCTAGGCCAGGTGCCATCACCACATCCTGTGGCAAGGAGATGTTTTAAGGACAAATCATGCCAAACCACCCTAATTTTTTTTTCTTTGGCAACAACTTTTGTGAATAAGGGCATTACAAGGGTACAACATATATCAGTCTCATCAAAACATCATGAATAAATTAGAAAAAATAATTCAAAAGTGCTGTTATAACATATATGGTCAATTGGGTGACAAGCCGAAATCGGTTAATGTTACAGTAAAAAAAAAAAAAACTAAAAAGCAATGTTCTATTATAATTTCTCCAGAATGTGGTTGCTGTTGAAGTTCTATATGAATATTGAAGCAATGGAGTCTATGCGGATGCCAAAGCATGACATGCTTTGTAATGCCCAAAAATAGATGTTTCTAAGATTAGGGCTCCTATCTTACATTCACTTACCTAGGAGTGTCATTGGAATCAGTGGAGCTTACATCTCAGTAGACATGCCTAAGATTGCACTGTGAGAGCAACTATTTTTAAAAAAAAAAACACCCAGCAAATATGTTACTTTTCATTTTGGATTAAACAATGTGTGGGTTACCAGGCAGCCCAATCCTATCCTACACTCTGCTCACCGATCCAGCTATGCCTGTGCCGGCAATGCTGGATCCTGAGCAGAGTAGACGGATGGGGCTTGAGGTCTCCTCGGGGTAAAGGAACTTTCATTCCCTTACCCCGAGAAGACTTTCATTCCCCTACCCCAGGTAAGTCCCAACTGCTCTCTTTGGATCCATGCCAGCTATTTAGCTGGCGTAAGTCCAGGAGGCCCGTGTAGGGCAAAACGGGCATGGTAGGAGGATAGGATATGGATGGTGCACACTGTTGTTGCTGGTCTCACCCCCCTCCCGGCCCAATTCACCCACCCCCACCCTCCCCCTGCCCCATTATGCCCCTTTGCTGCCTGGCCCAACCGCAGCATACCTGGGCCACATGCCATCCAGATCCAGCCCACAGGGGCTAGCACAAGCCTCTGCACTGGCCTAGGGCCAGCACAACTACTTTACTGCAGCTTTTGTGACAGTCCTGGGCTGGCGCAGTGGTCCTATGCTGGCCTAGCGGCCGGATAAGACTGTGCCTTTACTAACTTAAGTAATTTCTTGTAAGATTTGTAGAATTTTGGCATGTTGAGCATAAAACATCGTCCAGGGGGAACACTCCAAAACAAGGAAGAACATGAGATAAAGGGAAAATACTGTTCTTGCAGGAGATGCAAATAAATAAGAATCTTTTGGTTGCCTTAAATGATGGAGAGCCCATCTGGTGACCATATACATGTGGGAAAAAGAGTTATGACAAAGAGAAGATGAAGATAAAATGCTTTTCTTTTGAGGCAATGGAGTTCAGAGATCAGAGCAGCAATCCATCCTGATATGCTACAGTCAGATCTGTGGATAAGGAATATAATCTTATCAACTGGATTTTTAGAGGACCTGACAGGATTATGCCAGAACATGAGAACTGACTGACACCATAATGGCAGGAGTAACTGGACAAGAATGTCTTTCAGTCTGGCCCAATGCATGTTTGCTAAGAAGTGCCTTTTATTATCCGCTTCAGCCAATTCATCAGCTGCAACCTTTCTGAAGGGTTTTATCTAGCTATAGTTATCCACGCACTGGTCCCCTTCAGGTGACATGTACCCTACTAGGTCCCACCTGTGAGACCATCTGTGTGTGTGTGTGTGTGTGTGTGTGTGTGTGTGTGTGTGTGTGAAGGCAGATGACTGACTAAGACAGAGAATCCACTATCTAAGAGCCCAATTCTATTCTTCCCCTCTCCGGTGGTGCAGCCGCACCAAAAGTGGGCAAAATCCTCTTACACCTCTATAAGCCTTTCACTCCACAATGGGTCTCCTTGGACCTGTGTCAACGAAATTGCTGGCACAAGTCTGAGGAGAGAAATGGTGTGGGGAGGCTGCAGAAAAAGGGGATAGGATTTGGCGCATGCCATCGCTGCCAGATTCACCCCCTCCTGCAGCCTTCCTGCCCTCCTTCCTCCCCACTCCGTTTTACCTTCTTTCTGTCTCCGCCACTGCCTTACCTACTCTGGTGGTGGGCTAGCGATCCACTGGCAAACTGGACGCATTGCTGCCTCATGCGGCAGCACTCCCAAAATGGCCACCGATGGAGCGCTGTGTGCTCCATCAGCAGCTATTTTGCAACAGTGGAACTCGCTTCTGCTGTCTCAAAAGACTGGGCACAACAGCCCACTCCTCAATAGGATTGGGCTGTTAATGGATACCTTTTGCTAAGCAGATTCCTGGCTACTAGACCAGGAAGCTAGTAGATGTTCCTAAACTGGGAGCTATCCCTCCCTTTCTGCATCCCACAGAGTGGCAACAAGAAAGGGAGGGGCAGAGGAAGAAGGTCTATTTACTGAGACCTGATTGGTGTGGCAGTCACTCTGTTCCTGCTGCTGTCCTGCACAAACATGGGGGGGGGGGAATGGGGAGTAGGAAAAACCCCTCCCTCTTCACAGGGACAATCTTCTGCTCATACTGCAGCTGCTGCTGCCACTGAAAAAGGTAGTCAGAAGGTGGAGGGTTGCAGAGAGGGAGGGAAGAATTTCTCTGAGCCACACCAGAATGGCTTGGTTAATTGTCCACTCTCTTCCTGATTTGGGGGAGAAGTTATTGGATCACTTTTGAGTTAAGAACATAAGAACAGCCTTGCTGGATCAGGCCAAAGGCCCATCTAGTCCAGCTTCCTGTATGTCACAGTGGCTCCACCAAATGCTTCCGAGAGCACACAGTCAACAAGATAACCTGTTTCCTGTTGTCACTCCCTTGCACCTGGCACAGAGAAAACCTACTTCTAAAACCAGGAGGTTGCTTATGGCTTGTAACCTGTGATGGTCTTTTCCTCCAAACCCCTTTTAAAGGCATCAAGGCCAGGTGCCATCGCCACATCCTGTGGCAAGGAGTTCCACAGATGAATTACACGCTGGGTGAAGAAATGTTTTCTTTTGTCCGTTCTAACTTTTAGTGCATGTCCCCTGGTTCTGGTGTTGTGTGAGAGGGAGAAGAATTTCCCTCTATCTACTCCCTCCATCCCATGCATAATTTCATATGTCTCAATCATGTCCCCCCTCAGGCGCCTTTTGTCCATACTGAAAAGCCCCAAACGCTGCAGCCTTTCCTCATAAGGGAGGTACTCCAGCCCATGCATAATTTTGGTTGCTCTTTTCTGCACCTTTTCCAATTCAACTAGTATATCTTTTTTGAGGTGTGGTGACCAGAACTGGATGCAATATCTTGGAGTTGATCCAAGATGAGCTCAAACCAGTTTGCCCATCTCTAGAGTCTGCTAGTACAATGACAGGTGACTCTCAGTAGTCAAGAAAGATATGGAGAATAATTTTGTGCTGCTTACTGAAAAATTCGTCCCTGCAAAAAAAAAAAAAAAAAAAGTGGTATTTTTCGGTTAGTGATGAGTGAACTTATGCCTCCCCATTCCAAACCAGAAATGGGCTTCTAAATTATTTTGCCAAATGCCATTCAGATGATCAGCAAAATAATCTGCTAATCTGACACACATCATGGTGCCCCAACAAGAGCCCTCCCCACCACCTCCATTTCCGCTCACTTGTCAAGACTTCATAGTGGGGTGAGCTCACAGCAGATGCATTAAAACGTAGATGCTTTCACAAACATGCAGAACAGCTTTTGGAGATGCTAAGAACCATGGGAAATATAATTTCCACCATTTCTAATCATGGCTCCTGGCTGCTGCTGTGCATGCGCATGGCAATCTCTGGAGCCTAAGTATTAAGGAGCTCTAGCACCTTCCCCACATTGCCAAAGTAAGGCTAGAACAGGGAATGGAGTAGCAGGGATTACTCAAGAGTGTACAGACCCCAAACTACACATTTATGATCTAGCACATATTTTAAATTGAAGCATGCTCAAACTTAACAACAGTCTTTGAACTGTAAAATGTGTTTCAGTAAGGCTCAGGAGTAGTTTCCCAGGTAATCATCTCAAAATGCTGATCTTCTGAGGGGAAAAAATGACAGTTCAGTATGTCAGGAGCAAGTGAAATGGTTGGGCACCCACTGGCAGCCAAAAACTGCAAGTTATTTATTGTTTTTCCATCTCTGTGTTTCCATCACTTCGACGGCACCCACTCCAGTCTGCTTCATGTATTATTATAAATCATTGTCCTTTCAAGGACATTTTTTTAAAGTTCTGCAATTCTCTGTTTCAGTTTGCAACTGCCTAATCTGACTTCACATTTTCTTCACAGACTTCACATCTGACTTCACATCACAAATGAGATGCATAAAAAATGTCCTTGGAAATGATACAGCTATTTTAATAATTTACTGGCCATTCATCTCAGGTTCTTCCATGAGGCTGTTCTCTCCTGTAGTCCAAAAATCAATGAGTAATAGCATTGGAAGATAACTCCTCACTGGCAAATGTTTATTCAATTAATATCCCCCCCCCACTGGTGCCACAGAAGAACAAGATGTAGCAACAGGAAGTCTTACACCTTATGCTCATCAGTGCAAAAAACCAAAGCCAGAATGACTCATTTCAGTATTTTTACTGATATCTTTATTGTTGTTGGGTTGTGGGTTGTTGTTGTTGTCGTCGTAATTTTATTTTTCTTTTAAAGTATTACAATTGTATTTTATTCTGTTTTTAGTCTTTACGGGAAGCAGCCATGAACATCTCCTTGATTGGAGGGGAAGGGGAAGGAACAGGGTATACAGTATACTCTGTATACAGTAAACCTTCCACCATTAGGGCCTCTGCGTTCTTAAGAACTGTGTGGAAGACAGAATCTTGGCAGCTGCAATTGCTGATGGTGCTGCCAAAGCAGCTGTACCTGCTGAAATGCCCTCACCTATACAACCATTATATGGCCAGCGGGTGGCACAGTGGGTTAAACCGCTGAACCATGAGCTGTCGATCGAAAGGTCGGCAGTTCGAATCCGTGACAGGGTGAGCTCTCGTTGCTTGGCCAGCTCCTGCCAACCTAGCAGTTCCAAAGCATGTTAATGTGAGTAGATAAATAGGTACTGCTTGCGGGAAGGTAAACAGCACTCCATGTTCCAGCCGCATGCTACGCGCTGCAGCAAGGAGAGTCATGCCGGCCATGTGACCACAGAGGCGTCTTCGGACAACGCTGGCTTTTCGGCTTTGAAATGGGGATGAGCACTACACCCTAGATTCGGACACGACTAGACTTAATTGTCAGGGGTCACCTTTACCTATACAACCATTAAAGGGCCAGGAGCATTCATATTGAAAGGTTGGCCGCCCCTGGCAATAAGCCATTTTGAGGGTCATATGTTGAAAATGAGGCCCATATGAATCTCAGATATTCAAAAATTAATCAGCTGGGGGGGGGAGAAATCTCACCCTTGCACCACCCCAAATATTGGTTTTGTTATTAGAACCCTTCTAGAATTCTAATATGCATTTTTTTACATTTTGCTTTATCTTACTTTTTGTTGAGCATAAGTAAATGGAACTCTTTAGAACCTCTTTGAATTGCTTCCTCCCAAATGACATAATCTAGATCTAAGTCCAGCTAGAATTCATTGGTGTATATACCCACATGCACAATATATGGGGAAGAAGTGGGGAATGCTTTTTTTCACCTCACATTTGACATCCACACAACACACCTCCCAGCCCAACCTCCAGAGTTGACTGGAGCATCACCAATGGGTGCCTACACATGGATAACTGTATACACACAGGTTCTCCATATCATCAGGAATCCTGAACAATTAGGGTTTCCACTGGTATGTGGACTCTACAACTCCTTGCTAAAGTTCCAATCAATCTACAGCCATCAGGGTGGGTTGTGGTAGTGTGGATCAGAATGGTGCTGGCAAATGTGATCCTATCACCCCCCCCCAAAAAAAAAATGCTGGATACATATGTGAGGTGGTGGTCTGAACACTCCTTGGGTCTTAAGCATACACGTTCTTAACTCTTATTGATTTCAGTAGCATTTAGGCACTGCTCTTTGAATTGAACCCAGCTGTCTAAATCCACAGCAGAGCCATTTTCATAACACCTTCCAAACAGATAATTTCTGAGAAAAAGCACTCTTACTTTTTTTTGGGGGGGGGTGTATGTTATATTTGTATTCGCTTCATTTGGTGAAAACTGTAAATAAATGGACTGAAATGACAGAAATCACCACCATGCTAGTCTAACATTAGACTAACATTAGGTTAGACTAAACCCAAGGACAGGTTTGGTGTAATTTGAAAATATATTGCAAGATGGTAATCAGTTGGTGAGTGACAGGCTTTAGGTGTTTACTTTGAATTTCTGAAGAATGACAGCTCATAACTATCAGCCAACTGAAATAGTGCTACGTTGGATGGAGAACATTCATCGGGAAACTGCATTTGTAGTGATTCAGAAGGATTTTTGTATGGCGGAAGACAGTCATAATATCAAAAGGACCCTCAATGCAAATGTCTCAAACATGCTGTTTGTACCAGCCCAACTTCAGAGTTAAACTGACAGACAAGCAGCTCAAACACTGTTTCCAGCTGTCACTCTCGCCCATCCCTGCCCACTCACTCATTGCCACATTCTCTTCCTCTTCCTCCCTTTGGAAAATTAACAAAGGGCAGTTTTGGATGATACTCTCCAAGCTGCCCCCCCTCCTGTCCTGCACACATGATTAAGGACATGCACCAACACAACCCACTCTCCCTTTCATTGCATGATTCCTCTTCTCAGAATCATTGAGGGAAGGGTTTGTCTGAAATGCCCCCTCACACTTGATCTAAATAATACTTTAAAGTAATATTTAGATAGTGTGTGAGGGGCACTTCAGGGGGAAAAAAAAACACCCATGTGATTAGGAGAATGGGAATGATGTGCCAGAACGGGGAGTGGAACATGCACAATCTTGCTCCAAATTCTGGGGCCTGGGGGGTGTTGTTCAGGGAGATCATCTGAACCAGTTCCTTGAGCCCTCCAGATGAATGCCTCCCATCTCAGGCACTCACCTGCAAGGATAGAGTAATTGTTAATTTTCATCAGCCAGACCCAAACAAGACTACAGCAAGGGGAGGGGATGGAGGAGAGGAGACATACTTGCCTGTCCAGTTCTGTTGTCGAGGTGTGTTTGCACTACATTCTCACTGAAGGGCGTTCACACTGTAGAGAGTTCTCGTTCTATCTTCGCTATCTCTTTTAATTAGACAGATGTGGATGTCAATTCACTCAACCTTACTGTATACTGATGTCTCGTTTGTATGCACTGTAGCTTTAAAAAATACAATTAAAAAGTGAATCTCACCTGCTCTGCCTCAAGAGTCCTTCAGTGGAAGCTGCTGCTAAAGGGCATCACCAGGGAGAGCCAAGGGCAAGGCACCATTAAGAATGTGATTATTTTTGAAATGTGCTTTATATCATTATATTTTTACTGATTGCAATTGTCAACTGCTTTGACGTTTTAGAAAGGTGGTATAAAAATATTGTCACAACAAATGTTGGTTAGGAGAGATCTTTTTTAAAAGTGGAACACCTGTATACAGTACTTTGGAGACTAACAGTGAAATAGTACCGAAAATAGCTCTCAAATGTGCACAGTCACATTGATTCATATTAGGTGAGTGCGGATGTCATCAATCAGCTGTGGAAAAAATGGGAGGAGACAAGGTCCAATATATCCTGAAGGTTTTGTCTTCTGTCCTGGAAACCCATATTTCTTATGGGGCTAGATATGTGATATATGTGAACTGGTTGCAATGACTAAGTAGCAGCTTGGTGAAGAGGAAGACATTTGATCCACACTAATAGCAGGCTGTCTTTTTATCATCAAATGTCACGTTCCATGACTCAGCCCTGGAATGAAGCAGGGGTAAGGGATATAAGCCCTAGCTCAAAAATTAAGTCCCATCTTCAGCAATAAACTGTGTTTGGCAAATCTTTCACTTAACACAGGCACGCAGAGGGAGGAAAATGGTGTCATCTTCCATGCCTTTAGCACACAGGTATAATTTGAACCCATTTGTACTTCCCACAATTTATTTTTAAAAAGAATTAGGGGAATTGTCAAGCGCTCCCACCCTTCCCTCACCTCATTAAAAGCGCTTCTACTGAGAAAGTCAGGAAAGCTCTTTCCCCCTCTTTCCTTTGCCTTAGGGGGAAAATGCTATTAACAGTACTGAAGACATTAGGCTTGAAGGAACCATGGAGTGGAGTTTATAGACCACAAGAAGATTTATGCAGCTGCTGGAAACCAGCTTGCACATGCTTGCAATTATTGTTCATCCATATATTTACTGGAGTCAAACGTTTCATCCCCCGAGCGGTAGTTCTATAACACCGTGCAATACGAATTCTCCTTACCTTTAGGTACTCATTCAAATGTCAAGTAACGAGAAGAGGGGAACGAGGAGGGATCCATTCATAGACCACAAAAGGTTGTTTTTTTGTATAGATTACGCTGAAATGCTACTGTATATTTTGGAATGGAAAATATTGATTTTTCAAAGTCAATTTCTAAAATGTGCAGTCCTATTTTTAAACCTCATTCCCTATTACCCCGTATTGTCCCGAGTATAAGACGCACCTGATTATAAGACGCACCCCTAAAGTTTGGTGCTATTAAAAAAAATTAATTAAATCACTGGCATTAAATTGCAACAGCCTGATTATAAGACGCACCCCTAGTTTAAAAACTTAAATTAGGAGAAAAAAGTGAGTCTTATACTTAGACCAATATGGTATATTTGTGCTTCATGCCACCTTAAAAAAAAAATCAGTCGCAGATAGTAGATATAGTTACATGGATGCGTCCCCTAGAGAGGACTGACTGCTGCCTGGATGAAGACATTGATGCAGCTGGATCCTAAACGACGGTTTGTAGACCACAAATATAAGGGAAATAAGCAAAGTCACTTGGGTGCAAACAGAAAGACCAAGAATATATGTAGTTGATATGATATCAAAGGTAAAAGGAATTAATGTAAAACAACAATTAGACTAATCAGGGATGATGTGGTGTTTAGCAATCACTCTATCTGGAAGAGCGTTCTAAAAGAAAATCTGCATTATTATATTAAACAGGACGAAAGGAGAATTGGTTTAATATAGTATGTGTGCGTGCTATAAATATCAATGTTTTTAGCCTATTAACGTTGGCTATATTGCTTGCATAAGTAATAGACACAAGAACAGCATATGCTGACAAGGGCTCCAAACAGATGGCAGCATCATAGTAAAGGGAAAATGTTTTTAAAGGAACTTGATAACGCTGATGTCATACCAGAGAGTCAACCCACCAAGGGGACCCCTCCACAGAACTACTTATGATGTTGAACTGAAAGGGAAAGCCCTTGCTCACAGGAGAGTGCCATATGTATAAGGGAGCCCAGGGGCATGTCAGCAGCTCCTTGACTGAAATCTAGTGAATATATATTTTATGACTCTATAGATTTCATTCATGAAGATTTTTTTCCAGATCCTGATGAACTAGATTTCTACTGATGATTAAGTAAGGCCCTTGTGTGGCAGAGAGTTTCTTAGCTCAGGGAACTTGTGACTAACCAATCCCATCCCCTGCCAGTCCACAGCATGCAGCGCTACCATTAGAGTGTGCGCTGCATGCTATGGTGGGGGGTGGGAACCAGGCGGCCTGGGAGAGGTAAAAATATTTCTTCTTATCTCTCGGTAGTCTGCCTGATCACCAGTGGTCCTCCTTGGATCCACGCCAGCTATTTTTCTGGCATAAATCTGAGGAGGGGGGGATGTCACGCCAGGAAAATGGGGACAGCAGCCTGGCGTGTTCTGCCGCCATAAATGGCCCCATAGTATTGGTCCATAAAGCAGCGAAATGGTGGTGAGCTTTAACTGAGTTGACCTTCAGGTTTCTTGTTGATCAATCCATTAAAATGTTGTTTAGCTTGAACTGTGTGTAATCACATTGCATGCTCAGGCTTGGTGAGTTGCACACTTTCCAAAGAGTAAAATGGTTTGAAATAGTTTAAGCCTCTTTCACAATTCTCCACTGTGTATCTACTGAGGATGAAGCTGTGATCATGAAATGCTTGAAATGCCATTTGAGGTTGGTGGGATGATGAACCAGGTACTTTAGCAGTTGAGCTTAGTTAAGGATCCTGAATGTATATGTGCAAGGAACAGGATATGGAGCAGAAACAAATACAATACCAAGATAAAAAGAGGAACTGCTGTAAGATTAAGACCAAAAGTGAGGCATCAGCCTCCCTTGAGCAAGGTAGAAACACAAGGGCAGGATACAGAGTGGTATTTAAGTTAGTCGGTTTATTATATTGCTTGGCGGGCGTATAAATCCAAGTTGGTAGTGGGCAAGATGGGCAACCCAGTCCTGACTAGGACTGCCACAGTGTGCAAAGCATGCTGCATCAGACCCTATCCAGGATCGAGCCGGTGCCAGCATATGCGGCGGACTCCTCAGGGTAAAAGGGATGTTCATCCCTTTACCCCAAGAAATGGCCCAGCCGCGCCGCCCCAATGGGTCTCCTTGTATGTGCACCAGCAAAATGGCTGACGCAAATCTGGGAGGCCTGTGTAAGGCCCAACAGCCCAGGGAAGGGAGATAGGATTTGACAGAGCATGCTGCCAATGATCCCTCCCCCTTCCTGGGCCCGGCCACCCAATCCTCCCTCCCATTCCTCCCCGTTCTGCCCTCCCCACGCCCCACGCCACCCAGCGCAGTCCTTACCTGTGTCTGGTGACGGTGGCCTGAGTCTGAGGCAGAGCAGGTTACTTACTCTCTGGGTGTTGAAAACATGCCTTATGGAACATTTACAACACCTGGCGCCAGTAGAATTATTGTTCTGATGGTCCTGTCTTGGCCAGGATTGCGCTGTCATTCAATATTTTGTGCACAGGAAAGCGTTTCATTTCAAGGCTGGAGTCAGGGTGGGTCATCATTAGTCATGGGCCCAATGACACGCATCCACCCAGGAATCATCCACCCCATTGTGCAGCTATACCATCACTGCAGGGGCCAGGGAGAAAACTCATTGGTCAGTGGGGGGAGGGAATTGCCATTGAAGACCTTAGCAGCAGCTCCTCTTCGTTCCACCCTTCAAGGGGTGGGATGGGGGAAGATTAGATAAAATCTTGGAATATATAAAAGAACATGCATTGCTGAAGGATGAAATCAGCATGATTTCTGTAATGGTAAGTCTTGCCTCATGAATCTTTTAGATTTTTTTTTTTAAAGGTCAACAGGCATGTTGTTGTGGGTGAACCTGTTGATATTGTATATCTGGACGTTCAGAAGGTGTTTGACACAGTCTCTCCGCAAAGGTTCCTGAGAAAACTCAACAGTCAGGGAATAAGACAGCAGGTCCGCTTATGGATTAGGAACTGGTTGAAGATCAGGAAACAGATATGGGTGTAAATGAACAATTTTCACAGTGGAGAAAGGTGAAAAGTGGTGTGCCCCAAGAATCAGTCTTGGGATCAGTGCTTTACAATTTGTTCATGAGTGACCTGGAGTTGGGGATAAGCAGCAAGGTGGCCGAGTTTGCAGATGACACTAAATGTTTCCAGGTGGTGAAGTCTAGAATGGACTGTAAAGAGCTCCAGAAGGATCTCTCCAATTGGGGGAATGGGTGGCAAAATCGCAGATGTACTTCAATTTAAGTGTAAAGTATGTACATTGGTGTGCAAAAGGTCAAAATTTCAAATATATGCTGTGTCAGATAAGGAGAGAGCTCTTTGGGGGAGTTCTGGTCACCACATCTCAAGAAAGATATAGTGGAACTGGAAGTGAGCATAGGAGACTGGCCAGCAAAGTAGCCAGAAGTGAAAGGGGTGAATCATGTCCCTGAGGGGACCCCTGGATACCCATCTCTCCCCCAGACACTAAAAATAATTTTAGTTATTGGACTTTAAACACACTCATTTTTAAATGATAAAGTATATCCTTAAAAAACTGATGGTGTGCATTGACAATTTTAGCGCCGTGTCAGTGTGCCATGGGATGAAAAAGGTTGAAAATTGCTGGTCTAGACAGTGGAAGAGGACACTTAGCATATCTACTGCCTGGGCCATTTTCCCCTTCCAGGGACTGACCAGCTTTCAATAGGACTGCCAACTAAGGAGAGAGAAAGCTCCCCCAAAGTCATCAGAAATCCCAAAGCATCCATCATCTTGCAGGGGTGGATCTTCCTAACTGGTCCCTTATCCCTGCCGCTGTTTGGGGTCACAGTAAATCTACACCCAATCAGGTAATGATCTTTCCATCACAAAGGACACAATCACTGGTGCCTATCTGGGATCTGAGCTACATGGCAGTCCACTTCTACAGAGTTGGGAAAAGCAGGTGTTCGTCCTGCCATTCCCACAACACAGCAATTCTTATTTTCCATTCAAATATCTTATGCACATGTAGCACCTGCCCATTTGAAAGGGCACATTCAACTGTAATAAATTGTTCAGATGAGTTAAATAGCAGCCCTTTGCAAATGATTATTATGAGAGTTCTAAAATAAGTGTGCCAACAGGTTTGTGAGGCTCATGGGAGGACGGTCACGTTCTACCAGTGCCTTTCACTAATCTTTTCATGTAGAATCCTGAACCCTTTACCCGGCTAAAAAGGTAACAAAGACTTCTGCTTTGCGTATGCTATGAAAAATGGGGGAAGGAACGGAAGGGCAGTATTTTCTTACAGATGCTACATCCAACAATGCATGTAGGCGTAGTGCAAACTGGCTGTGTCCTAAGTCTGCTCATAGCAAGAGGTTTCCACTTGCCACTCTCATTTTCAGTTTTCTCTGGTGGAAACAGTTGATTAATAAATCCCATTTGGCCCCAAGGTCAGATTTTCCCAGAATTCCCAAATGTCAGTGTGTTCAACATGTTTAAGGTTGAGAAATCTATCCCCCAAAGTGATATAACCACCTGCAAAAAAATTCCCAGGTGTTCCAGATACCTGTAGCAGAGACGTTGCATTCACCACTCATTTGGTTTTAAGGCATAACAAATTTGTCCATTCATTCCTATGTAAAGTATAGACCTGACAACACAAGATCTCAAACAAACATATAGTTGTGTTGTGCACACAGCTTCTGTGCTTTAGGGGTCTGTAGGGGTATGTCTCAGCACAGTGTACCCCAAGTTGCTAGTCCCTTCCTCCCAGTGTTTTTTTATGACCCTTCAAATCCTTGAAATGTTGCAGCTTTAGTTGTGAGTTCAGCACAAAAACACTCAAAAAACATAGTTGTGTTGCGCACACAGTTTCTGTGCTTTAGGGGTCTGTAGGGGTATGTCTCAGCACAGTGTACCTCAAGTTGCTAGTCCCTTCCTCCCAGTGTTTTTTTATGACCCTTCAAATCTTTGAAATGTTGCAGCTTTAGTTGTGAGCAGCACAAAAATGCACAAAAAACATATTTGTGTTTTACACACAACTTCTGTGCTTTAGGGTTGTGTAGGGCCATGTTTCAGCACAGTGTACCCCAAGTTTCAAGTCCCTTCCAGGTTTTTTTTTGGTATGACCCTTCAAATCCTTGAAATGTTGCAGCTTTAGTTGTGAGTTCAGCACAAAAATGCACCAAAAAAATTGTGTTTTACACACAACTTCTGTGCTTTAGGGTTGTGTAGGGCCATGTTTCAGCACAGTGCACCCCAAGTTACAAGTTCCTGAGTACAAGAGTTTTGTTTTTATGACCCTTCAAACCCTGTAAGTGCTGCAGCTTTAGCAATATGATGAAAATGTCTGCATTAGGTCTACTCTGTTAACCATGCTTTGAGTGCTTTGAGTAACGCCTGGTGTTGCTCCTGCTTACAGCTGTGTACAGCTGATCACTTGCACCTGAGGTGCTCAAAACAAAGTGGATTCAAAAGCCAGGGCCCTGGCCATGAAAAGAAAGCCAAAGTTTCATTTCTAATGGAGGGGGTACCCTGCAACCAATTCCTGCACCTCATTTTTCCTAAAAACAGTGATCTTTGCTCTTCTGGGGGGGGGTCAATGGGGTGACCCTAGAACTCTGAAAATTGTTTTAAAACATAGTTTCCCCTGTCTAATTCCCACAAAAAAATTCCAGAAAAATTGGGGGAAGCCCTTTTTAAAAAAACTATTTTCTTTCAGGAGTTGCTTGATACACTTATTGGAGCCGAATGGGTTTTAAGCATTGGTGAGAAATATCAGTCAGGAAGTGCTGTACAAATGTTAAGTATTGTATATTAGCCCTTTGGCATCATGCTCTAATAAGCTTGCTTTTGAAATGTAACAAAGAGGTAAAAACAGCCATTCTTGTCATCTAGTTTTTGTTGCTCTTGTTCCTCCCATTCTCCTCCATTCTAAACATCATGTTTGCATTGGTTCAATACAGGCATATTTGCTGTTGCAGTTGACCCCTTGACCATATCCCCCACTGAAATTCAAATGAATGCACTAAGCAAATGTTCTTGACATTTAGACTCCGAGAGAAACTGGTTTTATTGACTTTGTAGTGGAGGAAGGGCAGCCGACACCGATCATGGCTCAGCATAAGTTATAAGTGCCTATCATCACTTTGGGCAGTGCTGTTCCAAATGCCTATCAATGCATCCAAACCAAACAAAAACGACTGATTAATTGTTGAGCCATTTCCCTTCTCACAGCCAGAGAGAAAGAAGAAAGGAAATGGACTGTGGTTAACAAAATGAATAGAATGACTTCTTGCAGAATTGCCCTTGAATTGCTTCTAGAGCCAAGTGGGTGCTTTTTTCACCACATCATACTGGAAAGTTTCCTTTCGGTCCACAGCTGGAAAAGACTAAACAATATAAGCTAAAATGCAGAGCAGGCTTTATTTGTGTACAGTTGATTCCAAGAACAGCAGCTGGTAAGGTCCTCTAAACATATTCGAGAAACCATGTAAACATTTCCTGCAAGCTTTGTTCTTGGTAAGGTAGCATGATGCTCATACTGGAAATTCTGTTTGCTGCCTCCTTATCTTTCCATGTCATTGTTTCCACGCCAAGCAGGGATTTAAATTATACTACAGCTTCATATTTCCTCTCATCTAATTACAATTCATTTTTAAAAAAAACAAAATCTATGGATTATACACTGTCTTAATCTGACCTGGCCTTGATCCGCCCAGGTCCACTCAAGTCTTGCACCAGCAAAACCACTTGTGCAGGTCTGAGTAGACCAATCACAGAATCGGAGGCTTACCCGGAGGAGGTGTCCGGGAATGCCCCCTTGCAGGATTTAGCACGTGCTCTGGTGGTGCGGCTGCATTGGCGGAGGGGGTGTTAGGATTGAACTGTCAGTTTCATACTTTATAGAAAATATTTTTGTATTCCAGGAATATTCTTTTGATGCAAGAGTTTTTGCTAATTTTGCAGTAGATTGATACACAATTGACTGATTCCCAGTCAGGAGACCTGCTAATTGGGGGGGGGGGGTGAGTTGCATTCCCCTTGAAGGATCAGATTTGCAACTTAGGAGTGTTCTTGGATCTGACCTAGTACCTAGATGCCCAGGTGTCAGGCATGGTCTAGACGGTCTTTGCCCAGCCTTGCCTGGCACACCAGCTACAACCTTTTTCAGTTGGACCTGATTTTGGTTGTTTGGGCCTTAGCCAACTTACATTTGGCTTACTGCAATGCACCCTACGAGGAGCTGCCCTTGAAGACCACCTGGAAGTAACAGCTGGTGCAAAATGGTGCAAAATTATTAATAAGCATGGGATATATCATGTTTCTTTCCCGCTGTTCCAGTTGCATTGATTACCAGTTTGCACTGACTGCAATTCAAAGTGCTGGGTATGAGCTGTAAGGGTGTAAATGCCTTGGGCATTTGCCTCGGCATAGGATAAGGCGGGATATAATTTTTTAAATAAATAAATAAATGACTTGATGGCCCATTATCTGATGGACTGCCTTCCTCCATATGAATCTATCTATATGCCCTAGATCTTCTGGGAGGGTCCTCCTGCCCACCCCCTGATTGTTAGAGATGAAGTCAGAGTGGATGTGCTGGCATTTTTGTTGGTGGCCCTCTCCCTATGGAGCTTCCTCCTATGGGAGGTCCACTATGATCCCTCCCTCTTTTCTTTCAGGTGGTAATTTAAAACCTATTTCTTCTGTGAAGCCTTTCCTGCTTATGTTTGACTATGTTAATTGCTGTGGTGGTGGTGGTGGTGGTGGTGGTGGTGGTGGTGGTGGTGGTGGTGGTGGTGTGTGTATAATGAAATACACACCTTAAAATGCACAGTGGGAGATAAAGCAGCTTTGGTTCCTCCAGCCTGTGGCCCCTACCATCCTCTCACCCTCCCTCATCTGCTTTGGTCAGCAGGAGTCCAGGACTCTCTAATCCTACAGTATATTGCATTCAGTGACGTCATTAGGGGGGGGCGGTGGTTCCCAGGGCAGAGTGCGCACGTGGCGACGGCGGGTGTACTTGCCTCCAGGACACGTCACCTAGTTGCCCCCTCCACCGCCGCTCCTGTTGATCCTTCGTGCCGGCCATTGTTTATGAGTCCTTTTTGCGCCCTCCCGCCTGCCCTGGAGCCGTTTGGCTCCAAAAAGCCTTGAAAAATGGCGTGTGTGTGTTTCAAGCTGCACCGCCGCCAAAATTTGGCGGCGGTGTGTGAAAATGACATCACGCCCCCCAGGGGGTGTGGTTTGTGGCATCACGTGGGGGTGTTGCATCAGCGGCCCCCCAATGGGGGTGTAGGAACGCCACTGATTGCATTATTCCATTTTTCCATACTGTTCCCTTTAACATTTCTTTGTCCATATTTGATTCCTAGTCTTAGTTTAATATCAGGTTTTCCCATCATAAGAATGTGATGCTTATCTAGTTTATATTCTAGTGGCCTCTCAAACGTTTTGAAACCTCTTTGCATTCCAAGTTGCTCACATATATTTGTTTTCTAGACAACTCGAGGTTTTCAGTCTTCCACCTTCAAACACATGACGTCAACTTTTGAAAAATCAAAGTCATTGCCTATCTAAATTAATGCAGTGGAAATTTTATCGAAATCCTGTGTTAGCTAATTACATAAAGGCGAAATGAGCTCGTTCTCTGATTAATGTTATTACAATAAATGTCACAAATGTGAATAATGAGTAGGGTGGTTTTTGCAAAGGCTGTAAGACTTTTAAAAGCTAATGATTCTGTTGAAAGAAAAAAAATTCCAGATGAACATATTTAAAATTGTGGGAATTGTACCCACTAATCATAGTCATACCAACACACTTAAGACTGCCTCCTCTCTTATGTGCCATACAATTTCTGAGAACCACCAAGAATTCGTTTGTTGTGGAGAATCCAGATGTTTCTCTTCATACCAAGGCTTCATTTGTAGGGTTAAGGCATTTTCCCACTTCAGACCACAAATCTTGGTCACTGGGAAAATCTCATTTCTCCAATTATCAAGCTCGTATGCATGGCAATTTGGAATGCACTGTGTAATATGGTTTTGCAACTGCCAGGGATAGGGTGATGAATAGGTCTGCAACATCATGAGACAAGCCACTTCCCTCCCCTCTGCCTCCCTCTTCTTTACCACAAGGAGTTTGCACCTGTATTCAGCCCGCGAAGAACATCACATCACCTTGAGAGGACTTTTGAGTAGAAAAACTGACAACCACCAGAAGGAGCACCTTCACCAGTACATTTGGCTTTGACTTGCCTGAGAATCACCGATATGATGCCCCTAATGTCACCACCACCAAATTTGGTGGCAAAATGGAGGAGCACAGGTGCTACCACCACACCTTTGGCTATATCATTTGTCCCTTCAGGAAACTCTCCGATTGGAGTGCAATTAAGCCTTTGTGCCTTCCTGGAAGGACACACCTTAATCAATCAAGCCCAGGAAACTGCTGGCTGCACACCCAGGAGATGTTCCAGATACCATTATTTGCCCAGCAATGTTTTTGTATTCTTTGTCCAACCCCTGCTGTGGAAGCAGAATTTTGGCGTTTTCTTCCCCACTGAAGGCTCCGTCCACGCTGTCCATTTGGGAGTCTTGCAAATTCAGGCTCTCCACCTTGGCATAAACTTGTTTGCAAGCTCAAGTCTTCCTGAAGAATAAATTAAGCTTAACTGCCCAGTAACCAGGCCACCTGGTGAGTCTCTTCAGCCTCCTTCTCCCTCTCCCACATTCACTTAGCCCTTGTCTGTATGAACAGAACTATTTACAATTGTCATCCATTAAACCTCTGTGCAACTGATGTTAGAATTAAACACTGCCGTTTCCTTGTTTTTCTATATATTCAATATGGAAAACTCTGGCTTCTGCTTAGGTAAAGTAAAGGTGACCCCTGGCAATTAAGTCCAGTCGTGTCCGACTCTAGGGTGTGGTGCTCATCCTCATTTCAAAGCTGAAGAGCCAGCGTTGTCCGAAGACGCCTCCGTGGTCATGTGGCCGGCATGACTCTCCTTGCCGCTGCATAGCATGCGGCTGGAACAGAGAGCGCTGTTTACCTTCCCGCAAGCGGTACCTATTTATCTACTCACATTAACATGCTTTGGAACAAGAGCTCACCCCGTCACGGATTCAAACCGCCGACCTTTCAATCGACAGCTCATGGTTCAGCGGTTTAACCCACTGCGCCACCCGCTGGTAGCCTAATTGTTTGCTCCACAGGTTGTTTGCTCCACTATCCAGTCAATGGCCCCCAAAGCAGCCATTCACTGCATCCTGGCCCCTCTTGTTATACATTCTCCCAGTTTAGCTTAACTCTGGGCTGGGAAAATTCAGACCCGAGATTGTGTGTGTATGTGCACATGTGCACGTGTATAAGAGCAGTGCTGGCAACACAATCGAATTAAGCATCTCTCATTTTCTCTGGATCACACCCAAAATGGTGCTCAGCTGCCAAAGAAGATGTCATTATTGGAATGAGCAAATAGGATGGACATTTTCCAAGATTCGAATGCCTCTTTCTAAATAAAACCTCCTGATAGAGGAGATGTCTTCACTGGATTCAACTGTCCTTGCACTGCTTTATGCATTCCTCTAGTCCTGAATGACTTCGAATATGTAACAAAAGAAATATAGATCAAGGAAGATCCAGAATTCTTTCCCTTTCCCTTTAATAAAGCAAAGTTAAACATGAAGAAGTCAGCTATGTTACGTATATTTATAGATGGGCCATGCTAATAAAGTTAGGTCTCCACCTACACAGAGTTAATACCCAGAGGCTCTCTAAGCTCAGTCTGTGAAAAGTAGAGATATTTCTCATGCTATTCACTAATTAACCTTTTAATAAAATATCTCATGACATATTTCCTGAGACTTCAGTAGGGGCTAATGGATTTGCAATTTACATATACCAAATAAATTATAAGAATTTTAAATATCTAAGCTGCAATATTAATTCCTTTATTTTTCAATGTGTTGATAAAAAATTGCATTGAAGAACTGAAGTAGAGATGAGATTATTTGGCTGATCTTCACCCCCAGTCTCCCTTGTAAGGAAGGATGTTTCTGAAGCAGAACAATAACATTTGGAATGCCAATTACCGGTACTTTTCACAGCAAATATCACTGTGAACAAATTTCACAAATATACACAATGCAAATCTGAATGTGGAGATCTCTTATAACTGAGATGGAAAATGGATTCAACAAAACCAATACAAAGAGGGCCAAGGAAGATCCATCCAGAGAGCGTGGCTTCCCAAACACTGAAAGTCCTAGATATGGAGGACCAGCTCAAAAGGAAGCTCAGGAAGGTTCCTAGAACAGTTATGGCGAACCATTTGGGCTTGGTGTGTCAAAGATTTTGAAAATGCCTGACATGACTCTGCTGGTGTCTCCCCCCCCCCGAACTTTTAATAGTACTTTGACTATTGCTACTTTTAATAGTGTAGGCCAGCGGGTGGCGCAGTGGGTTAAACCGCTGAACCATGAGCTGTCGATCGAAAGGTCGGCAGTTCGAATCCGTGACGGGGTGAGCTCTCGTTGCTTGGCCAGCTCCTGCCAACCTAGCAGTTCCAAAGCATGTTAATGCGAGTAGATAAATAGGTACCGCTTGCGGGAAGGTAAACAGCACTCCGTGTTTCAGCCGCATGCTACGCACTGCGGCAAGGAGAGTCATGCCGGCCACATGACCACGGAGGCGTCTTCGGACAACGCTGGCTCTTCGGCTTTGAAATGGGGATGAGCACCACACCCTAGAGTCGGACACGACTGGACTTAATTGTTAGGGGTCACCTTTACCTTTACTTTTAATAGTAATTTTGAATTGAACTGAACTGAAAACAACTATAGAACACATTGCATTTTATTTAACATCAATTAGTGACTTTTTTTGTTGCTGAGTTTTACTAGAGAATAATTTGAAAGAGGTCTGCCAAAATCTCTGCCCTAAACGTTCAAGACAAGCCTGTAAACTTTTGTGAAAACGTAAGGTGTGTCGGGGCCCTGGGGAAAACACATTGGCGTGTCACCCAGAATGACCTCGCCTGTCACCTGTGACATGCATGCAATAGGTTCGCCATCACGGTCCTAGAAGAATGAAGTCGTGAAGGAACACTAGGCAGCCCGTCAGTCTGAAGAGAGGAACTTTCAAAGAGAAACAGAAGTCTGTTTCAGCCCTGAGAGAGGGCATGTAAGTGCTGCCATTCTATAGTAATTGTCACACTGAGCCCTGAAATCCCTTATTCAAACCTCTGCCATGTAGACACAGTAGAGAGCCTTAAGAAGCTGCCTCCAACCTCCTGGAAACCCCTCCTGCAATACTGAGCTGCTAATTATCTCTCTTGCAGATTTGTTGTAGAGGTTACTGAGAAGTGCTTTCAGCTGTCTCAAGCCATATATCTCCCGAGGGGATGATCCTTCCTAATGTAGGTGCAGCACTGTGCACAGAACTGGCGCTCAAAAGAGCCCAGTTTCTCCCTCCCTTACCTTCCGGCACATGTGCACTGTGCAGGCAGCACATTAGGTATAGGGAATGAATTGTTTGTGTTGACCTCACCTCAGCTCCTGCCCTTTCTCTCTGGATCACTAGTGACTTACGTTGTGCTGGGCAGGGACATGAGTGGCAAGCACAAAACTCCCATTTCCCATAGCGCCCTGATCTACGCTACTTATGCTGGGTATGACATCCTCAAACAAGCTTTGAGGATGTCTCTGAGCAGAAGGGAGATCTATGCTGCGAGGACAGATAGCCCCGGAAGGGACCAGTTGACGTGTGGTGTGAAATGCAGCAGTGTGTAGTCACAGACTTCGGTCGACTCATATGCTTGGTGCTCATGTAGAGCTACAACTTGCATCAGGACCACAGGTAGGAGGCAGGAGGCACTTAACGTTTTACTTCTGCACCCATTGAAAATCATCCCTCCAAAGATGCTATTTGTACCGTTTCTTTGTTCACATGGTACTTTTAGGGCTATTACATAGCTTCGTTGGTGAGGCAATTTGCTGTGAGAAAACAGTGCAGAGGTAAAGAGTAAAATACCCTCTACTTCCTCCCTATGGTCCTGATCTAAATTGCAGCCCAGCACCGCTGCTACCCACAAACAGACATAAGCCTGCAACTAGACATTGATGTATTTTGCATTGTGTGTAGCTTGGCAAGCAAGACTCAACCTTGGGCATGATTTGAAACAGGATGTACTTCAGGAAAGGACTCCTGTATCCAGGGTCTGTCTCCCAACCCATCCTGGGACATTCGCAAAAAAATAATGTTTTGCTGCCTGCTGTTAACGCCAAGCCGCTCCCCTAATCAATAAGGAGAAGCCACTCCCAATCCTTCTAAGATCCTGAAATCTAGGTCAGGATTTAGAAGCACCCACGAGATGGCACCGTCTTTCAAGGAAGCTGCAAAAGAGAAATTCACCAGGAGGATATCTGATCAATATTTATTTTAAGTGTGTGTGAAATAGTGTCATAAAGTTTAACAAGGCTATGAAGTTAAACATTACTCGGGGTGTCATCTATAACAGAGGTGATGTTTTTGTCATGATTTTCTCAACCAAACCAACCTTGCTGGTTGTGAAGCTATTTTCTAACAGGGTGAGGTAAGGACTTGAGAGCTGAATGTCACTGGGAGTAGCCTGGAACAATGTGCAGAGTCTGCATTTTGCTGGCAGTGATTTAATTGGGCTGCAGTCTACCTGCAGTGGTTTCACAGCTCATTGTTAACCCTTAGTATACTGGTTCCTTCTAGCCTCTTCAGCCTGATTATTTGGCCTGATTATTCTTCAGCCTGATTATTTTGCCAGTGTATCATAATCTACTGCCTTTACCAACAACTGAGGATAACTCTTCATGAATCTGATCCACAAAACTGTAATCCTTCAAATTTGTTCATCTTTATTTACAGTATTTATTTTATTTATTTACTCATTTTGTGCCCTACTTCCCCCCCCAGAAGGCACCCAAAGCGGCTTACAGAGCCATAAAAATCACATTTAAAATTAAAGTTTACAATATAAACATTAAAACACCCTTAAAATATTACAGATATAAACATCAAAACCTTTAAAATATTACAAATAAAACACAAACCCGCAGTAGCCAGCCACCTCTTAAGAAAGGGCAAGGCCTATAAAATCTAATCTGCATGACATCCCAATAAAAAAAAGCTGAAGACATCTAATATTTAAAAACCATGAACTCAGAAGGCTAGTCTGAAAAAAGTCTTTAGACCCCACTGGAAATCCTCTAAGAAGGGAGTGGTTCATAAACTGAGAGGGAGTTCCAAGTTGGTGCCATTACTGAGAAGGCCCTGTTTCTTGCCACCGCCCCCCACCCACCTCCATAGGAGATAGCACCTGTAAGAGGGCCTTTTCTGATGACTGGAGAGGACGAGTCAGATTAAAGCCCAAACAGGGCTTTAAAGGTAAAAACAGCACCTTGAATTAGGCACGGAAACGAATTGGCAGCCAGTGCAGCTGCCAGAGCAGCAGCCTGACAGTGTCGAACTACCTACCTCCAGAAATCACACGGGCCACTGCATTCTGCGCTAGTTGCAGTTTCTGAATCGTCTTCAAGGGCAGCTCCACGTAGAGTGCATTACAATAGTCTAATCTCGATGTCACCATGGCATGGATCACCATGGCTAGGTCCACATGGTCTCAGCTGGTGCACCAGCAGAAGCTGGGCAAATGCTCCCCTGGCCACAGCTGCCACCTGGGAATTCAGGAGCAGCTGCGAATCCAGGCAAACCCCCAAGCTGTGGACCTGCTCTTTGAGAGGGAGTGCAACCCCATGCAGAGCAGGGCGATACTATAGCACCTGCATTGTGCGGTTCTGAACCAGTAGAACCTCTATCTTGTCTGGATTTAATCTCAGTTTGTTAGTCCTCATCCAGTTCCCAAATGCCTCCAGGCAGTGCTTCAGGGCCCCAACAGCCACCCTGGTATCTGGTGGAAAGGAGAGATAGAGCTGGGTGGGATACTGATGGGAGTCTCCTGTGCGTTGTTTTCACCGCCTTGAATGGTTCCGAAGGCGAGGGGGTGGGGCCGCTTCGTTCACCCGTGTAACGGAGGAATGTAGAGCTCCGCCCCCCCCTGCAGTGATGCCACTGCATGTTCTGCCTCGTGTGTTGGAGCCAAGATCTTCTGGGACAGGCCCATCTTTAAGGAGCTATGGCAACCTCAGTGAAGGAAAGACAAGAAAATTCTGAGGGAGCTTTGCCTCTTCAAAATCACCCAGTCAGTAGGGGTGTTGCATTTCTTGCTTCATGTGAAGGCGGGGCTGTGCAAGAAGGCCTGAAGTATGTTGTGACCACCATCTCTATGCAAAACAGAGCCATTCAGGCATTTAGTAAGAGCCACACAATTAAAAGGGGGGGGGGAATTCTCATGCATATTGTTCTTGTGCTGAAATAACTGTACCAATCAGTTGGAGCCCTTGTAATTGTCAAGTTGCAACCAGTGGCGTAGTTAGCCTCTGACGTCAGTAGTCCTGCCCCCCAGTAAATTCAGCTGGAGTGAAATGTCCCTCAGGGCTGGGCGGGAGTGCGGGGACCACACCAAATGCAGAGCGGAGGCAGCAGAACGCTGCCATATAGACTCCTCCAAGCCGTTTCGCTGCCTCCACCGCATTCTCCACCACCTGGATCGCCACCGCCGCATTCTCCGCTGCCCCCACTGCCATCTTCTCGCCACCACCGCTGGTAAACTGCCCCCTCCTGCCTGCTGCCTGGGGGCGTACTGCCCCCACGTCCCATTGCTTCCTATGCCTCTGGTTGCAACCTGATGACTCTCCCTTTACCTTTAAATCTGCGGCTGAATTAGGAGACAAGATAGCCACACAGTCTCCCACATGTCTTACCTCCAGTCATGTCAGGCACCTCAAATGCAGCATGTGTGTGGATATTGGCATAAAGTTCTTGGTCTTGGGGCTGAATCCATGAATCTTTTCCACCCAATCATTTTTACTATTGCAAATGTAGTGACAATTAGAGAAGAAGACACATGTACCCAATCGGTCTGGCCCATGTGCCACACACACTGCAGTCTTGTGGAAGTGCATCATTGGGAAGCACCCATGTGACTAAAGATGTGTGGGAAAGGGTCATCAGTTTCTGGGTCCTTGCTACAAAGATTTGTTTTACTATCCTGATTTTTTTAGTCCAACCAGCTGACTAGTTTGCAGGGTCCTCCACATCTCTCTTTGTTAATCTGGATTCCTCCAGCTCGAGTGTGTTGTAGGCTTGAGTCTTGGGCAAGTCAGGCAGACATTGGGAGTGGCTTTGAAATTCAAAGCATACATTGTTTTTCCCTCTTTGAAGTGAGCATGAGCTGTGTTTCCTGTGTTTAACAGACTAATTTCCAAACATCCTTTTAATTAAATTAGCATGAAGGCAACTGTTCACTCTCACCAGCTGGAGCAAAAGCAAATAGCAGCACTTTCAGATTACAAAGTAGATAGAATTGTATCATGTAAGCAGGCCACAAAAAAGTTAATTCCTTGCTTTTGTACCTTTGTCACAGCAGACACAGCAGGCAAGATCAAAAACAAAAATATCTTTAGTTTAACCTTGTCTTTATTTATAATGCTTCTATTTCGCTGGCATGGGCGCTCAAGGCGGCTAACATGAAAATGTACATAATAGAACAATAACACTATCCACAAAATAACGGATCAAGGAACAGCAGGCAATATTAAAGCAATACATACATACGTAAGCAGAAAAAGACCATGACGTCACGAAACAGAGCAGCTATAAAAGCACCAATAAGAACAACCAAATAACAAAGGACCATAAAACACTACACATCATTAACTGCGCAATCCTGCGCTGGTGGAAATCCGAGGAGGCTGGTCGGGGCAGCCGCCATTTACACCCGGGAAAGGGGACGAGCGTTTCCTTCCCTGAGTAGACCTTCCGCCGAGTGGAAGCCTGCCTGTGGCGGAGCTCAGGATCCGGCGGGCGGCCTGGGCCACCCGGCGGATCCTTACGCAGGATTGGGCTGCCCTAGCAGCAAAGAGTAAAAACAATAAAATGGCAGCAGAAATGTCGAAACACAGTAAAGAATAGCAGTGAACAGTAAAAGAGGAAACAGTAAAACCAGCAGCAAAGGTGGGAATAAACAGTGGGAGACGACTAACATCAAGTTAGAAATGCCAACTGAAAATGAAAAGTTTTAAGCCCACACTGGAAAACCTCCAGGGAGGGGGCAGTTTGAAATCAGATGAGAGCGAGTTCCATAGCTGTGGTGCTGCCACAGAGGAAGCTCTACTTCCAGTTGCTGCCAACCTCATCTCTGTCGGGAGTGGCACATGCAGCAGACAGAGCCCCCTCTGCAGATCTCAAGGGGTGGGTCATAACATATGGGAGCATGCTATCCCATAGGTACCCTGATCCCAAGGGCTTTAAAGGTTAACATGAAGGTTATGATCCCTGATCATAAAGGACTTTCAAGGTTAAAATGAGCATTGTGAATTGAGCCTGGAAACAAACTGGCAGCCAGTGCAGCTGCTGAAGCAGTGGTCCAACAGATTTGACCCGCCAAACTCCAATACAAAAACATGGGCTGCCTCATTCTGCACCAATTGCAATTTCCAGACAGTCTTCAAGAGCAGACTCACATAGACCGTGTTATAGTAATCTAATCCATATGTTACCAAGGCATGGATCACAGTGGTCAGGTCCAACTAGCGCAGGGTATGCCTACAGCTGGTGCACCAGCCAAAGCTGGGCAAAAGCCCCCTGGTCACAGCTGCCACCTGGCGGTCCAGGAGCAGCTGTGGATCCAAGAGAACTCCCAAGCTACACATCTGTTCCTGTAGAGAGAGTGCAGCCCCATTCAGAACAGATCTATAGTCCAGCACCTGCATCATGGATTTCTGGACCAAGAGAACTTCTGTTTTGTCCAGACTTAATTTCAGTCTCTTAGCCCACATCCAGTTCCCAACCACCTCCAGGCAGCACTCCAACACCTCAACAACATCCCCAGTATTAGGTGGAAAGGAGAGGACTAGCAGGGTATCATCAGCATAATGATGGTACCCCACTCCAAATCTCTGGATGACCTCTTCCAGCAGTTTCATGTGAATGTTAACCAGCATGGCAGATAAAATAGACCTTCCAGTACCCCACACACCAACAACAGCCAAGGTGCCACAGGCACCTCCCCTAACAAGTCTGGGATCTGTCAGCCAAGAAGGAGCAGAACCACAGCAAAACAGCCAGCTGGCCCAGAAGGACACCAGGGTTAATGGTGTCAAAAGCCGCTGAGAGATGCAGCAGGACCACCAAGGACACACGCCCCCTGTCCAGTCCCCTGTGCATGCCATCCATAAGGGAAACCAAAGCAGTCTCTGTTTCAAAGCCCAGCCTGAAGCCAGATGGAAAGGGATCCAGATCATCCATTTCCTCCAGAACCCTCTGGAGCTGAGACACCACCGCCCACTCGATGACCTTGCCCAGAAAAGGGAGGTTTGAAACTTCTCTGCAGCCCCTGCCCTTCTTGTTCCTCCATCTTTCTCCTTGCCTTTCTCTTCTCTTTTCTGTCCTCTCTTCCGGAAGGACAAGTCCTAAATCTAGTCTAGTCCTAAATCTAGTCTAGTCCTGACAACCAATAATCTAAGGGGACAAACGTAAATGTAAACAGGAAAACAAACGGTCGTTCTGAGGATACAAATATTATGTTCCTGTTTGCCAAGAGGGGGGACCATGTCTTGATATATATATATATATATATATATATATATATATATATATATATATATATATATATATATATATATATATATATATATATATATATATATATATATATATATATATATATAACTACAGTCTAAAGGGAAATCAATTGCTGAATACGTTTTGGTATGTAGCTAGCAAAACGACTTTGGCAAAGTGAGAGGAAATATAATTATCAAAACACACAGAAAATGCTGGCACAGTTTTCTATAAAACTGATGATAAAAAATGGAGTTTTGGAAAGAATGTGTGTGATCAGTTTTTCAGCCTCTTATTTCATATGCAAGAGACACGAAATTCGATATGCAACCACAGAAGGGACCAAAAAGCATGGAAAATGAAGAAGAGAAAATTAATGAGATGGGAGAATAGTTGGAGATGACAAAATTTGCCATGGTACCACATCCTCTTTTCTTATATACAATACAATCAATTGTATTGTGAGCCATTGAAGGACAGAGATTTACTTTTAAATGAGTAATTAAATGTACTGAATTGGAATAGTATTCTAGGAAACCTATGTTGCATCAGTGTGCTTCAGCAATGGGTAGTTTGTATACTGTATTTCACGGGATTTAAGTAGAATCCTGGGAGCTAAAGTTTTCATCCACAAGGAAAGGTTGTAACCCTTTCGCTTGAAGAGGTACCATTGATGATGCAATGGCAAAGCTGTTAAAAAGAGCTGGTGTAGCATAGAGCCTGAGCTACAAACCAAGCCTTCCTTAGTTGCCTCTGCCATGAACTTACTAGGTGGCTGTAGTTGTGCTTCAGCTTTAGCTGCAATGTGGGGATAGTTTGACTTACCTTCAGTGCCATTGCTACGCCCACGCAGGGGGGCAGTCGACATGACACCCCCTGTGACATCACAAGCCCTGCCCCTTTCAGAGGCAATTCAGCAGTGGCGTGCCAAAAATGCACCACTGGAGTTTTTTCAGCCGATTGTAGGCCGAAAGCAGCCCGGGTGGGCGGGAGGGCTACTCCCGTCGCCGGAAGCGGCCTAGAAGTGGCCGGAAGGTGCATTTTTGGCGTGCCGCCACTGAATTGCCACCAAATTCAGTGGCAAGTGCACCCCCTGGCGCTTGTCGCCCCTGCAGCCCGGGGCCCCCCACCCCCCTAACAACACCTCTGCTTACCTTACAGAGTTGATGTAAGGTCATGTGAAACACTTTACACACTCAAAAAGTGCTATACTTACAAATGCTAATTATTACTATATCAAAGGATCAAAAACAAGGAGGTAAATATCAGATAGTGTCTCCAAATCTCCATTAGATATTGCCCTCGGTTACTTTGAAGGCCATACAGATTTCTACCTTCCAGAAGCACCTGGATCTTCACATTGTGTGCTGTCATCAGGGCTGGCTTTAAGCTAATTGGACCAATTGCTCCCAATTGGGCCCCGTGCCTAAGGCCCCTCACACTAGAATAATCTATTAGTCTTGTCAAATACACATGACAACACATTGCAACATACACGTAACACCACATTGCAGGTTTATATAAAACGTAGACAAAATCCCAAAAGACTTTGCAGAGAAAAAAGCAAGAAGGATAACTTTTTCATAATAAAAGGCAATAATAATATGGCTTATTTATACTTTATTAATGGTAAGTGCTTTTTAGAAATCCCAAAAAGATAATCCCAAAAACTCCTGTTCCAAAAATGCTGTTCACTTACATTTTGAATTTTTTTCTAAACAAAAAATAAAATTAATATTTTTACTAAATCATTCCACAGTCACTAAAATAAGTGGTTTTGTAACTATTTACTTTTCAACAGTGATCTACACATTTTATTTGCTTACTTGTAGGCTTACATGGTTGCAATTTATATTAAAATATGCTTAGATCCATTTGGTCCATTAACTAACATGCACTTTTTAAGTGCGCAGTTTGATTGAGATCTTTTCTGTTTCCCCTCTTTATTTTCCTGCATGTTTGAAATGCAGTCATGAGAGGTGAAATCTACCAGTCATCTGTACATTGACTGGATGTACAGTATAGGTAATGTATACCATAAGGTATCACAGAGGAGGCCTCAGGATGGGTTGTGTATACCAGTACCCTAAACATTGCCACCAATGAATGGCTTCAAAAAATGGATAGTGAGGAAAAAGAGCTGATGGCTTCAGTCCATAATGAGAATGTGTTACCCATTTTCTGCAATAGTGTGGAGACAGTAATACTCAGCGGTTCGATAGTGCTTCCGAGTGTTCGAAGTGTGTTCTTCAATCCTTACAACAACCTTGTAAGAGAGGTCAGTATTACTGGGCTGGTGTAGACGTTTCCCTGCCAGCAAACCACATCAAATGATAGGCAGGGGAGGGAAGGAAGGAGAGTCACTGCATGATGGCTCCAACTCCTGAAGTGAATTTTGCTTCTTCATACAGCCAGGTTTGATCCGCCTACCAGTATAGTGCCATCAGATGTAGCACTATGCTTGCGAGAAAACACTGGCTGCCTGCCAATCGTCAGAGACCTGCAGCACAATCCTATCCAACTTACACTACCGGTGTAACCCAGCGGTGCAGCGAGAACTGGAGGCCCCAGAATGGAAAGGGGGATTCAAATCCCATTTGAATCCCCCTTTGGAGGGGATTTGAATCACCTTTCCATTCTGGGACCTCCCGTTCTCGCTGCATCGCTGGTTACACCAGTGGTGTAAGTTGGATAGGATTGCGCAGCTGATATGAGTAGAACTGGGCACTAGAAGCATTCGAATACCTTTTTGAATGCTGACACTAACAATTGCTTCTTACAAGCTGTCTGAAGATGCTGCCTGCCCATGACTCATAACAGTCACATTGGATGAAAGGAAATGATTCCTGGTCTTCCATTGACAAGATCAATACCTCAAGCAGCAGGAAAGTAACAGTAGTGAACCAAACAGGCAAAATGTGAGAGAACATAATATGCCAAACATCAGGTCTGATATTTACTCAGTAGTGAGGAAAAGATACATCTTCTGTGGGTTGAAGACCCTGGGCATTGCTACACAATAGGGAAGGAGTGAAATCTTGTGTAGTGTAGTCCATAGTCCAACTGCAAATGGAGAACCAGCGATGGGCACTTGGAGAACCAGCTTGGAGAACCAGCGATGGGCACTTTGTTTCACAAACATGGCTAGACTGACTCAGCACGTGGATTCCAGTAATTCAGAAGTTATTGAAACGACAGTTCTTATGCGGGGGTCTCTTTATAGCAAGGGCTTTTTTTTTTTTTTGCATTTAAAAAATTAAAAATCCTGCAGATTTCCTCAGAGGCTACTGAATCACTTTATTGCTCCCGCTCAAGTTTTATGACTTTAATATTCTATGCCACTTAATAATTGTATTAAACATGTTTTAGGAAGCTTTGGTCAAATAAGGGCATGTGGCAAACAAAAAAATCTGACTAATTTTTTTTAAAGGAAAATACTTGGAATTAGGTAAGATCCTCATGCTACTAAATTAGCCATTCCCTCCCCACCACCACCACAGGGAAATGGGATACTGTACATGCTCTTTTTGTCTTCATAAGGTTACTTGGACACGGTATACTGATAATTTGAAAATAATTTTTTTAACGTTGTGAATGTTAAATAGTTTATTTAACAGTACAGAAATCAGAACAGGATTAAGGAGTCAGAGGCAAGGAGTTAGCAGGTTCTGGGCTGAGTGGGGTGAAGCAGAGTAAAGCAGAGCAAGGCAGGGATGGGTATGCAATGCCCCCTCCCAAAAAAAGATCAGGCATGTCAGTTTGGGGTACTCCTTGATCTGGCCTCATTCTCGGATGAACAGATGATGGTGGCCAGGAATGTTTTTATGTTTTTTTTTTTACCAGTATCAGCTCCTACTAGAGAAGTCAGACCTGGCGGCTGTTCATGCCATAATCACTTCCAGCGGGATTACCACACTGTTCATTCTCTGTGTAGGACCACCTTTAAAAACAGTTCAGACACTGCACTTTTTGAGGTGTGGTGACCAGAACTGGACACAATACTCCAGATGCGGCCTTACCATCGATTTGTACAAAGGCATAATGATATTAGCCATTTTATTCTCAATCCCTTTTTTAATGATCCCTTTACTGCCGCCAGATCCACTGCCTCCCGGTCCCCTTTCCTCCCCCCTATCTACCCAGTTATACCCCCTCACCACCCCTTCACCACCCACTCTGCTGTTGACTTACCTTTATCGGCTGGCGCTCCTGTCCCCTCCACCGTACACAAGACCTCCATGGTCTCTCCAGCGGCCAGCCAGAAATGCACTTTCGGAAGGCCATTTACAATGGATGTAAACTGTGCCCCTCCGCTGGAAAACTAGTTCCAATGGCAGCAAGGAGAGATAGGATTGAGCTGAAGGTCTTCTCAGTGCTGGAACCAAGAATGCCTTCCCTCTGGAGGTCCACCAGGCTCCTTTAGTGTGTAACCTATTTCAACAAGCTTTCAGTGTTTATTTTTGGTGCCGCAATGTTATTATTTTTCGTTATAGCTTTCTCTTTATAGTCTCAGATGTATTGTCTTATCTTACAGAAGCTACTTTGTGTTTTTATTAACAGAGAAGTGGGGGGTGGGAAAGAAAAAGATTGTCATGCAAAAGTCATTTCTTACCTGTCATTTTTAGACCTGCGGTTTTATGTGCAACAATTTGGAAAGGCTTTTTTTTGAAAACTGCCATCAAATGCTTTACATAATAAATTAAACTGAATCAAAGTGAATGACAAAGTCTGCATCTCACACCGTGAGATGTCCACTTAGTGAGCTTTCGTGAGTGTTTAAACTAAGAAAGGGAGATCTCAGACAGTAGCGTAGTTGGCGGGGGGTGGGGGTCACCCCCTTGCAGCAGCGGGGTGGCTGTTTTCTGGCATGGGGGGGCGCTTGGCAAGGCAGAAACATGTGAGCTGGGCCCTCTCACCTGACCTTGCCTCCGTACGGCTCCAAATTGAGCCATTCCAGAGGCAAAGGCGACTCGCAGGCATGGGAGACATCACGAGGTGTCATGACATCACCCCGGTCCCGCCCTGGGCAGCAGCTGGGCTAGCAACACCGCTGATCTCAGATTTCTTTTTTCCCTTCCCCCTTTTGCTCCCTCCTTCCTTCCTTTACAGCAACTGTTATGCAGACCTGGCTTTGGAAAGCTGTCTGATTATTCCTGCAAAACTCCTACTCCAAAACATCCCTGTACAGAAAGTTAACCAACTGGGGTTCCCGCTGCTCACTGTAGAGCTGCAATAAGCTTCAATCTGAGAACCAAAGGCATCCGACTTTCATGGGCAGCCTTTACAGAGAGTCTGAAAACTCCAGCCAAGCCATTTCTCCATTTACATTTATAAGAAGCAGCTCAGTGGCATCATGCCAGCACTTGCAACCTTCTTTCAGTGTTTTTTAATCCCCCTCTTTCTTGCCAGGCAAAAGAGAGAAAATCACTGCCCAGAGCAGTCCAAGCGGCATTTCCATATCGAAATGTGTTTTCCTTTGTCATTTGTTCCATTGGTGTCATTAAAGGCAGTTTGTTACTTGCTGAACTTCCCTGCTATGCAAAGCAAATGCTGCAGCTCCAATCCGGGCAGGTGGTGGGAGGGGTGCCCTTCACCCAGATTTGGGGTGCCCTTCACCCCACGTCGACCACTGCTGCCTCCCTCCAGTCTGCCATGTAGGTAAGCCACATTCATCCACTTCCTGCTTGCTGAAAGTGAGCAGAAAGCAGATCATCCGCTTCCTTCTCATGCTCCATTGCGTTCTGCGCATTTTCCGGCACTCTCAGACAAAACAAATGCCCCTTATAGTGCTTGCATCCCACAACTAGGAATTGTGGCACTTCCAGTTTTATTTAAAGGGGCCATGCGAATGAAGGAGCTCCTTTCTGGCATCTTTATTCTCCTTTATTCTTGCAGTCCCTTTAAATAAAACCAGAAGCCCCACACTTCCTGATTTGAGAAAGCAACAGAACACGATAAGGGACATTTTTTTTTTTTATCCCACGAGGCTGCAGCCATGAACCCAGGGCAGCATTCAGCAGCAAGCCCACTTGTGCCGCCCCTGCTACTGCTGCATCAAAAACATCATAAGTGCTATAATACCGTAATTTGGAGAATCATTGTAGCTTGCCTTATTTCGTTTCTTTCTCTATTCATATATATTTTTTTAGAATACTATTCATTGTTAGGGTTTGCAATGTAAGCTTACCCTGGGAATTGGCATAGCGCTACGACATTAGGAAATTCAATTCATAGGGCTTGAAATGCAGGTTTTAGCAACAGGGTGCTGAAAACTCAGCATACTGTAGCAGTATCACGTATCCTGGTGGGAGTGCTCTGCATTCCCAAGAAGAGGGGGGTGGTTTGTTTATTTCATTTCTAGATTATTAGTACTTCAACTGCCAGTGACCCACCATTAATCTGATCTGAGAAGTGTTTGCCGTAGAGTGTTTGCAAAGTAAGCTCGGTTCTTTTCACCTCGCAGGACTGGCTCACACACTTACAGAGCCATTGTTTCCCATACGAAGCTACCTTCAATTGAACCAGACCATTGGGTCCATTAAGCCCAACCCTGTCTACAGGCTATGGTAAGTCTTGAATGTCTCAGACACAGTTGTGTTTCCCAGCCCTGCTGCGTGAGACTGGCGTTGTCACATGGCCTCTGCTAATAAACTATGGGCACGTGCGTCACCTACCACCATACACATTACATATCATATATGGCACATGGGCTTTGTATGTACCATCATAGACACTTATATTTGCGTTTGACGTATTCTTCTCCTTCTAAAAAGGAGGAACGGTCAGTGCAGTAGCTGCATATAACAGCACATTGCCTTGAATCAAGAACATCTCATCTCTTGCAGGCTGTTGTTTCTCTTTTTTGTTTCTTATTTCTAGAGTGTCTGCAGAAACTAACTACGGTCTGTGCATAAAACAACATAAGACACAGACCCTGCCAGTTTTAAATTCTAAACTACAACCTGAACATATTGGAAAATAATAGAAATGCATCAGATTTTAAGACTTTTCTCCTGTTTCAGGATCATGCAGCACGTCATGAAAATCATGAAAATCAAGTCATGAAAATCTACATGCCACTTCATGCAGCAAGGTTCACATCTTTGAATGCACATACAGCCAACATGTAGGGGCCATGTTGGGATCATGGCAGCAAGTCTATTTGCTTGTCTGCCATGTGCATGTGTGTATACAAGCAGTGCACATATAGCCTGTCATGTGCATTTGGGGGCAGTACTTTTTATGAAGTCTCTGTCTACACATATGAGCTAAGAGGCACCATTTAAAGTGGTGTCCTCTTATTTAGCAGGGGGAGAGCAACCTTTTCCAATGGCTGTTGCTGGTGTCTTTTCCACACCTCTTTTTAGACTGTGAGCCCTTTGGGGACAGGGAATGATTAATTTTGCTATGTAAACCGCTTTGTGAACGCCTTTTTATTGAAAAGCACTATATAAATATTCTTATGCATGTTTGAACATGTGAGCAGTGCTTTCAAGACATGACAGTACCATAATAGAGCAACTGTGTCTGTTGCTGCAGCACAATAGCTATGATGACCCACCTGGTTGCATCTGCACAATATGCTGGGCCTCTTGTGATATTGCGCTTATGCAGTGACTGTTGTAGATGTCCTTATCCTCTTTTCTACAAATTTGCACAGTGTTTCTCATATTCCTAGACTTGGGTTACAATCCTATCCACACATACCTGAGAGAAAGTCCAGTTGACTATAATGGAACTTACTTCTGGGTAGGCATGCATAGGATTGGGCTGTTGACCAATGAACAATGCAATCCTGACTAAGGATCTGACCGGCAGCCCAGGGCCGCCCGCCAGATCCTGTGCACTGACTGCCTGGCGTGCACCGGGCCGGAGGTCTACTCAGGAAAGGGGATGCTTGTCCCCTTCCCTGAGTGTAAACCTGGGCCGGCCCTATCAGCCTCCTCGGATTTCTGCCAGCTAAATTGCTGGCCAAAGTAGAGGAGGCCGTGTAATGGCATAGCCGGCCCGGCAAGGACGGGAATATGGCCGACGCCATCCCCCCCCACCTCCCAGGCCGGCTAGGCCAATGGCCCCCCTCCCTCGCCCAGCCAGACTGCCCACACAGTCGGCGATGGAGCGCTTACCTTCCCCTGCTGTCCATGTGGAGACCAGCGCCAGAGTGAGGGAGGCCAGCCTTGTGCTGGCCTCCCTTACTCCCGAGTCATCACGAACGTGCTTTACGGCACGTTTGCAACAGCTTCCAGTGATGGAACACTCGTTCCGTCGCTGGACTTTTTTACAGGATTGCGCTCGTACGCTGACTGCAGGTATCTATGGAGACATTCACTTCCCCATCATGGGCCTATCTCCTCCTCCCTTCCTACCTCTCTCTACTCACAGCTCCAGTGAATGCCTGATGCAGAACTGCAGGTGTGGTTAGAAGACCCAGAAAGTCATTTAAGCCAATCATGTTCCTAAGGCAGAATCTCTGATGCTCAGATTCCCCTTAGCAAATTTTGCAATGCAAATAAGATCATAGAAAAATGTCTCAAGAAATATACTCACAAGAGGGCTCAGAAACACCTTAGGGAGGTGGTGCACAGTAGCTCGCAAACGTGGCTGTTTTTGCTCATGGAAAATGTCCATCTATTTGGGTCAAAGGCATTAAAAAAACCATAGGCTGAAGGAGGTGGAGTGAACTACCCCTACAATTACCCAGTTTAGTTTGCTAACAGTACAAAGCTATGCATGTCTACTCAGAAGTAAGTTCCACTGAATTCAATGGAACTACTCTCAAGTAAGTGTGTACAGCCTAAATCAGAAATACTTGTCACGACAAGGGCAATTTTCAGGTCTACCAACCTTGAAAATGTCCTTTTAATTTATTAAGAGAATGCATATGTTTTTAATGACTGGGAGATATATAGGCTGTACTCTAGCCAGCGCTTGGAAAGACTCGCAATTCATCTTCTGGCTATGTTTATTCATTTATATTAGATGGAGTTTATGGAAAGGTCAGTACCACATTTCCAATGTAGCAGATGAGGATCGTTTTTAATTTAAGAAATTCAGCACCTTAAAAATAATAAAATAATGTGCCAGCAACTATTTCTTTGAATATATAAAGTCATTTCTTCAAAGTTTGACTTTGATTTTACTTTCAGTGTTGCCCATGAGAGGTCTATAAAGTGTTGAAATGAACTCCTCACTCAATCCATGACAATTACTCAGCCAAAAAGTTAGAATGGTGTGGAGAGAAATTATGAATAGTTTGGAGAGAGCGGCGGGAGAGAACCTCTCTCTCTCTCTCTCTCTCTCTCTCTCTCTCTCTCTCTCTCTCTCTCTCTCTCTCTTTCATAATGCTAGAACTTGAGATTGCCAAATTAACAGTGCAATCTTGTCGAAGTAACGACCGGTGGAACGAGCGGAAATGTAAAGCACATTCGCGGCGACTCGGGAGTAAGGCTGTCCCTCACTCCACCACCAGGATGTCCCCACGGCCGCCAGAGGCAGGCAAGCGATCCCCTGGTGGGCACGGGGGCAGTCCAGATGACGAGGGAGGGGGCCATTGGCCGACCTGATCCGGGAGGGGGCAAGGATGGCATCTGCCATATCCCCGTCTCCCGCCGGGCCGGCTCGGCCGTTATACGGCCTCTTATGTCCGCCAGCTATTTAGCTGGCAGAAATCTAGCTCTACACCAGGGGAAGGGGACAAATGTCCCCTTTCCCCAAGTAGACTTCCGGGCCACTCCAGAGCGAGCATGAGCGACCCGGAGCAAGCATGGATCTGCAAAGTTGCACTGCCCATCCATTGGCAGTTGGTTCCAGACGACAACAGAAAGTCCTTCTTCATCGCACAATGCATATCAACTTATGAAGTTCACTATCACAAAAATGTGTCACTATGTGGCACGTTTTAAGAATTAGACAAATTTATGGGGGATACATTTATCAACAACTAATAGCCGTGATAGGTAACTGGAACTTTCACTTTCAGAGATGGTGTACCTTTGGATATGCTGGACACAAACCATGGAGGAAGGCAGCTACCTTCATGCCCAGCTTCGTGGCCAACTCCAGTCTTGGATCATCTGTTTGTTTTTTCCTCTGTTAGAAGCCCCATGGTCCACTGCTGTGTTTTAAATTTACAATCCAAAAATCAACACTCAGGATTCTGTTAGCACTTAAGGCATCACTTATTGGTGTTAAGTGGTCCCGTGTATGCCAGGACTCACTGAAGATATGCTGCTGCCTGAAGTGAAGGATGAGATACACACACACACACACACACACACACACACACACACACAATACAAAACGAACAACATCAAATCATAGGTGATTGCTTTGGCCCATGAGAAGAAATATCCTCAATTCACAGTAGGATGATACTTTAATTATGACAACCAAAAGTAACGAAGTATCCATCAGCAAGCTTTTGAGTTCCACAGAAGTCTTAATCAGGCAGATAGTAAGCAAAAGGTTAGGGTAGTGTTTCCCAAACGTTTTCAACCTGCGGTGAGGTTTTTGACCATTGGCCGAGGTTCCCCATTCTGTTGATGCCTGCCAATTGGCATTGCACTGTTTTCCGAGAGGATTCTGTGGCACTCCACAGCTCCCCTGGGTGGTTTCCACAGCTCCCCTGGGAGCCGCACCTCAAGCAGCAGACTAGAGGAGGCGGTAAAATGGTAGAGGCATCCTACAGCCCCTGCCTGCCTGGCCTCTGTCCTATTTGCTTGCTTTCCTTGACAAGTGAGCAAGAGGAGGATGGGGGTGGCTTACCCCTTCTTCCAGTACCACTGCCAAAATTCATGGCAGCAGAGCTGGAGGAGGCGGTAGGGGATACTGCGATCCTGTTCCCAAAGCTTGCTTGGAAGGAGAACAGTCAGGAAGTGACTCTCCACCTTCTCATCTCCTCCACTGTCCCACGCTTCTTTAAACAGGCTGAACGCGGAGGATCCTGAAAATCCCAGAATCCTTTGCACCGAGACAGTTCTGAAGAAGCATCAGGCAGCGAAGGAGGTAAGGGAGCGGCAATGGAGGAGCGGGAGAAAAGAGGATCATCATCGCCACTCCGGTGGTTATTGCTGCTGCTGCCCTTGCATTCCCAACACTTTATCTCCTCTGCTGCCTTGTGGTTCTTCAAAACAGGAGAATCTTGGGAGCAGAAGACGAGGAACCTGGCATGAGAATTTGGACACCACTGCAAGTGCTGGACAGTCTTGAGACAAGTCTGCGTAGAATACCCCAATTTCTCTCATTCAGTGTCATCTGCAGAGCACTCAAATGAGCACTGAGAGCACAAGAGAGCCAAACAACGTAATATCTGAACCCATCTCAGTTAAACATCAAAGTATTCCTAGGATAGAATTCAGATTAGCAAATCTGCTGTGATTATAAAATTATAGGGGTTGTGCAGCGCATTAATTACCCTGTCAGTCAAAAAGAACGATCTAATGCATTGTATTACAACAGTCAGTTTTGTTGTAACTTAATATAAGGCACTGAATCCTGCATCATGTAACAACATGATTAATATATTAGAATGCTGCCCAATGTCACAGGACTAGGGCAAAATATAAACCTTTGCTATCTTTTCGCCAGCATCTTTTGTCTGTTACACTTATATTTGCTTGCTATGCTCATTCCTTAGGCAATATTTTACATATTAAACTAGCTTTTCCGGGGAGATGGTATTTGTCTGAGACAATCAGTGGCTCAGACTTAATTGGCTTTGATTTTAATTAGCTAATTACATTGTTTAGCTGTGATCAAAGTATTTGGGAAAGCAGAAGAATCTAAAATAGCAATATGGTAATTAACTTTCTGGAGTATGTTACTTTTATTCTTTTTAGCTACTAAGATGATTAATTAACTCATTTGCTTTTTAAACAAATGTATATGATCAAAGACATAGGGTATACAGGTTCTGATGCCATGTAGAAATTGCAGTAAAACCAGTAAAAATGTTTAAAAACCTGTTAAAAACACACGTTAAAAACACGTAAAAAACTAGACTTTAAAACAATCTTAAAGTTAAAAGCATGATGTTTCGTCCCCATCTGTGGACTTCTCCTGGTGTACAACAGTGGTAAGCTATCAAGGTGTAGTTACCATCGAAAGACAGAGGAACACTTTTAAAATGAATCAAAGGCAACAAAAGTGTGCAAAGCCTCAGTCAAGCAATTAGCACTGGAAGTAGGCAATGCGGCTGTGACTGCAAGTAACCTCCAGCTAGCTAGCCCTGCAGCCAGCGGTCCTGCGCCTTTAATCATTTTTAGATGTTATTTTACTTAGTATAGGGAACCAAATCTTGTCTATCCTGTTGTCTATTCAATAGTCCTTGCTGTTTCCGCTTGCTTACCTCTATCGCTTCAAAATTTAATCTTGACTTGACTCGGCGATTGTAAGACTCGAAAGACTCGACTCGAGACCTGGAGCCTTTTACGACAAGTCCAATTTTATTCAGGTTTAAACCCATTTTCCATATTAAATAGATAAGGACTCACAATCAAAGACTCGGGACTTGGGGGCAAAGACTTGGGATTTGACTTGAGACTTGGAGTCAGAGACTTGATCCACAACCCTGAGTAATACCCAGCAGGCTACACCAATTGGATGCTAGGCCTTCCCGCTTTTCAGTTGCAATCCTGGGCCAAGCAAAGTACTCCCCCCCCCCTTGGCCCTGTGTCTTCCTGGCTCCTCGCGGTTATGTTCTCTGCTGCCACTGGCAGCTGGTGCTCTTCCCATCACCAAAGCCACCAATCCCAGAGCCTTTCACAGACACGTCTCCTGTTCCGCCCCTTTCATGATCCAAATGCATGCTGAGGTGCCAAAGGGAGAGGAGTAGCTCTAATACGACACTGAATCCTTCCCCCATACCGCCTCCAGTCAGTAAGCTGGTGCCATTTTCCTGCCTTCTTCTCACAGGATGGATCGAAAGTGCACTGATGGTATTGCAGAAATGAAAGAAACTCATATCCTATAAACCAGTGTTGAAGATACCTTAGTTCAAAAACTACCCATGTACTACAGAACCAGATTAGAGGATGGTCACTAAATAGGCAAAGATTCAGTCCCTCAAGCACTGGCAGTGTCTCATAGCTGATCCTGCATCTATTTCTGAATACCTTTCAGGCTCCAATAATGGATGTTTGTGTGATCTATTGGCAGCATGAGGTAATTCAACATAAAAGCTCAGCCTATTATGAACACAAGTATTTTTAGGTGTGGCACTGAAGGTTAATTAGAGCAGAGTTTTCAACACACGGCATGGGCTAGTCTTTAACGTTCTTGTGACATGAAAGGAAAAGGGCTGTAGCTCAATGAAAGAACATCTGGGGTCTGGGGAGCATGCAGAAGATCCCAGATTCAAAAAAGCAGAGAAAAAAAATCCTGTCTAAGACCTTGGAGAGCCACTGCCAGTCAGTGTCAACCACAGTGAGCTAGATGGACCAAACATCTGACTCAGCATACAGCATTTCTTGACAATAAAAACCTTAATGAATATTAGCAAGGATAAAGACAGGTCATCTGTTTGGGGGGGGGGAGGAAAAAAAGTATTTTTAATCAAATGGAAGAAACCCATGATTAGTCTGTTGGAAAGTCAGACAAAAAGATCAAACATGTTGTTTCCCTGTCGTCCCCCCCCCCCAGTGAATACTTCTATATTCCAAGGTAGAACATTCTCATTGCTTTGATGGTCTTCTTCCTGCCCATCCTCTCTCCTAAATGCTGCTGACCGTGGCAGCACCCTAGCAAGCAGCATCAACCTTTTAAAGAAGAGTGTGCCCCGATTAATAATGCATAACGCCAGATTATGATTCCAGAAGAAAAGGACACATGTAAAGATGTAATGAATTTTCAACAGGCTGATTTAATACAATCCATTTCACCCAGCTCCTGCTTTGAGTAAAGGAAAAATCCAGCTTTTGTCCAATACTGTGGATTTCATTGAAGACAAGCCATTTTGCATGAGACTTCCTACACCAAGTCCGTGAAAGTCTTTTTTAAAAGGTGAGAACAAATATTTGACTCTTTTTTTTTTCAATTATAAGCTAGATAACAGTAGTGGTAGGTTTGCTAATGGATTAAGAGTGTTTATTACTGGTGAAGAACTTTGGCAAAAGCTTTTTGGAAGGGAAAGGATATAATGTCTCCCTCTCTACATGCTTGCTGACACGCTCAAAGAACTCTAAAAGGGTGGTGACATAGTACTTCCCTTTGCAGAGGCTGCGATAATTCTTCTTCAACAAGGCTTGCTCTGCTCTTCTGTAATTTAATTCTAGCTTCAAGAATGCTGTCCGCCAGTTTTCCCAGGGCAGACACTAAGAGACCTGTGATTTCCTGGATTCCTTTAATAAACTGGTGCATTGGATGTCTTCCAGTAAGGATACAGAGTTTAATGATAAGTTGCATTTTTTAAAAAAGAAGATGAATAATTTCACATTTGAGTTCACTGAGAGTTTGAGTGCATGCCATCTGGACCTGGTGGCCATTTAATCCTTAGTTTCTCAGTTAGCACTAGAACATCGTCTCTTGTCACGCGGTGCAATCCTGTGTAGGCGTTGTGCCGGGGCAGAACATGCTGCCCCAGTGTAGAGTGTCGCAAAAGTGCCATAAGGCACTTACGCGACACCCGGAGAGCAAGCAGCGCCGGTGCTGTGGCCGGCACTGCTCGTTCCACCATTGCCCTGGCCCAGGTAAGCCCTACGCCAGTCAGAGAAGGGGCGGGGGGAGGGTGGACCAGGTGGAAGGGGAGAGTGGCCAATTGGCCACCCAGGGTCTGGAGCGGGCGGGGATACCAGGGGTCGAGATCCCTAGTATCCAACGCTCCCTCCAGGCTGCAGATACGCCGACATGGTCGGCATTACTGTGCGTGAGTTCCAGAGCTCGCGCACATGCGAGTAGGCCCATTGAGCCTACCGACACCAGGAGAAGGGGACGATTGTCCCCTTCTCCCGAGTTGTTCCCGGGTTGCCCCAGGGCAGCCTGGGAACTTGATAGGATATGGCGACCGGCCCTTTAGGCCACCATATCCTACACAGGATTGGGCTGACAGCCTTCAATCCTATACCCACTGACCAGGGAGTAAATTTCACTGAATTCAGTGGAACTTACATCTGTGTAGATATGCATAAGATTGCACTGTTAGTTCTTCAGATGCCCTCTCTGAACTATGTGGTTCAAGAATATATCTAAGAAGAAGATGATTGTCAAGGAGGTGGGGTTAGTTTCCCTGTCTTGCCACCCTATTATAGGGAAAGGGAGCTGTTACTTTAAAAGGAAACATCTGACTGGCTATCTAGCTAAGTCTTACCTTGGCTAGATCTACAGGAGAGTAAGAACACCTCAGGTGCAAATAATTAGAGATGTGCTTGAGAGCTGAGTAGTAATCATGGCTCAGCAGAATTTGAGAATCATTCTATTGGTGGGATAATTCCAAGGGGTTAGACTTCAGACTCCTTCATGGATCATTGCCTTGTCGTGGCGAAGGGGCTTGCGTAACTCAATGAAGCCATGAGCTATGCCGTGCAGGGACACCCAAGACGGACAGGTCATAGCAGAGAGTTCTGACTAAAAGTGATCCACTGGAGAAGGAAATGGCAACCCACTCCAGTAACCTTGCCAAGAAAATCCCATGAACAGTACCAAAAGGCTAAAAGATATGACGCCGGAAGATGAGCCCCTCAGGTCGGAAGGTGTCCAATATGCTACTGAGGAAGAGCGGAGGACTATTCCAAGTAGACCCAGAAAGAGTGAAGCGGTTGGGCCAAAGCCAATAGGACGTCCAACTGTGGATGTGTCTGAGGTTGAAAGGAAAATCCAATGCTGCAAGGAGCAATACTGCTTAGGAACATGGAATGTGAGGTCTATGAATCAAGGCAAGCTGGATGTGGTCAAAAATGAGATGATAAGATTGAACATTGACATCTTGGGAATTAGCGAACTAAAATGGACGGGCATGGGCGAATTTAATTCAGGTGACCATCATATATACTACTGTGGGCATGAATCCCTTAGAAGAAATGGAGTAGCCCTCATAGTCAATAAAAGAGTGGGAAAGGCAGTACTGCAACCTCAAAAATGACAGAATGATTTCAGTTCGAATCCAAGGCAATCCATTCAACATTACAGTAATCCAAGTGTATGCCCCAACCACTGATGCCGAAGAAGATGAAGTTGACCGGTTCTATGAAGACCTACAACACCTTCTAGAACTAGCACCCAAAAAAGATGTCCTTTACATCATAGGAGACTGGAATGCTAAACTAGGAAATCAAGAAATAAACGGAACAACAGGCAAGTTTGGCCTTGGAGCGCAAAATGAAGCAGGGCAAAGGCTAACAGAGTTCTGTCAAGAGAACACGCTGGTCATAGCAAACACTCTTTTCCAACAACACAAGAGGCGACTCTACACATGGACATCACCAGATGGTCAATACCGAAACCAGATAGATTATGTGCTTTGCAGCCAAAGATGGAGAAGCTCTATACAGTCAGTAAAAACAAGACCTGGAGCTGACTGTGGCTCAGATCATGAGCTTCTTATTGCAAAATTCAGGCTTAAACTGAAGAATGTAGGGAACACCACTAGACCAGTCAGATATGACCTAAACCATATCCCTTATGAGTATACAGTGGAGGTGAAGAATAGATTTCGGGCATTAGACCTGGTAGACAGAGTGCCTGAAGAACTATGGACGGAAGTTCGTAACATTGTACAGGAGGCAGCAACGAAAACCATCCCAAAGAAAAAGAAATGCAAGAAAGCAAAGTGGCTGTCAGATGAGGCTTTACAAATAGCTGTGGAAAGAAGGAATGCGAAAAGCAAAGGTGAAAGGGAAAGATATAAACAACTGAATGCAGAGTTCCAGAGAATAGCAAGGAGAGATAAGAAGGCCTTCTTAAATGAACAATGCAAGGAAATCGAGGAAAACAACAGAATGGGGAGGACTAGAGATCTCTTCAAGAACATTGGAGATATCAAGGGAACGTTTTGTGCAAAGATGGGCATGATAAAGGACAAAAAAGGCAGAGACCTAACAGAAGCAGAAGAGATTAAGAAGAGATGGCAAGAATACACAGAAGAACTATACAAGAAAGATTTGAATGTTCCTGAGGACCACGCTGGTGTGGTCACTGACCCAGAGCCGGACATCCTAGAGAGTGAAGTCAAGTGGGCCTTAGGTAGCATCACTAACAACAAAGCTAGTGGAGATGATAATATCCCAGCTGAGCTACTTAAAATCCTAAATGATGATGCTGTGAAAGTGCTGCACTCAATATGCCAACAAATTTGGAAAACTCAGCAGTGGCCAAAGGATTGGAAAAGGTCAGTTTACGTTCCAATTCCAAAGAAGGGCAGTGCCAAAGAGTGCTCAAACTATCGCACAATTGCACTCATTTCACATGCTAGCAAGGTTATGCTCAAAATCCTACAAGCTAGGCTTCAGCAGTACGTGGACCGAGAACTACCGGACGTACAAGCTGGGTTTCGAAGAGGCAGAGGAACTAGAGATCAAATTGCCAACATGTGCTGGATCATGGAGAAAGCACGAGAGTTCCAAAAAAACACCTACTTCTGCTTTATTGACTACGCAAAAGCCTTTGATTGTGTGGATCACAACAAACTGTGGCAAATTCTTAAAGGGTACCAGACCACCTTACCTGTCTCCTGAGAAACCTGTATGCGGGTCAAGAAGCAACAGTTCGAACCGGCCATGGAACAACCGACTGGTTCAAAATTGGGAAGGGAGTACGGCAAGGCTGTATATTGTCACCCTGCTTATTTAACTTATATGCAGAGTACATTATGAGAAATGCAGGGCTGAATGAATCGCAAGCCGGAATCAAGATTGCCGGGAGAAATATCAACAACCTCAGATATGCAGACGATACCACCCTAATGGCAGAAAGTGAAGAAGAACTAAAGAGCCTCTTGATGAGGGTGAAAGAGGAGAGTGCAAAAGTTGGCTTGAAACTCAACATTAATAAAACTAAGATCATGGCATCTGGGCCCATCAATTCCTGGCAAATAGAAGGGGCAGAAATGGAAGCAGTAACAGATTTTACTTTTCTGGGCTCCAAGATCACTGCAGACGGAGACAGCAGCCATGAAATTAAAAGACGCTTACTCCTTGGAAGGAAAGCTATGGCAAACTTAGACAGCATAATAAAAAGCAGAGATATCACCATGCCAACAAAAGTTCGCATAGTCAGGGCGATGGTGTTCCCAGTAGCAATGTATGGTTGCGAGAGTTGGACCATAAGGAAGGCTGAGCGCCGAAGAATAGATGCTTTTGAACTGTGGTGCTGGAGAAGACTCCTGAGAGTCCCTTGGACTGCTAGGAGATCAAATCAGTCAATCCTAAATGAAATCAACCCTGACTGTTCCCTGGAAGGACAGGTACTAAGGCTGAAACTCAAATATTTTGGCCACCTAATGCGAAGAGAGGACTCTCTGGAGAAGACTCTGATGCTGGGAAAGATTGAAGGCAAAGGATGAGATGGTTAGACAGCATCACCGATGCAACGAACATGAAAATGAGCGAACTCAGGAAGATAGTGGAGGACAGGAAGGCCTGGCGGGATATGGTTCATGGGATCACGAAGGGTCGGACACGTCTTAACGACTGAACAACAACAAGACTTCAGAGCTATAAACCTGAGTAGGAGTTTCCTTTGGGGATGTCAAGCTAGAGCTGACAAGCTTGGAGTTTAGAACTGGACCTTGGTGTTCTGGATGCTATGTAGCATAACAACTGTTTGGGGAAACCAGAACAAGTTTGTATATATGATCTAGTTAAAGTTTATTGTTTTATTGTGCTGTCTTAGATTATGTAATTTGCTTGTGTTGAAGATCTTCCTTTTATGGCCTTCTCTTTTGGTAAGAAGGTGGATGAGTTTTCATTTTTATGGAATTGCTTTTTAAATAAATGTTTCTTTATTCAATGCTAGTGGTATTTTCTTTGACCATAAAAGCTATATACGGTCCCAAGGAACCCAACATGGTGGTGGATATTATTTGGCCTTAATAAGCTAATTCGTTTTTCTATTCTTTCTGTTGCCAGTGCTGAGCTGCAAAGTGGAGAGGCTTTGGCATAGGAAGAAGTGGGAGTTATTGCATCTGTGGGGTACAGATGGACCACGTTGTAGAGGGCTAAGGGGAGAACTACTTGGATTGGGAATGACATAGTAGTTGTCTAGACTCCCTGTAGTAGTATTGAATCCCCCCAGGAAGTAATTAGCCCTGGAACCAGTGTGACAATGATGAAGAATATGTCTTCATTTGCAGTGAAGGTTAAAACAAAGAATTTATTCAGCTTCTCTGCTAAAATTTAATTTTTGATCACTAAATCTTTAACAAAAAAAAATCACTGATATGGAGAACTAAAGAACAATGAAAACATTTAGGAACGAAAATTCTATGTTGTGTATTTCCCCTTCTAAATTAAGAAGAGAAAAAGTATAGATGTATTTATCTTTTTCTGTGTCTCTCCCAAATTCTTAAGGAACCATCAAAACAATTCATTGGAAGAGTCCCTAATTGCTGCTGTTGAGGAGATATGAAGCCACATGATATGGAGTACATAGTGAAAGTTTAATAGACTGCCAGCATGGTGGGAAAAAGGTGTTGTCAGAAAGAAAAAGCTACACACACACACACACACACACACACACACACACACACACACACACACACACGAGGAAATCTATGCCTATATTGAGCAAGATGAGGGGTTACCAGTTACTCGAAAGGAAATTAAACTAGTATTTCATTGTCATGCTTATTTGGCACTTTGAAGGCCATGCATAAATCATTTTCCACTTTGATCTGTTTATCCATAAATACAAAGCAAATTTAATTAATGATAAATCAGAGTATTCTCCACATACAGTGGTGGAACAAAGCTGTAAACATATATTTGAGCAAACTGATTTAATGGAGTGCAGTATCTCTGATCACAATGTACTGTAGCTGCTTGTTGTGTCACCCAAGTGCAGTTTACGATGTTGTGCTCCCCTGTATTTGTTGAAAAAGGGATCCATTAATGATACAAATAATGTACTGTAAGATAGAGGAATCCTTTGTGCTCAACTACAAGGGCCAGACTACTCACATTACATGCAAATGTGTGATCATGTGCCAGGCTGCTCTTCTTAAGAAAAGCAGCTTTGGGAGGCTAGAATTTTGACTGGGAAAGCATCCGCCAGCAGCCTGTGTCCGTGTGTACGTAACCCTTTCCTTGCTGGCCATTTTTCAACTCTAACTTGCCAACAGCTTGAGGTGGGATTGAGTGGAGAACAACCAGCAACATTAAGCACTGCCCCCATGCCATTTTACTCCAAATCACACACTTCCTAAAGGTGCCATTCCTGTCAGCTCCACTCCCTGCTTTTTGAATTTCCCCTTCCAAAGCTACTTTGCTCTTAAAAAAATTATGGGGAGCAGTTACGTGCATTAGCATGTGACATATAGTTAGGCTTGCCATAGTCCCGGATCTGACTGGGATTGTCCTGGTACCGGTGCTGCCATCCCGGGCTCCCGATCAGCCTCCTCTTCGTCCCGGCCGACCAGGACTTCCCCCATCTTCGTCCCAACTGGGACTCTTTGTGCACCGGAAAGCACCCGAAAGCGGCGTTTTTTTTTTACCTTGCCGGGGCTTCAGGGTGTGTGCAAGCCCTCCGCAGGCCTCCCCGATGTTTAAAATGCCAAAAAACGGTGAGTTTAGGCCACTTCGGTTTTCGCGAAAACCAGAAGAATACTTCTACTCAGAAGTCCATTGTGTTTCCTGTATTACTCCCAGGAAAGTGTGTATAGCAGTGGTTCCCAACCTTTGTCGCCAAGTGTACCCCCTGGCATGGTCAACATTTCTGAAGTACCCCCTGCTAATTAAAATATGCAATTAGCTAATTAATCTGATGTAATTAATTACAAGAAGCACCTGTTTTCAGAATGCTATCAAGACCAGTATAACCGGTGTTATCTACGTAACTTTGGAACCCATTCAGTTTGCAAATCAGCTACAACTGCAACCTAGTTTGTTCATTTCCCTTTAAGGCCGGGGCACTGAAGTGATTTCTTGCAACATGAATGACTGGCATTCTGATAGTCAGAGCTCTCTGAGCCAGCTTATATACCTACCTCTGTGGAATTCACACGATATGGAGAATGTCCTGCAGGTCTTTACGATGCCGTGACTTTTTCCTCATCCAGTTTGCTGAACTTCTTGATTCAGCAACAAAGATAAATGGAACAGACAAATTCCCATAGCCATTTGACTAGAGATCAGGAAACAGTCAGCAAGCTTGAAAACAATCCCCCCCACACACACACAAATATCCCTCTAAAACTGCCTCTATTTCTCTCAGATTTTTCACTCTATCTTGAGGTACTTAATGTATTTCAGTCTCTGACAACAAAATATGATAGATGGTGATGCAATGCTTCAGAGAACTGAATTAGAATCTCACGTTGCTTCTGTTGATATGGCTCAAAGATTTGAAGTAATAAGTGGATGGAGTCAGACACACAAACCGAGAGCATGGAAACTCTAACAGGAGTATTGATTGAATAAATGTGCCAATACTACAGAGAGAGTGAGAAAGCAAGCTAAGCTCTGAAATGTAGAGGATCATGAAAAATTCATGCGTTAAGTATTCCAGATAACGTAAATGGAACTCGGCTAACTGATGGGATTTCCTGTCAGTGATCTCACATTCCAGTTCAGCTCTTCTTCTATTGGTCTCCAGCCAAAAATTTTTTTTTTAATATTTCATCAAGTCGTTGAATGAGCCTTTGAATGGCTGGCTCCAGCAAGTTTCCTCATGGTTTTAAAACAATGCTAATGAGTCCCATATTGACTGCCTCGGATTTGTATTCTCGGTTTCCTTTGGTTCCTGCTTCCCCTCCAGGACAGCAACTTCATTTACAATAGCGGGACTGCTGCATCATGGGACTATAGCCAATGATGTAACAATGTGCTTATTGTTGCTCCTTGAGGCAGCTTGTGGGAGACATTTCTGAGGAAGAGACTTTGGACAGATGCAAAAACTGCTCCAATAGGCTGCTCCATGTCACGAAAACTCTGCACTGAAGCAGGAGCAACCAAACCAGGGTGGCTGCTGCTGTATTGCCATCCTGCAAAGGGGCAAAAACTAGGCCAACAGAAGGTGTTCCTGAACAATACCACTCTGTGTTATATTCTGTATTAAGTACCACATGACTCTCCTTCCCACTTACGAACATAAGAACATAAGAAGAGCCCTGCTGGATCAGGCCAAAGGCCCATCTAGTCCTCCAGCTTCCTGTATCACACAGTGGCCCCACCAGATGCCTCAGGGAGCACAAGACAACAAGATAACCTGTTTCCCATTGTCACTCCCTTGCACCTGGCACAGAGAAAACCCACTTCTAAAACCAAGAGGTTGCTTATGGCTTGTAACCTGTGATGGTCTTTTCCTCCATGAATCTGTCTAACCCCTTTTAAAGGCATCTAGGCCAGGGGCCATCACCACATCCTGTGGCAAGGAGTTCCACAGATGAATTACACGCTGGACACACTTCTTGCTGTGCTGAAGCAGCATCAGGAGACTATTTAGAAAGAGACACATTATTCCTATAAAAGATTCCTCTCTACATTAGACTTCTTAGGTCACAACCTTGAAACCTTGGCAGCAGTGGAATGAACAAAATAGAGATGATAGGACAGCAGTTCTGCTCCAACAATCCAATCCAAGATTGTAATCCTGATCACTGTTCAGGACTGGGAAAGTTGCACAAGGAAGAGTCCAACGTGGTGTGTGTGTGTGTGTGTGTGTGTGTGTGTGTGTGTGTGTGTGTGTGTGAGAGAGAGAGAGAGAGAGAGAGAGAGAGAGAGAGAGAGAGAGAGAGAGAGAGAGAGAGCGTGTGCACTGAAAGGTAGAACACAAAGGAAACTGCATTTGTCTCATCTTAATAACAGGAGAGCTAGCTGGAACCGATACATGTCTTGCGCATAGCAGAAAGCGTGATGTGAATGGCAGTGCAGTATGATTTCATCCTCTTAATGGCCTCAGCAAAAATAGATGCTCAAATTTAACTCTGCCAGTGCTTTCTAATATGTCATTCGACGCAAGGAATGGGTTTGGATTGCATTAACTTTCAGTTCATCCCCATCTGTGAGGAAGGACATTTAAAAAGAAAAAGGGAGGAATGGGGTTAAAGAAGAACTAGTCCAGATACGTTACTGAAAATATTCTACAATTAGATAATTTCAAGGACTGGGAGATACAGCCAATTTGACATCAATATGAACAAAGCATGCATTCTGAAACACTCCAGTCCAACTGTTTGTCATTATGCACAAAGATCTTTTCTCTTCCCCTCTCCCCCAGTTCCCCATTTCAGCATGCAGCCCTTTAAAACATTTTATTCATGCAAGTTCTGGCTTTGATCATTCCATTAATGATGGCCATCAGGAATAAAAAGTCTGAGAGCCCAATCCTATCACTCACACACCCCACTGGTGCAGTTGTGCCAAAAATCGGTGCACTGTAGCCAGCAGGGGAGTGGATCAGAAAGCTTCAGAAGTGAAAGGGATTTAAATCCCCTTACACCTCTGTAAGCTTCCCGCTCCGCAATAGGTTTCCTCAGACCTGCGCTAGTGATTTTGCTAGCACAAGGCTGAGGAGAGAAAGGGGATGGGAGGCTGCTGGAAAGGGGGACAGGATCGGCGGGCAACATTGCCACCAGATCCACCCCTCCAGCAGCCTCCCTGCCTGCATTACACCCCCTCCCCGCCCAGTTTTCAATGCGGTTGGTGTCTGCAGAAGGCTGGAGGGAGGTGGAGGCAGACTGAGGGTGAAGGGCACCCTAAATCCGCTGCCATCCCGCCCCCCTGCAGCCCACCGCTGATGCAATGCACATCACCTTGCCTAATGAATGGGCTGCCCCTGAGGGGTGGGGAGCATGAGGGATAATAGTAGGAAGTGTGCATATTAAAAACTCCAGTGTGCCTGGACAACACCATATGTTGCCACTCAGGTCCTGAGCAGTAAGTATAATGATGACCAACTCTAGCAGTAAGAAAAAGAAAGGGGGAGGGGAGGCGCTTGAATATATGGGAAGCGAAGAGATAGGTAAGTCTCAAGTTGGTGTTGAAAATGCTGACTCTGGACAGTCTAATATCAATAAAAACAATCCAATACATTGCAGAGCGGGTCTCCCTTGAGGCTACTGAGGCACTGTATACATGAATAAACATTAAATTGTCAATAAACAGACTTCTGTTATGTCCATTATAGCCTCTTGCAAAGCACCAACTCACTATCCTCATTATGTTTTGTGTAATATATTTAAGATGAGCGGTATAATTATTAAATTATAATATTAAATAACGATGGGCACAATGCAGCCAAACGTAAGCACTGTAATGCTTTCTCTGAAGCACACATTGAGGGATAGGTCATTAAGTGAACCTCATGACTGACTGGAGATTTTTTCCTCCGTCAAACCCTATCACTCTATCCATTGTCATTTTCACAAAGGTTGTATTTCATTATTCTATGTCCAACATGCTTTCCAATGATGGAATTGCTCTAAGGAGTCTGCTGCCCATGAGTGTTTTTGGAACTGCATAGCAAATGGTTTAGGACTAAGCGATGGAAGACACTCTTTTTCCAGCAGAGTACTTGTGGCTTTAATAGCTACATGTCTGCAGGCAGTTACAGACAGAAATTCAACAGATGAAGACTGCCATCACTACAGCTCCATGCTGAGAGAAGCACAAGGGTTTAACAGTGGTTTTGAGGGGTTGCTGACATCCTGAAGGGAAGTGACTGGTGAGTGTGATGCAGCAACATGCAAACTCTTTTTCCTTACAATTTGAATCTTGACCAATCGTGCCTGGAAGCACTGAATGCAGTGTAACATTCGGATAATTTTAGGAATGCTCAGCTTTCAGTGTTCCTTAAAACCGCTGACAGTGATGAATCTTATAGACTTCAGATTGAGAACTGGATTATGCTCTAGTCTAGTCTAAGAGGTTCATCTAGTCTAAGAAGCTGGAGGTCTGGCTCAGTTGGTAGAGCGGCCGTCTCACATGCCTGAAGATCTCAAGGACGGCAGTTTGGGACGGCCGGAGGTCTGTTGGAGAGCTGCCGGCATGCCACTGATAAGCTGCAGAGTCTCTGTGAGGGAGAGAAGCTGCAGCTGGCACCTTGAGTGGGAGTCAAGGTTGCCTGTCAGTTGAAGCGTGATGAGGCGGATACCAGAGAGAGGCTGGACTGTGAAAGAAACCATCTAATGAAGGGTTCTATGAAAGATTGGAACATATTGTATTGTAAAAACCCCTTGGTGTTTAGAAAGCCTGCCTGTGCAAACCGCCTTTCAATTAAAGTCAAAGGAGAAATCGGATGACCAAAGAAAAGGCGGTATATAAATACTGGTGGTGGTGGTGGTTCAGTTCAATCATGCTACTTCCACTGTCCTGCATTTTTCAGGTTATCTCATCTGTAACATACAAAACAATCACAATCACATGCTTACACAGATGTAAGTCCTGCTGAGTTCAATGATGGCTCATTCCCAAGTGTCCATAAGTGGTTTTTATTGTTTTTAATTTATTTTATGTATTGTTTCAAATTATGTATTTTTTATCTTCGTTGTAAGCTGCCTTGGGCGTTTGCCTTGGCATGGGATAAGGCGGGGTATAATTTTTTTAAATAAATAATTTTCAAATATTAGACTTTTAGGAAGCAGGGCTGGCCCATCCCTGAAGCTGGCTGAGGCAGTTGCCTCAGGCAGTAGATTGACAGGGATGTCCACTCACCTGTCTCTGCCACTCCTCTCCCTGGATTTGAAACATCAAAGAGAAACAGAGGGAAGAGGAAGTGTAGTGGAGAATGGTCGGACAGAGCATCCAAGCATTCTAGACCAGCACTCTTCTCTCCTCCACACTTCCTCTTCTAAAACTAAACTTCTTCTAACTAAAAATATGTAAGCAACAGTGAAAGCCATTGGGCATGTGCAGTTTTAAGAGGTTAAAAAAATCAGACTGAACCAGGGGTGTCAAACATGTTTCATTCAGCTGGCCAAGTAGCATTCATAATGCCTGCTGTGGGCCGGAAGTGATGTCATTAAGCAGAAAGTGACATCATTAAGCAGAAAGTGACATCATTAAGCAGGTGATGACCAGAAATAAGCACTTTTTCTCACTTAGGAACTCATTAGCTGCAAATGACAGAAAAGAAAATATGCAAATCTTGATCAAGGGGACTCCCTGCGCATTGCCTTCGCTGCACTGAATGGTTCCGACTGCGAGGGGGCGGGGCTGCCTCATGCCAGGGAGTAAAAGGAGGCTAGCACAGTGCGGAACTTACTGTTCTGCCCCACCTCGAGCGACGCCACTGGCTGCAGCAGCCATTATTCCTCCACTAGGGAAAAAATAATATTAACCGATATAACATTATAAAAGCTGTCCTTTATTGAGCCCTGACGGCATAAGCCGAGTGATTTATCCCTAGAAAGAAAAATTGAAAGCAACTAGGTCTATTGCAAGTTACTGTATTAGCAAAGTCAAATTCTCAGCAAATTCATCTTGGCTCCTGTTTTTCAAGAGATTCAGCATCTAAATTTGTTGTTGTGAGCATCTTTGTGAGTGAATTCATGTCAGGGGAGAGGCTTTGCGGGTGAGAACTAATACCAAGCTGCATCGCTAACAGGAAAGATAAAATTCCAAGATGTGGAATTACTTAATCATCCGAAGTCATCCCAGCAAGCCAATGATCTTACAGAACATGTTCCCCTTTTTCTAATGAACAAGCAGTTCCCACAGAATTCTCATTAGCTTCAGAACTGTTGATCCCACTTAAAATATTCGGAACAGAAAATGCAAACGGAATGATTCTATTTAGCAGCTGCTGTCAAATACTGTACAAACGTGCTGTGCAAAGTGAACTGCAGATCATAAGCAATGATGTCCTGGACAACCACGGAAGGCAGCTGCAGGTAGTCTTTCATGACCAGCAAGACAAGTGCAGAGATACTGTTGCAATGAGTCAAGGTGAGGGAGTAATCTGCATAGGATGACTGGAGGTTTTTAATAGTCTTTGAAATCCAAGCAACTAAAGTATTATATGGATTGTTTTGACTGCACAACAGAGTATTTCTATACCTTTAGTATTCCCAGCCCTTTTTGAAAAGCAAGATTCTTCTTGACTTTTTTAAAAAAAATGTACTTGGCCTTTGGAAAAATAGAAAGCCAAATTGTTAAAAATCTGGGGCCCAATTCATCCCTCATGCACAGCCAAGCATGAAGAGAGGGTTCAACTGAGCCCTTTCCATCTGCTCTTGGCCTGGTGCATGTATAGTGCTGAGCACACTGCAACATGCTTGGGCATTACATGCATGGAATCAGAGATCTGAGCATGCCTCCAATAGTGTTCCAGCCTTGGAACACCAAATACCCTGAATGCATAGAGCAGGATTTGTAAACTGCCCTGGAAATGTGATTGAAGTGTGGTATAAAAATCCAAGATAGCCGAAATAAAAAAGGTATGTTTTTTTCTCAGTTTAAAAGCAGCAGCGGTGGCAGAGAAGGCTTGCAATGGCCCGGAAACGGTCCAGGACAAATCCGGGACCCGAGCTCGAGTTCTGGGACAGTCCCAGAATTTCTGGTATGGATGGTAAGCCTAAGTAAATATACATTGGCTGGCACTTTACATAAACATAAACCTTTTACAGTACGTTTATCTAGGATATTTTTTAAATTCCATTTTTCATACATTTGGTTAAAACTATTGCAAACCACTTCAAGAGTTTGGGATGAAACGAGCTAAATCTTTAAAAGAAATACAATAAATTTCAAAGTAGGACTAAGTGGCAGGATAAGAAAACACTGCAATGAAGAAATTTAAAGTTGATTTTTGTTTCTTACATTGGCCTAGTGGGGCATGACCACAGGGGTGTGTACCATAATGAGTTCTTCCTCCTTAAAATTTTGCACTACACCACTGGAAAGGAGAAGGGGAATTACAAGACTCCAGTGCACACAGGAGTAGCTGGATCATGTCCATAATTTGGGTATGCTATTCATATTTTAACATTAGAATGGGTTGATTCCACAGGTGCCCTTCTGCCGACAGAAAAGCTCCTTTACACCTTGCACTAAAATGTTGCAAGAGAAAAATGACATTAAATCCAAATGATCCAAAGATCATTCCTAATCTATGTTCCTAGATCAGCCCAATCCTATCAAATCACCACCACCACCCCACTGATACATCTGTGCCACTGGAGCGTGTGCTGCATCCTGCGGGAGGAGCAGTCCCAGAGGTCTCCTCTGGGTAACATTTATTCCCTTGCCTGGGGGTAAGTCTCTGCCGCCTGCATGGGTCTACTCTAGTTGGACCTGCCGCTGCAATTTGGCTGGCGCAAGTCTGAGTTGACTTGGGAAGGTGGATTGAGGCTGGGAAGGGGAATAGGATATTGGCGGCGCCACTGCCACCGATACCACCCCCTTTCCGGCCTTGATCCACCCTCCTTCCTGCCCCAATCTCCTCCCTGTTCCTGTCCCTCCCCACCCCGTTCTGCCCACCTCTTGCCTCCCGCCCTCTGCTCTGACTTACCAGCACTCGAGGATGTGGATGAACCGCTGGTGTACCGCCGCAGCCAATTGCTGCTTGCAGCAGCAGCCCAGCTGCACGAAACAATGTGCTGCATTTTGCAATAGCCCAAGTTCCGGCAGCATAAGGCCATCATAGGATTGGGCTGCAAATATCCTCTTGCACAAGCAAATGCCATAGAACCTCCTTATTATAGCACTGTGCCCACTGTTGTGCAAACTCTTGCACAGGCATTCACAGTACATCTCTAGAAGATATTTTCCTTCCGCTTGGTTCTTTGGTTCACTCCATAGAATTCAAAGACCTCAAAAAGATGAGGCCTCATCTATAGAACTATTAAAAAAAACAAGCATAATATCCTATTAGTAACATAATTATGTTTTATATATGACCATCAATGCAGACGGCATTTGATAGAGAATAAGAAGACAAACCCCTGCCATAATCAATATAGACATTGATTAAAAGGAGGCAATGGGGAGGAGGGGATGGAAGCAGGGGGGAAATATGGAACTGTTTCAGTTACATCTACAGTCGGACCTTTTTATTCATGGTTTTTCCATCCACGAATTTGACTCAACATGGGTGGCAAACCTTGGAAGAGGGAGTCTGACCGTGCCACATTACCTCTTTTTTCAGCATTGTCGGGGGCTTGCCAGTCACTTCCCACCTCCTCCGTGTGTCAAACAGCTGAAAAAAAGCAACCAGGAATCTGTCAGGGGCCTGCCAGCCACTTCCTGGCATGTTTAAATGGCTGAAAAAGGGGGGGGGGGGAATGCAACCGGGATTCTCTGGTGCCATCTACAGGTTGCTTCCGGTAGCAGTTTTTCTTTTTTTTTCAGTCAGTTTAAACAAACTCAGGAGGAGGGAAGCGGCAAAGACGCTGAAAAAAAGGTAATGTAGCACAGCCCCCACCTAGGGTTTTCCTACAACACTACTTTTTTTTTAATCCACTGGGGTTCTGAGAACAGAACCCTAGTGGATAAAAAGGTCTGACTGTACTTAAGTTTCACGGCAGTAGAGAAAGAGAACCACAGCAGTGTGCCAAAGGCTTCATGGAAAGTAACATACACATGACCAAACAGTACTACGGAGTGGTATCCTATTGGGAAAAGAACATAGGGAATACTAAGGCAACAGATGCATCCGAACAGCAATAGGATTATACCTAAGATTCCAGAAGGGGAGTCTTGTTAGTACCTTGTAGCAAAAGCAACAAAGAATCCTGTGGCACTTCAATGCTTAACATTTTGACTGGGGTACAATCTTACAGAGACCACTCTTTCAGAAACATGAAGCTTTATCCTCAGTTGGCAGTTACAGAAATATAAGAGGGACCTCCGACAAAAGAATGTCATCTCTCCAACCCAAATGCCCAATTGACTCAGGCATGTCAACTGCCCCTCAAGCATGCCGATTCTCTCTTCTTGCCCCAGTGAGCCGCTGGGTTTGTTCAACTGACATCTCAACATTGCATGGCTCCTGAAGCTACTGAACATTGGGCAGTTTGGGTCCCCCTCCCCTTTCTTCTTTTTCTTTTAATTTACAAACTTATCTACTTCTACATTCTGAACAACAGGTATCTTGTTGTCTTGTGTGCTCCCTGAGGCATCTGGTGGGGCCACTGTGTGACACAGGAAGCTGGACTAGATGGGCTTTTGGCCTGATCCAGCAGGGCTCTTCTTATGTTCTTATGTTCTTATGCATACCTGAGTCCCCAGAGTAGTAGAAACCACTACCTTGTCTGCGGGGGGTGGCCCCTTTTTGTGTACAAACTGATAGGTGCACCTCAGTTCGCTTTCAGTGTACAGACATACACATGGATAGAAAGGAAAAACCAACTTTTGTGGCCAGCCAGGTTAAAGAACTGTGAAATGCGAGGGATAGAAGTGGTCTGGGACTGTTTCATGCAGCAGAAAAATCCACGATAAGAGTGAAGAGAGAGTGACCTATTCGCAGCAGTGATCACTAGCTAACTAACTATGCTGTGGTAATTTGACATCAACCATGGGAAAGAAATTCAAAGGCACAATTCATTCCAGAATGAATAAAATTGAGTCTGCTGATCTAGTCATACTCTGGGCTGCCTTTGAAGTTCAGAGTTCACAGCAGAGTATCCTGGAAGGCTGACATTTTCTCCCAGTGACTTCTGAATGTTGCCATTTAGTAGCCTCAGGAGCATGAGAGAGCTACTCCTTTTGTGGATGTTTCCACCTCATGTTTAGGATCAGGGGCAGCCCATGCCCATGCCTCCCTATCACTCAAACCCCCCCCCCGATTTTGCTGCCCCATGAGTGAATAAGCGCACACATGCCACACCAGTGGATAAGCAGAAAGGAGGGAGGTGCACCCATGCTCCCTTCCCTTCTCTCACCTTGGGCTTCTCACACAGCACAATCCTATGCATGTGTACTCAGAAGTAAGTCCCATTGCATTCAATGGGACTTACTCCCAGGAAAGTGTGCGTAGGATTGCAGCCCCAGCAGGAGAGGTAAGGAGGTAAGGAGCTTGCCATATGGAACAGAAGAACAGTGGAGTGCTGTCACGTACGCAAGCGCCTTACTCTCCTGCTTGAGGGTGCACTGCCTTGGTTATACTGATCTCCTTGATTTCTACATTTTGTGCCTTATCTGATGATGAATTCCTTAATAAAGAAATAAGATGCTAGAGGAGATAATGTTCTTAGTGACTCAGACTTCAATCCTTTATGAATTCTTAGGGCCAAACTGCCAGTTATGTTAAGCCCGCGATTAAGATACAGGCTTCAAATTAAAGTGTCACATTTTTCACAAAAAAAGCATCGGGGGGGGGAGGGACATCAGGGGGACGGCAGCACACATAGAAGAGGATTAACAGTTCCCCTTGACTTGCTTTCCTACTGAAAATCCCCTGAAAGCAGGAATTTCCCCCCACGCAGCTATTTGCAGTCCCTTTCCGCAATTTAGAATTGATTTTTAAAATAACAGGCCACACAACTCTGATATATGTGTGGTATCTGTTATTCAGGGGTGAGGAACTTGCACTCTGCAGATGTTCAGAGGAGCACTTACGCTTTATTGTTAAGTCTTGTGTGCCTGGTATGCAAAACAGCCCTAACAAAACTTGTTCAGATTGCCTTTGCCTCATTTTGGCAGTAACTCCAGAACTCTCTCCAAGGGCCCAATCCTATCCAACGTTCCAGCACCAATGCAGCCATAATGTAGCCCCAGGTAAAGGAAGAAACGTTCCCTTACCTTGTGGAGCCCCCCGCTGCAGGATGCAGTACATGGTCCATTAGCACAGCTGCATCAGCACTGGAACGTTGGGTAGGATTGGGCCCCAAATTGATCATCAGGAATAAATTACATTTTCGCTTTGGTGTTGCAAATACATTCAGATGAAAAGTTCCTGAAACACTGGTTGTTAACAGATGTTCCTTTCTCCATCTTACTACAGAGAAACAACCCACACAACAGTGGTTTTTTATTATTATTATTACACTACAGTATTTTCAATGTGGAGCTTTAAGTTATGCATAAAGGAACAGTTTTACTTTAAAAGTTTCCATGCAAGCATATAAGTAACCTTGACATTTTGCTTGAATCAGCAACCGCAGATATAATGTGACCACAAAGTCAATATTTCCCATCACATATACTGGACAAAACTTGTAAAACTGTTACAGGCAGTAGTTAAACCCAAGTCCCTTGCACAAGAGGCCCTAAACACCTACAATAAAAAGGTCTTCTGCAGGGATTACATGTGTTTCTGCTAACTCATACCATGTGGGCATATGCAAGTATTGAAGAGTCCTTCCCATACTAGCCTGCCTGATGCAAAACAAGGGTTAATGGGTTTGTTTCAAGTAGGTATTCAGACAGAACAAGACAGAATAACCTTGATGCTAAAAATTCTACTGAAAGTTGGGATTATGTAGTTTATGCGATTATGTACCCCCCCCACACACACTTACAATTTATTTATTTTATTTATTTTTCACATTTTTATACCACCCTTCCTCCAAGGAGCTCAGAGTGGTGTACATATTTCCTCCCCTTCTTTTTTTTTTTGTCCTCACAACAACCCAGTGAGGTAGGTGGGGCTGAGAGATAGTGACTGGCCCAAGGTCACCCAGGAAGCTTCGTGGCTGAACCATATTTGAACCAATATGAAGGATACTCCAAATTGGGTAAAATCCTCCTGGGATGCACCTCGCGTCCCGGGAGCGCTTACCCTGCCCCCGGCGAGGTGCATCCAGCGATGCTTCCAGGCCCGAAGACTGACGCCGGCTGAGGGGAACACTGCGCGTTATTGCAGCTCCCTCAGTCGGCGTCTGGGAAGCTACACCTTCCCACCCTCCCTAGGCATAGTCTGGGATTAGCCGGTCGCCCTGTGGGGCCCAGGTAGGAATTTTTGGCCATCAATTGATTGGCACGTTTTGGTGGTCTTTTTGCCTACCTCGGACTGTGCTTTGGGGAGTGGTGTTAGCCAGTGGGTCACCTGGCAGGCAGGTGGTATGCAGGAACGGGCAGGTAGGACGTTAGGGCCTCAGCGTGCAACTTGAGTTCGGCAAGAACAGGTGGTAAGCCAGGACCGCTCATAACGACACTTATCCTACTCGGGTCGGTGAGGCTGGCTGGCAAGCCACCTGGCTGGAACAGGGAGGTACCATCAATGGCGTAGCTAGTATGGTCACCTGAACTGCTCCGCTGTCTCGACCCTTAGGGGTTGGCCGTGATAGGCTCCCTTGGGCAGTGACCGAGGGGGCTTGGAGCCAGGGTGTTTACGCCAGTTAAGCCGGGGGTGCTAAGATGGCTAGTGCCATTTACGTGGCCTCACCTTGAGACTGATGGTTGAATCAGACTGTTGTTGGATCATCAGAGCTCCTGTTGCTCCTGTTGATGGTTTTGATTTCCAAACAATATAAAAAAAATTCAAAACACAATACCCAAAAAAAAACCACCCCAAAACAAAAACAAAAATGAACAAACCACAAACAAACCACAGAACATTTGGGTTTCTTTTTTTCTTTTTTGTATTTTATTGTGTTTTGAATTTTTTTTATATTGTTTTGTTTCATTTTGTTGCGAGCTGCTTTCAGGTCAATTGCAAGGCATAAACTGAAAAAAGAAAGAAAGAAAGAACCCAGAACAAGTGTGAATCTTCTGTAAGGGCACATGAAAAAATAAGTGTTTAAAAGCATTCAATACTTGCCTTCTCTGCTCCAGGCCAGGCCAGCCACAATGTATACCCTACCAAGCTCAATGCAGCCTGCCAGGTGCCTGACTACCTCTCTGAATTTTCAGCCCCCAGGCATGCAACATATCCTGGAAGTGTATTGATCCCCTGGTCAGTCTCCATATATGGCTGGTGGTCGGTTGTGTTTCACAACATTTAGCAATTGTATAACACTTTCTGCTATACAGTCAGCCCTCTTTATCCATGGGGGCTCCAATCCGGGAACCCCCACAGATACCAAAAACCAAGCTAAAGGAAATCAGGGAGGGGGGAAGCAAAGAGGGCGGGGTCACAGTAAGTACCTTATTTTAAAGCTGTGCAGGGCCCGTGCCCACTTCTCACCTCCCACGCGCCTTCTGAGTACTCCAGAATGCTTCAAACAGCAAAAAAAAACAACCCCAAAAACCAAAACCAACCCACACAACTGGAAACGACTTCTGGTTGCACATGAACTGGAAGTCATTTCCGATCGGTTTTTTTTTTTTTTTTAAACCTGTCTGAAGCATTTGGATACTTAGAAGACGTGCGGGAGGCAAGAAGCAGGTGACGGGCCCCGCACAGCTGAAAAGTAAGGTACTGTGGCACCACCCCCAGTGAGACTTGTATTTCCAGGGTTAGCCACCCGTGTTGAGGCAAATCTGTGGGTGGTTAAACCGTGGGGACAAAGGGGCAATTGTATAAGTATAAAATGGTTAACACTTTTCAGGCTATGTGGCCATGGTCTTAAAACAGAAAATAGATACCCAACGTTTCTCGCATCCTTCACAGAGACCTTCAAGAGGATGATTAGCATATGTACAGACCACACACTAAAATCTGAGGCACAAGGGGAACAAACTTTGCTTAAATAACAGCACATGCAGCTAATTGGCTGAACAGGTGATAATTGTCCAGAAGCAGCAGACCCTTGATTAGCTGCAGGCAGAGATTCTTAAGGCATTGCAAAAGTTCAGGTTATTGATTGCTTGTAGGAGTACTGTTATAATGTTGGATTTTTAAGTTCTTTAATACTGGTAGCCAGCTGTTACTGATGCTTAAAGTCTCATCTTTACGATTTATGCTGTTTTTTGTGCTTGTGTATTTCAATGGCTTCTCTGTAGATTCGTTGTGAATAGGCTTTGCTGGTGGAGAGAACTTGCGTTTCTCCAAACGTCATGCTGTGTGCTGCTGAGGTGCTGGGAGAGCTCAATTATCACACGAACCGCCCTTTCAGCAGTGCTGTTTCTGTTGAGGTGTCACTTTGCAGAGCATCTCTCAGCTGCTGAACTTAAAAAGTGATGCCTTTTAGTGGCGCTGCTGAAAGGGCGGCCCGTGTGATAACTGGGCTCTCCCATATCTTGAAAATATGATCAAGATTTGCATATTTTCTCTAACGTCATTTGCAGCTAACAAGTTCCTAAGTGAGAAAAAAAGTGCGTATTTCTGGTCATCACCTGCTTAATGACATCACTTCTGGCCCTCAGCAGGCGCCACGAATGCTATTCAGCCCGCTGTATGAAATGAGTTGGACATCCTGACCTAGTGAGTTCACAGTAGCGACAAATTTTGAACCAGGGAACAGGGAAGTCCTGATTTGCAGCTCAGCCACTCTGCTGCATCTGCCCTCTAAATGCAGTGGGTCACAAGTTGGGTAGGTCTGCTTCAAATGGTCCCTTCCGCAGTTAGAATTGCCATCTTTTTCTGGTTACTCCTATGCCTTTGATAGAAGTTGCACAAAAAAAAAATTGAAGGAAGAATCTTTCCCAATCTCTGTGCCAGGAAAATCTTCACCTGCTGAATCTCTGCATGCCTACAGCATGCTGCTAAAAGGACAGAAACAGAACCAGGAGACATAGATGACAGTGCTAAGAAACGAGTCAAATGTATTACAGTATTTGCGAAGCGTGATATGAAGACACGCCTTTGAGATAGGAGAGAGAGATTATTAGCACACTTGCTGATGCCAACCTACATATCTCAGATTGAATGAGGGGCTGAGCACCTGTGTGATAACAGAAAATCTAGATTCTTCACACCCAGTTGTTTCAAGGGCAGCAGTTCCCATTAAGCATTAACCCTGCAAGCTGGCTGTGGACAATATTGGTTGATTCTTCAGCACCAGATATTATTTTGCTGTAACCCAAGTCCAGTGTTTGAGCTGACTTAATAGAAAATAATTTAAAAAGACTCCCTGATGTAGCTTGGTGGTTTTCATACACACAAGTTTACACTATCCTTTTGCATAGCAGAACTCCAGTCTTGCAATTCCATGCTCTTTTAAAAGTGAATTTTGTTTAATATACTGCAGCTGTTGAGGCTGAAATTCGAAGTGAAAGATCAGTGGGGAGAGGAAAGATGGTTTCTTAACTCTTTCTCTTTACATCAGTTGTCTACTTAAAATCATTCCCGCCCCGCCCCCCAGCTGCTTTTTCTTCTGCTGAGGAAAAGATATGGATAGCTGCAACTTGGAGTGCAATTCTCAGTAGAAAAATCGTTCCAAAAGTTCATCTCCCCTACATGAGTTTTCCACTTCAAAATTACAACATCAAGACTAGTGTTATATAGTTGTAAAAGACAAAAGAGGCAGCACAAAATTGCATACAACACAACATAATGCTCCACCCTCACAAAATACTCTTTGGAGTATGTAACTAGTCCCACCAGCTTTTCCTTCCAAGGGTGTCCCACTTATTTCAGTGAGCAAATGGAGAAAAGTGCTTAAACAATATACTAGGACAGAGGTTCTCAAACTGTGGTATGGGTACCCCTAGGGGTACGCGGACCTCTTGCTGGGGGTATGCCAAGTCCTGCCCCTTATCTGCCCCATCAGCAGCTAATTAAATGTTAATTAACATGGATTTTAAATGGTAATTATTTTTGGAGCCCTTCTGTCTCTCTGATTTTGGTTTTGGGCTTATTTCTGTACTTTGGAAAATGTACTTTGGTGGGGGGAGGGAGGGGCTGATTTGGGGAAGTGTGGCTTGGAGAAAAAAAGAGATCCTTGCATGTCTGTCTCTCTCACACTCACAGAGTTAAATAAGACATTTTTTCACATTTAAAATTGTTTTAGTACTTTTTAATTTAATGATTAATTACCTACTTAATTAATTGATTAATCCAATTAATTAGCAGTTAATTAGCAGGGGGTACTTCAGAAAATTGGACTGTGATAGGGGGTACCCAGGCCTCCAAAGGTTGAGAACCCCTGGACTAGGAGGATGGTCAACATGCCAGTGTGGGTTCAGCATCCTTCTCCCATGTGCTCTCTTTCTAAGTAAGGTCACACCTCCAACTTGATATGGTAACAGGGCAGACACATGAAAAGAAACAAGGGTCTGCCATTGTCTCATCTACAGGAGTTTGGCCTCGAGAACTAAGACTTACAGCCCAATCCAATGGGTGTGTGTTGTCAGCAGAACGTGCATTCTGCTGGCATAATGCAATTTGCGGCTGTTGCAAACATGACACCGCAAGTGGTGAGCGGTTGGGCCCACATGAAGATGGACCAGTCCTTCTCACCAGAGCAGGTAAGGTCACACAGGGGTCAGGAGGGAGGCGAGGAGGGGTGGAATGGGTGGGTGAAATGGGGAGGGGATGGGGCAGGGTGGGCAGGTGCAGTGGCACCCATCGAATCCTAACCCCCTTCCCAGGCTTGATCTGCCTGCACAGCTCAATCTGGACTTGCGCCAGCTATGGAACTGGTGGAGGTCCGAGTTGACCCATGGCGGCTGCTGTGGCTTACCCTGGAGCAAGGGAATAAATGTTCCCTTACCCCAAGGGGGGGGGGTCTCAAAATGCTGAAACTTCTGCAGGATACCGCAGAAGCTGCATTGGCACTGCTGCAACATCACACGGGAAGTTAGTTAGGATTGGGCTGTTGCAATCCATCAACAAGCCCATCCCTCCAATAATCCCCAGTCTAGAATAAAATAGTCTATCATATATCATAGAGACATGTGGGTGGCCTCCATCTGATTAGCTGTAGCAGAACAAGACTCTAACCACTAAAGTGGTGTCTCTAAAAAAGTTTAAAGTAATTAATCAAGGGGGGAAATAACTATTCAATGAATAATTTTGTTTTGAAAGCACATTTCCACATCATCTAACCTACTCTTAAAAGTAAGAGGTAAATATTCCCCTCACTCGAAAGCTAGTTGTTACGGACTCTAGGGGCCGTACTCATCTCCGTTTCAAAGCTAAAGAGCCAGCGCTGTCCAAAAACGCTTCTGTGGTCATCTGGCCAGCATGACTCAATACTGAGGTGCACAGAACACTGTTACCTTCCCGCCGAAGCGGTACCTATTAATCTACTTGCTTTTTATTAATCTATTAATCTACTCAATTTCTTGCTTTCGAACTGCTAGGAAAGCAAGGAATAGGAATTTCAATTTCCTATTAATCTACTCAATTTCTTGCTTTCGAACTACTAGGTTGGCAGGAGCTCACACCGTCACACAGCACTCAGGTCTCGAACTGCTGTCCTGCCTACCTTCTGGTCTGCAGTTCTGCGTCTTAACCACTGAGCCACCGCAGCGCCTACTCTTACCCCAACCCTATTCAGACATGAAAAATCGGTTGTGTGAGTGCTTACCTTTCCAAACTGTAAAATCTTCAATTTGAAGAAGGAGAAATTTCCAGTGGAAGCCCAAAATATGTTTATGCTTGAGAAATGCAGGCTGTAATGACTAGGATTCTGTACAATTGCTTATTGCATGGCAAGCACACTGCATGTTCTGCAGAATTAACATGTTCTGAAACAAAACCAGTACTTTTGGAGTCTTTCGTACATATGTCCAGATAAGACGAAAACAATTTGAGATAAGGCATATGTTTCTGTTCTTGAAGACGCAATGTCTATGTTCTTACTCTCTTCATTTTCGCCTAGTCATGCAAACATGCTGCAAATATACAGAAAAAAAATCATAAATCAAGCATTTTCTACAGATTTTATATTTACCATTTTAGTGATTGGTGTAGCTTTGTATTTGAATAGCCTGGAAAACATCCAAAGCATATAATGCTTTGGATGTTTTCATACTCAGTATGAAGTATGAAATACAGTATGAAGTATTTCAATAATCAGGTGTTTGGGTATATACAATGACTGTGGATAAAAAGTTTCAAGAAGCATATAAACAGCAGTTCCATTGTTATAAAGTGCATTTTCTCAAGTTTCACACGTGTGCACTATGTATGTGCACACAGGCACATCACATAAAAAGATAGTACAATGCAGCATTGATTCTCAGTGTTCTATACAGTCGGACCTTTTTATCCAAAGGTTTTTTTAAAAAAAATACGGATTTGACTCAACACGAATGTCAAAACTGTGGGAGTCCAACTGCATTACATTACCTCTTTTTTCAGTGTTGTCGGGGGCCTGCCAGCCGCTTCCCATCTTCCTGTGCATGTCCAAACCGCTGAAAAATGCATCCGGCAGTCCCTGGCGCCATTTACAGGTTGCTTTCAGTAGCGGCTTTTGTTTTTTCAGTCAGTCCAGACTCAGGAGGAGGGAAGTGGCGAAGATGCTGGAAAAAAGGTAATGTGGCACCGCTCCCGACCCCCCCCCCCCCCAGTTTTCATATAACACTGGTTTTCTTATCCACTGTGGTTCCAGGACAGAACCCCAATGGATAAAATGGTCCGACTATTTTTGCTAAACAAACAGCCCAATCCTAACGAAACTCCTGCGCGGCAATGCAGTGGCCCCGGCACTGGCTGCGCTGCATCTCACGGGGATGCTTTGCATCTAGAGTTCTCCTTGGGGTAAGGGGGCATTTGTCCCCTTGCCCTGGGGTAAGCCGCAGCAGGTGCAATGGGTCAACTCAGACCTGTGCCAGCTTGAGAGCTGGCGCAATTCCGCATTGTTCTGTGTCAGCAGATCAGGCCCAGGGAGGGGGTTGGGGTACAGAACACGCTGACACCACTGATCCCACCACCTCTCAGGCCCAATCTGCCCACCCCTCACCTCAGGTGCCACACTCCTACCCTGTTCAGCCCCCTCCCCTGCCCCATTCTGCCCCCTGCGCGGGCTTACCTGCTCTGACGAGCCTCCAAACAACCACCGGTGTACGTGGGAAGGCTCCAGCCTTCCTGGACGCGCTGGACTTCTGCGCTGTCGCAAAGTGCTTTACAGCACTTTTGCGACAGCGCACACTGGAAAAATCGCGTGTCCTGCCAGTGCAGCAATCGAATAGGATTGTGCCAAAAGTCTTCTTATATTCATCTGTCAAAACACATATTTTATTTGTATTGCTTGAATCATGTTTCATTTTAATTATTAAGAATCTTGAGTAATATGTTTGGAAAGGTGGTGTATACATTTTGAAAATAAAAATAGGGGAGGTCCTGTGTGGAAGGCAATGTTGGTCTGGGAGAGCAAGCTTCCATGTGAGCACCAAGTATGTGTCTCCATGTGAAAATGCATATACAGTACATAATGCACTGATCGCACTTACAGCTGTTAACAATCTAGTGCTGTGTCTGTTTGTATCTCACTTCCTAGTCATAAATAAAAGCCTGGATTTACCACATCCAGATGCAAGGATGAAAGGCAGCAAGTAAATAAAATAAAGCTTCTCATTTAAAGAGAAAGATTCAGATTTCAGAACCTTTAGTGGCATATGGTATTTAAAGAGAAAGCCTTATAGCATTATGTGAACGCAATGTTAAGAACATAAGAAGAGCCTTGCTGGATCAGGCCAAGGTCCATCTAGTCCAGCTTCCTGTATGCTCCGCCCCTGAAGGCTAATGAATCCGGAGGGTTTCCTGAGGGCTCTGGGGGACTTTCCCACTGCCAAGACTGGTGACTCGTCTGAGGCCCTGGTTGACCTCTGGAATGGGGAAATGGCCAGGGCGGTGGATGAGATTGCTCCTGAGCGACCTTTGCCACGCCGCAGACTCAGAGCTGCTCCTTGGTTTACTGAGGAGCTGCAAATGATGAAGCGACGGGGTAGATGTCTTGAGCGACAGTGGTGGAAAACTTGTGCCGAGTCCAACCGGACACAGAGTAGGGCCCATTATAGAGCCTACTCCGTGGCGGTGATAGCAGCGAAGAGGAATTTCTTCTCTGCTACCATTGCGTCTGCAAGTAATCGTCCAGCGGTGCTGTACTGTGTGGTGCGAGGCCTACTCCATCAGGCCCCTCCAATAGATCAGGAGGAACACACGGTGGCCCGCTGTGACATGTTTGCTAAACATTTCATAGATAAAATCGATCGGATTCGCCATGACTTGGATGCCTCATTGACAATATCTGAGGATGTCCCCTTGGCATCTGCTGGTCCAGTGGTGTGGGACTCTTTTCAGCTTGTACAGCCTGAGGATGTGGACAGGCTCCTTTGGAGTGTGAGGCCAACTGCCTGCCTGCTTGACCCTTGCCCAGCTTGGCTAATCAGATCTGCCCAGGAGGGGCTGGCCGAGTGGACGGGGAGGGTGGTCAACTCTTCGTTGCTGCCGCTCACTTTGAGGCGAGCGGTGGTTCGACCACTGGCGTCGCTTTCTCTCCGCTGACGGGCTCCTACGACGAGGGGGCGGGGCGCCTCGTACCGGAGAGTAACGGTGGGGCGGGAAGGGTGGGGATGGCGGCCTCCATATCCTCGTCCCGTTCCCAGGCCCATGCAGCCATTACACGGTTTCCTCGGACTTATGCCAGCTCGATAGCTGTCTGAAATCCAAGGAGGCCCATTGGGGCCTCCCCGTGCTACACTGGGAATGTCCCCTTCCCCCGAGGAGAACTCCGGGCCGCTCACGATTGTCCCGGAATGTGGATAGGATCCAGCAGGCGGCCCTAGGGCCAACTGCAGATCTTTACACTTGATTGCATGCTGTAACTCACATCGCACCATCCGCTACCTGTTCAGCCATTCTGAAACTCTCCGCTTTTGATGGCCCACCAATGAGCCTCCCATTTGCAGAACCAGGGGAGTTGTCAGGCCCCTGACACACTATAATACATGGCTGGTGAGCTGCACTTACCTCGGTCGTGTGCGTCCGGCTTCAATTGTGCACAAGTGCTTGGGTTTTGCAGGGTGCTGTGCTGTCATGCCCTCATTCTTACTGTACTCCAAGGACATTATGACTAGTTAATGTACCTGAAGTTATTCAACTGAATGAACAAGCATGGAGTGGCATGTGGTTGGAATGATTTACAGATCAGGCAGCTGGCTAGACAAGCAGGAATTGAGTTGGAGAGCCTTTTATAAACAGAATGAATCTATTTATAAGCACTTCCTAATACTCTGCCAATTTTATTTTTAAGAAGTTTCCTTACCAGCTTTGTAACATGACATTGTGCCCCTTCAACCTTTACCCATCCTTGGGAAATATGTTATTTTTAGCAGTTTATATTTCAGGCTACCTTTCTCATGAACAACTCATTCTATAGCAGTCATAGGATTATGAATGAAAATGTAACCGGGGTCTGGGGTTACGGCCTCATCTATATGTACGTTCCATATAACTCGCACACTGAAATGGTAGAAAATCTGTCACATACATGGCTCAGCATATGTAAATTGTAACAATACCATAAAAATCAGAGGTTTTCCAACTGAGGAAGGCAGTAGAAACGGTGAGAAGGCAAAAAAGGACAGACTGTAAGTATGGTAAACTTCTCAGGATTGTATTAACTATTACTTTGTGAGATGTGAACATGTGGAGATTTATTTATTTATTTTATTTACCATATTTCTATCCCGACTTTCTCCCCACGGGACCCAAGGCAGCTTACAAAAATACAAATAATACAAATAAATTACATTTTACATTTTAAACAGCAAAAATTAATAAAAACATCTAAAAATTGATTTAAAAATTTAAAACAAGATCATAAAAACAGCAGCACCCCACCCGTACCAGCAAGCTATTAAAAAAGGCAAAGGCTCAGAAGGCTTCTTTGAACAAGAAGGTTTTTAGGCCTCGCCGGAAAGTGTCCAAGGAGGGAGCAGTTCGTAAGTCAAAGGGGAGGGAATTCCAAAAGGTTGGTGCCACTACTGAGAAGGCCCTATTTCTGGCCGCTGCCCCTCGCACCTCCCTGGGCAACGGCACCCGCAAAAGGGCCTTCTCTGATGATCTAAGGAGACGGGCCGGACTATATAGAAGTAGGTGGTCTCTCAAATATCCTGGCCCCAAGCCGTATAGGGCTTTAAAGGTCAAAACCAGCACTTTGAATTGGGCCCGGAAACAAATCGGCAGCCAGTGCAGCCGTTGGAGGAGCGGCCCGACAGAGTCGAACCGCCTACCTCCAGTGACCACACGGGCCGCCGCATTCTGCACTAATTGCAGTTTCCGAACCGTCTTCAAGGGCAGCCCCACGTAGAGCGCATTACAATAATCTAATCGCGACGTCACCGTGGCATGGATCACCGTGGTCAGGTCTGCACGATCCAGGTACGGTCGCAGCTGGTGCACCAGCCGAAGCTGGGCAAAGGCCTCCCTGGCCACAGCCGCCACCTGGGAATCCAGGAGCAGCTGTGGATCCAGGCGGACCCCCAAGCTGCGGACCTGCTCCTTCAGAGGGAGAACAGTAATATATGCCCTATAGTCTGATTCTGATTCTGTCCCTGCCACAAAACCTGCTGAAAAACGGAGAATGCCTCTACTAAACTTCTGATGTGCACATGATACTGAAAATAGGTCTCCCCAGTCATGAGAGAGGTACAGTCTTGAAAGCACACAGTTACCAGTGTACTGGATATAATGGCAAAAGTACTGTATATAATATATACCCTCAGTTCTGATATTGTGGGAGAGTGGGAGACCCATCGACTCTCTCCATACCAAGCATAGTTTTATAGGTCTCACAGTCTAATCCTATCATCAAACCCCCCACCCCACACCAATGCAGCCATGCCACTGGAGTGCGTGCTGCATCCTGCGGGATGAATAGTTCAAGAGGTCTCCTCCGGACAAGGGTTTATTTGTTCCTTTGCCTGAGGGTGAGACTCTGCTGCTCAAATGGTTCTACAATTTTGCTAGTGCAAGTCCGAATGGACCTCAGAGGGTGGATTGAGGCCAGGAAGGGGTGTAGGATATCAGCAGAGCTGCTGCCACTGTTACCACCCCCTTCCACGCAGCAGCAACTTTTGTGCTCTGGCTCAGCCCAACTTATTTAAGAAAACATTGACCCTTCCCTCTAGGTTTTATCCAGTCAGATGGCCAGTTTTAAATTCTATTTCTCCAAATAAGTGTTTTTAGCTCACTATTCCCCCAAAGTCTGTACAGTATTTCAGTTATGGGATGAGTAATTTTGGTTTCTGTTTCTTGGGCTGACTTTTTGACCTTTCTGCCTTGAGCTAAACTGAAACTAAAACGAATATTATTTTCCACCCTCAGGCAGTAGTTTTATAAGCATAAATATAAAAAAATGGAGGAAGCAGGTCCATTCCTTCACAGGGAAATAAGGCAAATCACAATGTTCAAGATGTTCAGGGTCTACACATCCTCATTGTCTGGAAATCCCATAACGTGGAGCACTTGAAGTCATCAGTGGCCATCAGGAAATGGAGTGCTCTCCAATGCATCCCTTCCATTGTTGTAGGCACAGGGCATCTTCAGGACTGGCAACAGTAATAGGAAGGATACTGGGTTACTGAGATCACTGGTCTGTGCACCTCTGTGGCATCTGGCTAATCAAATGCTATAGGCAAGAGGAAGGTGAGCCTAGTCAAAAATGGTTTAAGAAGTACTAGGATTTCCTCTGTAATGTATTCCAAACCTCACAAATGTAATGTTGTGATTGAGGCTTGTAATGCTTGATAACCCTGGAGCCAAAAAAGGTTTCCTGAGTTGCAATTCTCCTCCAAAAAAAACCAAAGGTAGCTGCTTCCTTTCCCCAGTGGTACTGTGGTGTAGGCACTGATGGATACATCCTCCTTACACAGAAATTGAACTTTGAGGTTACGTTTTCCCAAAGCTAATTGAGCAGATAGATCAAATGTGTGATTTTTTTTTTCCTGGACCACTGTAAATGCATGTGGTAAGCTAAAATTGGAGGACAATGCACTTTCAAAGTAAGCCATTGCTTACAAAACAGATGGTCTGTACCCACTAAAGTTAAATATCTGGCTTTTTCCATATTTCTTTTTAAAATGATGAGCCACAAAATTACATTTTTCTAGTAGAAAGCAATATTCATATTCCATCGTAATTACTATGCAATTTAACTAATAGCAATCATATATGCTGTTTTCTCCTTTTTAGAGTTAGGAAACAGATCCCTTTACAACAATCTGCTGGCTTTGATTACAGCATTTTCTATTTTTTGGCTTGGCAGAGACTATGTTGTTCAATGGAATTTAACAGGCAGCGAATTAAAAGGGTTGTAGTAAAACTCGCTTAATCTTAGTCTGCTAAATTCCATTGAATTAATGGTGTCTGCTAAATTCTCATTAGTGACTCATTCTAAGCTTCCCTTAGCACAGAATCCTTCCTGGGTAGCAAGTATTGTTTGGGGAAGCAGCAGAATAAGTGGAGGGAAGCAAAACATACATTGGAGAAACTGTATTTTAAATCTTGGAGTTCTAGTCTTCAGTTAATTATTCCAAAAGAGAAAAACTGGAAGTATTGTAAAGTAAAGGTAAAGGTATCCCTTGACAATTGTAAACTGGAGATGTTTACAAATAATCATTCCGGGATAGTCGGAGCAGGATCAACAAAGAGAGTTTATTTATCTTGCGCAAGAGACACACACACCTCTGCATCACTGCAACAAAAATTGAGGCGGGAGACCCGATGCTTCTCTGTTTACAGTTTTATAGCTTTCAGTTACTTGGGCGTTACATCAGTGTTATGTTATACACACATGCGCAAATGATTCTTCTCCAAACCAACACATCTTTAAACTTTCCTTTGTTCATTTAATTACCAGACACTGACCGAAGGAATTCTGTTATCTCTTGGCGCTTTGGGTGCCTGGCTCGCTGGCATTATGGTTTATGACCTTACCCTGCTAGCTTCAAGGGGGAATTTATGGCCTAGCCTTAAAGCATCACCCCCTCCCCACCCCTCTGGGGCCCTCTCCTGTCTTTCAGCTAATTTACTACGAAGCTTATATAAACTTTGATTACAAAGCTTAGGTATAGAAGCCAAAAGTATTTTTGTCTTGTCACATGTGAACTGTATGTTAATATTAATTTTTTATATATATTTTTCATCATTCCATACAATTAAGTCCAGTTGTGTCCGACTCTAGGGAGCAGTGCTCATCTCCGTTTCAAAGCCAAAGAGCCAGCGCTGTCCGAAGACGTTTCCATGGTCATGTGGCCGGCATGACTCAACACCGAGGCACATGGAACGCTGTTACCGTCCCGCTGACGCGGTACCTATTAATCTACTGGCAATTTCTTGCTTTTGAACTGCTAGGTTGGCAGGAGCCTTCACACGGATTCGAACTGCCGACCTTTCAATCGACATCTCATGGTTCAGTGGTTTAACCCACGCTTTATATAGCATTAGACCATTGATCTATCTAGCTCAGTATTGTCTGCACTGACTGACAGCAGTTCTAGGGTTGGGGGGGGGGGATTCCCCATCCTACCTGGAGATACAGGGGATTGAATCCGAGATCTTCTGTAGGCAAAGCATGTCCTCTACCACCGGGCTACAGCCCCTCCTGGAGCATATTTCAAATTATTCTCTAATCCAGTGGTTCCCAAACTGGGAGCCGCAGATACCCAGGGGAGCTGCAGATACCAGCTAGGGGAGTCACAGAGTGGCACAGAATCCTGTCGCAAAACAGTGAAAAGCCAATTGACAGGCATCAACATAATGTAATGGAGAGCCGCAGCCAATGGTCACCAACGGTCAAGGGAGCCACGGGTCAAAAATGTTTGGGAAACACTAATTCACTTATTCCGAAGTCATTGCACTCTGCTTGAAGACATCACCACTTCTACTGCAGGAGAAGTCTCAGAACCTCACTCCTCTTCTGCTGCTTTCGTCCCTGCTCTCTTGTATAGGCTTACCATATGTCCTGGAAAACCGGGACTATCCCGGTTTTCGGAGCCCGGTCCCGGCTAGCCGGGACTGGAACCGGGTCAGTACCGGTTTTTCTGGGCTCCGCCGCCACTTCCAAACTGTACCTTTTTTCTGGCGGTGCCATCTTGGATCTCAGTAAATCTTGGATCTCGCTAAATCTCACAAGATCCAAGATAGCACCGCCGGGAAAAAGTACAGTTTGGAGGCGGCAGCAGCGGGGGCAGTAGCTGGAGTCCTGGCTGGCCTGGATGCAGCCGGCTAGGCTCCAGCATGGCGGTGATGGCTATGGTGGCGGCGACGGGACAGGCAAGTGGCAGCGGCAGCAAAATGGTCATTTTCATGGCCATAAATAAATAAAAATTTTGGACGCCCTTCGGGTGGTGAGTGGGCGCTTTGCACCCACAAACAAACAAATTTATTTATTTTTGGGGGGGGTTCCCAGTTTTGAACTGGGAAAATATGGTAACCTTACTCCTGTGCATGATGGTCTGTGGTGCTGTTCACATGGAAGAGTGTTTTAAAAACCTTCCATATAAAGTCAGTTTCCATTTTAGATTTATGTACCCCCTAAACTCACGATCGGTCAGCGTAGGTCCTGGAACAATGGCACGAACATTGCTCCGTCATTATGCAGGCTGCGGCCACCAGGGCAAATTGCTGGAGGCCGTGTGCTGGTGACAGCAGCCTGCTGATCCTCCTCCATCCTGTGCTGCCACTGGTAAGTCAATAGGGAGGTGGAACAAGGAAGGATCATGGGGGGGGGGTTGCGGTGGGGAGTGGACCAAGCTGGGGGCAGGAGGGGGAGGATCTTGGTGGCAGTGGTGCTTGCCAAGATCCTATCCCCCTTTTCCTGGCCTGACATGTCCCCTGACTCTCCTCAGACGTATCCCAGCTAAATAGCTGGTGTAGGTCTGAAAAGACCCAGTGGAGGTCAGGTAGCCTACTGGGGGGTAAGTAAAAGCTTAAGTTTGTTAAAAAGTAAGAGTGTTTACGTACCTCTCCTGGGCCTTCCCCCTCACCATAGCATGTAATTCGTGCTCCTTCAGCAGCCCTGCATGCTATAGGCTAGTGTGGGGTAGGATTGGGCCTTAGGTTTTCCATTACAAACCTAGGCTTCTAGAGTAGTTCAATAGATTTCAATGTAACATCAATGAAATATACAGCAGAGAAGAGTGAGTTCCAGCTGAGTTGATTCTAGCCTAATAAAGATAAGTGCCCAAGTTTCTAGAAATTCTACTTCAGGAATATTGAGAGGCTGAGGCAAATTCTTGTTTCATTCATCGTGGATGCTTTTACAGTTTCATCATTGTGGATGACACATTGACTGCTCATGACTTGGCTCTGATGATATGAGCTAAACCCATTAGAGAGCACCAATGATCAATAACGCATTATGTATCTATATTTTTACGTAATCCTGTGTAGAAAAGCGCCTGTGGAGCATGCACTCCGCAGGCACCGGGTGCCACAAACATGCCGAAAAGCGTGTTTTTGGCACCCAGGCAGTAAGGGCCACTGGCAAGCAGGCTGGCAGCCTTCACTCTGTCTCCAGACTGACCTTGCAGCCACCGGAGCAGGTAAGATTTGCACTGTTCAGTGCAGGGGCAAGGGGAGGGTCAGCTGGGCAGTGAGGGAGGGCAGCCGTTGGGCTAGCGGGGCCGGGAGGGGGAGGGGATATCGGATGTGAGCTCCACGGATATCCCGCACCTGTTCTGGGCCTCGGCAGCCCTTACTCCACCACCCTAAATGTACATCGGCTCAAGAGCCGACATACATCCAAGGAGGTCCATTAGGGCCTGTCAGCTCTACACTGGGGGAAGGGGATGAATGCCCCTTCTCCTGAGTAGTCCCCGGGCCACATTGGAGCAGCCTGGAAAGGGCTCAGGATCCTGCGACCAACCCTATGGGCTGGCTGCGGATCCTTACACAGGATTGTGCTGTTGATGACAGAAAGAGTTCTAACCACTGGTTTATACTGTTCCCCTTCTCTCATCTACCCCTCTGTTGTAATAGCCCTGTAAAAGTAGGATCTTTCTACATTTTACAAGTATAGATATTTGTTAGCATCCCCTGCTAACTGGGCAAGAGGCACTTTTTCAATTGGTGCTCCTCTTATATTTAGCAGGGGGAGAGTAACTGCTCCCCTCTCACCCCAGCACAGTGTCTTTTCTGGTGGCTGTTTGCTGGTGGTGTTCTGCCTCTTTTTTAGATTGTGAGCCCTTTGGGGACAGGGAGCCATTTAATCATTTGATTTTGTCTGTAAACCGTTTTGTGAACCTTTTGTTGAACAGTGGTATAAATACTGTTAATAATAATAGATAGGCACTGAGTGGAGGCAAGAGCTAATCTTCTGAGCTGCTTCTGATTTAGCAACATGGGTAAACCATATTTGCCTCTCAGTAACTGTTCTCACCACTCCTTGTAGTAACCACTCAGATACTCGAAAGACTAGTACGTGACACTAAAGCCTGAAATTCAGCAGAGAATCTTGCTCTTCAAGTTATACTGAGCAGTTAACTTACTACTTTGTCAGCTGAATTTGTGCCATTATTTTTTTTTCAGAGCTCAAATGGCCTAAAGATGCAACAAGGTAAAGGATTAGATGAGAATATATGTCTTGTCCAATACAGATACATATGAAGGGTGTTATAGGATTTTTTCTTTGTATATATCTTTATTGATTTCATGAAGGATATACACTGAAATATTGTCTGTTCAGTGTTCACAGTCTGCACCAGTTACAATTTTTGTCTCTTTTTGTGTGTATATTTAAGCCAGATCCTGAAAACTCAAGGATTATAGATTCTGAGAGCAATCCACCAAAGATAACTGCCTCCTTTCATTTCATTTGTGTGTGTTTTTTTCAAGAAAACCATGTGGTCTTGATCAAATACCATTTCTAGAAAGCTGAAGCATAAATCTAAGTGATACTGAAAATTCCTGTGAAGGATAGATAGGAAATAAATTTGAGAGTCTCAGTCTAAAACACCTCCATCAGAATCCACACAAGACTTTGGCTCTGATGCAGTTGTTTTAGACTGGGAATCCAATCTGGATTCAGATTCAGAAACCTTTATTGGCATATCTGACTTCATAGCATTTTACAACATAAACACCATTACACCATAATATCTTATTAATCATATCCAACTTTCCAGTGCCAATGCAGCTGCAATGCAGCCCCAAGGTAATGGAATAAACATTCCCTTACTTTGAAGAGGCCTCCGTGACTCCCCACCCCCACCGCTGGATGCAGCAAATGCCCCATTAGCATGGCTGCATCAGCACAGGAAAGTTGGATAGGATTGGGCCCGGAGACTCTGAAATGTATTTCTTATCGTTTTATCCATCACTGGTGCATAATCCTTCCTCGCATTCTCATTTTAACCTACACTGTTTGTTTGCTGTGACATTGGAAATTAATTTCCACTTACTGAAAAACAGAAACTTTATCATCAACCTACTAAAAATAGAACATAAGCATTTTTGAGAGAGATTATTATTGTGTTGCTTTATTTCCCTGTGTACCACACATGCATACCTCTCCCATCCTCTTAATGACATAGCTCTAGCTCTATACAAGAACGTGCTGAACTTGGGATAATTACATTTCTACAGTTCCTGCCTTGCTAATCTGCAGTAATTCTATTGCAGTTTTTAAGGCAAGAAAAGGTGTAGCACATTTTTGAATTATGATCTCAAGTTACCCTTATTGTAGATGATAGTTACCCTCACACTGAATATATAAAAGTATGATCAGGTCATAAGAGAGGCAAAACGTCTAAATTCAAGAAATGGCTATGCCTTGAAATGGTTCCTCCTGGTTGGTAATTTATTTAATCCTGTGTCCATTCCAGGATCTGGTGCAAAATGTTTCTGCAGTTTAACCAGCTAGGAATTGTGACCACAGCACTATCAAATTCAATAGATATGTAGGGAGAAAGTTGTCCAGAAAGCCCAGCATATTAAATCATGTTTACTTCCAAAAAGAGAAAACGTCTAAACATCCAGGGATTTGTTAGAAGGAAGTTGGAAGGACAAACAAGTTATTTGTAACCTCTAATAGAAGCTCATATAGAAGTAAATAAAAGCTAAAGAAAAATACGAACAGGTTCTAGAGCAGGGATCAGCAACCTTTTTGAGCAAAGGGGCCGGACATTTGGTGACTATTTCATCACATCATCACCGAACTTCCAGGTTGCTGAGCTCCCGAAAGTGGCTATGTGGAGCTTGGCTTGGGAGGCAAAGCCTCCTGCTCTATTTGCCACACGCTGGACAGGACATGGCAGAGCCGCCTGCCCAGGCTCGCGGAGTCCCTGTGCTGCTGCGCTCAAATCGAGCTCCACACAACCAGATGACTTTGGGTCAGATCTGGCCCACAAGCCGTAGGTTGCCAACCCCTGTCCTAGAGGATGCCAACAGAGATGACAGCACAGTTGAGGAAGCCATAAAGGGCAAGAAAACCTCCTTGCGGTATCTGGCCAGCTAATGTTCTAAAGAAGACGATGAGTCCTTCATAATGATCCCTTGGTCTGATGCAGCAGGCTTCTTAAAACCTCTGCCACTTTAATGGCCCAATTCAACCTAACTCTCCCCCCCTAATACAGGTGCACCAAGGAGGGGGGCAGTTGGAGTAAGTGCACCCTATGTTGGGGGGAGCAGTTCCCTGGGGAAAGCTCCCATAATCCCTATCGGACTCCTCGGTCATATGCCATTTTGCTGGTGCAGGACTGAGGCATGTAAAAACAGTGGAAAGGGAGATGGTTTAGCCACACGTTCCTGTACCAAACCCACCCTTTCCCTCCCTCATACTACCTCCATCCCCGCCCCCACCCCTTCCAGAAACTCCGCCATGGAGAATTTAAGTAGGATTGGGCTGCAAAAGAGGTAACTATATGCACTTCTGTTTGCCCGTGTGCCAAATGTTTGCAGGAATATGGGGTCCTTTTTTGCTGCAGAGGAAACAGGTGCCCAAAATGGGTTGCCAATTTCAGCTCATCCCTAGTTTTTCGTCCTCTCTTAACAACTGCAAGAAAAGAGCAGCTTCAAATCTCATCAAGGACATTGTTCAACAATCTCAGGGCAATTGTGGTAATAGTCTTACTCTTTATATCCATGTTGAGGCATTTATGCCACTAATTATATCGCTGCCTAAATAGCATCTGTTGAACTTAAGGGCAAAAGGCATCCTCAAGCCATTTTGAAATGCTTCATCTCTGAACCAGTTCATTGCTAAGCAAGTAAGGGATGGCATACCATAAAGACCTGAAAACCATACAGAGCAACCAAAATGGTTCAACTTCTTCTCATGAGAATATGCCTTTCTATCACTTCAGAGGGGAATTGCATAAATAGGTCTGAATCTGCAGTCTTCCCCACATCGTGGGCTAATATTACTTAGGTTTCTGCAGTCTTCCCCACATCATGGGCTAATATTACTTAGGTAAGCATGAGACAAAATATCAGTGGGAGCTTGTGGGAGCTTTCTTCTTAGATCAACCCATGAGACTCCGTTTTCCTAAACTGTTTGGTTTAGCGGTACTTTAAAGCGATAGAAGCATTTCTTTTTTAAAAAAAAAAGAAGAAGAAGAATGGAACCTGCAAAATCTCAATGATATTCTATGACAAATAGTGTGTTGCGTTCATGCTGGGGAAATCGGATGGAGTGGGTGGCCATGATTTGAGGTTCACATTCTCTTCGGGAGACAACTGCCTTCTGGTGTAGTTTCCCAGCTCCTTTCTGAAAATAATGATGCTGGGCCATCCACTATGTCCAGAACATTTTTAATTGCATTCTTTATCTTGTTGCTCTTAAGGGAGAATTTAAATGTGATTTGTCTGTTCGGAATTGAAACCAGATTTGCTAACGTGAAAACTGAAACAAAAAAATGCCTGGCTATGTACAGTGGACCTTTCTTATTCGTGGACTTGGGAACCATGGATTTGACTCAACGCAGGCCTCAGAGGGTCCACTGTTTCAATGCTTTAAAAAAAATCCCGCGGGTTTTTTTACCTTTTTAAATCCATATGGCTGCGTGTTCTTGTGCTATTCATGCTTAAATCGTGCTCCGGAAGGTTCTTCTGTGAAGTGCAACTCCCCACTCTCCCTCCCAAGATCTCCCCAGAACACGCAGCGGTTTGGATTTAAAAGGTTAAAAAATGTGTTGTGGGGTTTTTGTCTGGACTCCAGTTTAAGCGGTTTTTGGCATCCGCGGGAGTTCCAGGAATGGAACCCCCACGTATACCAAGGGCCGACATGCAACCAATAGCATGCAGGGATTCTGTCAGCTGCAGCCAGAGTGCCTCAGCACCTCTTCTTTGTATAAGATATCAGAAAGGAGCAAAAGCCCTTGCAAGCTGTAAAATATGTTAGTTTTGTAAAGATATCAACTTTACAAAGGCCTTTTTTTTTTTCCTTGTTTGCATTCTCAAGAGAACCAGCGGTTTGGTATAACAAGAGGCAGATGAAGCCCACTGCCAGATTAGGTATGGTGTGGAACATCCAGAAACTGGCAACATTGCTGACATCAGACAGACAGCAACAAAGCAATCCCAAAAATAACTGTCCCACTTGGTGATGAGGCAGATCATACCAGCAGGAACATGCATCCAGTACTAAATAAGCCCACCAATATTTCACATTACACAATTTTCTACTGGCTGCGTAAAGACAACAACATATTTTCCCTCGGCTCAGACAGGGTCATTTTTCCTGACCTCCAACCTTGTTTTTTGCTTCTTTCTAAATGTGCTGTAGTAGCTCCATTGTTAAAAGTAATGCGTGATTTCTGGGTGTGTTTCACATTGACTTCTATGTGTAACGTGGAAGCTTGTGATATATCTAATGCTTCCATGTGAAATGTGGGTGGCATTTGCTCATGCTCAGGGTGTGACTGCTTAGAAAAGAGTTTTCCTCCAGATCTGATTGGGTAGAGTCTCAGGGTAAGTCTTTCCCCTGTTGCTTCTAGCTTTGCAAGCATATTGGTGTTCCAGTCCATGGCCTGGGTTGCATGGATTTGTCTGTGTAGCTTGCAGTAAGTGGGGGTTGGGTATACACCAGATTATCTGAAATGGCAAAACATAGTCAATTTCAAATAGCCCAGTCAACAATCCAGTTAATGGTCTTAAGTCCCAGTCTTATCCACCTCCCTGTGTAGTGATGTAGCAGCACCAGCATGGCTTTTGTTGCATCCCACAAGGGAGTTTTGGCTGCTGGAGGTCTCCTTGGGTTGACATTTGTCCCCTTGCCCTGCAGTAAGCCCCAGCAGCCGCTATGGGGCAACTTGGACCTGTGCCAGCTCAATTGCTGGTGTAAGGCAGATCAGGCCTGGAAAGGAGGTCAGGATTTGGCATGCGCTTCCACCACTGATCCTGCCCCCTTCCTGGCCTGATCTGCTCTCCTCCCCACCCTATCACCGCCCCAAGCAGCTTCCTCATGAGGAATCTGACACCATGGCTTGAATCAGCATATAAGGTGGCTCTGCCATATCTCCAAAGCTAGAGCGGATAGGGCAAAACTGATGCCAGTTTTGGAATCGGCACCCCAAATATACCCAAGAACAGGTCTAATTTTCAAAGCACCAGGAAAAAAAAAATCTTTTTTTGTTGTTGTTGTTGGGCTGTTATTTTTGGCAACAAAGACATTAGGAAAGTCAGCTTTACAACAAGAATTTTAAACATAGCCTGGAAACTGTCCCTAAAATGCCAGTTCATTAAACATTTTGTTTTAGAAGACCATTATTTCTTGAAGCATTACAGGACTTTAAAAAACACACCACATGATTCTAGCATAGGAGGAAAATCAATGGAGCCATTAATCGGGGTGTATTTCATTTCCGTAATGATGCAAATTGAAGCCTAATCATTAAAAAGACTTTTTAGCTAATCAGCTCAGAAAAGGAGTGAATATTAAACTTTCTGCTTGCCTGAACATTTGGTAGTGTCAGTTTGTGAGAAGATTTTAAAATGATTATTAAGGAGACAAACCCATCATTTCAACCAACCTGGCTCATCTCAGATTTCAGTGCTATTGTCAATAATATGGGTTTTCTATTGACTTTAAGCAGTTGAGGTGGTTCTTAGTTTGCTGTCTTCTTTTTCTCACATCCTACTATGGTGGATTATTAATACTGAAGAGAATACCAACACCAAAGTTCTGCAGCCTCCTCTGGAACCACGAACCAAGTCTTCTAATGCCTTTTTCGCCATATCCCTGATACCTGTAAATCCTATTTCGTTGAACACATCCCTGATAGTTTATAATCAAGGATAACCATAACCCGACTTTTTGAAGGGCTCAGAACCCACTTGTATGTATTCCTGCCTTACTTTTTTTTGGGGGGGGGGCAGTGGCAGATAACTCAATAGCAGAGAATATGCCCTGCATGCAGGAGATTCCACTTTCCATCCCCGGTATCTTCAAATAGGGATGAGAACGGCCCCCATCTGATGGGGGGCCCATCTGAGAACGGACCCCCCTATCCAATAGAGACCATAGTGAGCTCAATTGACCGATGTCTGATCCTGAGTAAGGCAGCTTCATATGCCCAAATTAAATACAAAATGTTTGATTTACTAGGTTTTGAAGGTCCATAGATCAGTATGTGATGTGAGCAACATTCATATGCCTTGCTGGGGCTGGGCATATTGGGGCTGGGCAGCTTGGAAGTGCAAAGCACAAGCCAGAAGGAGGGCTGCACTCGGAAGGGAAAATATCTTGAGCATGGAAGGTTCTATATAGGAACCTAACAATATTGTAAAGACCCTTATCAGGTCTAAAGATAGCCTGCCTATGTAAGCCGCCTTGAATAAAATCTGATGAGAAATCTGATGATGAGAAAGGCGGGATATAAATACAGAAAACAAATAAATAAATAAATTGAATCCATTTCTGCTACTTGAAAAAAAAGATGCATTTGTAGAGGTCCTAAAAGTGATTCTCACGGCTTGATCCCATGCATATTTGCTCAGAAGTTCCACTGTGTTCAATTAAACTTACTCCCATGTAAATGAGCATCGGATTGCAGCCAGACACTCCCAATTCCATGTTTACTCAAAAGTAAGTCCCACTGCAGTCACTGAGCCTTACTCATAGGTGTCAATGGGATTGCAGCCATGCGGCCCAGTTCTATGCATGTCGACTCAGAACTAGCTCCCACTGAACTCAGTGAGACTTGTTCCTAGGGAAGCATGCATTGGATTGTAGTTAGAGTTCTAAGACCTTATGTGACACACACCTGCTTGAATACAAGAGCACAAAGATCTTTACTAATAATGGGGGTAACACACGAACCTCTCAATGCAGCCACTTGATTTTGGCATAGTTTTGATTGTTGCATTGATGAAATTGGATTCTATAAGGCAGGCAGGGGATCAGGAAACACGGTTCTTGAGCCTTCAGAAAAAAGATGGTAAACTGATGAAGAAAAAGCATCAAGAGGGCTAGAAGGGAAATGTGGATAGAAGCATTTGTGAGGATGGTGTGTGTTTTAGAGGTGGACGTGGTATTCTGTGAATGTTGGTGGCAAATGTTCTAATATCTCTGACAGCCCAATCCTGTGTAAGATACGGCAGCCGGCCACTGTATCCTATCCAGGTCCCGGGCTGTGGGTGCACCCCAAGGGAAGGAGACAATCATCCCCTTCCCTGGGTGTAAGTGACTTGAGGCCCAATGGGCCTATTCGAATGCACACCAGCTCCAGAGCTGGCGTACGTTTGAACTCTCTGTGCAAGGCAGCACCGGGTCGGGAGAGGGCTTTGGATATCGGTGGATCTCGCTGCCGATATCCTCGGCCTTCCTCCACCCGGTGCGGCCAATGGCCACCCTCCCTCACTGCCCAGTCCAACCTCCTCCGCCACTGCAGTGGCTGGTGCAGGACCTACCTGGCCCAGCAGGTGCGGGGACGGTCCATCGGGGGAGAGAGGGCCGCTGGCCTCTGCGCTGGCCACCTGTACTCTCCAGGTGCCACAAAAGTGCTTTATGGCACTTTCGCGACACCCAGCGACACTCCCCCAGCACTTGTTTACACTGGATTGCACCATGAGTGCAAATGGATATTAGCTATCCAACCATTTTTGTTGTTGTTGTTGTTGTTATCTGACATTGTCTCCACTACTAGTTGATAGAAGACATACAGAAGCAGCCACTTTTTGATAGTATGTGACGTGGGCAGTTATTGTTTGGCATTTATTTGGAGCTGAACAGCAGCAGCCTGACAGTATCAGACAGCAATTAGTTTTTCTTAGTATCTGATAGTGACTTGCCATAGAATTTAGTGACTTGTGACTTGCCATAGAAGTTAATTTTATATTAACTTGATTCATTCATTTAGCCAATCAGAAGTCAAACTTTGATGGAATATATTTTGATTCAAATTTCAAATGAAAAATGTTCCAGGTAAAACTCAATTCAATTCAAGGTCTGACTTCTTAACCCAAATTTGAAGTTTTGAAAATGGATGCAATTTAGAAATGTTGCAAGATTTTGTTTCAGATCGAATATGGTTGTGTGGCTAGGAGAACCACACTAAAATATTCCGCAAAGATTTGGTCTTTGTCAGTGTGAACAATATGATTCCTGTTCTCATACTTACCAGGAAATCTTTCCTGGAAATGCCTTTCAAATATTGTCACTCCCTGAACATGAAATGTCCTTGAAGAGCATACAGAAACTTCAGTTTCTTCAGATGCTGCAATCCAGATTGGACTTGGCTGGCTAACTTTCTGATCTTATTAAATCTGGGCTCAATTCAAGGTCTGGCTTCTTAACTTGAAAGCCCTTAATGGCTTGGGCCCTTGTACCCTAAGATTCTAAGAACCATAATCTCCTGTCTAATAATGTATTGTGTATCAACATCAGAGGCCCTACTTCAACTGTCTCCACTAAGTCTATAATTCTATGCACATTTACCTGAGAGTAAGCCCCATTACTCTATCCAAGGACATAGTTGGATTTACTTCTGAGTAAAGGTATAGGAATTCACTGTGCTTCTATACTTTACACTGTACTTTACTTCTAAGTAAAGGTATAGGATTGCACTGTAAACAAGGGTCAAATGATATCTACTAGGAGCAGGGCCTTTTCAGCAATGGCACCAGTATTGTGGTGTTCCTTCCCCAGGCCTGCCTTTAGGTACTAGGTCAAAATCTGGCTCTTAAGAAAAGCCTTTGCAGTGAAGCTGTTTCTTTGACAATATTTTATACAAAAACTGCCGCTATGCTGTGTTTTATTTTAAATTCTGTTGTTGACGGTTTGCTTGTTTTTGATACTGTGTTCATTTCATTTTTGGATGTTTTTAATTCATTGCATGCATTTGTAAGCTGCTTGGGCTTCCTTATTAGTGAAAAAAGGTATAAATAACATTTTGAAAATAACATTGTCTTTTGAACAGGTTGGCATAATTTGTGAATTGTGGTTGGCTTGCTTGACTCAAAAGTAAGCCCTACTGAGAGTTCAGTGGAACGTATGCCCCAGTAAACGTGCACAGGATTGCAGCCTCACTGGGTCACATTATCCAGGTCTTCTCCAGAATAACTGTTGCTAATGTTGGATGTTAATGTATTTTCAATATCTTTCTTCCAGGAAGAGATATTTTCTTTTCTAGTACTGTACCTTCCTTGTTTAAAGCAATATTCGTGGGGAAAACTCACTTTTCTTCACCCACAAACCAGTTATTGATCATTTTGAGGAAACGCAACAGCCATTCATCACTTCAAAAGCTTTTGTAATGGTACTGCCATTGTCTCTTAATGGCTGTGATGATGATGATCATCCTTGATTGTCCAATTGTGTGTCTCCAGAGAGCGCTTGGGTTTCTTCCCCCTTCTCCTCCCAAGAGAAGCTGCTTGCTTGTGAGCAGCTCTCCCATTCTTCAGCTGGTTCTGAGAGAGACAAGACCTTAGTTTTTTTCTTTCCAATAAGAATTGAGCAAAAGAAGATTTATAGTATGTAGTATGCTGTTATCTATCGGACCCAGCTGTGGCTTCCCCATGATGAAAATAAAATGAATTACAATAGTTGAAGCAGAAGCTAACTGCAGCATGTTTTCCTGTAGGTGTGGGAGACGTAGTAGTCAGACTTTCCTAATGTTTATTTAGCTTACATTTTGGTACCAGTACACATACATTGCAGATGGGCAGTTTCGTTGCTAGCATCGCCAGAGGTGTGTGTGTGATGATGCGTTTCACAACATCGCTCCACTCCCTACACTCCCAGAAGGCTTCATTTGAAGCCTTCCAGGACTCAAAGCGGGCGGGAGGGCCTAGAAAATGTGCCGGTTTGGGCGCGGTTCTGCTCTGCGCAGCTGCAAAACATCCGCAGAGCATTGAAATCCTGCCGCAGCTCCTTGCGAGGAGACTGCAGCTGTCACGGGGGGGCATAGCACCCCCCCGACCCCTCCTCTTAGCGATGACACTGCAGATCAGCAGATGGGATGTGTTGTGTGAAAGAAGGGAGAGGCAAATTAGACTAGTGATCAGAAATGTTCCTGAATGATTAGCAGGAGCTACATATCAACTGTCCAGGAGATGGTTCAGATGATACTTGAAGAGCCCAGTTGGCCCCTCATAGTTAAAGACGTGCAGTCATGGCATATCCTGATCTCTCCCCTCAAGTCCAGGCCAGTTTCGATAATGGCTTAGGTTAGTTCTGCTAATTCTACTTTTGAACTGGACATATTAGACAGACTTGTGCTACAGTTGCATTTTCTACCCCCCTCCCTGAATTGCCACAGACCAGATCTGAGAAAATGCAGGCAGACAATACAAAAAATGAGTGAGTGGAGCAAAGGGTGGTAATTCTAAAGAAAAGGGTTAGTGAGGAAGCAGCTTGGGACACACTGATTGGACCTCTCTTTTTCTGTGTCTCTCTTAGTCCAAAGGCTACATCTCTGCCCACCTTTGACCCCCAGTTGTTTTAACTGACCTTTAGTTTCCAAGTAAGTGACCATCTGAAATCTGTACAACTAAATGCCAGAGCTGGTTATGCTCCTTCCTCGAGGCTCATTATAATATAAGCTTATGATCTCTTGTTCACATAATATCCTTTAATATACAGTGGGCCCTCCTTATCCGCAGATTAGCCATCCGCGGAGGAGGGATCCCACTGGGGGCGGGGGGCAGTGCCACAATACACAGCCGTGCGGGCCCGCTGCTGGCTTTTGTCTCTCACACCGCTGGTCAAAGTGGGTGAGCAGATGGCTGGCGGAGGTGGTTTGGGGCAGAGCTCTTACCGCCAACCTACCACCTGAATCCCTTTTTCACCTGGCCTTGTTAGCGGCCTGCCGATGAAAACCCAACCCCCCTAAATAAAACAAATGGAAATTACATGAAATTACTTTATGGTTTTTTTGATGAAATTTTGAAGAATAGCAATGCTTGGATTATCTGCCTGGATCTTGACAAATCTTCTGTTTTTCAAGATTGAACACGAAGCTCACTCTGGCAGGGCAATTTGAGGATCATATTCATCTCCAAATGTCATATCTTTCAGAAGACACACCCTTCATTCACTTCAGAGTTAATCATAGGACTGAAAATGGTACAAACAATGTTCAGGTTAATAAACATGAACTGCTGAAGAAGATGACTCTGCAAATTAACAGAGCAAACCCCTGTAAGTATCTGCCTGTGGAGTGTGTGCTCCGTAGAAAAGGTCATGTCAGGCATGTTCGCATTCCCACTCCCCACCCAACTGCCAAATGTTCTTTTTTATTACTAAAATGCTCTCGAAACCAGCTTGGAAATGTATTGTCATTTGGCCCAAGCCCTGACTTACCCTTACAGCTTGGAGATGTTGGCCCACAAGGGCCAACATCTACCACAGTTAAAGAAATCCAGGCTGTAAGGGTAAGTCAGGGCTTGGGCCAAATGACTCCATGCACAAGTGAGAGTTAAATGGACCCTGGAGCCATTATAGCTCAATCGAGCTTAGAATGTGCCAAAAAACAAACAACCCCAAAAACCCTCACAAGCAACTTGCTATGTAGTGCCTCGGGTTGTTGTCTGCAGAGCTGCCTTTGGCAGACACTTGAATGAACCAGCGAGCAAAGAAATACAAGAATGCATACCAATTCTGACATTTAAGCAACCTCTACAAACATATCACTGCAATCTTTTGAAACATTGATTTTTATTTTATTTTAGGTTTTAAAAGCTTACCATATTAAATCATCCTATGTGTGTTGCATCTCCAAAGATACCGAAAGGCAGATGCGTTAGCAACGCTGCAGCCAGCATTGGCATGATGAATTCAAACGAGATACTGCTCACTTTCATCTTCCTATCTCATCTCAAGCCAGTCAGCTCCACACTATCAATCACATCTTGTTTCTTTTCATTGCTATGGTAGGCTGTATGATTCAGCCCAACAACACAGTGGAATTGGCTGCAGCTCGACCTAGCTGCATCACTGCTTGAACTGTCACACACATGGTGGTGCCTCTTTTTCTCCTTGCTTCTTTTCGGTTTTACTGAGACGACGTCATTTTGTTTAGAGAGGCTTTCTCTGGCAGGAATGAAATATTAAATAAAAATACAAAGTAAGTCATTTGCTTGATAAACAGAAACCCATGTGGCATGCACACATCTGATCTGTGCACAAACTAGTCCTTGAACATTGAGAACAACAAATGGCCCAATCCAACTCTAGATTTGCGCTGGCGGAGTGCGCACTCCACCAGCGCTAGCTGTCACAAAAGCACTGGAAAGCCTGCACAATTCCCCCATGGGCTACAGCATAGCCCACACTGGTGCACCTGCATCGGCATGGGGGAATTTAGTTAGGATTGGGTTGATCGAGTCTTATATTGACACCGTACAAACTAAGACATTTATTGTGGCATGTGCCTACATAGGCAAGAGCCTCCTTTTTTGAGTCTTGGGGCACCCTACAGACTAACAATGTTGTAGTCGACAAAAGCTTAGGCTTCAGTATATGTTAGTCTTTACAGTGCCACAAGGCTCTGTGCCATTTTTGCTGCAACAGCCTAGCATGGCTTCCCCCCAGGTATCTCCCCATAAAACACATGAGACAGGGTGACTTGGTATGAAATCAGGCCAAGTTTATAGATCAGAAAAATACCGTTAATCAATAATTGCAGTGGGTCCTGTCTAGGACACTCTCCACCTACCCACCTCCAGTGCAGGCACCTGTCCTGGTGGAGACAGCTACTCTTCCAAGACCCCTTTGGGAGAAACCATCTTGCCTCCTCCTGCAGCCTCTTGAGATTGGTTCTGGTTTTCCTTCAGACTCTTGCTTCCCTAAGGACAGACACTGGATCCCTACTCCTACTCCCTGTCCCACACTATACCTGCCAGTTGTGGCCATCCTGGCTAACACCCACCTTGAGAACAGCCTGGGGTACGCAAAACAACTCCCTTCCAAAGCCAATCAGGAGTGGAGCAAAAAAAAAAAATCCTACTCAGCCCCAGAATGGTAACCAGCTAACCTAAGACTAAGGTAACAGGCAGATGGGTTGGGTCACGCACTTGCCCAGGCTCAACTGACAGGTGGTTGTGCTTGAAACAAGCGCTCCAAGCATCTCCCTCTGCCCAAAATCAGCCAATTAGCTGAAGACTCACCCCCAGCCTCTGGGCAAAAACGCTCCCATACACATTCCATCACCGTAAGCCATCGTGAACATGCCGTAAAGCACATTTGCGATGACTCAAGAGTAAGGGAGGCTGGCCTCCGTCACTCCGGCACCGTATCTCCACGTGGATGGCGGTGGAAGGTAAGCGCTCCGTCGCCAGCCACGTGGGTGGTCCATCCAGGCAAGGGAGGGGGGCCATTGGCCTAGCCAGCCTGGGAGGGGCAGGGGATGACGTCAGCCATATCCTCATCCCTGCTGGGGCGGCTATGCCATTACATGGCCTCCTCTACTTCCGCCAGCTATTTAGCTGGTGGAAATCCGAGGAGGCCGATAGAGCCGGCCCGGGTTTACACTTGGGGAAGGGGACGAGCATCCCCTTCCCTGAGTAGACCTCCTGCCCAGCATGTGCCAGGCAGCCCATGTACTGGATCTGGCTGGTGGCCCTGAGCCGCCGTCCGGATTCTTAGTCAGGATTGTGCTGCCCATCCGTTGAAGCGAACAGGATAAGGGGTCAAGAAGCCCTACAAGAGCAATGAGTCTAGGCACCCCTGGGTCTCCGTTTGCAGGTGAGATCATTGTGAGTTAACCAACTGAGGTCACAATTCAAGCAGGATGAAAGTGTGTTTTCCAGGAACTCCAATTCATCACCATGCTGTTTCTGCTGCCAGAAATGATTTTTTTTTCTGCTTGAATATCAAATCTGACATCAAGACAAGAACTATTAAAACCTCCTTATTTGCCTGTTTTATTCTCCACCTGTCACGCCTTCAGTAAGAAGCCAGTAGCAAAAATAGACATTCTTATTTGAGGCACAAACAAAAATGACCATCTGAATGGTTGCCCATTTGGCAAATGGATATTTACTGGCCACTTCCGCTTCATCATGGCATAAAGCAGGTAACACTGTTTGCTTTTCAAGGTCCAGAGACTCACCAGTTTGCCAGAAGTCAGAGCACTGACACTTCTTAAAATAAAAATATCTGCTTATGTTGAATTCCAGTCAAATGGGGAAAGCTTTTGCATTTAATTAATATTTGGCAAGCAGCCTTTTTGGTGGTGGTGATCTTAGTAACATGAAGCAGATGTTCTTAAAAAAACAACAACAACAACAAAGCAAACAGTGACATCTCAGAGCTCCAGTGAAATCAGTTGCTACTTTATTATTGACTGCAGTAGGGATGGATTGCACTCAAAGACGTCAGAAGGTTATTTTCAGTCTTTTGGAAAGGAGTCACTAATCACACTGCTGCGAATACTTTTATGGCCCAATCCTGTCCCAGGCTGGCACAGGGCTACCGGCGCAGCATCCACTGTATGCTGATTGGTGATCAGGCTGGCCAGGAGAGGTAAGAAATGAAAAAAAATATTACTTTCCCAGCAGCAGCATGGTCCACAATGGGACTCCTCAGAATGACACCAGCTTTTTTTTGCTGGTGTAGCTCTGAGGAGCGTGTGTCCGGCTCAGGATGGGGGCTTGGATACGGCAGATGCCAGTCCCACTGCAATCTGTCCCTGCTCGCCCCAACCGACTGATATCCTCTGCTCCATTTTGGCCCAAACACACCTCCTTGCCTCTACTCAGACTTGCACCAGCTAAAGAGCTGGGGCAGGTCCAAGTAGACCCATAGGGGGGCATGTAGGAGCAGAGTAAGGTAAGTAAAAGAAATATCTGCTTACCTCTCCAGCCCCGCATGGTCTCTCACTGTCTGCAGGATGCAGCAGAGCCTATGCTGGCACCGCTACACCCTGAGAGCAGGATTGGGCCCTTAATCGGTGACATTTCATTAAGCCAAAAGCAAAACACAACAAAGCGCCTTGTAGTACCTCTGAGTCTCACCAATTTATTTCAGTGTAGATTTTTACCGACTATAGTCCACTTCAAGTTTCATGTGGATTTTGTTCTTAACTAAGCCAGACATCTGAAGAGCAGTTTACTTCTTAATTGCATTATTCAGTTGTTTTGTTTTTATTCACTTATCGGAGCTTTAATGGGTTTGATGCTGCTACTGCACAGATGCAACTACAATAAGTTCTGAAATTCACATTCAGATGTTACAGAATGTGAAGTGATGTGATGTTTATTTACTTAAAATTGTGAATTGATCAGTACATTATACGCAATACATGGTTAGGAAGGGCACACACTACTGGACTATATATATTCATGAAGAATGAATCATGGAGAATTAGAGCTCAAAATACACCAATATAAATAACATGAAGATGAATGACGCTACAAAGATTTGGACACGGGTTCTCAAAGAGCATTATGTGAATGCAAAATGACCTAACTTTCACATGTTATTTATGATTGGGAAAAGCCCTGTTTCTTTTGGCGATAGTGTTGCAACAAAAATTGTGTACCGTTCCATTGACTCAACTGCCTTGGCAGTATCAGTTTCATGGCTGGCCAAGATATTCTCCTTTGGAGGTTGACAATTTTCCTGGGCAACTTATGTACATTTGCTATTTTGGGATGACACGTATTTAAGCTGCTGAAAGAAGCAAGTGGTCAACTAATTTTTCTCTCTGTTTTCACGGCCATTAAATTTCTCCTCTACGTCAGCTGTGGGTAATGGACTTTTTAAATGTTTTCTGTGTCTTCCTTTGATACCATGGGTCCTATTCACAGATCTCCTCCCTTTTCACCTGGAAGAGAAGCAAGGGCATGGAGCAGTTTTAAAAGAAAAAAAAACCACCAGCTCCTTGAAGCAGAGCTGTAGGTGTTATCATCTCTCGACTATTTGATGTTACGATGTTTAGTGTCTGATAACATGCAGACTTTGCACCCGTGTAAAGTATAGTTTGGCAAAGGCTTTGCAAAGTCGGAGTCCTTATCTCAGGCAACAGTCAAGCCCAGAGTGAGTTGAAACAGGAATGATTCCTTGGCTGCCAATGAAGTAAAACAAAAACCTTTTAGATTGTTATGATTTCAGTTAAATCACAACCTATAGGGCACACAGAAAAGTCCGAGAATAGGAAACCCATTGACCTTCGTGGAAGTCTGATAGGCGCAGTGTTTAGCTTGATCCAGGGCTGTTCTGTGCCATTCTGTTCTGCAGAATGTGAAATAAAATGTTATTGCAAACATGCAGAGTGCGTTTTATTTCCAAATTCTGTTAAGTCAACCATCTCTCATACACCTAGGGCAGGGGCAAGGGTTTCCAGTTCAGATGGGCAGGGATATCGCTGGTGAGATATACCATATCATAGGCCCTCTCCAGGCCCGGCCTGGCCTTACACGGTCGGAGTGAATGTACACAAGCTCCGGAGCTCACGTACATTCGAGAGGCCCATTGGGTTGATTGTCCCCTTCCCATGAAGTACACAGGGCTGCATAGGATATGGCGGGTGGCCCTTTAGGCTGGCCGCCGTATCTTACAAAGGATTGTTGCTGCCCAGGTTGTCTGAGTCACATTTCAGTTTCACAAGACTGTACAAACAAACCAGCCCTGACCTTTTTTTATATTGGACATATTGGGGGAGCTGATCTTTAGTTCATAAATAAATCTAGGTGTGCATTTTGGTGGTAGTTTATATTGCCGAGAAGGCCCACCCTCACGGGCCATTAGCAAAATTAATATTCTTCTAGCAGGCCGACGTTTTCTTGTTAATGTGATATGCATGTCACCAATATGAAGAGGGGTGACTAATCCATTTTAAATGGTGCTACGCAGGATAATTCAATCCACTCTTGCTTAGCAACTGAACATTTTATCTTCTTAATCCTTAAAGAATTACAGACCCCCATCTCCTCTTTTGAAATCATGAATACAATGCAAACCCTTTAATAATTGGTATAATTTGACAAGTGCCATAAAGCGTTGAGGTTGCAAGGTATGATCCATTATTCAGCTTTTACAGACATGATATCTGAAGTGGGGCTGCTCACGTTTAAACCTCTGAAGCATTTTGAAGTTCGTGTTACAGTAGAACATGGAGGCAGCTTTCAAATATCACACCAAGCTTCTCTTTTTATGCACTGTTCTAGCATGTCACAACACAGATACCATGGGGAAAAGTACACATTTGAAAATCCTTGCTTTGCATATTGCGTTATGCATGGTGAATGGGTGCTGGAGCCAAGCATGGGCTCATATAGGAAACAGAAAACATTTTCCTGAATGTTCACATCAACGTTTATTCTGATACCTCAATCTCCAAAGAAAATACCGTATTTATTGGTGTATAAGACGCACTTTTTTGTCTACATTTGTGACCCAAAATAGTAGGGTGCATTTTATACGCCAATACTAAAACATCCCTTTTCCCCCCTTGCCCGTTTTAAAGCATTTTTGGGCTTACCGCGTTTTTCCGGAGCCTGAGAGCTCCCTTGTGCTTTCTTCCCTAACTAATCTATCCGATCTACAGCTGTTTGTCGGGTTTAATTTATGCATGTGCATGAGTTGAGCTTCTCAGCAGCCAGCAGAGGGCGCTGTGCTCAGTTCAGTTCAGCTGAGCTGCCGAGGGCCTGCTCTTGAATGCAGCATGGGTAAGCTTCCGAACTGGGCCTAGTTGGGAGGCTTTGAAAACTGCATAAGTGGGATGGGGGAAAAGAGTTGAGTCTGGGGGTTTTGTATTTGTATTTGGGATTTATGTTGTTTAAGAGTTGGTAAGAGTTGAGTCTGGGGGTGGTAAGGTGGTAAGAGTTGAGTCTGGGTTTTTTTGTACTTTTATGTTTTTTACTGTGGAAACTACAGGGGTGGGGTGGGGGAAAAAGAGTTGAGTCTGGGGGTTTTGTATTTGGGATTTATGTTTACTTTGGAAACTGTGCATGGGTGGGTTGGGGGGAAAAGAGTTGAGTCTGGGTTTTTTTTTGTACTTGGGATTTAAATTCTGGTGCATTTTGTTCATGTGTCTTATTGCTGTGTGTTTTAAAAGAGATCCTGGTATTTTTGTGCAATTTATGTAAATTAGCTAATTAAGCAGCCAAGCAGTAAGTGGCCAAGTGGCCCAAAAATGCTTTAAATCTTTTTTTCTTGAAACCCAGGGCCAAAAGAAGGTGCGTCTTATACGCCGGTGCGTTTTATACGCCGATAAATACGGTAATTCATCACATATGGTATATTCAGTTCTAGCTCACAGCTCATGTATATTACCATTACACTGTACTAGCTCCTTTAGCTATTTGTACTAATAACTGTACTATTTGTACTAATAACTGCCAGTTAGCTGCTTTTTAAGTACATGGGCAGCACAATCCTCCATAACTTTGGAGCGGCGGAGTGCACGCTCCACCGCTCCAAAGCATCGCAAATGTGCCGTACAGCATGTATGTGACGACTTGGGGGTAAGGGCCACCGGCGCTGACGCCAGCAGCCCTCATTCCACCACCCTCTGGACCGTGCGGCCACCAGTGGAGGAATGTCCTGCACCAGTTGGTGCAGGGACAGGGGAGGGCGGGCAGGGACATTCAGGAGGGTGGCCATTGGCTGGCCCAGGCTGGGAGGAGGTGAGGATATCAGTGGCGCACTCCACCAATATCCTAAGCCCCTTCCCAGCTCAGTTCAGCCTCACATGGCCTCCCCGGATATATATCCGCTTCAGAGCTGGCGTACATCCAAAGAGGCCCATAGTTCCTGGGTTTGCCAACACCCAGGGAAGGGAACAAACATCCTCTTCTCCTGAGGTGCTCCCTGGCTGCCCCGTGGCAGCCCAGAAATGGCATACAATACAGCGACCGGCCCTTTAGGCCGGCCATGTATCTTTATTCAAGATTGAATCATAAGGGTAGAAAAATGTTGATAGTGCCAGCATACACGTAAATGATTGTAAGTGATTTGGTGAAGGCTCTCTGAATTTTCAGCTTCCTTGACAATGGGCATGGAGTTGACCTAGTCTTTGAACTTGAAATGGAGAATTCTGTTCTGAATGTTCACACCAACTTTCATTCCAACATCTGTCTTTGTGAATGTATCGCATTACAATATATTTGACATGTTCTTCCCCTTATTGAAAATGGGTGCAGGGCTGGTACTCACATATCTGAAAAATGGAAAATGTCATTCTGATAGCTCAATGTTCTACTGAGGTTGTTCATTACAGGCAGCCCAATGCTATCCCTCCTTCCGGGCCTGATCCGCCAACACCCCACCCTGTTACACCCCTCCCCACCCTCCCCCAGCCGCCATGCTGCTCAGAGTGGCCTTACCGGTACATGCTCTCACGCATGGGGATCCAGGATCTGGCGCCAACGGGACGGTGCAGGCCTTCCTATTGGCGCTGCTCCCTCCTAGTTGCTATTTCCTCAGGCAGCGAGAGCCTTATGGTTGGAAAATACACTCATTTTTTACTAGTCAGTGCAGGCAGTATCAGCATTTATTTTTGTCTCCTTACTATAAGTAAAATGCAGGTGACTGGCAGTCATTCTTATGTGTAGCTATAGATGTGTAGCATAGTTAAGGGAACTGCTGTAGTAGTGTAGTGGTTAGATACATTTACTGCCCAATCTTATCCCCCACGATTTGTACTGATGCATCTGCATTGAAAGAGTATGTACTGCATCCAATGGGTGTGTGTGTGTGTGTGTGTGTGTGTGTGTGTGTGTGAGAGAGAGAGAGAGAGAGAGAGATTGGACAGGCAGCAGGAGGTAAGTAAGAATATTTTTACTTACCCCCGGTAGGCTACCTGATCAGGTTTCCTCAGATCTATACCAGCCATTTTACTGGCACATGTCTGAGTAGAGAAAACGGGTGGGGTGGCCTGGGAAAAATGCGATAGGATCTGGCACACACTGGTGCTACCAAGATTCACCCCCCTCTCCCTCCTGGCCCTGCCCTCCCCCAATCCACCCCTAGACTCCCCCTGCCCTCCCACTCCACACCCAAAACATGCCTCTGCCCAGAGGCTTTTGCTGCATGTGCCTCTGCCCGTTTGCAGCAGCTCTCCCTGCAGCACATGACAGCAGCAGCCCAGATTTTGCACCACCAGAAATAGCCCTGAGCTGCCAAAACATGAGATCTGGCAGCGCAGGACGACCATACGATTGGGACTGAAGTGAATCCATTCACTGCCATTGATATACTAAGAAAAAAGCGTATTATGAGGTTTTCTTTCAGAAAGAAGATCTTCCAAACTGCAGCCACCGTAGGGGCTGCACAGCACACTGCATGTGTCAGGCACAGCAGACAAATGAGGGTGCTTCCAGGTTGGTTTATTTATGGGGTTCATTTATCATGGGTTCTGGCTGGTCATCTTACACACGTCTAAATAAGCTTTACACCATCACTGAGTTCAGAAACATAAACATCGCATTCTCCAAATCATTGCATTCACTTTGCTGCTGTAAACTCCAGCCATAAACATAAAACAGTCAGGCTGCAATCCTATACGTACACACATTTCTGGGAATAATCCTTATTGAACACAATGGGACTTACTTCTGAGTAGACATACCTAGGCTAGTGCTGTCAGTGAAGGGTAAAGACTGTAACAGACCGCACTCATTGCGTCTCATCGCCTCCCGGTGCCTTGGGTGAGCAGCCGACGTGCTGGGACGAGAAGCGACGAATCACTGACCCACCAGAGCACAACTTTGGCTTGCTAGTTCCCAATGATTGGTTAGTTAATGGTCCTCAATGATTGGTTGCTTGTGGTGGGGCAGGAGTAGTGCTGAGAGCGGGAATGAGAGCTTCAGAGTAGATTGCAGATAGGGTTAAAAAGAAAACGGTTCCGATTGGCTTACAATAAATCAATCCTGATTGGCCCAATGCGTTGCTCCTGTCCCGCCCCCACAATGCCGAATGCAGCATCTCAGTGGCCGAACATTACTAGGCCAACCTTGCCCGTACCAGAACGTCACTCTCCGGCGTTCCTCTTTGTTCCCGATGTGGAGAAGACACACTGATTTTTTTTCAGCAGCACGAGGACGCCGCTGGACGAAATGTAGGGCGACGTGTCTGGTCTGTTTCCCTGGGCTACACTGTGTGCGTTTGCATACCGTGTTTCCCGCCCCAGGTCAAACAAAGGGGTCTGATTGGCCGAACGTAATGCAAACGCAGCAAAAGTCGAGCTGGGCTCATCTTTTGCTGCGTTTGTGTTACATTCAGCCAATCAGAGCCTGTTGTTTAACCTGGGGCGGGACACCAGACGCACACGGAATGCGAACACCCACAGTGTAGCCCAGGCTTTAGACTTTTGGAGTGAGGGTGGGCCATAGTTCTGTTCAATCAAAGAGAGTTTTGCCTCTGGTGGATACGGGAAGGTGAGGGAGAAGTGCTGGCAACAAAAGGAGAGAGTCTGCCTAGCCTCCCTTGAGCCTGGGATAACTGGCACACACTTGTGTTTAGGATATGAAGAACTGCCTTATACTGCCTGACTCTGGGGCTTTCTATCCCAGTAGACTCTCCCACTCTGATAGCAGCTCTCTTGCGTTGGAGGCCACCAGAAACCCTTGAACTGAGGATTCCAGGAATTAGATGTAGAACTCTAGATATGTAGATTGTGTGCTCTGCCCACACCTGTGAACCCTCCTTGATGGACCATGGGAATTTCCCATGAAACTTTGAGCACTACTCCCTAGTCCAGTGGTTCCCAAACTGTGAAGCGTGGCTCCCAGGGGAGCCATGGAAGCCAACCAGGGGAACCGCGGAAGGGTGGCTTCAGGTTCCCTGCGGAAGACAGAAGGATGACGGGGGTGCCTCAGTCAACATACCCCTACCCCACTTCTGATTAGGCCTATAGAAGGGGGAGAAGTTACCTTCACTGGAGTTATTCACAGAAGAAGTGAAATTGGGGAGGAAGCTTCACCTGATGGTTTTCTGCCTGTCAAGTTACAATGTAATGGGGAGCCGCAGTCCATGGTCGCCAATGATCAAGGGAGCTGCAGGTCAAAAATGTTTGGGAAACATTACCCTAGTCCCTCTAGTGTACTGCAACTTAGCTCAAGTAGGTGCACATGTCATAGTTGTTTATTCTTCCCCCCTCTCTCTAGCACCACTCCCTTCCCCTTCCTCCATTGCCTTCCTTGTGTCTGTTTTCAATTGTCAGGAATTGTTGGGGAACTTTTCTCTGCTATTGTAAAGTGTCCTGCACATTGACAGCTCTGTAGAAGTGACTAGCAAAAGCAGCATTTTGTCATCTTCTCCCTGTCACCCCTGCCCCACTCATTGGGAAAGGACATACCAATAAGTAAACCAGGTTTCTGAAAGGGTTCCTTCCAGGACTTCTGGTTACACATTTTAATATGCAGGCCTTGCATAACTTGAAATTCTTGTTTGTGTTTTCTTTGAAATGTAGAGAGGGGGACAATGTATGGGGAAGCGCCTGGATTTGTACTGTGGGTGTAAACCTCCCAAGTATACATGTCTTGCCAAAGGCAAGAGGATAAATGTTCATCTGTATGTTCAAGAAAGCATTATGCAGTGACAAGGTAGTCCTTCTTATTGCTACTTTTCCTCATTTATGTCTAGCTAGACAGAATCACTCACTGGCCCTACTGTGACTGCCTATCTTTCCTCCTCCAGCCTGAAATGGGCCAAACTAGATACAATGTAGGAGTCTTGTGATTGGAGCTCACATCATTTTCTCTGTCAAAAAAGCAGCCATGGGGGGCCATTTTGGGTCATGGCAACAGTGCAGGGGGAATCCCTCCCCCTGCACTGTTGCCATGACCCAAATTGGCCCCCCATGGCTGCTTTTTTGACAGAGAAAATGACGTGAGCTCCAATCACAGGACTCCTACATCCAAGAGCCTTCCTGCCTGTGAACCTAGGTTTGCTGATATATCACTGGGCCATCTGATTGGATGAGACAGAACCAGCTGGGTATTGCATCCCACCAGGTAGGCACATGCCATCTCAACAGGAGGCCAGAAGCTTTGTCTCTGGGGAAGTCCAGACATAAAGACAGAGAGTCCATGTAATAGTTGTCTGGGATACCCTGTGGCCTTCTGCAATGGTCCAGAATTCAAAAAGGACAGGGCTACTGCAGGAAGATGCCCCAGCTGCTTTTTAGGCTGCTGCAACATTACCAAAATCTCTATGGGGTTAGAAAGGTTTTAAAATAGCAAAAGAAACATAGAAAGCATAGGAACAGCCTGGGCGTCTCCTTTCTGGTTCTCCTGCTTTTTTCAAGGACAATATGGCTGGAGTCAAGACCATTTTTTTTCCAGTGAGTTGAAGACAGCACAAAACAGCCATTGTCAGCCCAATCTGATCCCCCTTGTCGGCCGGCAGAACGCTCATTCCATCGGTGAGCCTAATGAGGCCCCTGGCACAATGGCTGGCGGCTGCGTGTGCAGCAGGCCAGCAGAGAGACCACTGTCCGTCCGCCAGTGCCAGTGAGTTGGCAGTGGGGGCAGGCGGCGGGAGGAACAAGAGCATTTCTGAGTGGTGAGGGGGAGGAACCAGAGGGTAGAGAGGAGGTGGGGGTGGATCCAAGCGCAATGGTGCATGCCGGATCTTATCCCCTCTTTGCAAACCTCCCAAAATAGGTGGCATGTGTCCAAAGAGACACATAGGTGGCTTGTGGGCTTACTCGGAGGCAAGTAAAAATGTTTTTAATTACCTCCAGCTTGCTTTCAGTTCACCGCCTCATCACAGGCATGCACCTTTTTGCACAGCTGCATCGGCACTGGCAGCAGGGGATAGGGTGAGGTTGTGTCTGTTGTTGCTACATGGATCACTGCCAAACAGATTTTGCAGGGTTTTTTGCAGGAAAAAACCCTGCAAGACTTCTTTGACCAGAGACAACAGTGGGACAAAAGAAACCAGGGTGTCCACTATGGCCAGTGATGCCACAAGGGTGCCCGCTTCAACTTCAAAAAACAAAACATTGTGTATCTCCAGCTTCTGTATCTTTCCAAAAAACAGGGAAGCCCAGGAAGCCACTCAAGGAAGCGTTATCAAGGGAAAGCAAGTACAGGCTGAAGAGTCATGAAACCAAAGCACTCCTGATCCAGACTGCAAGGAGTATAGGAGCAGAAAGACATTGTGTGGAGAAGGTCAAAGACTCTCAAGAGCATTGTGTCACTCGGGGGTGGAAGGGGAGGCAGTAAATATGTTTTTGAACAACTTATTTTCTCATTAGAAAGTTGCTGGAATTTATATCAAACCCTCACATAAGTAACATCAACATTCTCAGTCCTTAGTTTCTGTTAATTAAAATAAGGAATAGAGAGCAATTAGTGATACAAATTAGACTTCAGAATGTCAAATAAACCCAGGAGAATTGAACAACAGTCAAATGCCACATAGGTCTGTTAAAAAAACACCCAAGCATTTTTGAAACTGTACTGAACTAAAACTCACAGTGCAATCCTAACCAACTTTCTAGCGCCGGTGTAGCCGTGCCAACAGGGTGCACACTACATTTTGCAGTGCAGGGGCACCTGGGGCAGTCATGGAGGCCTCTTCAAGGTGAGGGAACATTTGTTGAGGGTCCCTTCGGGGAGAAAGGCGAGGTAAAAATACTGTAAATAAAAATAAATAAATAAAATCAGCGCTGGAACGTTGGTTAGGATTGCGCTGTCAGAAGATGGTCACCCATAACTCCAACACTTTGATACGAAGGAAGTGTGTTGTCTACTCTGTAAAATACAAAAAAAGAGTGGAACGATGACTACTAACTCAGTAAAGTGGCACCTTTCAAAGTGGCAGCAGGGAGTATGTTGCAGCAGGGAGTAACTGGCCCTGTTCAACCCAGCATAGCATCCCTCCTGGTGGCTGTAGCTGGTGTGTCTTTCTTCCAGTTGTTCCAGTCCTCTTTAGGATGTGATTCAGGGAGTCCCAACTGTGTCCTCCCCTATAGTGGCATCCAGCAGCCTTGTTCCACACACTCGCTTGACTTTTGCTCGGAACACGAGTAGCCAGCATGCACAGACTGAGACAGCTAAGTAGATGCCAACATGGGGAATTTGCACAGTCTTTCCAGCCCTGGTAATGGCCATTTCTTCCATCTCCCAGCCCAGATGTGGCAGTGAGCCGAGGAGGAGTTTTACCTTAATGGGGATCCTCGCCCATGCATGTATGCTACTGCATCTGAGTGAGAGTGTGGATCATTCCCCACATTAAAAAAATTAATGTTTAGAGTGTATGTTATGAATGTAATCCAAATGTTTGAAAAACAATTAGGGGCTATATCCAAGGCTTCCCAACTTATGTTTTTTGGGGGAGGGCGAGAAATATGGGGCAGATTCCTGAAGAAGGCGGTTCTTCAGAGCACATAACAGAGCCCCTTTGAATCAAAGCCAATGGTTGTAAATGGCCACTGACTTCCGTTTTGGATAAATGGGGAGGGGGAGGAGTTGCATTTGTTAAATTATCATTCATAACATATATTTTGAAAGATTCATGTACTCTAGATGGAAGAGGTGAAAGCTCAAATTATGTCTTTATACTTAAAGATCCATTGACACTGGTCGGTCTCTACCAAGCACCCTACTGAAGAAGCCTTTCCATGCTACATATGTGAAAGGCATACCGTAGGTGCTTTTTTCCTAGAGTACTTTATCAAACATCGCTGAAATATTCCAATTTCATCTGTAAATGATGCTTGTGTAAGAGCCATGCTGTCCAGGCCTACAGTGCAATCCAATACATGTTTACTTGGAAGTATGCAGTCTCACTGTATTCAATGGGGCTTACTCCCAGGAAAGTGTGCATAGGATTGCAGCCCTAATCAGCTTTATTCTGAAGTATGGCTCACAATTGTGTCTTAGTGAGTATGCGTATAATTGGAGTCCTTGGCCTCAGACTCTACAACACACCACAATATTTATTTTATTTATTTATTTAAAGCATTTCTATCCCACCTTTCTCCCAACAGGGCAACCAAGGTGGCATACAGAATTAAAAAATATATTAAAAATACAAAATACAATAAAATAATTAAAACAAAACAATTAAAACAGACAAGCATAACATTAGCATAACATCCCTCTAAACCAGTCAAATCGTTTTTCAGTGTTTATTTCTCAAACTTTCAACATCATTGTTTTGTGCAATTGAGAATCACAGTTTTGATTTGCAGCTGAATGTTTTCGTGAGTTGAGACTACATCTGTATTCTCCTGTACAAGGTCCCAAAAAATCCAGCTGACTGAAAACCACAAGTGGTGCTCATGTCTACTCATGTGCAGAAAGAAAAGGCACTCACCACAGTCATGCTGGGACATGCAATTTTGTCCCTTATTCCAAATATTTAACACTGTAAAAAGTGCTGTGGGATGAGCAACAGAAAACTGCAGTGGAACAAGCAATACTTGCTTTTTTTATTTTGAAGTTAGTGAAATAGAACCAACATTCTGAAGTCTTGACATGTTTTAGACCTTTCAATCACCATTATGCTTCACAGAAGGACACTGTACCCAAATCTACCCAGCAGACTAAGGATAAGTAATTGCTCTTTTCTCTCCCTTGAACACTTCCCCATCCTTTCTGAAACCCTCCATTCCCCAGTGCCTGTTTTATATTTGCCACTACTTCTCTCCTTCTCTCCTGTTGGGTCAACTCTGAGGAAGGAAACTCAGCTCAGCTGGTATCTTGATTCTCTCTCTCTCTCTCTCTCTCTCTCTCTCTCTCTCTCTCTCTCTTATGGTAATATAGTTCCCAGAGGGCAATGCAATAAGGTTCCTGTGCATTACACATGTACTAACATTATGGCCTGGGCTACAATATTGGGGAAAAAATTCATATCTTTTCTGGACACCCGCCATAAAAACTTCTAGTTACTGAGCCAATTCCAAATCAAGCCAAGAGGAATTTGCCCATCACTAATTTCTTTCTTCCCTTACCTCTCAGAAACAGAAGAGTCACACATGCATGCTAAAAAATGCATTTGGGGGGGGGGGGAAGCATGCAATGTCACATAGCTTAAAAAGACCCAGCTTAAAAAGACCCAAAATTCATATTCTGCACATTTTAGATTATTTCCTAATTTTATGGTTGAAATAAACTAAAATGATTTGGCTTTTTAATCATTATTCTTCATTACTAGCTGGCCTCAGATTTTTATGCGTGAGAGAGGACTGGCTGTTCTCTCTCTGATCATTTATGTAGGCCAAGTTGGAAACATCTGGTCATTATTATGAGGTTCTTTGAAGCTACTAGTTAGAGGTTCAGCTCACAGAATTAGAAGATACAGTATCTGCTACCCAAACTGTATGCAGAGCAAAATGGCAGCATCATATTTTACTGTATTTAATTTCACCTATAGTAGTAATGAATATAGTCCTATGTTTAAAAAAAAAACATTTCAAGCATCACATTTAAAAGCCCCCAATTTGTTCTAAATTGATTGAAATCAATAGGACTGCACACAGACGTTTAAAAAAATGTTATTGTAGGAAAAACGTTGACTGCCAGTGAAGATCACCAATTTTTTCCAGGATGCCTAAAACGATTCAATGTCTGGGCAAAAAAAAAAAAGTAGCTGCAAGGAGGTGCACCTCGAAAACGAACTGCTACCACAGGTACCAGCAACAAATATTGTTTAAAAAGAACAAAATGAATAAGTAATGAAAACAAATGTGAGTTATTATGCATTCATTTCAATTGGCATTCATTTTGGAACAAATGAAAAATGTACTGAATGGGTCCCATTTGGTTCATTTTTCCATTCATTCAGAAACTAATTCATGTTCCCAGTTTTTACTACTGCAATTTAATCTCAAAAATACTCAAAAGCATGCCATGAAGTCTTGCTGTGCATCTTGCCTGCCCTCCGCTGAAATATCTTTGTCGTCTCTTCCTACTGAAACCTGAAATGTTGCCACTGCCTGCATTTACTGGGGTGGTTTTTTGTGTACACACACATGGATACAACTGCCAAGATGCAGCACAGTGCAATTCAATGAGGAGGGATGTTTAGGGTCAAGTGAAGTGATGGAAAGAGAGACAGAGTTGTGATAGTTGGTCATGATGCCATCTCCCCATTGAGGTACCCTGACCATCAATCACCTGACTTGGGGTGTATGTACCTGACATTAGGCCAATAAGACAGTGTTGGGATTCTGTTGGTGTACTGCCCAGCTCACTACTCAGCAGTCACCCTTCCTGAGCTGGCAGACATTATTGGGGGTGATGCTGAACTGCTTCAGACTCCTTGTTCTGGGAGCTTTCAATGTCCATACCAAGGTCCCATACCATCTGCTGGGGTCCAGAACTTCCAGCCCGATCCTGTGCAAATCTGCGCCTGCAGAGATATTGAAAGATCCCTGGGATCGCTCCACCACTGGGGGAAAAGGTGGTCATCCTTACCTCACCAGGGGTCCTGAAGGACCCCTCCGCAGGCCTCCTCAAGCTTCAGATCACCTCTCTGCGGCTATTTACAACCACTTCCGGTTTTCGCAAATCTGAAGCTCTGAAGCTGCGATCTGAAGCTCGGGGAGTCGTGTGGAGGGGTCCGCAGGCCTCCCCGCACCTCTGTCAGGGCCCCCAGTAAGTTTCATTTTTATAGTTTTTTGTGGTAGCAGCGGCAATCCCTGGGATCGCCGCCGCCACGTTGTCCCTGCCCCTTAAGCTGGCAGGGACAACATCCGGTTCCAGTGACCCACCACTTTGAGAACCTCTGCTCTACAGTATTCCCACACACTGTGGAATAACATTTAAGATGCATATTTCATCCCACCTTTAAAAAGCAACCACATTAAAGTCAGACCAATTATGATTTGTGTGTGTTCGTTTACATCCAAAGCTAAGGCTCCTGGCAACCAAAGATGAAGTTGCCTCCCTGATTTGCATTCAAGTATTTAACTGCATGAAATTCACACTAATCAAACACTTCCATTGTGTATACTGGATTTTTCCCACTTCAAAACCTAACCTTCATTACTGTTGCACTCCCACTCCTTTTGCCTTCTCTGTTCCAAAATATTTATTTATTTAAAATATTTTTCGCATGCACCTTCTACTCCCAAAGGAATCCCCAGAGTGGCTAGCAATGCACAGTATTTTAAAATACGCATTAAGACAATTAAGAAACAAACAAAAAAAAATCCCCACAAAACCAAAACACAGTGCCAGAGGCAGGTTAATGCAGAAGAATCCAAAAACCAAACTTCTCAATATGGCTATTCAGTCCATAACATTATCAGCGATAGAAGGCAAAAATAGATGTTATCATGATTATTGTTTAGTTTGGAGAGACAGAGCTTAACAGCAAATCATAGCGCTGTGGCGGGCAGCAGAACGAGTGTTGTGAGCAGGGAAGGCCGGAATTCCGAGGAGTCCGATTGGCCCCAGCGCCAGTTACACTTGGGGAAGGGGACGAGCGTCCCCTTCCTCAAGTAGACTTTCCGCCGGGCAGGAGACTGCCCGCGAAGGAACATGGGATCCGGTGGGCGGCCTGGGCCACCCACCCGATCCTTACGCAGGATTGGGCTGCCCTGCTTGAGGAAAATAGGAGTGGGCCAGATTCAACAAGATTATTCAATTTTAAATTTAAAAAACTGTGCACTACTAGCTATACGAATTTTACCAATTAATAACCATAACATTGTCACCAGTTAAAAGTGTTGTTATGTTAATGCTGCCATTGTTATTAATAGTAGCTCCCAACCCATGTTTGAAATAAAAAGGTTTGTTCGTTGGGCATGCATATACGGTATACCTAATATATAGGTCCATTTTATATTGCGGTAGTGAAGCCTCACCACAACCAGCCTGAAATACAGAGGGAGAAAAGAGAGCCAGAGAGAGAGAGAGAGAGAGAGAGAGAGAGAGAGAGAAGTGTGCCCTCGGTATCCACAGGGGGGTGGTACTGGACCCTCCCATGGATACCGAAAGCTGCAGATGCTGAAATCCAGCACCCAATGTCCTCAAATGATTCACCGGATCCTGGGGAGGGGGGCTCCAGACGCAGGGCTGGATTAAGACCTTTAGAGGACCTAAGCACTGAAAAGATTATGGTGCCCCCATATATATTTATTAGTTTATTATTTTAAACACACACACAACTATAATTTAGTAAATAAACTAAACAAAATTGATAAAATATATTTCAAATTAATATATTTCAGGTTCAGTGATTCTCCCTTCTTTTTCCAGACTTTGTTTTCATTAACTGGGGAGTTTTTTGCACCATGGTAAATCCGGCACTGGAAAAAACTCTGTGATGCACCCCTTCCCTTGATGCCCTAAGCATGTGCTTATTTTGCTTAACGGTTAATCCAGGGCTGTCCAGAGGCTTCTTTGGCCTGCAACCCGCTCCATAGGCCTCCTTCTGGTCGCTTTGGAGTGTGGCATTCTGAGGCCCGCAGAGCTTCTGTGGGCCTTAGAACGCCACTCCGAAGCAACCAGAAGTGATGGTTGTGAAACCAGAAGTCACTTCCGGTCACTTTGGAGTGGTGTTCTGTGGCCTGTGGAGGCCTGTGGAGGAGGCTTCGGCCCAGGCGCAATGCAGAAGCGGCCTCCGGAGGCCTGTAGCTTGGCATCTGACTGTGTGTGTATATATCTCCCCTTAAAAATCCACACAAGAATGAGTCCTGAACTCAAGACTGCAACCAGTCACTTCTGTTCAGATTCTTTCAAATTGCTCATCTTCTGACACTAAAGGAAAAAGAAGGAAAGAAAGTCAGATTAAAGACGCTCCCTTGCAAAGTTCCAGTGGTGTGATTAGACTAAGAGATCATATATTAGATGTTGAGTGATGGAAACGAAAACGGTTAAGCAGGAGGCTACTCCTTAGATTTAGACTGAGGAAAGGCAGAAAAGGCCTATTGAAATTCAACCCAAGTGATCTTTCTTAGAGTTGATTAAATGATGCAAATATTTGCAGATTTATTGTCCCCTTTGCAAACCAAGTTGCAAACCAACACTATTACTTTCTAATACATGTTGAATAAATCTTGTAAACTAACTTGTTTCATTTTGGCTTCTGCCAAATTAGAGGAGACAGGGAGACTTTGAGGGGAAAAAAACAAGGCAATTTTTTCCTGGCAAACACAAACTCAGACAAACCTTTCCTAAGATGTGTGGATCTGCATTGCAGCAGGGAGCATGGTGAAGCATTTGTCACAATGAGCTGGCTGGTTGTTTTTCTCAGCCAGTAAATGGTTGACAGGGCACCCTGTGAAGCAATCAGATTATTTCTTTACCATGTGCTCAGCTATTCTATCATTCATCCCAGTTTATGTATGTGGTCAATATTCTCAATTTATCTTCCCAACAACTTTGTGAGGCAGGTTAGACTGAGAGAGAGTGACTCACTCAAGATCACCCAGTGAACGTCACAGCTCAGCATGGATTTGAATCTGGATCTTCTCAATCTTAAATTCAATACTCTAGCCCAGGGATTCTCAACCAGTGGTACTAGTACCACCAGTGGTACTTCGGCTGACTGCTGGTGGTACTCAGACCACCAGAGCTCCACTCTGATACGGCACTTTCAGCAGTGCGTTTTCACTCCTGAGAGGCTCCTGCCTTTGGCCAAGCCTCTTGGGAACACTGAGAGGGAGCCTTCCACCTGACCAGAGACTCCTGCCTGCATTTTCTGGCCTCCAAAAACCTGAAAAACTGGAAGTAACTGGCGATGATGTCATCACCAGTCACTTCCAATGGAAAGCAGCAGGAGAGTGGCGCCGGAGGTGGTACTCGGCCGAGAAGGGGTTGAAAACCCCTGCTCTAGCCAGTACACCACACCCCAGTCACTAACCCACAGTGGTAGATGCACACACCTCACCTTTCAATTTCAGCAGTCAAAATTACTTACCTGTGTTGTAACCGGTTCCATCATGTTCATGACCCAAACGTTCTACCAATTTTCACCTTTAGCCACCTAAAGGTCTACTTCTGAAATTCTGTTTGGCTGCTTCTTATACCTGGAACTCTCTTCATGCTCTCTCTCTCTCTTCCTTCAAATAGCTCCTCAAACCCACCCATCTGGCCAGCAAGTGGGGGGGATCATGGGAAAGATCCCCCCCATCCTTGCCTGTTTTGAAGAATCAGGAGAGCCAGCAGAAACATAATCACAGCAGCTATTTCCTTCTTCTCCAGCTTCACTGTCATGATTCGTAGCAGTGGCATCGGAACAGAAGGTAAGCCATCCCCCCATCTTCTCTCTCACTTTCCAAGGAGAGCAAGGAAAAGAGTATGGTGCACACGTGGTGTGGCCAGCAGGCTGTGGGCTGAGGGAACTGGTTGGTGGGTGTCACTGGCGTCACTGCAGGGGGGGCGGAGCTCTAAGTTCCACCGCGATCCGACCCTCCGTTACATGGGTGAACGAAGCAGCCCCGCCCCCTCGCCTTCGGAACCATTCAAGGCGGTGAAAACAACGCACAGGAGACTCCCTGCGCGTTGCTTTCGCTGCCCTGAAAGGCTCCGAAGGCGAGGGGGCGGGGCCGCTTCGTTCACCCGTGTAACGGAGGGTCGGATCGCGGCGGAACATAGAGCTCCGCCCCACCCTGCAGTGGTGTGTGTGAGTTGCAGAGTATCCCCTGCTGGCTTGCTGCCTCTCACAACCTGAAGCAAGGGCTTTGCATATCCTCATGGCTGGGCCACTACTGGTAATAAAGGGGTGCAGACATATATACCATACTTAGGTCTCATTTTAGTTGGAGATAAGAACTAAGGCTGCAATCCTATGCACACTTACAAGACAGTAATTGATTGAACTCAATGGGGCTTACTTCTGAGTAGACACGCTTAGGATTGTGCTGCATGGGTTACTCACACATTACACTGTATGCATGTACAATCTATGTATACTATACACAGATCGTTGATCTGTCTATGTGTACAGTTATTCATAAACGTACCATACATACAGTACAATGACAGGTACAATCTGGGCTCTACATTTTAGGGTTCCAGCTCCTTAGCTCACTTTTGAAACTGAATACATGTGCAGTTAGTCACAGAAACACATGTAAATATGGAGACAGACGTAATTTTGTAAAAAGTTCATACACACACGGGGGGGGGGGGGGGAGAGAGAGAGAGAGAGAGAGAGAGAGAGAGATCAAGAAAAACAATGTTCCAACTACACATTAGCCTCATTGGAGGTCTGGCTCAGTTGGTAGAGTTGCCGCCTCGTAAGCCTGAAGATCGGTGAACAGCCAGTTTGAGACACGCCACTGACAAAAACTGTGAAAAAAGCCTCTGTGAGGAGAGATAAAGAGCTACCAGCTGCGTCGGCCGAGTGTGAGAGGCGATTGCCAGGGCGAGGCCAGACTGCAAAGGATACCATCTGGAATGCAGTTGTTCATGAAAGATTGAACATTTATATATGATTGTAAAATGTCCCATTAGGGGGGTTGAGAAAGCCTGCCCATGTAAACCGCCTTGGATTAAAGTCAGAGGAGAAATCCAATGACCAAGAAAGGCAGTATATAAATTATTATTATTATTATTATTATTATTATTATTATTATTATTATTATTATTATTATTATTATTGGAAGAATGTCTGAAAAGTGTTTATTTTTTAACAGTATCAAGTTATCTGAACCAAGGAATGATGATAGCAGCAAAGCCAGTGAGGAGACGGTAAGGATCTGGCTGAACATAGCCTACTTGTAGGAGGGAAGGAGAGAGGATCAGAAGTAGAATTCACAGTGCTTTAGAGCCTGATTCTAAACACACTTACCTAGAATTAACTCAGTGGGACTTACCTTTCCTGTGTAAACATGCTTAAGGCTGCCCTTGCCATAGCCAATGTCTAAAGGCTGTTTCACAACAGTCTCTGTGAATGAAATTCCATTAGTGCCAGAGTGCCCTCTGCTTTGCTGTACATGCTCTGTAGACACTTCTTGTGCTGTTCCTCCCCTACTCTAGTCAACAAGCAAGGGTTTATAGAGTCAGCTGCCTCACCTTCCTGCCATTTGCGGTTTTAGTAGAGCGGGGAGAGTTCCCAGTTGCTTGACTCAGGCAGCCTCCCTGGTTGTTTATATGCTAAAATTGGGGGCTAATGTCTGGCTAAGCTGTATAAATGGATCATTTTGTGACATAAATGAGTAAAATATGCTAATATTAGCCTAAGAGAATGCCGCTTTTCTTCCATTAAACTTTAGTATTCTGTCATCCATTTTAGTCCACTGTTGGAATGGCCTATTTTGTTATTTTTAAATGAAAGACAGGTTGCTTTTTTAAGACACAAGCATCTCCATAAATCACTGCTGCACTTTTCAGACTCATTGCTACAAAGCTGATGCAATGCGACCATAGTTCTCTGCTTTGTTTTTCCCCTCGCTTATTCATCCATCTCCTCTGTATTTTCATTACGCAGAAGCCAGCGTACAAATTCACGCCATGGATAGGCACTGCCAAAATACCTAGAGAATGAGACATTCAGTTTTCCAAATGCCAAAAGAAAGTGTTTGGCTGGACCTAGTTTCCTGTAAATATTCCCACTGGCCTGAATGAGCCAATTCATATGAACGGAGGGACTCACTAAGATGTAATGAGGTTTTCCAACCATTTGATCTAGATGTAGCTCAGTGGCATCGCTCGAGGTGGGGCGGAACAGTAAGTTCCACACTGTGCTAACCTCTGTTTACTCCCCGGCAAGAGGCGGCCCCGCCCTCTCGTCGTCGGAGCCATTCAGTGTGGCGAAGGCAACGCACAGGGAGTCTACTGCGCATTCCAATGGCCACACTGAATGGCTCCGACGGTGAAGGGGCGGGGCCACCTCGTGCCAGGGAGTAAACGGAGGTTAGCACAGTGCGGAACTTACCGTTCTGTCCCACCTCAAGCGACGCCAGTGATGTAGCTCCCACATTACATACCATTTGGTCTTTCCAAAGGTCTACAGGTAAACATAAACTCAGACCTCCTGTGGAACATTAGGAACTACTGGAGTAGCAGCTGCTTTTATATTAGCTTCAATTCTCACTTGGAAAATGTTCACCTACATGTTGGTGAACAATCTCCTGGGCTAGGCTGCATCAAATAATATTTTTAAAAAATCTTCCATTTCAGCAAAGAGACTTGTGACATTCAAGATTGCATTTCACCAAAGCTTATATTGACATAAATTGGTTAGTCTTTAAGGTGTCACAAGTCTCTTTTTTGTTTTTGCTGCTACAGACTAAGGGCGCAATCCTGTGTAACTCTTGCACTGGTGTAACAGGAGATCCCCCAGTGTAAGAGACCTATCTCAGTGTAACTTGCCGTATGCTGACAGACGCAGGACAGACACCAGTGCAACCCCCCTCAGACACCTCACATGTACAGTTCAGACGTGGAACAGATGCCAGCACAACTCTGCCAGTGCAGGGGGGCATTCCGGGGGTGTCTGAATGCCCCCAGAATGCCCCCTGCACTAGCAGAGTTGCGCAAGTGTCCGTTCCACGTCCAAACTGCGCATGTGAGGTGTCCGAGGGGGGTTACGCCAGTATCCATCCTGCATCCATCAGCGTGCGGCGAGTTACACTTGCATAAGTGCTCTTACACTGAGAGATCTACTGTTACACCAGTGCAAGAATTACACAGGATTGTGTTGTAACACAGCTCCTCCTCTGGAAGGTGTTCCTAAATTTCAGTAAATTTTGTTCAGAAGCATTTCCATGTAGCTTGTAGCTTGATTTGAAGGCACTGGGGTGTATAGTAGATTATATGTGTGTAAAACATCTTATCAAATTGATCATCACCAAAAATGTTCTTGAATTTTCCATTTTTGGAGAAGCCATGTAATCAATCAATGAACGGAGAAAATGATATGTTCGACTTTGTGTACTTAAAGGCATCAAAATACAGTCTGGATAACTTGGTCATTCTACCACTGATCAAAATTTCATTCTCAAGGATGGTTGGATGGGATAATTGAATCTAATACAGATTGGGGTGTGTGTGTTCCTATTTCAATGTGATGGAACTGGCACTGCACCCCAAGTCATTGACAGAAGAACTGTACAAAAATGTGTAGTTAAGTTGACTCAACAGCACAAAACCCCCACATACTTGGTTCCCTGCTTCTCCAGAACTGGGCCAAATCATGGTCTCTCCCTAAGAGTGGCCAGTGTAACCACTGGTGGTTAAGCTGAGCAAACGTTATGAAACATGCTGTTGTTTTTGCAGCTGGAATATGCTGAGAATGTTGTGTTTTGTGAACTTGTTGATTTATTACCATTAATTACTGATGTCATTGGTTATGAAACTTTCCACCTATCTAGTCTGCCAGCTGTGCATAAGTAGTGATGGAACATTCACTAGAAACGGACTACCAATATATTTAGCTAAAGGTAAAAACTTCCCATTTTGAAGAATGATTTTGGGATTTGATTGATTGATTGACAACAAACAATGCTTGATGACATACAGTACAGCCTACAACATAGTTCAGCACATGCTTTTCATTGGGAAAGTCCCTAGTTCGAAAGGCTATGATAACAAGTATTGGGAAACGCCTCTGCTTGATACTCCAGACCTTCTGGCAATCAGAGTGAATGATACTGAATTAGATGGACCTCTGGTCTGATTTAGTATAAAGCAGTCCCATAAAATAAAATCAGAACTCCTGGGATAATGGGAAATGAGATTCACAATGCAAAGGTGGTTTCCAAGAAAAGCTGTTTTTTTCCTTCAAATATCTATCCACTTCTCCTAGTGTACCATTATTTTCAGAACAAGACCTCATTTTTTGTGAAATTATTTTTGCCTTAATTTTCAAAACATATGGCACAAGAAAGATAAAATCTGCTGTTTCAGATGAAACTACATTCTTCACATTCCTAGATGCAGTGTTTGTATCAACATGATTCCTTAGTTAACAATGATGTAAGCAATTTAGCTTCTAACGAACAGGATTCTTTTTTCTTAAATAGAAACAAAGTTGTTTCTTAAAGAGCCTGCAGGCTTATCATCAGCTGCACTCGAACAGCTCCTTGGAGATCGGAGAGTTGTTGTAGGACAAGAGGGAAGCAAGTATCTAACCCACATCTTTAATACAGAAATTGGAAAGGAACCAGGAAATTATAAACAAGCAAGCCTGATCTCTGGGAGCAAAAGTGTAGAGTATTAATAAGCGATGAGGTCATGCAATTTCTGAGCAGGCCTGAGAGGATGTTTTTCTAAAAAGGACATTTTCCAATAAAAGGTGCTAAAATGTGCTTGATAAATCTGCTCAAGTTTCTAATAGCAAATGAGATGGGGAAAATGGTAAAGGATATTTCTTTTTACATTTTCTAAAGGCACAATACTGACAAGGCAGTCTTGCAAAAGTTCCACTAAAACCAATATGTTTTTTTTTCTGGCATATCCCAGACCTTGTGAGTCTCCCACAATGGATGCTACCCCATATGGTTGGAGATGGGCTTTGGTTTATTTTTGGTGTAATTCGGCAGGACAATTCTTGTGTTCTTCAACCCAGCTGTATTTTCAAATATCCAGCTAAAGCCTCTGCTTCAACAAATTGAGAGGCAGATTTTAAATGAGAAATGTTTGACTACAAAACTGCATCCCCTGTACAGAAAACATGCTGTAAAATAGTATTTATTTATTTATTTATTTATTTATTTAGTTAGTTAGTTAGTTAGTTAGTTAGTTAAAAGATTTATATACCACTTTTCTAAAATTCAAAGCGGTGTACAACATATAAAACAGAAACTGATACAACAATTAAAACCCGTTTTAAAAATCCACAATTAAAATTAGGTATTAAAATGAAATTACAAATTAAAAAACATGATACAGAGCAGATTAACAGTAAAAACAAGCATATAGCAGCAACAGGGGGAAAATATCTCAGCAAAAGGGTCCCAGGTAGTTCCTCCCTCCTCGAATGCCAGACAAAACAAAAATAGGTCTTTAACCCCCACCGAAAGCCATGAAGCAAGGGGGCTGTCTTCAATTCCTCTGGCAACCGATTACGATTAAAATTAGCCGTAGAATATACATCATGCTGTAAAATATTTTGCTCTCTCTTTGTTCCCTTCTTGGTGGCTGCACTGCTTAAAACTCATTATGAATCACTTTTATTTGTGAACCAGCGTCTTCTGTAGACTAAACAGGTAAATATCTTCAGTCCTTTCTCCAGACGCACAAGCACCAGAATTTGTACAGATACTAGATATTACACAAAGTGGAAACAAAAAAAAACCCCTCCATTGTGCATAGATACATAGATCCTCAACTAGACCTTGAATTGAATTAGAAATGTTGACAAATGGAAACATGTTGTATCTACAACTTGCATTTCCATATTTGACCAGCTGTACTTTTAACTGTGTGCTGATCTCAGTCATTCAGATTTTTCATACTGTTTTCTCCAGGGTTCCCAGAGATGCTTCCTTCTTACACTGAATGTGCAGCAAGTGATTCATACCCCTGACACATTTTCTTATTCCTCCCATTGCTCAGCCTTTATCGCTTTGCTATTTCAGAGAAACAATTTCTACCAACATTATTTGGCTTTTTGGCTTTTGCCGTTTGTTTCTTCTTGGTCTCCAAGACGGAAGGAAGAAATGAATCATATTCATAATTTATTTAAAATGTGGTATCCCGAATAGCTGGCTTTGCCTGCTAAGCTTTACACTGTGGTTGAAAAACTTTACTGAAAATGTTCATTCTCCTGTTCGGAAATGAAACCTACAAACGTATAGTTCACAAGGTCATTTTCTATGACATCTCTCAACTTGCCAAACTGGAAAATTAACAGTAGCTGTGGAAAAGCCGTGCGCTTTCTGCCTCTGGTCATTGTGTACTTAAGTTATGAAATCCAGTGTCTTTGGCACATATAATTTCCTCATCAAGCACAATTGAATGATAGCTTGTTCTCATCTAGCAAGTGTACTTGTTATTAATGCAAATACGTTTAGTCACTGCAGGTAGATAGTGGCTGAATAGCGAGCACATGCAAAAAAAAGCAATGCATTCATCAGTTGGGTCGAAAAGATAGCTAGCCCCATTAAATGGTATAAAATGATATTTTAACTATTTTGGGTTTCCTAAGGTATGTTCTCAGTTAAGGCAATTGTTCCCACCATAATAACTTGGTCACAGGGGCAGAATCAGGGTAGGCCAGATTGAGCAGTAGCCAAGGGCCCATGTCCATAAGACAGCCCACCTAGCTGGACAAATCCCTGAACTCTCCTCTACTGGTGGCAGTGGTAGCGTGAGTAGATCAAGAGGCTCACACTGCCCCTGTGCTCAGCACACCCATCTACAAATGGTAGCATCCCCTAGAGGACATTCTCCTATTGGCTGATGAAGAAGGTGGGAAAAGGAGGAGCTGTTGCTGCTGCTGTTGAGGGATTTAGCAGTGGCAGCAGCTCCTCTTCCCTCCATCTTCTTTTCTGTTATTACACTTACAGTCCAATCCTAACTAAATCCCCCCCCCCCGAGGATGCAGCTGCACCAGTGGCTGTTTCTCAGGAACACATGTATATGCACCCACACATATACCCACTCCTGAATGTTTCAAGAATCTTTGACTGCTGGCTTCAAGATATACCCCAAGGGAAATTGGCATTGAAGAGATCAAGGAAGATGCAAGAGTCAGAAATGATTTATATATATATATATATATATATATATATATATATATATATATATATATATATATATATATATATATATATAAAAAAATATTATTTACTGAGGGATACATTATAATTAGAGGAGAGGGATGCAAAAGTAGAAATGCAACCAAATACTATCAATATGTAAGTAGTAATACAAGTATACCAGTTTGCATCCAATAGAAGAATTGCTACAGGGTGACACTATGTCTTTCCTAAACTAATACTGTGCCTGTTTCCAGTGAGGGGAGGAAGAGTGCAGTCAGGGTGCTAGCAGAAGGAGGAGAGATGAGGATGGAGCAAGAGACACAGCATCCCTGAAACTGGCCAGGCCTGAATCCAAGGGGAAAGGGAGTGTAGCTGACTCTATGAAGAGGGGAGGGAGGAGTAGAGCACAAATAGGGAACAGGACTAGAGAGATGGTATGGAAACTGCATTTTTTTAACCAGGGGATAAAGAGGTTGTTGTGGGAATATAGGCTCTATGGTGAGCAAGAGAGGGCAAGAAAGGGCAAGATAGGTCCTGCTGATTTGTACAGAGAAAAATTGGGAAGGCTAACTGGATTGCAAGGGCCAGCTGTGGTTTGGCTTGCACTAACATTCGAAAGATTAATGCAAGCTCTCAGATGAGCCACCATCACTTTGCACTTCCCAATGAGCTCAAGGACCTTGCCGAGTTAAGAAGCTGGACCTAAGGGAGCCTGGAGGTAGGTCCCATCCAAGTTCACAGTACAAGATCTAGGGAAGCAGAGAAGGGAGAACAGTAAATTGCACTGTCCCTGGGCTGCATATGAGTAACCAGGAAGACAGGAAGGAGGGACCAACAGCTGGAAAGTGTAGAGATAGGGAAGAGGGTCTCATGGCTGGGTTGTCAAATGCCTGAGGACTCTCTGCTGTGAACCAAGAATGCTAGCACCTTCTTTGCCAAGATGCTGGCAAAGCAGCCAACTCTGAGCTCAAGGGACATCCCTGGAATGAGGTGACTTATTGGGGGGGGGGGGAAGGATGTCAACAAGGTGCTTAGAGAAGGGGTATCGAGTGGCGTGGGCTCAAATGCAAGGATGGCTGAGTAGCTCTGGGGGGTGGCTTGCTTGGCCATAGTCCAGATAGAAAAATAGGCAGGAGAAGGGAGACAATAGGAAATGAGATGGGTGAAAGGCATTTTGCCACAAGGATCTCTGTGGAAGTAGTTGGGGTGGAAGTGCAATAATGCAGCCTAGCGGGGTCCTTAGACATCTAAGTTTGGGTGCAAGGAGAGAAACCATGTGGAATTCTTTGGTCAGGCTAATTATATGGTTTATCCCACATAAAGTGGAGGGAACAATCCTCTGAGCCAAGAAGGGCTCATTTCTGACTTTTTTTTGTGCCAAGGACTTGGGTCTAGGTTTCCTAGGGTTTGAGTCCATTTCCTAGGGTTTGAGCCATTGACTGTTTGGGGCCAGAGAAAGATTATTGAATTAAAGTTGCAGAAAGGGCAGATGTCTCCAACCTGTCAAAAGGGACTTTACTGTACCTTTTCCAAAACTTAAGATAAAAAGGGGTTGTTATTAGCTGGGCAGCCCAATCTAGTGTAATATTCTCCGCAGCACGCAAGGATCCTGGATCCTAAGCAGGATCAGACCCATGCTGGAGGAACTGGGCAGGGCACACAAATGTCCCTTTCCCCCAGTGGCCCCAGTGGGCCTCCTCAGATAAAACTAGGTACTTCCCAATGTGGAAAGCAAATATTCTTCAAGGTTATGAAGCAACAGCAACAACAAAAGGTCTGACTGTTATCTCTTATAGTGTATAGTGTATCTGTCCTGGAAAACCATTTTATGTTAAACGTCCTGCTTTTTAAATCTCTGCGTATCAGGAATAAGGCTAGGCTTGTGCCACTTCCATGTACAGTAATTTGCATGAGAAGCATGGCAAATTGTTTATTATTATTATTATTATTATTATTATTATTATTATTATTATTATTATTAACAACAATAATAAACAATAATAACGATAATAAACAATAAGCAATAATAATAAAACAATAATAAACAATAATAATAACAAACAATAATAATCATATTAATAATAATAAACAGTATTTATATACTGCTTTTCAACAAAAAGTTCACAAAACGGTTTACAGACAAAATCAAATGATAATAATAATAATAAACAATAATAACAATAATAAACAATAAACAATAATAATAAAACAATAACAAACAATAATAATAACAAACAATAATAATAATAATAATAATAACAATAATAATAATAATAAACAGTATTTATATACTGCTTTTCAACAAAAAGTTCACAAAACGGTTTACAGACAAAATCAAATGATTAAATGGCTCCCTGTTCCAAAAGGGCTCACAATCTAAAAAGGATGCAGAAGAACACCAGCAAACAGCCACCAGAAAAGAGACTGTGCTGGGGTGAAAGGGGGGCAGTTACTCTCCCCCTGCTAAATAAAAGAGGAGCACTAATTGAAAAAGTGCCTCTTGCCCTGTTAGCAGAGGTGAATGTTGGCCAAACGTTTACAGTATGTTCCATGGCAGCAGCATGGCCTGTTACATGAATTTTCAGAGGACTATTTACAGGAGTCCTCCTCTGTGTTTGTGCTCAAATCCTTTGCAAGAATGGCAGGATATAGAAGTTTCAAAGAGCTACTAGATTCTACTCAGGACTCTGAAACTTGAAAAATACCATTTTAAGTCCATAATTCTTCAGTTTGCAGTTAAGACCAAATCAGCAATGGTTATGGATGTGGAAGAGTCTCCCAAGAATATCTTGAATTGAAATGACAATTGAGAATATGATTGTTGATTTTGGTTCTGTCTGTTCACCAGTTGCTGCCTATTAATGACTTGTGCAACTCTTTCTTTAAATGAAATAAAAGTCTTAAGACAATATGATTCTAAAACCCCATTTGTCGGCAGTGAGTCTTTGAGCTTCTGAACTGGAAGGAAAGCCATAAAATCCTGAGTTGTTCTTGTGTTTCTGAAAAACAGTTGGCTGTTATGGTGTGTCAATTTTGTGTCATGTGCAAGTGGCACCATCTCTGCCTCGGGCAGCAGAATGTCCTGGGTCAGCCCTGACTCTAAGAATTAGAAAATTCTGGTAAGCCAGTCATGGAACCACTGCGAGGAGAAAGACTATGTCTTATACATCAGAGAATCAAGCCAGTTCCAAGAAGCCTGTTCCAAGTACCTTTGGCCTGGAGGAAATCAGAACATAAAAGGAGGACAGGAGCATTCCAGAGAAGCAATGCTGAGCAGCTCCATTGTCCTAAGTGCACCCTCCTTAAATTAGTAAGCTAGACAGGAAGTAATAAATAGTGGTTGGACTGAGTAAACACAATGAATACAAATTTGGTTGCTCTCCAAAAACAGTTAGGCTGCAATCCACAGACCTCACTGCCATTGTATGTCCTATTAATTTGCATGTGGCTTGTACTGGCACACACTACATCTCTTTCCTGGAATTTTATTAGACTGTATTTGACACTGCAAATCTGATAAAGTAAGGTGAGTTGCTGACTACTCTTGCAAGCTGTAGTAATAGTTGGGTCCCTGGACCCCACACAGTCTTCAAATGACTTTCTTCATAAATCGTATATGGTCAGTGTTATCTTACCTAAACACAAAATCTCTATATTCTGTAATTCAGACACAATATAACCTCAGCAGGAGATGTATTCCTTGAGACAAGACATTCATTTTCTTGATGGGCAGCGCAATCCTGTGTAAGAATCCGGCTGGCGGCCCAGGGCCACCCACCAGATCCTGAGCCCGAGGCTGCCCATCAGATGGCGGGCCGGAGGTCTACTCGGGGAAGGGGACGCTCGTCCCCTTCCCCGGGTGTAAACCGGGGCCGGCCCAATGGGCCTCCTCGGATTTCCGCCAGCTAAATAGCTGGTGGAAGTCGGAGGAGCCATGGCCTAGCCGCCCAGCGGGGACGGGGATATGGAGGGCACCATCCCCTGCCCTCTCCCGGGCCGGCTAGTCCAATGGCCCCCTCCCTCGCCCACTGGACCACCCACGCGGTCACCGGGGGAGCACTTACCTTCCTCCGGCGGCCGCTTGACCAGTCCAGTGACGGAGTGATGCCGGCTTTGCGCCAGCCTTCCTTACTCCAGAGGCACTAGGAGAGGGAGGTTGAACCCTTTTCCTCCATGCTATTTTCCCAGTCTAAAATGCCATTCAAAATTACTATGGTATTTGCCCTGCTGGAGAAAATGGAATGAAATGGAAATGGTGGGAGGGCCCAGAAAACATGCCGGTTTGGGAGCGTTTCAGCTCTGCGGCTGCAAACGCAGCTCTACTGCAAAAAAGCAACTGTCTGTGCAGTGCTAAAATCCCCACCATGGCTCCTCCTTGTGAGGAGACTGCAGTTGTCACTCAGAGGCATTGCATCCCCCCCGGCCCCCTATAGTGACCCCTCTGCTTTTAACAGCAGGGCAAATAACAGCTGCAAGGGCTAGTTCAATCAAGCAAGCAAGCAAACCTTTATTGGCATCACAAACATCCAAACAAACACCAATTACACAGCCACTAAACAAGGGCTAGTTTAGAGAAGGATCATTGTGCAGGGACAGGGTTTACAAGCTGACTCCCAGTGCTGCAGCCTTGATCCAATTTGCCTCATCATAGTTGCCTTTTTTTTTTTTTAAGAAAATGTTGGGAGATCGAATCACTGATTTTTGACTACTTTGGCCCTGTTACTAGATTGTGGCTGATGTGTTTGGAAAGTTTAGAGCACACTGAGTTAATTAATTCCTTCTACCTTCTAGCCTTTTCTTTTCCGAAACATTGGTAGCATGCTGTTGTAAATGTGCAGCGTGGTTTCTGGAGAGAGAAATCCTGCATTTGGCAATGAATAAATAAAGAACCAGGCATCTAAAGTATATGTGCTCTTTAATATTCATATATAAGAAGCCAATACTTTAGCTGAGATGAATGCTAAAAGGTTTAATTAAAAACAAAACAACAATGCTCTCTTTCAGTTACCGTAGCAGCAGGAAAAATGTAGGTAAACATCCTTTCTGAAAAATGATCTTGTTTCTAGCAAATCCTGCTGCCTTCTACTCCCCAATACAAATGCATCTTTTTTTTAAAAAAAAATGTTTTTAGCTATGTTTCCTGTGGATGAGTCACTTAAGCAGTTGGCTGAAAAATAAATTACTGAGATCTAGCTATAGTGTAAAATTAGGGATTGGAGATGCATGGCTGACGTAAGTAAACTAATAATGATAGGCTGAGAACTTGATAGGAACACAGGAATTTAATAGGTATGACTGTGTAACACTCCAAACAAGCACACAGCAACCACTGTGCGGCTGCTGCTTGGTTATTGACAAATCTCACCTCTTCCAAGGGTTGATGGGGTGCATTGCTAGAGCAACAGAATTGCTTAGTTACTAATTCAAATCATGGTTCATTGTGTACCACCAAACAGCCTGCACCTAGGGCCAGATTCAAACCTTAGTGAAATCAATGGAAATGTTCAGCTTATATTAATCAATGTGTTAAAGAAAAGCCGACATTTATTTTTCTATTATTATGAAAGTGTGCCCTTGGATGAGACACTGTAAGCTTATTGAAACAGCGTGCCTTTTGGTAAGATCTCCAGTGAGATACAAATGCATTCTCCCTCTCCCTCCCTCCCCCCCCCCCCTCTGATGTGCGCACTCACATGAAGGAACACAAATACCAGAGACAAAGAATGAATCATTGGCATTCTAAATCACTTACGATTAGGTAGCTGAACTGTTAAAAAGTTGGGTTCTTTTCTGGTACAGTTTTATCATCCGGGTTTCTCATGTTCTTCGTCTTCATTCCATTTAAAAAAATAGTTTGGTATCTGGCTCACATTGCAACCCTATGCAGGTGGGCAGTCCAATCCTCACTTATGGTGCAATCCTGTGAAAGATGCGGCGGCCAGTCGCCGCATCCTATCCCATTCCCGGGCCACCCCCAAGGCAGCTGAGGAGCACTTCGGGAGAAGGGGGCATTTGCCCCCTTCCCCGGGTGCAAGCCGGCCGGGGCTCTATGGGCCTCCTTGGATTTGAGGTGGGGGAGAAATGCCGAACCGAACTGGGAAAGGACGTGGGATATCAGCAGAGAGCACTGCCAATAACCCCACCCTCCCCCTGCCCGGTTTGCCCAATGGTCACCCTCCTTCACCACCAGGTCCACTCTCCACCCTCCCCTGCACCAGCCTGGTGCAGGGCTTACCTTCACTGATGGCCGCAGCAGAGGTGTTTCTACGGTAGGGGCCCTACCGTAAGTTGCGCCCCGTCCTAGTACCATGTTTACAAACCGGAAAAAGGAGACCCCGCCCCCTCGCCGGCGGAGCCATTCCACGCTGCGAAGGCGACAGGGCAGGAGACTCCCTGCTCATCACCTTCACAGCGCGGAATGGCTCCGCCGGTCGAGGGAGCGGGGCCTCCTCGTTCTAGTTTGTAAACATGGTACTAGGATGGGGCGCAACTTACGGTAGGACCCCTACCGTAGAAACGCCTCTGGGCCGTAGGGGCTAGAGGGCAGCGTTGTAAGGGCTACCGGCCTTCACCCCGGCAGCCCTTACTCGCGAGTCGTCACAAACATGCTTTATGATGCACGCTCCGCTACTCTAAGGTTACAATGGATCGGACTGCCCAGGTAAGTGTGCATAGGTTTGCACTGTCAGTCACTTCATACTAGCTCAGAACCAGTTCATACAGATGAGTGTCCTAAACCGTTAAAATTATATCTCCCACAAAATGTATTTATTTATTTGTTTAAAAATATTTATATACTGTATGACATTTCAAGAAAAAAAAGTTCACTAAACAGTTTACTAAATAAGTGAAAAGAACAAAATGAACAAATATGTTCACTAAATAAGTGAAAAGAACAAAATGAACAAATAAACATTTAACATGAAACACTATATTTTAAAAAAAAACACATACTATTTGCATGCAGTAATGCCATAACCGTCAAATCTGTCAAACATCACTGATAGAACAGAATGAACTTCTGGCTTCATATGGTCGTTCTACATTAACCTGCATAGTAAGAATGAAATAGTTTGATTCCCTGCAAAGCAAAGATATGAAATGTACAATGTATAATTATATGATGGGGAAACATGACCTTGTAGCGATCTCCCCAAATATAGTATTGTCAGTGTTCAAGGACTCCAACACACAAAGATGCTAAATCAGTGAAAAATAATGTTATGTTAAGTCACCAGGATGAGATACAAATGCAGTTGTTTAATGACCCAATCCAATCCTTGGCCAGCCTGCATGGTGCAGGGCAGCTGATGCAGGCTGGCTGATGCAGGGCTGCTGGGGTCCCCAGCGGCCAGCTGGGGACCAGGCTGGCCGGAAGAGATAAGTAAAGAAAAATTGTAATTTAATCTCCGACCGCTCCATGGTCCCCTATGAACCTACTTAGATCTGTTAGGCCAGGGGTTCTCAACCAGTGGTACTAGTACCACTAGCGGTACTTCGGCCGACTGCTGGTAGTACTTAGACTGCCGGACCACTGGAACCCCACTCCGACGCAGTGCTTTTGGCAGTGTGTTTTTGCTCCCGAGAGGCTCCTGCCTTTGGCCGAGCCTCTCGGGAATGCTGAGAAGGGCCTTCCCACCCACCCAGAGCCTCCTACCTGTATTTTCTGGCCTCTGAAAACCTGAAAATGCGGAAATAACTGGTGATGATGTCATCGCCAGCCACTTCCGGTGGTATGCAGCAGGAGAGTGGCGCTGGGGGTGGTACTCAGCTGGGAAGGCCTGCGTTGGGGCAAAGGGGGCATGTCATTCCCGGGACAGGGGATAAGATTCAGCATCTGCAGTTTCTGCTGAGATCTATTGCTGCCACCAGAATCCACCCCCATTCTGCCCCCTATCCACCTCTAGCCCAGTCTGATCCCCACTCCAATCCACTCCCACTGTCACCATGACCGTGCAGACGACCGTGCACCACTGTTGGTGCATGGCCTTCTGGCATTTGCACCAAGGGCCTCATGCTGCAGCGCAGACTGATGGAGAGGCGTAATGCCAGTGGACCTCGCAGTGCTCCAGGGTACCGCAAGGATAGGGTTGGGCCTTAACTCCTGGTCCGTCATCATAAGTGCTGCAGCAGCGTTGTAAGAGGTATGCCACTGCTACGTGCTTTGGGGGCACCAGCACAAATGGTCAGAGGCCTTGCACACGCAGCAGTGGCTCCCAGATGCTGTGCTGGAGCAGGTAAGCAGGCGGAGGGGGCAGTTCACAGGCAAAAGGGGAAAGAGCAGGGAGGGGAGCAGGAAATATCATTTCCTTCAACTCTGCCTCAGATTTTGACCTCTTGTTTCTTCAAACAAATTACCTTAGGACAGGGGTTCTCAACTTGAATGTCCCCTTCCTGGGCCTGAGGTGAGCCCCGGCCGCACCGACGCGGTCCGCATTCTGCTTAGGATGCAGCGGTCGGCCATTTTGGCCAGCCGCCACATTTTAGGCAGCATCAACAAATGCTACGATCCCTCAGGACTATAAACTGGTATTATGTTGCAAGACTATCTGATGGAAAATTTCACTTGAACCATTTAATGGTTGATGCTTTATATTACTAATGCCTTTGTTCTGAGCATGCAGAACTTCCTTAGAAAGCAAGTGGCAACTGAAATGTTCAATACCACTCCTAGATCATCCTAAAAGGTCTCGGTTTGGGGCCGCAGTAGCTTGGGCCAATAATATTCAGGTGGCATTAAGATTTATGGAAATAAGCTTGGCATTTAACCCTCATAAACAGGTCTGATATTCTTCATAATTTTTATTCCGAGGACATAAAATAGGCTTAATTTTACATAAAGGTTCCCTGTTACACAAATAATTTATGTTTGGTTCCCTTCCCAAATATGTTAATGACAACCTCAATATGCACATACACTATTTGCATTTCCCCTTCTAATTATGTGTTTCTAAGAGGAGCTCTAGAATTGCAGCAGCACATTAGCCGATTCATATGACTTGGCTTGTCCCAAACTCACTTGGCTATCTTTTAGGGGCAATTCAAAGAGTTCTTAAACAAACTTTCCTTTCCTAGCTTGACCTCATGAATTACATTTGTCAATATAGATGGCTGTTCACTACCTACTCTAAGCTATAAGATACCAAAATTTGTATTCCATTGAACGGTTCTGCAGCTTATACAATGCAGCCACAATTTTCACTTCTGTGAATCTCTGCTGTTAATTAATTCTTCCTTCCAATAAAGAGAAATTGTTTGAACAACCCATTCAAAGAATGTAACACTCCCCATGTAACTATGTAAGTATTATTATAATATAATATATCATTAGTATAATAATAAAATCATAACTTTTTTAGTTCAGGGAGGGTGGGGAGGGGTGGAATGGGGTGAGGGTGGGCAGAACGTGGAGGAGATGTGGATCAGGCCCAGAATGGGGTGGTTTCAGCAGCGGCAGTGCCTGCCGATTCCAACCCCCATTCCTGGGCCTGATCCGCCTGCATGGGTCAGCACAGACTTTTACCAGTGATATTGCCGGTGCAGGTCCGAGTTGACCCATAGTTGCTGCTGGACTGGAGTTTACCCTGGGGATAAGGGGACAAATGTCCCCTTACCCTGAGGAGACTTCCAGCAGCCCCAACTCTCCCCAGCAGCATCACTAGGGCGCGCGCAGCCCCAGGGCAGGGGGCGTGCGTCACCCTAGTGACCCCACACACACATAACCCTTATATGTATGTTTGGCGCGGCCGCTAAGCCGCGCCCGGGTTATGGGGGGCGACCTGAAGGGACGCTGCCTTGGGTGCCCCCCCTGCACCTCCCCCCCCGCACCTTTCCTTCGTTGCAGCCGGCTCAGGGACGTCTTCCCCGGCCGGCTGTCCTGGGTCTTCTGACGAGGCCCACTGCGTCACAATGTAATTTATACCTTTTTCACACATGCGCAGACTGTTCCTGAGGGAAAAAGGCTGCCCTTTTCCCTCAGGAACGGTCTGCGCATGCGCAAAAAAAGGTATAAATTACGTTGTGACGCAGTGGGCCTCGTCAGAAGGCCCATGAGCACCGGCCCGAGAGGACGCTCCGAGGCCTTCTCCCGTCCTCAGAGTCTCTGGAGGGCGACGTGCGCAGGTGCGTCACCCTCCGGCGGTCCGCCCCCCCACCCTGCTCCAGCGACACCAGTGCATGTGATGTAGCAGAGGCCATGCTGGTGCACTGCACCACCACATGTGGGTTTCAGTAGGATTGGGCTGAAATGCATGTAATGAAGGCCATTATTCTCCTCTCGGTTTGAAAGTAGTCATTGTAGACTTGGAGAAGAGGTTGAGGAGGTGGTGTTTTTCTTTTTCCTCTCTATTTCATTTTTTTCAAATCATACACATCCTCAAATCTTCCCCCTCATGTTTTCAAATAGTTATAGCTGAGGTCCCCACATTTTTTGGAGGACCCGCCTGGTCAGACCAGCCCTTTTCTCTGAGTACCATTGGCAGCGATAGCTACTTATGCACCATCTGAGGGTGGGGGGGCACCAGGGAGAGCACAATGGAGGGGGCAGTGCAGGACTTTGCCCCAGAACCCAGCAATCTGGTGCCAGCAGTGATTATAACATTTCTGTATAGCTTTTCTTTTGGCCTTAAATGTGCTTAGAATCAAAGTGCGAGTCACTCATTGCCTTCTACTCCAATGCTCTTTCTGATTGTGCCTGAATATTTATTACATTTATATTTACTTACAGCCACCTGGACAGCAAGCAACCTCTCATCTATACAATCCTTGATGTATGAAGCTGCCAAAACAGGCAACATCAGAAGGATGCTCGCAGGGGGAAACGTCCCTGTAAAGAAAAATGCAAATAAATGTCTGAGAACTGTGGTTAAATGTGGCGGTGGTGTTTTTTGTTTTTGTTTTACCTGAATACACTGAATAAGTTACATTTGCAGAATTACTGGATCTCTAGGGGCTCTTCTAACATTGTGGTTTGTATGTATTACACTCCTGCATAACTAGTTGTCTGTGTGCCTGGAACATTTTTTCCTCTTATAAATGAAAAGATTTTAATTTCACACCATAGTTGTCTTGATATTCCAATCTTCTGAGACTGATTTAATCAAATGACAACAATTGTGGTGTTAGCTTAGCCTGTTCATCCCAAAAGTTCTTTCTGTTTCAATCCCATCATGATGATACATGGTTTATTTTTTACGCTAAGAATTCTTTTTTTTTTTACCCATCACTCCTTTTGGTGACCCTTTGACTGAATGGATTTAGTGCTCCCAAGGATCAGGCAGAGATAAAGTAGAAGCAGGAAATGTTGCCATCCAAGAGACATTTATATTTAGACAGTTTTTGATTAATAAAACCAATCTTCTCCTGGCTCATTATAATTATTTATGGAGTGTCTTGAGTATACATAGTACGTTACACAACTGTAAGAAGCTGGGTTCATGCCCTGAGTAGCTTTCAATCTAATGGAAACACAATACAGTACTTGGGGTAATTGATCAAATTCAAGAGAGGTGTTGAGATCATTTAGATTTACAAGGTTAAAACATGACTACATGTTGCAACGAAGAATATTGGGTGAGAATTGATATTAACAGAGAGGACACCATCATTTTGGAAAGGGGGCATTAATAGAACTATAGCAACAGAGGGATATATGGGAACATTTGGAGGAAGACATGAAAAATAAGACTGCAAGCACTAGCAAATTATTCCAGAGTAGGCCCACCAAGGTTAAATTTACTCTTAAGAACATAAGAACATAAGAAGAGCCCTGCTGGATCAGGCCAAAGGCCCATCTAGTCCAGCTTCCTGTATCACACAGTGGCCCCACCAGATGCCTCAGGGAGCACAAGACAACAAGAGACCTGTATCCTGTTGCCACTCCCTTGCACCTGGCACAAAGAAAACCTACTCCTACAGCCAGGAGGTTGCTTATCCCCATCATGACTTGTAAGCTGTGATGGACTTTTCTTCCATAAATCTGTCCAAACCCCTTTTAAAGGCATCCAGGCCAGGTGCCATTACTACAAGATACATGGTTTGTAGGTGGGTTTTGAAGAATAGAAGAACTGGATGAGTGATGTGGAATGAAGCAGGGCACTCCAAGCTAGGCACAGTGTTTACCCCATACCCAAAGTAAAGCATTGTATTGCAATTGATTCTTAAATGCAGAGCCTAAGCATTCCAAGTTCCCTTTAGGAACGAAAGAAAGCCTTGCTAAATAGAGATCACTTAAAGGGACAACTTTGTGCTGTCAACCATCTCCACAGAATTAAGTAGTAGATCTAAAATAAGGAACGACTGGAGGCGCTTGAAGTATCCAATCTTTGACATAACGTGAACAGTTTGCTTCCATTTTGGATAGCTTCCACTGGAGGCTATAGTGCCATTCAGGCATTACTGTAAACATGAATGGTGTCCACAGTTAGAGGGAAATGAGACTTGGGCTGCAAGCCTCGACCCCAGTGCTGACACATTCCATATCTCAGTTGTCTACCCTCCCTACTCTTATACATTGTTATCTGCAGAGTCTAACACTGTACTGAGAGATTCCTACTGGGTGCCCAGTGAGTGTTTTCTGGGCGCAATGTTTGCCTCTGCAGACAAACATTGTACTTGAGGAGAGCAAGGGGTGGAGCTATGGAGAACATTGGCATTAGAGTGGGACACACTCTCCACTCCCCTCGTATCTGTGGACACTGTCCAAAGTTACAATAACTTCTGAATAGGGCTGATGATGTGATGTGTGTTTCTCGTTGCTCGCTGCCCTGACACTTGTAAACTTCCCAAGGCATCTGTTGTTAGCTTCATAGTTTAACTATGCAATTAGCTCATTGTGTGTGACTTGTTATTTGCTTACTGAGTTCTTAGTGGCTTTGAAATATTGACGTTGCTTGCTTTGCTATCTTACTGATTGGTTTATTGGTTTGTTAATGGAGGTGATTTTTTTTCCTGTCAATTACAATGGTCTTTGAATCAATGTTCTGACCTCAATAGATCTATTTTATCGTGAATATCTTTTGATATGAAAATGTCTTTGATCTGTTTTGTATTTTGATTGGGATATATTTTTCTTTTGGTTATGATGGCGATATTTTTAAATATAAATGATGTGTTAATTTAGTATAGGATTACTCTAAAAGATGTAATCTATTGTACGTGTTTCTTTTTATATTCTTATTTGTAAAACTGTTGGTATGAATGTATATTAAAATTAACTGAAAATATAAAAATACAAATTTCAGAATCTGAATTAGAAATTGAAACTGTTTTAAGTTTTAATATTGTGCATTACCAGTAATTGTATTTCCTTATGCTGTAGGTCAGATGTTCCCAACCTGTGGTACGTGTACCCCCTGGTGTACGCAGATCTACCATCGGGGGTATGCAACAGGCTGGGTCTTATCAGCAGCTGATAAGCGTGGATGTTTTGAAAAGTGAGCACTCTACTTTAAAAGTGCTCTGTTTCCTGCCTGACTCTCCTCCTGGAGAGTCATCTTGCCTGCACATGAGTCAGCTTCCCTCTCCTTCAATGCAAATGTCTTCCTTCAACATGACGATCCCCTCCGGCTGCTTATTTTGTAGTAAGGCACAACCACCACCCCTGCCTGCTCTTACTTTTCATGTCTTCCTTCAACATGACGATCCCCTCCGGCTGTTTATTTTGTAGTAAGGTGAAAGAGATGAAGTCCTAGATGGACTCTGAGAACAGGCTCATGGGGAGCCGGCTCTCAGAGCCCTTCTAGTACTTCATCTCGGTCTCGCTCGCTCTCCTTACTACAAAATAAACAGCTGGAGGGAATTGTCACATTGAAGGAGAGGGAAGCTGACTCACGTGCAGACAAGATGACTCTCCAGGGGTGGGCAGGAGATAGACCGCTTTTAAAGTGAAGCACTCACTTTTCAAAAAAAGTAAGAGCAGGGGGGCAGCGCGGGGGGGGCCTCATAAATCAACTTCAACTTTCTTCCCGCATTCTGGTAATGTATGTTGGAAGCCCTGTGTGGAAAGGGCTGGCCATGTGGCTCTCTCTCTCTCTCTCTCTCTCTCTCTCTCTCTCTCTCTCTCTCTCTCTCTCTCTCTCTCATACCTGTGTTGCCCCTTCAGGGAGCTGGAGAATCACTGGCATGGGAGGGAAGGGATCATCTGAGCTGCTCCCACATAACCTGTTGGTACAGTAGGAAAGACACATGCTCCCCTGGCGCTGGGCACTATGTCTTTGTTAGAGGTTCTTATTAATTAATTACTTATAAAGTAATTAATTAATTAATTAATTAATTAATTAATTAATTGCACAATCCAATTAATTGGCTAATTAAATATTTTCCCTGCAGGGGGTACTTAAGAAAATTTGACCGTGCCAGGGGGGTAACACCTGGCTACAAAGTTTGGGAACCTTAGCCACTCTGAGTTTCCTTTGGAATAGTAAAGTGAATGATAAGAAATACATGAAAGGAAAGAAAAAGGAAAATCTGGCTGTGCACCATTGGAGACAGCGTGATGGACTAGATGCACACTTATTCTGCTTTAGCAAGGTACTTCTTATGTTTGAAGGCGTCACAACATAATAGTTCCCTAATTTCTGACTAACGTCCTTGTACATCTACTTCTATCTATATGTATGCAAATTTTAGTTCTGTAATGCCCAACTGGCCCAAAACAATTAGTTCATGATCATGAATAAATGTGTTTGGATCAGCTAAACTACCTTTGGAGCTTGCTTTCAACAAATAAAGAGCTTCCCATTCAGTGGAGAAACATTCCAGCTGCAAGTGTAATTCCCAAGCTTCTCATTAGCTTGAAGACTTTGTCTTCTCTGGTGCCATTCCAGAGAGTATAATAAAACCTGGTGGGGTGTGGAAGAGCTGAAAGGATATTTGCAGAGTTGTCCAAGATCAGGGCCATATATACAATCACTGCTTTGGGGGTTGCTTTTTTTTTTTTTTTAATCAGAGAATTCAGACTTGCACTCTGTACTGCAACTGTACTGCAACTATTTCCAGAAATCTTGTCCTGAATAAATAAAATTCCTCCTGAATTGACTTCATCTTTTGGCAAGCAAAGATGTATATGCATATGTGTGCACTTTCTTTTGCTCTTACATGTCTTCCCAAACACTCGTTTATTCTTGGTTCTCAAGGGCAGTTTGGGATTCAAGATGCAGGCAAGCTCTGGTCTTGGTACCCCCAAACAGCTGCAACAAGCAGGTGGTGGTCAAGTCAGTGCTATGTGCAATGAAATGAGAGTTCTCGTGGCTTAAATACAATGAAAGAAAAGCTGATAAAAATACGAAAAAAAGGAAAGGCTGCAAAAAGCAAGAAGAAAAAAACCAAGGAAGAAAAGAAAGAAGACAATAAGTCTTCTCTGTCCTCTTTGTGAACATGCACAATAACAACATTATCAACAGCATTCTTCACTCATAATAATAAGGTTGAACTATAGGCAGTGCCGGCGCTCATAATTTCAAATCAGCAGCGACCAGCGAAGTTTTAGTCACAAAAAGCCTCTGTCAAATCTCAGTTGTCAGGATATATTTTATTTATCAGCGTTGATGTCATTCAACATCCCATTCATCTAATGCATTCTATCAAAATATACTGAGTATTATTATGCTGTGTTTTGATCGTGAGCACCTCTGTTGGATGTCCTGAGTTCACCCTTAGTTTCTAGGGGGTTCAGATTGAATTGACTATGCCATTGCCTCATAATCCTGCAATATGATGCTGTGCCAAAAAGACACCATACGATCTATGTGGAAATCACACCTTGGGTGCAGTTTTTAGATAGACCAATCAATCTGGAGAAATTGCAATGACTTTAAATACTAATAGTTTACTTTAGGTCAATGCAGGTACGGAACAGAGTAAATGGGCTTTGGACCTTATTAGATGTGTTCGTCTAGATCCTTTGTACCCTCAGCACAGTGTTCCCTTGCAATAGCTGTATGCCTGTGAATAAGAATATTCAGCAATTTTTAACCGTGTGCTATATATTTTAATTGTTTATTAGAACAATTTGTGCTCTGTAAACAAGAAGAATTGCATAATCACCAGCAGGAAAGAAACAATGCATAAATAGGCTTATTCCCCACTGTAAAAGGTACAGTTCTGTAGCCGGAGAAACAGCATAAATATACATTATGTGCCCTTTCTCCTATACAGCCACCTCAGCATAATAAATCTGGCATTTGGGGGCAATTCTCCATGTCAGGTGTTGAAGTGACTTTGATCTACAGTCGCACCAACACACAATCAGTTAATCAGAAGCAAACCAGCTGTTGAAAGAAAATGGAGTCTGCATGAAATCCAGCTATAATACAGCACTGCACAGGAGGAGAGAACAGATTGAGCCCAGGAGGCCAAGGCAGAGCGCTTGTAAGGGTCAAAGACTTTATCATGGGCTGGCTTTGTGGATGCTTTTCACATTTCAGGGAGTGAGTAAAAAAGGGTGTGGGTTCATTCAGTTTGAAAACATCTTGAGTTCAGTCGAATCTACTCTTAGAGAAGCAGTGTATTCAGTATGTAGGTATTTACTTTAGTCTGGAGATGGGTTTGCAAATTCAGTGATTGTCGACTCATCTAGAAAAGGAGGGATTTTTGTGATCTAGACTCAAAGGGAAATTTGGGGATGGCTCTGAGACTGCTGAAGGTGCAATCTACACATTCAAAATAATTGCATGGCAGAGCCCTGTTGGAACTATACCACTCAGACTGCACGTACAGAGTGACATGTTTCAACTAGATAACCAGTGCATAATAAAGATTCCAGCCAAACCTTCTTCCTGGTGTTCTAGGTGTGGATTTTTGTAATAACCTTATCATCATCATCATCATCATCATCATCATCATCATCATATTATTATTATTATTATTATTATTATTATTATATTACTGCTTTTCATTAAAAACTTGCAAAGCAGTTTATATAGCAGACTAAGGGCACAATCTTCCCCACCTCTGGGCCGGCATAGCATGTTCTGGGTTGGCCCAGAGCCGTCGCAAAGTTGCCATAAGGCAGCTGTGCTGGCTGCAGGCCAGCGCAGAGGCTTGCACTGGCCACCGCTTGCCAGATCCAGCCAGCGTGCAGCCCAGGAGGGTGAGCATTGCGATGCTCTGTACAAGGGCAAAACGGGGAGGGGGAGGCTGGAAGGGGGTGTAACGGGGTGGAGGAGGGTGGCAATGGGAGCAGGGGTGGGTGGATCGGACCGGGGCAGGGGCAGGGGCAGGATTGGCGGCAGTGGTTTCCCTTACACAGGACTTAGTTTGCGCCTGTGAAATAGCTGGTGCAGATCCGAGGAGACCCATAGTGGGTGCTGGGGCTTTACCAGGGGTAAGGAAATGGAAGTTCCCTTCCCCCGAGAAGTCCTCCCAGCTCCCGTTTTGCACTCAGAATCCAGCGAAGCCTGCACTGGCCTCGCTGGATCCCTCAGCGCAAAGTTAGGGAGGATCGGGCTGCCCATGAAAATAAATAGATTCCTGTCCCAAAGGGACTCACACAATCTAAAACAAAAAGACACAACAGATTCACCAGAAAACATTTACTGGAAAAGACTCTGTCCTGAGATGAATAGGAACAATTTCTACATGGAGGAGCGCACGCACACAGACTCAAACACACACACACACACACACACACACACACACACACACACACACACACACACCCTGAAGTGGCACAGTTCCAGCAGAGCTGGATTATTATGAATGTATTATGAATGTGTAGGTCATATTATGAATGTGTAGGCCAGCGGGTGGCGCAGTGGGTTAAACCGCTGAACCATGAGCTGTTGATCAAAAGGTCGGCAACTCGAATCCGCAACGGGGTGAGCTCTTGTCGCTTGGCCAGCTCCTGCCAACCTAGCAGTTCCAAAGCATGTTAATGCAAGTAGATAAATAGGTACCGCTTGCGGGAAGGTAAACAGCGCTCCGTGTTCCAGCCGCATGCTACGCGCTGCGGTAAGGAGAGTCATGCTGGCCACATGACCACGGAGGCGTCTTCGGACAACGCTGGCTCTTCGGCTTTGAAATGGGGATGAGCACCACACCCTAGAGTCGGACACGACTGGACGTAATTGTCAGGGGTCACCTTTACCTTAGGTCAACTCTAAGATCTTGAAGCAACTTCAAATCCGCAAGACTTCCTCTCTAAAATCAGTGACTGATGGCCCAATCCTATCTGGGCCTTGGGCTGTCAGAACTCATGTTCTGGCAGTGCAAAGCCCTTTGCATCAGCATGAAAGCTGGACCAGTGTTGTGCATTTCTGGGCTGCTGCTGCAAACGAGCAGATGCCAGCAGCTCCCAGAGGCTCTGCCACTCCAGGTAAATCAGAATTTTTTTAGATTGTGAGCCCTTTGGGGACAGGGAGCCATTTAATCATTTGTTTTTTGTCTGAAAACCGCTTTGTGAACTTTTTGTGAATAAATAAATTGGTGGTGGGGCGTGTCGTGGGTGGGGAGAGGGAGAGTGGGATGGATCCCAGCAGCACCAGCATGCACCAGAATCTCCCCCAGTGATATAGACTTGAGTCTATTGACTCGGACTCAAGTTGCACCAATGAATTGACTCGAACTTGACTCGGCGATTGTAAAAGCCTTTTATAACAAGTTGAATTTTATTCAGGTTTAAACCCGTTCTCCCCATTAAATAGAGAGGGACTCGCAACTCACAACCAAAGACTCGGGACTTGGGAGCAAAGACTTGGGACTTGACTTGAGACTTGGAGTCAGAGACTTGATCCACATCCCTGGTATCCCCTCGTTTAAAACTCGCCCTGCTCCTTTTCTGTCCTCAGATGGCATAGGTCTGAGGAGACCCCATAGACCACCAGGAGGTAAATAGAAAATATTTCTACTTATTTTCCCGCAGGCCTTCTGATTGCCCTCCCATCATTGGATGGAGCTGCATCGTTGTTAATGGCGGGGGATAGATAGGATAGATAGACAGGTCTGAGGTGTGCTCAGCACATCTGATGCAGTTTCAGAGGTTCCTGTGAGGCCAACTTCTTCCTCCGTTGAACCAGAAGTGTTACATGCACAGACTTCAGAACATATCTACACCACAGAATATAAACTACAGGCTGAGTATCCCTTATCCAGACTGCTTGGGATGGAAAGTTGTCTGCATTTCGGATTTGTCTGGATTTCAGAATATTTGCATAAATGTAATGAGATATCTTGGGATGGGACCCAAGTCAAACACAAAATTCATTTATGTCTCATATACACCTTATACACATAGCCTAAAGATAATTTTATACAATATTTTAAATAATTTTGTGCCCCAGCATGTCTTGTGCTATGCCAGCCAGCCAGCTGGAAGAATTATTTTTTGAAAAATGGTTATAGCCCCCAAAATGTCTGGATTCTGGAATAGTCTGGATTTTGGATGTTCGGATAAGGGGTAATCAACCTGTAGTTTAAAAGCAGTATCCACTTCCTAGGAAACCCTAGTGACTGTAGTTAGGCAGGGGAAAATGTCTGTAACAGCAATTGCAGATCCCTCACCAAGCTACAATTCCCAGGATTATTTAAGGGAAACTGAGGTGCTAAAGGGTATTATTACAACTTTTAATTCAGACCTCAATACTCGTACAAGCCTATCACAATATTGCCTAGTGCTGTCTTGTATATTCTTGACCACTAACAATAATATTAACTGTCATAAAGTAAATTTTAAGTTTAATTTTAAAAAGGATTATACAACTACTTGAAGAAAGTATTACTGCCTAATGTATGACTGTATTATTATGGTCATACAGAAAACATTCACATTCCTGTTTTGATATCATAATGGCATTCATTTTTCTGGAAGTCCTTTTAAACAAATATATTCCAGTAGAAGTGTTTGTTCTGTAAGTTTGTTTCAGCATTACTGATACAGGATTCTGTATCCAACAACAGTATGTTTTTAATGTCCTGCTAATTAATTATCTTGAAAAATTGAAGGATTCTCTTGAAAAATTGAAGGATAGTATACTGGGTGCTTTTAAATAATTTCATTTCCTTTTTGGAAGCAAAACATCACTATTGATTTATAGATTACCAAGCATCTTGATGTAATCTTCACAAGCTGCTTACTTGGACCTCATACAAGATGGGAGTTGCATTCGGGAAAACATCATCCGCTGTCAAGGAGCATGTGAGTAAGATGGGTGTTTTTTTTACAAATGTTGAATATGTTTTGAAGTGTAGGATCAGCACCCTGACAGTTCCAGACAGTGGCGTTGTTGGAGCAGGTGCGGCACCATAAATGGTGCAGCAAAGCTCTGCACCACGCCTTGCAAACCGGTGTGATGCAGCCCCTCCCACTCGCCCCCTCATATATATATGAGGGGGCGAGTGGGAGAGTCTTGGCATATTTATTGCTGCATACATTTTTGTAGGCAAAAGCCTACCTTACCAGATGCAAGCTAGAAGTTGCACTTGAGGAAGCAGATGCTTGCTTATTTGCCTACCTACTTACCCACAAAAGCTCAGGCAACAATATATCTGTTAGTTTTTAAGAGCTAACAGACGTGTTCCTTGTATTGCCAACCAGTCATTGCTTTTCTCTAAGCAGTCACATGAGGAATGGCATGGCAATGTTCCTCCCACGCCACCAGAGATATAGTTGGGACATAGCAGACTGCTCCTTCCCGCATTTTTTTGCCCTTCTAGTTTCTGCTGTGGTCTGTTGAATCTGGGCAGGTTTCTCTTTCTCAAAAAAAGTAGGAATAGTGGCACTAACAACAGTCCTCAAATGTGGTAATTTGAGTGCTATACCTCTGTTTGTTGAATTTCTGTGTTAATACAAGTGACAATTTAAGCACAGGGAAAATACAGGTTGACAATAGATGGAGCTGCCAGGCACTGGAACAGTCTGTTTTGTGAAGAAGTTAGTTGTCCCTCTTTGGAGGTTTGTAAGCAGACTAGCAGAAGCTGGATAGCCACCAGGGCAATCAGGGATGCTTAGCAATTGCCTGCACCGAGCATGGGGTTGGTCTTCTAAAATGATGACCTCATAGGTAACTTCTAGCTTTAACATTCTGTGATTCTATGGATGAGAACGTTGTGTGAGCCCACATAAAGAATGAATGAACAAAGCGGCAATTTCAGATTCTGAACACGCTCTCTGGAAAGATGCCACAGGATGCTTTGTTGGTTTTGCTGCATCTGCTGACCCAGCTACTCCAGAAGAACCAACTACTCTTCTGGAATGATTCCTGATTCCCTAAGTTAGGGATTCTCAACCCCTTCCCAGCCGAGTACCACCTCCGGCGCCACTCTTCTGCTGTGCAGTCACTGGAAGTGACTGGCAATGACATAATTGCCTGTTACTTCTGGGTTTTCAGATTTTTGGAGGCCAGAAAACACAAGTAGGAGACTCTGGGAGGGTGGGAGGGCCTTTCTCAGCATTCCCAGGAGGCTTGGCCAAAGGTAGGAGCCTCTTGGGAGCGAAAACACGCCCCTGAAAGCGCTGCATCAGAGCGGGGTTCCGGTGGTCCATCGGTCCAAGTACCACCAGCAGTCAGCTGAAATACCACTGGTGGTACTAGTACCACTGGTTGAGAACCCCTGCCCTAAGTGATTCTTGTTAGTAACCAAAGGAACATAAGAGACATGATATTTCAAAATTCATAATATTAAATATATACTGTATAATGACATAGAAAAAACAGTGTCATCACTTCTTCAGAGTATAATCTGAGATCTGCTTCTATTTGATTTGGAGCAAACTGCATCAGGGTCTTCTTGTACCGTTCTTGCAAATGGTCACTTTTGTGATATAATTATGAATAATTTTTGAAAAACATTGGTTGGAAAATATTCATTAACCCCCCTGGAAATGTGCTTGTGGTTGCAAAACTCCCTTTTCAGTCATTTTTTTTATTTTTGTCTGGGTTTTTTTTTGGGGGGAGGGGTTGGTTAGTGATGATAATAATGCTGAAGAAGGAGCCAGATTTCATTCAGTCTCATAAACTGTATGAATGATTCATAAGCTCTGTCCTTTCTCTTGTACACAGCTACTCTATTTATATGAGAATATTATATAAATACTGTGTCCTGTTAATCATACATCTGTATGCATTTCAACTTAATCAGGGGAACAGCAATTATTCCCCTCTAGTGCAGATCTGTTTAAAGGCCTCCTAATGTGCCAGAGATAAATTACTCAATAAACAAACGTTTAAAATACGTTGGCACTGTCCAAGAGCATATTGCATTACCCTCCTCTCAGAGCACAGCCCTTCCCCCATAGAGCAGCTAGTTGAATTTGGATGCTGTCCAGTAGGCTACACATAGGGAGCAATGTGTGTGTGTGTGTGTGTGTGTGTGTGTGCGTGAAGAGAGAGAGAGAGAGAGAGAGAGAGAGAGAGAGAGAGAGAGAGAGAGAGAGAGAGAGAGAGAGAGAGAGAGAGGCGGCCCTACACCAGCCAGTGCCACCGCCATGACACATCCCCCACGGGACGCCATACGCCCCCCACGGGATGCCACACACCCCGCCCATGGGGGCATGACGTCATTTTAGCGCGCCACCGCAGCACAGAAACAACACTCCCCCCAGCACTTTTCGGCCCCTTTTTGGAGCCAAACAACACCTGGAACGGTGGGACGGCAAAACCTGCAGCCAACAACAGCTGCATGAAGGCGAGCCAGCGGCGGAGGGAGCCACAGATCCGCCAGCAGGTACACCCCCACAACCTGCCGCTTGGGGCACACCGCCCCAACTGCCCCCACCATAACGACGCCTCTGCTACCAGCACCATATACGTTGGAGCACATTTTGCTGTTTTCTATCAAACAGCCCCAATAATTTCAGAATGGTTGCGTTTAGAAGGGATTGGACGTAAAGGTTTTCAATACTCCAGAAATACATCGTTGTGTTCAAGATCTCTGCTGTGGCTACTTCTATTTTATTTTTATTTCCTTTTACCATATTTTTACACCGTTTTCATTGGTTTTGTAAGCTGCCTTGAAGACTCTTTGAATGGACAATCAGGATGAAAATATCTTGCATATTATTTTTTGAAGTGATGAAATAAGTACATAGGAAGCTGCCTTGCACTGAATTAGATTATTAATCCATCACAGTCAGGATTGTAAACACAGCAGCTGTCCAGGATTTCAGAGAGGAGGCTTTTCCCCAGCCCTATCTGAAGATGCCAGGGATTGAACCAGAGATCTTCTGCATACAAAGCAGGCACTCTTCCACTGAGCTACGGATTGCGTATTGTTATATTGGGGCTCTGAATTTGATGATGGCTATGCTTGAAAAGTCTCACTAGCACTTCATACTCTTTTGCAGTAGTTTGTACCTGCTGCCTGCTTCTGTTCATTGTCACCACTGCTTGTAGCTTCCATTCTAGCTGCATATAATGGTCCTTGAATATTGAAGTACTAGAACTAGCAGGTTGTGAGAGGGTGAGAAAAGCAGTCATAGCTAAGGGGGAAAGCTACATTTCTTTCCTGCAAAAGCTGGCCATTTTCTCTTAATTGCAAAGCAAGGGGTGAACAGAGGAAGTAAATCCTTGTACGTACCCAAATCCCGAAATAAGACACAAGGAGGCACTGTGTTAAACTGGGGCCACAATTTCATAAACTTACTACTGAGTCACCCTCCTCCTGCAATCCAGGGCTCTGAGTGAATGAGGAAGGCAATCTCCTGAAAGGGGTCCCATTTTCAGCCCTCCCAGGTTCCAAAGCTCTGAAAATCCATGAAAATCCCTCGTTCACCATACCAGTGTGCCCCCTCTATGTGCTCACCAGTGGTTTGTGCTATATAAACATCCTTCTGTACTTGCACTATCCTACAGGTGCTATTCTAATTATATGCACCACTTTCTAATCACTAAACATAGCATAATATTAAACAAAATGACAGCATAGTGTAGGCAAAAACCTTCCTACTTCCTGGGCAGTCCAGGTAAAATTATCAAAATTCCTGCTCACCCCCAAATGGCATCCAACTGGTCTTGTACTGAGACCTGGGTGGGAGGATGTAGTCAAGCTCACAATTAGGAGGACCCCCAGAAGGGCAGCCACAGAGCTGAAGTCAGGCCCCATCCATCCTGATTGGTCCATCCACCCAAGGCAATGAGGGGTGATACCATGGCCCACACTTGCATCCCTTCTCCATTCTAAGGTCAGACACAAACCCACCAAACCCACCACAAACCCACCAGATGCTGCTTGTGGGGCTGTAAGAGGAGGGAGTATAAAAACTATCAAGGTGTGATTTGGTCTTGTTTTGCTGAGTCCTCTGCTTTCACTTTTTCACTCCACAGTTGACTGTAGATGTTCTTCAGTCACAAATGCCTCAGGGGGCAGAACTCCTTTTTAGTGTTATTGATGAGTATCTCAGAATGATGCTACAGTATATAGTTAATCTGGTGTTGCAAAGGGAATGCTATTGAACCCAAACAAATGGATGCCACATACAAATGAACGAGGACTGAAAGCCTCTAAGGTCCAGGCAGAAGGAGTGTGACAGAGGTAAGTGGTAGATGGCAGGTGACAGTCCCCCCACCCCCATCTCCTGACTGAGACAACCACCTCATTTGGCCTCAAGGATGGTCTAGCACTCCACTTATTCACTTATTTCACCTGTCATTGGCCACTTACCTCTGTCACTCCTCCTCCCGCTCCCTGGGTGAAAAAAGAAAGAGGAGAGAATGGAGCAGAAGAGGAAGTGTGGAGGAGGCAAATGTAGTGAGCTACAGCAGAAGGCGAGGCAGCCCTCAGGAAATGAGTGAGTCACGTACTTCCTCTTTATATGGTTATATTATGATGTGGGAAAGTAGAATTCACAGACCTTGCCAATACAGAATCAGATTTCCTTCCAGGATTACAAATCGAGTTGTTACAAGACAATATGTATACAATAAGAATACAAGAAACAGACAGAGAAGACCGTAGTTCTGAGCAATGCAGTGTTGGCTGTATGACATTGACAATACAGTATTTGCATTTCTTCTTCTGCTGCCTAACTACACAAGCGCGCACACATCCCTACCTGTCAGCAATTCGAATAACAATCATTGCAATGGTTATTTTGTATGGCCCTAAACAACAATGCGAGAATAGTATCAATATTAAGAAAGGAACCACTAACTGGGTGACAACAGCTTTCCAAAAAGTGTTGCTTCTGTTTGGGGTGACACTTCACAGAAAGCAACTTGACACTTACATAAAATTCTGTCCATATGTTTACTATGTTGCTAGAAGATCAGTATATTTCTGCCAAGAGTCTAAACTCACTGCTAGCTTTATTCTGATCAGATGTTATTCTACCATCCTTCTTTATGTTGGCTGAAATCCTATGCACAGATACCTACACATAACTGGCACCGATTTCAGTAGAATCTTCATGCACAGCCATATGTAGGGTTGCTGGCATAGGTTATTGTCTGCTTCTCCAGCTGTTTTTTTTTTTTAAGTGGTAGATTTATATTTAGAATTTGAAGTTGTTTGCATCGTAAAGTAAACTGACTTCAGGGTTCAACAGACAGAGCCACCGCTGCAAGCTCATTGCACAAAACTTCACCGTCTCCACCAAAACCCAGGATTCTGGCTCAGCTGTGCCTCCTTTCCGCAGCATGGCCCAACCTTCATAGCCCTTTGCACAAAGCTTGACTCAAGGCATTACGTTTCGGGAGCCTCTGCTCTCCCAGTTGGAGCACAGAATGTGTGACCTGTCAGTCATCTCCTCTTGGGAGCTGAGCAATTGGGCTGCACACGTTCAGAGTGTAGTGGAAGCCATGAGACCTGGGTGAGTCAGGAGTAAGAGTCATGATAATTGCACCTTTGAAAAAGGACAACTCCTCCACTGATTACTGGTCCTATCACCTGTCTTTACCTTCAAAACCTCTCTGAAACCAAACCCATTCCTGCATTTTTCCATTGTTCTCTCTTTTAATGTAAAATACTAGAGAAAGTCCAACTCCAGGAGTGGTTTCTGCTGTGGTGCTGACAGTGCTTCCAGCTATGCTACCACCTCCAACTTCTCTTTTCCTATTGATCCTACCACCCTTTGATATGTCCTCTCCCCCAGAAGCTATTCCAAAACAATGTCCCCTGCCCTGGGCTGGCAGTCTCCTTGCTAAGTGGGGTAGCCACATTTCTATGTGGGGCTACAGTCGGCCTGCTAATGAGGTGTGGTAGTCACCTCAAGCAGTGGATATGCACAAGATGGTGGATTGACAGGGAATGTCCTACATGTGCCCCGTGCCCACCATTGCCACCACATCTTGCCCAGCCTGGCCCATCTCCATGCTGCACCAGTCACTGCCCCTTGGCTTCCTCATCTTCCAGCTCCCATAGTTTTAAAACGGCAATGGGCAGCAGAAGAAAAAGTGTGGGGCAGATGAGAGAAGTGGCCTAGAGCAGTGTTTCTCAAACTGTGGATCGGAACCCACTTGGTGGGTCGCGACCTGATTTCTGATGGGTCCCAGGTGATGGAAAGATCAGATAAGTAATTGCCACAAACCTTTTCTTTTTTTTTCTTTTTTCTTTTTAGCCATATATTTAATTTTTATTAATAAACTACAAAACAAAACAATAAAACAAAACAATACAACATACTACAAAAGATTACAGCAAGCGCGAAGCAGTAAATCCTACTTGTATACTATTATATATTTTCTACTTATAATATCTAACTAAGCCTATATCTCTAATATACTATTCATTAAATTCACACTTCATCACTCCTTCTCTCTCTCTCTCTCTCTCTCTCTCTCTCTCTCTCTCTCTCTCTCTCTCTCTCTCTCTCTCTCTCTTAAAGAATCTATAAGTGGTATCCAAATATTCATAAAAAGATTAACTAACTTTTCCTTTATCATCTAAAGATCTTAATTCCCACTTCAAATATTTTAATATATAAAGCCACCCCATTTTTCTCCAAATGTATTAAAATAAAAACCTTCCAAATGTTTCTGTTTTTTTTAAATCTATATCCCCTTTTTATATAAGATTCTTAAAAACAAATCACATCTTACTTAAGTCTTTTCAAATAATAAAACATTATTTTTCTTTTTTTTCACAAAAGGGTTAACTAACTTTTCCTTTATCATCTAAAAGTCTTAACTTCCACTTCAAATATTATAAATTTATTAAGTCACCCCATTTTTTCTTCAAATTTGTTAATTCATCATCAAAATTTTTCCATCACTCTTAATATAAGTTTCTTAAAAACAAGTCATATCTTATTTGTTTTTTAATAATAAAACATTTTCTTCTTTTTATATAACATTAACTCCAATAATATTCCCCACAAAAAAAATTATAATCCCTTTTTACTTTTGACAATTTGCCATTACCCCTTCCATCCCTCCCCTTCCTCCTTCCTCTTCTTCTTCTTCCTCTTCTTCTTCTTCTTTCTCTTCTTCTTCTTTCTCTTCTTCATCTTTAAATCTTTCTCAAAAGTCCCTTGTTTTTTGAATTGTATCCACTTTGCAATTTTTTCCACAGAATCATTCACGTCTTCTATATTCCTCTCCTGAAAGACAATCTTCAGCACCTTTTTTAGTAAAGTACTCTGCTTCTCTATCTCAAGTCTTGGTTTAACTCTTGGTACTTCCTCTACTACAGTCTCTTCCACTAAATCTTTCTCTTTATCGTTGTCTTTTTCTTTATCTTCGTGTACTTCCATCGTAACCTTTATTCCTTGTAATTCATCCTTTTCATCCTTTTCCTTCACTGCTTGTTTCAGTTCTGCGTTCATTATTTTTAACGTTAACTCTTATCTCGGCTAATTTCTACAACTCATAAATCATTTCTACGCCTCTTGCTCAAGTAAAGCAAAGCATGTCGGAGGTGGCTTGACTTGGTTTTCATCTGCGGCTCAGAGCTCGATGGTAATCCAGCTTTCTCACCGAGAATCCAAAACTTCAAAGCCTTTGCCTTGAAGTGTCAGAAAGGGGGCGATTGAAAGCAATGTGGTTTATCTCTTCGTATTCCCTTTTAATCCAGGGGTAGAGTAATTAAGTCCATCAGATGTACTCCGTCAATACAGAGCGATCGGCGGAGTTGTCAGCCAGCCATGTCCTCCTAGCCGGAAGTCCTCCACAAACCTTTTCTTGGCTGAGTACCACCTCCAGTGCCACTCTTCTGCTGCATACCACCAGAAGTAACTGGCGATGACATCATCACCAGTTACTTCCTGGTTTTCTGAGACCATAAAATTCAGGTAGGAGACACTGGGCGGGTGGGAGGGCCCATCTAAGCGTTACCAAGAGGCTTGGCCAAAGGCAGGAGCCTCTCGGGAGCGAAAACACACCAGCGAAAGTGCCGCGTCGGAGTGGGGTTCCGGTGGTCCGGCAGTCCGAGTACCACCAGCAGTCAGCCAAAGTACCAGTAGTGGTACTAGTACCACTGGTTGAGAACCCCTGCTCTAGGGTACCAATATCTTCTCCTCCATGCATATCACCTCACATCTCCTTCAACTTGCCTTCATCTTTTTATAATCTTCGGAGCAAGAAGATTAGAAAGAGAAGGAGCTGCAGCTATGTAAGGCACCAGGACCAGGACCAGGCTGAGTAAGGCAGTGATCAGCAGAGGTAGTGCGGGGGTTGGGGGAGCAACAAGTTCCCACTACCTACAAATCTGCTGCCTGAGGCAACCACTTCACCATAACTTGTTAGTAGACGAACTGTAACCTCACTTAGAAATGTGGCTGCCTCACAAGGCTGATTGGCTACAGTCCCAATCAGAAGCCACCATATTATGTAGAATACATGGGAAGCTGACTGTAGATTAATCGTGTGTAGCTGCCAATAGACAGCCAATTTTAATAATGATTAAAGTTTGATGAAGTTTTCAGTTTTGCACTCTTATTTAAAGCATGGAATCTGTGTATTTGTACAGTTTTATTTGCTATGGCCTGGGGGCAATGCAAAACAACCCACTTGTCTGTCTATCAAAATGCGTATTTGCATTACAAATTTCCCACATTCCTGACATCTGCATAAATAGCAGGCAAGTGCCTTAATGTTGATTTAAACCTTCCATATGAAAACATGGTCTCTACAACAGCAGTTTTACTTAAAAGGGGATTTGTACAAATGGATCTCTGACCCGTTCTAATTTTCCTTTGAATTTGCTTTTCATTTCTTTCCTCTGTTTAAAAGTGGAGTATATTTCGCATTAGCACCTCCTCAATCTAACCTGATTACCAGTGCAATCCAGTGTAACCTTGCACCGGTGTAACTGTAGATGCACCGGTGTAAGTGCAATTACACTGGCATAAGTGCACTTACCGGTGCATCTACTGTTACACCGGTGCAAGGTTACACAGGATTACGCTGTACATTTAATAGCTTGGCTCTAGCATAACAATTATTTCTCTGCAAATGAACCATTTCAAGCAAAAGGTCGCTGGATAACCAGGGAGTACCAATGCGGAGAGTGGTCCAAGTTCAAGGAGAGCAATAATATTTGCCCAAAATTGAGTGTTCAACATGTTGAACAAGAACAGAATGTCACCCAGAGTAATCCAAGGGGTTTTAAAAGGCACCTTTGCTTGATTCTCAAATATACTGTCAACAGACGGTCTGAAGGGGACTGGCTTAATTAAACTTGTGAAAGCCACCGACTTCAAACAGATATCACAGCTCATTTGATAGAGTATGTTCGATTTCCTGATGTTCTGATAGCCTGTGATGAAGCTGCAATGCACAGCAGGGCTTCAGGGTTTTGTTTTTTTTTCTTCCCTTCCGTGGAGATTCAGCTGTAATTCTGTTGTTCTGCTTTGCTATCTCTCATATTGAAATACAGGTAAGTTGTGCATCACAGCGAATGCAGAGCAATAGTATTACATTCCAGTTCTGCTGATTATCAGTCATTGCTGAGAGGCACATTGTTTCGGGCTGAATTTATGGAAACCCTTGGAAGAAGTACAGTATTTACCTTCAACAGCCATCATGGAATTGTTCAAGGATTTGAAGTGGACAAATCCGTGACACAAAACAGTGCTGATGCAAAGTCAAGACCAAGGGTCTCCCAAATTATATACTAGGAATCTAGAAATCTTGGAAGTGCCACATTCAGCCAACCACAGCATTCTCAGGAACATGGGGAAAATATAGGATGCAACGAATAACCATAAAGGGATATCAAACATTTTCAGACAGGTTCGTTTTTCATTGTTCCCTGTTGCCCACGGGACACGTACTAGATAAGCAGTGACTTTCATTGCAGCAAAAAAGACAAATGTAGCTTCTGGCACCTTAATAATCAGTTTATTTAAAGTGAAGAAATTAGACACCCTCTCTCTCTCTCTCTCTCTCTCTCTCTCTCTCTCTCTCTCTCTCTCTCTCTCTCTCTCCCCCCCCCCTTACCACGATCATGGAAACAGCAGTGTATCCATGGAGCATTAATACATATAATATTTTCCCCACATTATGGAATAGTTAGGAGAGATGAGATGGGAACCCATTCACCTGTGAAGGAGCCCTAAGTCAAGGAGGGAAAGGGATGCAGTATCTTTCACTGTCGGCCATGGAGGGAGCATGGCTATTTGGTCACACTGTGTGGTTTTATCTTTCCAAATGTGCAACACATGGATTTTGTAACAAATGAATCTTTACAATATACTGTTGTTTGGACTGGCTTGGACGGTAGAGTTTTTACAAGGTTGATCAAGGTTGCTATGGCTACCAGAGAATGTAATCATTATTGATGGCACTAAATTTCATGGCGGGGGGGAGGGCTAAGATGGTGAAAAATTCCCTGCTAACTGTTATGAGTTGAGACCACAATTCCACCAAAATTCAGACCCATTTCCTCATGGGCTCATTCTGGTGCAAACACTCCCCACTGTAAGACATAAATCCCTGCCACCAGCCCTATTTTCCCAAAATGTTCCCTTTCGGGCAGCGCAATCCTGACTAAGGATCCGGCCGGTGGCCCAGGGCCGCCTGGTGGATCCTGCACCCAGGCTGCCTGTCCGATGGCGGGCCAGAGATCTACTCGGGGAAGGGGATGTTTGTCCCATTCCCCAGGTGTAAACCGGGGCCGGCCCGATGGACCTCCTCGGATTTCCGCCAGCTAAATAGCTGGCGGAAGTAGAGGCTGTGTAATGGCCTAGCCAGCCCAGCAGGGACAGGGATATGGTGGGAGCCATCCCCCACCCCTCCCGGACCGGCTAGGCCAATGACCCCCCTCCCTCGCCCGCCGAACCACCCCTGTATCCGCCGGATCCTGACCTACCTCCTCCGGCGGCTGCCCGATGTTCCGACAATGGAGAGCCAGCCTCCCTTGCTCCCAAGTAGTCGCAAACGTGCTTTCCGGCACATTTGCGACTGCTTCCAGCGCCAGAGCGCTCGCTCCGGTGCCAGAAACGTAGTGTGGATTTCGACCAAAGAAGGGGATCCAATGGGAGCGCGAGGTCTGGTGGGGAGAATTTGCAGTGAGGTCTCATCCTTAAGACCAGAACACTTGTGCTGAACTGTCATTGTCATCAAGGAGACTGGGCAATGGAATTCCCATCCCAATACCTCACACCTCATCACCATTTAGGAGAAAGGCATTGGCAACTCCAATTTTCAAGCTTTTCAGGATCTGAGCTATCACGAGAAAGAAATATTATTTTTCACTTTATATGCAGTATTCTCAGTGGGGAGTGTGGGCCACCACAGATATTCCTTCACAGAACTTCCACATCAGTACTTTTCTAGGGCATAAATTCACACTTTCAGCAGAAAGTCGTCAATTGTACAGTAAATTAATCACATATAGGAGGACAAGGAAAAGAGGTGGAAGTGGCTGGTACACCACTAGCACACTACTGGGTCAGGGCAGGGGGCATCCCAGGTGGAACTCAGTGAAGGCAGGAGCAGGGAACTATGCCCCCCCTGCTAAATTGTCACCTAAGGCGACTGTCAACAACCTCAACAACCTCAGATATGCAGACGATACCACCCTAATGGTAGAAAGTGAAGAAGAACTAAAGAGCCTCTTGATGAGGGTGAAAGAGGAGAGTGCAAAAGTTGGCTTGAAACTCAACATTAATAAAGCTAAGATCATGGCATCTGGGCCCATCAATTCCTGGCAAATAGAAGGGGCAGAAATGGAAGCAGTAACAGATTTTACTTTTCTGGGCTCCAAGATCACTGCAGACGGAGACAGCAGCCAGGAAATTAAAAGACGCTTACTCCTTGGAAGGAAAGCTATGGCAAACTTAGACAGCATAATAAAAAGCAGAGATATCACCATGCCAACAAAAGTTCGTATAGTCAGGGCGATGGTGTTCCCAGTAGCAATGTATGGTTGCAAGAGTTGGACCATAAGGAAGGCTGAGCGCCGAAGAATAGATGCTTTTGAACTGTGGTGCTGGAGAAGACTCCTGAGAGTCCCTTGGACTGATAGGAGATCAAATCAGTCAATCCTAAATGAAATCAACCCTGACTGTTCCCTGGAAGGACAGATACTAAGGCTGAAACTCAAATATTTTGGCCACCTAATGCGAAGAGAGGACTCTCTGGAGAAGACTCTGATGCTGGGAAAGATTGAAGGCAAAAGGAGAAGGGGAAGGCAAAGGATGAGATGGTTAGACAGTATGCAACGAACATGAAAATGAGCGAACTCAGGAAGATAGTGGAGGACAGGGAAGGCCTGGCGGGATATGGTTCATGGGATCACGAAGGGTCGGACACGACTTAACGACTGAACAACAACAACAAAGGCGACTGTCTCAGTTGGCCTCATAGACAAGCCAGCCCTGTGATCATGAGTAAACCAGCCTCAAAAGTTGCTGCATATGTGCCAAAAAAGTAAGGGAGGCTGTCTCGTAAACAGTTTATTTCTAACACAAAGCCTTTGATTTGGATCCCACCTCTGATTAAGGGACCCATGAAATCTCCTCCGTGGAATTAGGTTGCATCTATAGAGACAGGGGTTTCTTCCTTTTCACTTTGTTTTTGTTTTTTTCACTTCTTTAAAAAAAAAAAAAACCACCAATCTTCTTTTCACCACATCATTGATATTTCCCCCAAAAGATTTAAAGGTCTCAATAATTTTGCAAAGCATTTCCTTCAAAAAGGAATTCTGACTCTTAAAGTGGAATGTTGCTTTGTAATGAAAGAGTTGCCATGATGAAACCACACACACATACACGCACACACACACACACAGCACACACACACACACACACACAGATACATAAAGAAAGCATGTAAAACACCAATGCATGTAAAACACTTGCTGCTGTGAGAGGAGGCAGTAGCCTCTTCTCTGTACTGAAAAAGGATTGTCATTGCTTTTAGGAGAAAAAGTCTTATTCGATTATGCACTGAATTTTGACGTGGCTCTTTGGAAGGAAATTTCTTCCAGTTAAAAAAAATAAAATGTAGTCCATTTACTTATAATGGAAAAGAAAGACAGTTGCATAAATATACTTACTATATTCAGATATGATTTGGACTAGTACCATGTATGATGAAATGCTGTCACTTTTAATGTCAAAACCTGTGCAATTGCTTTTATACTACAGTTTGTGAGCCTCTTCCATTGGGTACTTTTGTATAAATCTTCTTACTCAGTTTATATAATTTTACTCCAACAGCAGTTAATTGTTTTGCCAGGGATCCAAGCTATCATGACTTAATGTGCAGATTTGCTATACACCCCCCCCCCGTTAACCCTGTGCCTTTTTTTTTTTCCAGCTGAGCAAGGGGTTTCCAATTAAACTTGTTTGCTCAAAATGTGCCAGCAACTGAATTTTGCTAAATATTTCATACAATCATTAAGAAAAGTTACTTCTTGGTTGTGTTAATATTTGATTATTCGTATCCTTAGTTGTTTTAATATGTTACCATTGACATATAAATTGCTTCCAGACAACCTTCGGTTTAATATTTGCACTGAACGTTTGACAGCACAGCATATGCGAAACAGCAATAAACCCAAATATTCATTTATGGAAACAGCTGCAGTGTCGTAATAAAAATCCATTAAATCATATAGATGTTGAACAGAATAAATCTATTCCTTGAAAACACAGGAACACATACTTTCTCACGTATGCACATATGTGCTTACTCACTCTCTTCAAACTCTATTTCTATGTGTCCTGCTTTGTGTGTTGTGGTGTCATTAAATATATAAATATATTGAAACCTATCCAACTACAGCTAGCTTTGTTATATACAGTTGTTGTTCAGTCGTTAAGTTGTGTCCGACCCTTCGTGATCCCATGAACCATATCCCGCCAGGCCTTCCTGTCATGGGAGATAGGTTCCAGCTCTTACCGTGGTTAATTGAAATCACAGAAAAGAGCTAACGCTATCCCCCGCGGGGGGGCCACACACCCCACGCCCATTACCTTTGTTATGTTGCTATCGCTGGCACCAAGCAAGCGCGTCTCTTCCTTCACCAAACCGCTATAAACCAGCATGCTGGCTTATAGCACAGAGCAGGCAAGCAGCCTGAATACTATCAAGGCTCCTGAACGTTAAACAGGAAGCAGGAAGCTACAGCCCTACTGTACCTGGTTTGATTTAAAATTTGATACTTGAATTCAATAGGAGTTACTCCCAGGTGAGCATGCATAGGATTGCAGCCTTACTTCCTGTGCCACAAGTGCTCTGGTTCCTCAGCAAGCCTCATAGACTAAACTCTAGGGTAAAGGGGCATCATCTAGGCTGCAGTACAAGCTTGCCCGAGTACAGGTGGGCCCCCATATCCACGGATTCGCTATCCACAGTTTCAGTTATCCACGGATCGCAGAGACCACGGATCGCAGTTATCCACGGATCGCAGGTAAGTCTTTGGGTGATATGCCATGTTAGTTTTTTTTAGGCTGCAATCCTATACACACTTACCTGGGAGTAAGCTCTATTGACAACAATGAGACTTACTTCTGAGGAAACATGCATAGGCTAGAGCTGCATACCTTGTTGAGCCAGCTCAGGCTACACTGCTACAATATCTCAAAAGATGGGAGGGTTTTTTTCCACTGCTTAAAAATGAGGTTTGGATAAATAAGAATCGAGATTCAGATTACAGTGTTCTGCCCTATAATTTGCAGCTTAAATTTGTGTTATACCAAATATGCTTCAGTGGATATCAGCCTTATTTGTCGATCACATCTTCTTATTCAACATGTGCAAACTACTAACATCATCCTCATCTGAAATTTAGAAATGAAATCCTTAGCTCTCAGTTTTTCCCTCTTATAAAAACCTTCCAACTTGACTGTGTTGCATTTGCATATAAAAATGGCAGGTCGCTTTGTGTGCAGCTACTGCATGTTGCATTATTGTCCTTTCATAGATCCAGCAAAGTCTGCAGGTTGCTGTTTTGCTTATTCAAGGCAATCTATTTTTACCTTTTTTTTTTTCAAATCCATGGCACACAGCAGCTCCTTAACTAGGTTTGGTGTGGGGAGTTCCGTTCCCCCCCCTCCTGCTTCATCATCCGTTCTATACCTGCATTGACTTCTTTTGTGGCACATGTTTTCAATAATTACATTCTACAGATATTAAACCCACATATCACTTATTCTCTTTTTCGTTTCAGCCTTCTTAAACTCTTTATAAAATTTCCATTATGCTGAGTTGGACAATTGACTTTCCAATTACTGATACATACGGTGACTTGACTGAGAAAGTCTCTCTGCCACCAGCGCATGAAGGCTTTGGACGTGGTCGTGGTCTCAGGGATCAGTATTCTGAGGGACTCTGGGCAGTTGCATGACAATGTCAATCGTGGGTGCTGGTTCTGGGCTCGGCTTCTACCACAGTAAATATTCAAATAAATTCATGTAAAAAGATTCCCTTTAGGATTATCATGCCTGCCAAGGAGTCCAGTCTACAATACTGCAGTATTCCAATCAGAGGAGGCTGAGAGTTAAGGTCCCACCTGTTTGTTTTTTGAGGTTATTTTGATTCTGGTGTATTACCAAAGCAGGGAATAAAAAAGAAAATGAAAATGTTCTTTCCTCAATGAGTGCAAACTTGTTTCTTAAATCATTTTGTTTTTTAAAGGGTAAGATATGTTTCCACTACCTCAAAAAGGTATATATAATAAGGTTTTGGCAAAATGCAAATTTAAGGGCAGCCCAATCCTAAGGATACCCGGCCAGCCTAAAGGGCTGGCCGCGGTATACTTTGGCCATTCCAGGCTGCCCTGGGTCAGCCCGGGAGGTCCACGGGAGAGGGGAACACTCGTCCCCTTCCCCACGTGCAAGCCAGCCAAGGCCCTACGGGCCTCCTCGAATGTACCCCAGCTCTGGAGCTGGTGTACCTTTGAGTCGGCGTAGGTAGGCCGTACTGGGAGAGGCCCAGGATATCGGCAAAGCGCACTGATATCCCCACCCTCTCCCTGCCCAGTTCGAGCAATGGCCATCCTTCCTCACCGCCCGGTCTTCCCTCCCCTCACCCCTGCACCAGCCGGTGCAGGGCTTCTCCGGTGGGTGCAGGGATGACCCCAGCAGAGTGAGGGCTGCTGGCCTTCACCGCAGCAACCATTACTCATGGGGAGTCACAAATGTGCTTTACAGGACATTTGTGACACTCTAGAGCAGCGGAGAGTGCACTCTGCCGCTCCTGACTTACCCAGGATCATGCGGTCACAGCCCAATCCTGCCTAAGATGCAGCAGCCTGTCTAAAGGGCCAGCCGCTGCATCCTAGGCAGAATGAGGGCCGTGCCAGCGCAACCCGGGTTCACCTTGGGGGAAGGAAACATTCATCCCCTTCCCCCAGCATAAGCACTGTGGGCTCTGATGGACCCGCTCTGGCGCACATTTGGGGAGGCTGGGTAAGGTAAGGCCCGCCTGGCCTGGGAGAGGGACAGGGATATGGCGAAGCACCGATATCCCTGCTGACATCCCCGCCCCTCCCAGTCCCAGCCAACCAATGGACCCCTCCCCTGCCACCCCAGCCCGCCCTCCCGCCAACCGGCATGGGCCTTACCTGCATTGGACAGCATGGGTCAAGGTAGGTCATGGAGTGAGTGGTGCCGGTGTCCACACCGGCACCGCTTACTCCGAAGTAGCCACAAAAGTGCTTTACGGCACTTTTGCAACTCCTTGGGCCGATGAAGCACTCACTCAACTTCCCCATAGTCAAGTAGGATTGCGCCCTCAATCCGTTAAATGGAAGATAATGAATTGAAAATTACCGGGTCACAATCCAGTCAAAATTAAGAACTATTAAGTCTCACAAGAGGGTTAGAGTACACTGAAACCTCTCCCCCATCAAAATCACTAGAAAGTGCTTAGAATTGGCTGGATAGTGGAGTTGTCATTTCTCTTTTTAATTATATTTTCCATATACAAATTGCAGCATACAGACAAAATACTCTGTAAAACAGACATTTTAAGACATAGGCCTGCACTTAGATCATTAATAACAGAAGGAATCACTAACAGGGTTTGTTAACATTCCAAGTTAGTTGGACTTCGCCCAAGGTTATGCAACAATACCTGGTATTAACCCCTCTTTGTATTTTATCAGGTAAGTTAATTTTCTTGTGTTTGAACACAAAGATTCAATCTTGGATCTTGGTAAATCACTTATGAATTGGAGAAAGTGGATAGGGTGAACTTTTTTTCCCTCTCTAACAACACTAGAACCAGAGGTCATCCAATGAAAACTGACTGATCAAAGATTTATGAGGGCCAAAACAAATACTTTTTCACACAGCACATAATTCATTTACAGAGTTCATTGTCACAAAATGTGGTGATGATGGCCACAAGTTTATGACCCAATTCTATCCTTTCCCCCTGCTGGTGCAGTCGTGCCAAAAAGGTGTGCGCTGTATCCAGCGGGGGGTGGAGCAGAAGGCTTCGGAAGGGAAAGGGGGTTCCCTTTCCCCTCTGTAAACCACCTCCTGCCCCCACAGTGGGTCCCTTTCCCCTCTGTAAACCACCTCCTGCCCCCACAGTGGGTCTCCTCGGACCTGGGAACCTGCAAGTCCAAGGAGAGAAAGGGGGTGGGGAGTTTGCTGCTGGAGGGGATAGGATCCGGCACACACCATCGCCACTTGATCCACTGCCCCCCGTATCCTCCCAACCTCCCTGCCCTGTTTCTCCTCCCTCCCTACCCAGTTTCACCCCCTCCCCTCACCCGTGCTGGCTTACCTGCTCTGGTGGGCAGCCAGTGCTCCAACAATGCATGCAGGAAGGCTGACACTCCAGCAGTGCACGCTACCAGAGTGTGCTATACATCTACTTTATGGCAGCCAGCACTGGCAGAATGCTAGTTCTACCAGCAGGGCAGCCCTTTGAGATTGGACTGCCTGATGGTTTTAAAGCAGATTAGACAAGGACAAGTCTATCAATGATTTCTATTCAAGATGGCTATATGCTTTCTCCAGGATCTGAGGGGGAAAGCTATCCACTGCGGATACTGAGTGGACACCTGCATCCCCCCCCCCCGTGCCCATTGCCTTTTCTTTAGCTGATTTCGCTAGAGCCAGGTCAGGGGGCTTCTTGATTCACCAAAATGCTATAAGCAGCAAGCTGTTTATAGCAACGAAGCAGGCAAGCAACCTGTGTGCTAGAAAGTCTCCATTAAGCAGGAAGTAGGAAGCTAGAGACTTTCTAGCATGCAGGCTGCTTGCCTGCTTTGTCACTGTAAGCTTGCTATATAGCGTTTTGGTGAATCAAGAAGCCCTTGACCTGGCGCCAGTGATATCAGCAAAAGGAAAGGTAATTGGTGCAGGGGGGAAGCTGGGGGGCCTGCGATCTGTGGATAAGTGAATCCGCAGATAGCGGAAACGTGGAAATGTCCCCCCCCCCGCTGTACTCCCCGCAGTGGCGTTTCTATGGTAGGGGCCCTACCGTAAGTCGCGCCCCGTCCTAGTACCATGGTAATGAACTGGAGCGAGGAGGCCCTGCCCCTCACCGGCGGAGCCATTCCGCGCTGCGAAGGCGAACGGGCTCCCTGCTCGTCAGCTTCGCAGCGCGGAATGGATCCGCCGGAATGGCCTCCTCGCTCCGGTTCATTACCATGGTACTAGGACGGGGCGCGACTTACGGTAGGGCCCCTACCATAGAAACGCCACTGTACTCCCCTTGAGGTGAGTTGATAATTCACATGGTGTTTTTGCTCATTTAGCTGTGTTATCACGTGCAGTTTCAATGGCATTCCACCTCAAGAATTCACCTCAAGATATCCATGATTTTTCTGTAGTCTTTTTTGATGCATGATATTTGTATCGTTTAGACTGTGTCTTGGTGTCATGCTCCAGCAGCATATTTGTTCAGTTTTCCAAAATACTGACAAGACAAACAGTTAATTTCAGATCAAACAGGATTACTAACACGCGGTGTTAAGTTTGCTAAGTCACCTGTGTATTGTAACCATGTTACAAGCTTGCACAAGAAAGGCTTGCACAAGTTGACTTCCAGCCAATCACAAGCTGGCCGTGCACATCCACTGCCGTAGTTTGCAACTATTTGTTGAGGCATGCCAAAAACAGAATCCTGTACGTGTTCGTGTTGACAAATGAACACAAAGACTGTGGCTTGGAAGCTGAACATTCATAAGCTTTTCAAGTACCTTTCCTGCCACTACTGCACACAAGAGTTATGTGAGTAGTTAATTAGCTTTAGGGAATATGAGCAGCATTTCTGGTTCTGTTGTCACTCATAAAGGGGTCCTGCAAGGTTGCTTGTTAGCTTGCTTATTCCACATTTTTGCATTAATGATATTCTAAAAAGTCTCAATAGGAGACATATTGTATTGTGTACTTCAAATCTGCTGTGTCCAGACAATGTAGTTATTTTTGTTTTAAATCTCCCTTAGATTATGATGGCTACTAAAGCGATTTAGGAATTTGCTATAAAGAATGCCATCTATTCATAAATCGCCAGAAAGTGAATTAGTTGGTTTTGGCAATGGACCAATGGTATTACAGGGGTGGTAATAACCTTTTTTCTAAAAAATAACACTATTTTATTTTTATTTTTTTGCAACTCAGGTTATATAATCCAGATTCTGGACAAGTTTCTCTCACAGCTGTAAGAATGAACTTCAGTGGTCTCAAGGCAGAGCGTACTAGCAGAATTCATAGAGCTCTGTGGATGCTGAGGCAACCCCATTCTCTTTTAGCTAGGTAAATGATCTGCTCCCACAAGCAGAAACTCCCACCACTGTGCATGCAGAATATTATCTGTCACATAAAAGTGCAATCTTTGTGAACACAGAGCACAAAGCAGTGCCAAGTTGCTGGAGGGCCTGGCCCTTGGCTCCCATCCACCAGCAAGCTGAGAGGTGATTGATTGCAAGAGATGATGACTCCTTCCACTCTCCCCAGCAGAGAATAGAGGAAAATGTGGTTCCTCTTCTTCCAAACCTCGAGGATAGAAGAAAGAGGAGCTGCTACATCCCAGCTCCATTTGATGATGGGGACAGACTGAGGATCATCAGAAGAAGAGAAGTTGCTACCACTGCTAACTTTCTCCAAGAGATTAACATAAGAGTAAACTCCCCACTCTCTATACCAGATAATGGGAGCATCTTCTGCAGAGGTCTGTGGGAGATTTTCCCATTTGTAGAATGAGTGACAGATGTAGCAGTGATGTGTCTCAGCAGACTTGTACCATCACTGCCACCAGTAATGGAGGGTTCAGGCCTCAGGGGGTCAGCCTGGCCAATTGGGCCCTCAGCTAGTGTCTCACCTGGCCAACCTCTGATGTCACCTCTGTGACATAGAGTTCCACATATGCGCCAGGCCCCCTGCATGGGGCCTGGATTGTGATGAGAGTTGGGTATATGGATGAATAAGGTATCTAACAGCCCAATCCTATCCTGGGCTGGCCCAGAGCATGCAGCAGCACTGAAGTATAGTAATTAAAACAGTTGGAAGGGGATGTGATTTTCAGCTGTTGAGAGCAGGAATCTCAATCTGATGCATGCTTACTTGGAAGGAGGCTCTGTTGTGCTCAGTGGGTCTGACTCCCAAGTAAGTGTACACACATTTTCAGTTTTATAGCGCAAGCCTATGAAAGTTTACTCAGAAGTAAGTTCTATGGAGTTCAATGGGACTTACACAGCACAATCTTATCCAACTTACACCACCGCTGTAACCAGCGAGGGAGGGCAGGAGGCTTTGGAAGAGAGGGGAGATTTGAATTCCCCTTTGAAGGGGATTTGAATCCACATTCCGTTCTGGGGCCTCCCATTCTCACTGCACCGCTGGTTACACTGGTGGTGTATGTTGGATAGGATTGTGCTGACAGTCAGGTAAGTCTATATAGGATTGCAGCCTTACAACCCAATCCTAACACACACACACTGGCCAATGCAACAGAGTGTGAGCTACATCTTGTGGGAGGCAGTCCTAGAGGCCTCCTTGAGGTAAGGGAACTCTTGTTCCCTTAACTTTGGGTAAACCTCCGCTGCCCCAATGGGTCTCCTAAGATCATTAGGAACTGACACAACTAGGGGAGAGATATTGAGAGATATGAACTTGTCCCACAATAAAATATCCACAGGGGAACTCAGCGGATGGTTTTTGCTCATACTTGGATTGTTGTACTAGCACTGCAGACACAGAGATTTGCTGAAAAAATCTGTGATGGTCAGGAACTGTGTTGGCTGACGGTACTCCGATGAAATTGAAGGCATGCTACATAAACCTAAAGGAAAAATGTCTGAACTATTTGCTCCTGATTACAATTTAATGATGCTTTGTTAAACATGCAGCCAGGATGAGAAGACAGCAGGTTTTAAGCTGCATCTGTTTTCTTTAGGAAAATAGAAAATGAGCATATGGATAGAAGATGGAAATGGAAAACAAAAGCAGCAGACTAGGAAATAAAGGGGGATGCCTATAATGAGTTTTGGTTTTTTAAAACACCTTTTGATAGGAAAGAAAATCAATCACTTTGGAAGAAATCTTTCTGAACATCTCAGGAAATTGCACTTTATTTTTTAAAAATGAATCTTTTGTTATTAGTAATTAGCAGGAGGAAAATTATATGTTACCTTTGGTTTTGAATGAATATGCTTAAAGAAAATGGGTTGATGTGTCAAAAGTTGTAGCCTGAGCTATCAAATATTTTGATATTGCTCCTTTACAGCACAACCCATTTTCCTTTCCTTCATTCTGCTTAGGGTGTATTTAGAAAAAACTGGTTTAAGGTAATAGTATGGTGCTAGGATTGTCCTGTTTTCAGCAACCCAACGAGACAGAATGGAGAGATTTTCAAAATTCTTGAGGAAAGATGTCTGCATCCTCCAATATAGTATTCATAAGAGTTGGCCTCCTATTTTTAGGAACTAGGTAGAAAGAGCATTGTCAGAACAGTAGTGGATGTGGTCCAAAATTAGGCATCATTTATATTTTGTGGGCAAACATTCAGATGAACTGCCGAAAAACGCAATACAATGTTTGCCCCCATTGTATTGTAGGACCTGGACTGTTCTTTTAAAATTGATCTAATGTGACCTCTTGGCCATCACTGACTCAGTGGTTAAAATGGCACTATCAGCTCTTATTGGCTGTGATTGTTGGTTGAGACCCAAGCCACCACCAACACATGCTTAAGTTCCATGCGAGCTTATGGGGTGAATGAATTTTCACCCTGGCTGTGCGGGATGCTGGAAGAAAGAATCTTGGCAGGAGGAGGATGGAAAAGGGTAGCCCTGAGCCTGTTGCATTCTGGGACCTGGACATCTGCATGGAGGCCTGCACTGCCTGCGGTTCCCCATTCCTTCCCTATCATTTTCCCAGTCTGTACATAAGTACTGTAAATAAATCCATCTTTTCGAAGACAAAATAAGACTCTGACTGTCTCCACTAAAGGAAACTGAGCTGGCAGAGATGGCTCATAAGTTCCCACTTGGAGAAGGCACATCAAAATGCCATTTTAAAATACTATCAATTATATGAATTTCAATAATAACCACAAGCTTCAAACTACGGTCCTACAGTATTAGATGTTATGGCCACTGTCCAAAGAGCTATTTTATGCATGTCTAAGAGTTTGTACGTGCCTAGTGAAGTTGTTTTGCTTGTTTCCTTGAACAGCACACACACACACACACACACACACACACACACACACACACACACACACACACCTCATCTTTCACAAGCAATTTGAAGTGGGGGGGGCTTCTGTTTGAGAAACACAAACTCATGGAATGAGTCACACAGTTCTATGGAATATGACCTGTGAAAGCAACCTTTCTACCCCCACCCCCAAAATATGGGGGAAGGATAATAATTAAACAGTGCTATCATAATGCAACTTCAGGGTGCGAGATTTTCAATGGGATAATGGGGTAAGAAAAAGGGTAAAAACCCTCATTGCCCCTATCCCATCTCCCTGAGCCTGTTTTGTGTATTTGTGTGTAAATAAAATGATATGGGCAATCCCAAATACAGGATTCACACTAGCAATTCAAAGAACATCTAGTTTGACCCTTGGCTGCTAAGCAAAGTTATAAGAGGAGCTAAACAATGGGTGGAAAGGGGTAGTCCGCAGCTCCTCTTGTCACATCTGTGATTTCTTTTCCCTCTGGTTTTGCCTGCCTGTTGGTTGGAGAACCTTCAGCATTCTCAGTGGGCAGACCTTTCACAAGATTAGGTTGGCTTCACATGATGAGCATCGCCAGGTAGTAGCAGCAGGACCCATCTGAAACCTTGCAGAGCAGCTGTCAGTGTTGACAATACAGAGGTAGCGGGACCAATGGTCTGACTCAGTATAAGACAGCTTCCTTTACTCCTAAGGGGAAGACAAAGGCCACATCAGGAAGAGAAAGTGTCCTGCGAATGCAAATGTTGTCCTGAGTGAGCAACAGCCAATCATGCAAAGGGGTGGTGGTGGTACAATGCAGCTACTTGGGGCCCAAGAGGCTCATACTGTGAAAAACATTTCTGTGAAAAATGAAAGAATTCCCGAAGGGCCCTTATTTGAGGCGCCTGAAGCTGGAGGCTCTGCCAATGTGCTTCCTATGCTCTTATAAACAGGATTTCTTACCAGCAGGCAGTCATTTGAATGGAAGGGTTTAACCCTTTAGAGGTTTTCCCTAGCTCTCTCTGCCGCAAAGCTGACCTGAGCTGTAAAGCAGCCTGTGAAGTGGATACAACGCTTTTATACACAGCTTCTTCTGCAATTCACAGTGCGCTTTTCAATGGGGTGGCTGACCCTGCTGCACTGCAGTTCCGCCAGCATGTGACTTAGCCATTAGCACGCCAGCCAGCTGAAAAGAAAGTGGGTATGATGGCATTTACTGGTCTCCCCATTCTTGTGTCTACCTCAAGCACTGCCTCCCCCCACCTCTTCCAACATTGATACTTCCCAGCTTGCAGGAGGCTGGTTTAGAAATGCAAAACACAGCCATTCCTGACAGCACGCTGGCCATGCGCTGCAATCGTCTTTGTGTTTGCTAAGATCAGTCTCAGCTTGCTGCAAGTACAATAGTATGCACAAGCCAGCAAAAAGAAAATAGGTGTGTAGTACGTCCCATTGACCATTTCAGATTCTCAAATGATTAAACACATTCATTGTTATAAAGCTTTCAATTCCTTTAAATATATCTTTCTACAAAACTTTTATTGCCAGAATTGTAGCTATGATTATAACTCAATAGCATCCCTTTTACAGTATGTTTATCCTTTACATGGATATCAGGTACCATCTTCGGGGGGGAGGGGGGAGCAGGTGTCCTTTCCACTTTGCATTTTCTTGCCTTTCGGCATATACATTGTCATCACGTTATGCTTAAACATAACATGGGTTGCAAAGTCTTCACCAGGAGATGGTTGTTCCTTGTAAGGATCAGGGGCTCTGAGAAAGGATGCAGCCACTCCTTCTTCTGCCTCACTAGGGCTGTCAGTTTGGATGCATACAAAACCCTGAGATTTCTGAGGTGGGGGCCCCAATGATGTCGTAAGGTGAAACCTGGTGATTTCACAAGACTGCCAAACCTTGAAAAATGGGGTAAAAAAAACCTCTGCTACTGGGGCAGCAATCTGCATAAAGGGATAAAGAGCAAGAGGCCTTGAAATGCACAGAGATTACCGGTACCCTTTGCCACCTGTTCCTCTGAGAAAAAAAACTGGAGAAACAGGGTCATTTAGGCTAGGCTTACCAGATTTGGAGGTGTCCAAACTGGGACACATACCCCTTACTTTCCCCCCCCTCCAGATTTTTTTTATTTTCAAGTCACTTTGCTTCTCTTTTTTTTTTTCGGGCGCAAAGTGCCTGCTTGCCACCTGTTAGGGGGTCCAAATTTTTTTCAATTATTTAATTATTTCCCCCACCATTTTGCCCCTTTTCACTGCTTTTTCCTTGCCTTTTTTGCTTGCTTGCTTCCTCCTCCTCCTCCTGCTGCTGCTGCTGCTGCTGCATCCATTTCCTGGCTGACCAGCTGCTCGAGCCAGCCAGGACTCCTCACTGGAGTGGACCAGCACTGCTGCTTCCAGCTTCCATGATTTTAAAAGGGTAAAAATTTTCCTGTGCAGCCATCATGGGTCTCACAAAATATCACGAGATCCAAGATGGCGGCGCTCAGATCCCGTGAGGGCACATGAGGCAGTAGCACACTACCTCATGTGCCTTCATGAAATTTGGGCGTCGCCATCTTGGATCTCGCGAAATCTCATATGTTCTAGTCTTGCATAGAACCCTTCATTCTAGGTGGTTTCTTTCACAGTCCAGCCTCTCTCTGGCATGATCCGCCTCATCATGCTTCGACTGACAGGCAACCTTGACTCCCACTCAAAGTGCAGCTGCAGCTTTTCTCCCTCACAGAGTCTCTGCAGCTTATCAGTGGCGTGCCAACAACTCTCCGACAGACACGGATACGTCCGGCCATCCCTAACTCCCATCCTTCAGATCTTCAGGCATATGAGACAGCTATTCTACCAACTGAGCCAGACCTCCTACATCATACTGGCTGTCCAATTACTCTGTAGATAGATAACAGAGTTCCAAGAGATTTTAACTGCAATATGATTATAGAGGGGGGTAGTGACATCATATTCTGGAATGGGACAAGGAAGGAGTAGGAAAAACAAAAGGCAAAGTAAGATGGGAGGAGTAAAAGAAGAAATGAATTGCTCAAGAATAATTAGTGCCATCTGTTCAACATTTTTATATACAGTCAATATTTTCACAGGTCTGTCCATATTCAGTAGGAAACATTATAAATAGAATTTCAACAATATTTTTTGAGATAACAAGACTGTTTCCCTGAAACAAATTGATGCAAACTTCAATCAAGCTGCCCTTTGCTTGCAAAAAAATATGTGTTTGAAGGGAAAGAAAAGGGATTTCTACATAAAGCCAAGAATAATAGTAAATATACTTCTTTTTGAAAAGGGAACCAATAATATACAGAAATGTAATACATATTTTTATTTTGTCATCCCAATCTGAAATTGCTATGTACTAAAAGAAGGGGTTACAATGACCATTAGGCATTAGGGTGTAAGCTCCTCCTCGCTGGGAGTGGGTGGGCTGGATCCCCACGAGGAGAGCCCTTTTTTCCTAGTCCCTATTTGCTCCCTGCGCTCAGCTAGCCCTGCCTCGAAGCCTCAGAGAATGACGGAGTTCTGTCACTCTGTGTCCTCTCCCACCCCTTACACCTTCCTTCCCTGGGCTCTGGGTCCTCACAGCCTCTTTTCACTGCAAGCATGCTCCCATCCCCCCAGTGGTCCTCTTCATCATTGGCCCACCCACCTTCTCCTTTTAAGCCCTGTGCGATTCTCAAGCCCTCCACCCCTTTCCATCCCTCCTCCCTCACCTTTTGTATCATAAACCCCACCCTTCCAGACTTCCTTCAGTGTTGGCTGACATGTGGGAATCTCTTCTTCTGCTGGCTATCAAAAGGGAGCCAGCTGCTGCCCCCCAGGCCACCCCCCAAAGCTCCCTGCCAATTGGAGGAGGCCCTCTGAGGCTTCATCACAGCTGCACTGCTGCGGCCGCCTCTGGCCCAGCCAGAATCCTTGCGTGACCCTGCTGGCAGGCCTGCAGCCAAGCGCTCTGACACGGTGTCTGCTGGTGCCTGGGTGCGCTTCTCTTCACCATAACTGGGAGCAGTGAGGCTACAGACACCCTCCAGGGCCCCAGGTGAGTCTGCTCTCAGACATAGGGGACCCATGAGTAGAAGTTACTAGCAGCGTATTATGCAAATGCATATATCATCACAAATTGGTATTAAATAAATGAACCATGCTAAAGTGTTGCTATTTCTAGTGCACCAAGTTCATAGCCCTTTGTCCAACTTTCATAAGGACTAGGCTACTACAGTGTGTACCCTGGGCTGCGGTTCACCAAATTTACAGAACAGGTTGTCATAGGTTGATCCTCGTTTTCAGTCTGCTACCTGGACAACGGAGACAAAAAGATAGGACTACCAAAAAGAGATGCCATGGGAGTTTTGATTGAGCAAGGCTCAAGTGAAATGTGGTAATTCAGAAACGTATGACCCAATTCTATGCACGTTGCACTTTCGGATCTTGGGATCTGACACCGTAAGACCTGGGCTGCTGGTGCAGCAGCTGTTCTGCTGTTCTGCAGGCCACTGCCACCAACACAAAGCCGCAGAGGTCATGTGTGGGAGACAGTGGCCTGCAGAACTTCTGTCCTCACTAGTAAGTTGGTGGTGGGGTCAGATCGGGGCAGGGAGCAGTTCAGGGGTGGGAGGGAGTGGATCTTGGTGGCAACCTTGCACACCAGATCCTATCCCCCCCTTCCCAGCCGGGACCTGCCCCCAAAGGCTCTTCAGACATACACCAGCAAAAGAGATGACATAGGTCTAAGGAGACCCAGTGGGACCAGGCGGCCAAAGGGGAGGTAAGTAAAAAATGTCTTTACTTTTACCTCTCCTGGGCTGCCTGGTCCCATCCTGGGTGGTCCTTAGGATGCAGCACAGGCTGGATAAGGGATACTCAACCTGTAGACATTTTGGATGTGTACAGATGACTAAGGACAGAATAAACATAGCTCTGATTCTGGCCTGGGTTGTGATGGGCTGGCTGCCTTATGCTGCCAGCCTGGAAAGTTGCTTCTGTTCCCAAACGCATCCCTCTTTGACTAAATGGTGTACTCACTTGCACCAGAAAGATCAGGAAGCATAAGGGAAAAAAAGGACGAAAATATTTTTTTTTCACTCTTGAGAATTTTTTTTTCATTTAAAAGATTTCAGTAGGGCACAGTTGTATTTCAAGTGGCTTGGTGTTTGTAGGGGAAGCAGGAACAATGGTAGCCGAGGAAGAGTACTGGAATCAGTCAGGCTGCTTTGGTGACCTGCTTGAGTCGCCGGTGGCATCCCAGTCTGCCCTGGCTGTTACCCCTGTTGCGACAAGAGGTTAAACCACAGCATTGAGCATCTCTTTCCTGTTTCTTCATACTGTAGTTCTAGTTTCTGCATTCTTCTGTTGCTTGCAACATGTTGCTATTGCTGTTGCTACTCCTCTGTTCTATTTCTGTTTGGCTGAAATCCTAACCATATACCAGGTTTTGTAGGTCTAGAAATCTACACATTAATTTAGTACCAACTTTTATCCAGGGCTACCCACCCATGAGGTTGATGGAAGCAGGTGGCAGATTGCCAGGAGGTGCCTGAAACCCACCACCCTCTGCTTTTCCTGCTGTCTTTTAAAAAGGAAGAGGGGAACAGAGCAGAACAGGAAGTGTAGAGGAGAGGAGAGTGGTGAACTAAAGCATCAACGCTAACCCCCCACTCTACTCTTCTCCACACTTCCCCTCTTCCTTTTCAAAACTAGGGAGCAAGAGGAAAGGAATAGTGGCAGAGGTGGTAGCTAGTAGACTACCAGGTAGGAGGGAGCAGAATTTGGTGCACGGTCTCAAGTGTTGGGAGTTGTTGGTCAGTCCTAAGCTTCTCTGAAAGTCTGTTGCTCCCAAGGAGGTAAAGGTAAGCAATTTGACTGACAAATAGTTTCTTAAACAGCTGCAAGCCGTGCTTGTCTTTGCACGTGCCACTGTTTTATGTACTCCAAGTATACATGTGTGCTGGGGTGAAAAGCAGAAATAATAATCATTGTTCATCCTCCTTTCTGGGCTGCTGCAAATGTGGGGGTGAGCTTCCATTTATCTGTTTATTGTATTTAGCTGCTTGCCATATTTAGTTCTGCTTTCCATCTGGTGTTTTGTTTTAGCCTTTGTAAGGGTGTTATCTAATATTATTCTATGAAAGTAACATTGATCTGGTGCTTAATTCCTGAAAAGAAATATACCAGGATTTAAGATTGCCTGGAAGACACACTTCTTGACATGGAAAAAAAAAAGCCCTATTATGTTAATTAAGTCTGGGGATCAATGGTATACACCTGTGAAGGGCAATGCACTCTGCACATTTTCAGAGAACCTATGTAATTAATTGCTTCACCTGTCCCATTAGAAGCCTGGCATTCCAAAGATGTTGCGGGGATAAATGTTGTGAACCCTAGCTCAAATTTAGTCTCACTTCTGTCAAACTAATATTGAATTTAGTCATATCATATCCTGCATATCTCAGGGAAAATGATTAAAATAGCTGTTGAGAGAAAGACTGTATACTTTTCTGGCTAACTAATTTCAGAAAGCACTCATTCAGAAGCTGATGTTTAAGGATTCAGAAGTTTAAGGCAAATCTGCAAATATGAATCCCAGGAAAGAGTGCAAGAAGCAACAGCAGGATCAGGCCCTCCCAAGTGCGATACGTGTCCCACGGTGCAATCCTGCATTGGTCCAGGGCGGCCACCCTAAGCTGTCGTGAATGTGCCGTAAAGCACGTTCATGATGACTTGCGAGCAGGGAAGGCTGACGCAAGGCCGGCCTCCCCTGCTCTGCCAACGGAGCCCTCGCCCGACCGCCACCAGACCCAGGTAAGGATCCAGCGGGCAGCGGGTGGATCGGCGGGGGAGGGAGGGTGCCAATAGGCCCAGCTGGCCCAGGAGGGGGACAGCCTCGGCCGTATCCTGACCCCCGCTGCCTGGCTGGGCCTTATACGGCCTCCTCTTACTTCCGCCAGAGAAATCGCTTGGCCCGAGGAGGTCACTCAGCCCAAGCGCCATTTACACTCGGGGAAGGGGACAGGCCTCCCCTTCCCCGAGTAGACTTCTGGCCGAGCGGGAGCCTGCCCACAGCGGAGCATAGGATCCGGCAGGCAGCCTGGGCCACCCGGTGGATCTTTACGCAGGATTGCTCTGCCCATGGGATCTAAGTGGACATTGCTACTGGTATTTCAAACAGCCAATAAGAACTGTCCTATTGCGGTTCAGGAGAAGCAAAGGTTGCATGCGTAGGGCTGATACAGGCAGACAAACAGGAAAGGTTGGTGCCAGTGGAGGCAGAGAGCCACACGTCTCACTGAATAATTTTTTTTAGCAAAAAAGTGACAAAGAACTTGTTGCAAAGAAAACCTGTTGTTTAGGCAAAGGGACATGGGTAACTTGAAAGTACTGAATTTATAGACAGTAGAGAAAGAACCAATGAGGGTGTGTAGTAGGAGGGATGGAGCTTCATGCAAGGCAGTCAACAGAAGAAAGTTCCTTGCAGCTCTCCATCAGAACTATGGCTGTCTAGTGAGTTTTCCTAGCTCACAGAAGCTATTAAGGCTCACCTGACTCAATATTTCAATATACTGTGATAGGTTTCAACACTTTGCACAATTCACAATTGAATAGATCTGGCAAGCAATAAGCATTAGAGAAACAGAGGCTGCACACTCTGGGTTTGCTCTACATTGCACCTTTATGTTCAATAATAGGGGTGGCACGCCCTCGGTGTGTTGCCCGCCTTTGCATGGCCCCTTCCAGAGCGGGCCAGGCAAGGGTATGGTTTACTGGGCAGCCTATTGGCTGCCGGGATGTATGGGGGACGAGTGGACTGGATAGCCTGTGAGCATTGCTCTTGCTTACCCAATCCATTCAAGCTTCCAAGCCCTCTCCCACCCTCCCTTCATACAGTCTAAGATTAGCTGGTTGCTCTTTATGAGAGCCGGGTAGGAATATTTTGCCATCAACCTGACTGACTTCTGGCTGGCAGTTTTTTTCACCTATCCCAGACTGGTGTGGAGAGGGTGGCCCCTTTAGGGCATTACTGTATTTCTGGTTAACTATCCCTGTCTTTTGGTCACTTTAGGCAGGTGGTGTCCAGGCAGGGTAGCCAGGGCTTGAGTGATCAGCGTACATTCTGAAGTAAATGAGGTCAGGGGGCGCTCAGACGATACTTACCTGGATCGGTGAGACTGGCTGGCAAACCCCCTGGTGGATAAGCAATGACCTCCTGATAGGCATGGCCTGGGAGATCTGACCTTTCCAGTTGCCTCAACCGCTTGAGGTTGGCGATGATGAGTACAATCAGCCTATGACTGAAGAGGGCTCAGAGTCAGGATATGATGGGCAGAAGATTCTGGCATAGTGGGGAGAGCTGCTGCCTTCAAAGCCCAAAGATGGTGAACTTGATAAGTTCGAAACACGCCGCCAGCAAAAAGCTGTGAAAGCCTCCAGGAGGAGTGATAAGAGCTTCCAGCTGTGTCGGTCGAGTGTGGGAGGCGCCAGCCAGCAGAAAAAAGTCAGACTGTAAAAGGATACCACCTGGAAAGTTCATGAGAGATTGGACATTTATATATATTGTAAAAAAAACCCAAGGGGGGTTAGGACAGCCTGCCCATGTACACCGCCTTGGATTAAAGTCGGAGGAGAAATCCAATGACTGAGAAAGACGGTATATAAATACGGTATTATATTATTATTATTTGATATCTGGGGGGGGGGCAGACTGTTACTACCATTTTCCCCAACTTAGTGCTCATACGTTTTGGGGGTTTAAGCTAGTTATCCCTGCTGCATTTATTGTTGACAGTTTAAGCCACTGTCTGGTGTGCTCATTTCAGGGGGTGCTCATGTAATGCACCTTCTGAAGAAAGATTGTGTACCAACACATATTCTGATGGATAGATCTTGTGTGTGTGGTCTGCCACATTCACTCTGATGCATTGGAGCTCCCATACCTAAGAAATTGCTTGAGGCAACCGCAGATAAAGCAATGATATTAGTTCAACAATCTCTTAGGAGCACAATCCCTTGCTTATCTACTCAGAAGTAAGTCCCATTTTTTTCAATGGGACTCCCTCTCGGGCAAGTGTGCATAAGATTGCAGCCTGACATTTTAGTTCTGCATTTCCTAAGCTCAAACACACGTTTACGTAAGAATAAAACACTACTTAGAATCACATAAAACACAGAAGTAAAATAATATGACACAATACTGAATAACAATAAAACAGAGCATTAAAAACCTCAAAATTCCATAGCTTACCAATAAAAGCTACTTTCCATAGCCAATTATTCATTTTAATTGCCAAAGGTCCTATGAAATACATGAAATCCTTGTGAAATGTGATCAGGGACTCACAGCTTCTAAGCTGATTTGGGAGCTTATTCCAAAGCCTTGGGGCAATTGCAGTGAAGACCCTGTGCTTAGTTGCTATAATTTAACTTCCCATAACGTGTGGTTATGGAGCAGAGCTTGATCTGATGACCCTAGTCACTGGCATGGAGGTTCGTACAGCAGGAGACAGCCTCTGTGATATGTCGAATCCAGGCTGCACAGGGCATTAAAAGTAAGCCAGTGAACCTTGAATTGGTCAGACGTTCATCTACGTACAGCCAATACATAGAACACTGGTTCTATGTGTTCATATCTTCCTGCATTCATCTGGAGACTGTTCTTCACTAGCTGCACCTCTGAGTTATCTACAAGGCCAGCCCCACATAAAGCACATTGACAGTAGTCAGTCCTTGAGACTCCAAAAGCTTGAAGCCGTCTGGTAAGATCTCTCTGCCCTAAAAAGAGGCTGAGCCCACACAAGCACTGCTATGTAATTTGTGCTCCCAGCCACTATGGCCTGCGTATCCAGTGAATAACATACTGAAAGGTGCTAATTTCTAGCATTCATTTGCATTGGTAGAAAATCATTTTTTCACATTTTTGCAAAGATGTTTTTAAAAAAAGGCATTTGTCTTCCTGTTGCATGCTAATACCTTTGCCAAATTATTTTCATTAACCTCCTGCCTTTCATATTTAACCTTGACAACATAATCTGCAGCGGGGAGAGCATTCTCTTGTTTACTGGCACATCTTATTATGATTAAAGGCAGAGCTGCCTTACATTTTATTATGCCTTTCCATTTCACTTAAAAGACATTTAAAATCAAGACCAGAAAATATAGATTCCAGTCCAGGAATTTGGGTAATATTCTTTCAGTAATTCAATATGTGCATTGATTATTTTCTGCACTACTGGCCAGCTTGTGTGTGTGTGTGTGTGTGTGTGTGTGTGTGTGTGTGTGTGTGTGTGTGTGTGTGTGTTTAAATACTGTCACAGTGTCATGCAAGTGACTTGGCAGTGGTGTATGCCAAGTGTTATTTCATAGGTCCATGGATGACTATTGAATACTTTCCCCTGATTTTTAAGCCAGCTGAAATGCAATCTTATTTATCGTCCTTGGTCAGCAGTTTGCCTGGGAATATATCATATACTTCAGCAATCAATAAAGGTATTTTCATTTTACTACTGTATTAGAGATTGGTTAGTGATGCAGCATATAAGCTGTAAGTAATGGAAGGAGGGACCACACAGTGGGTTCATGTACTTATTCTTAGTTTTGTGCCTCTTTTGATGCATTACAGAAATGTAATTGACATTACTCGTAGTACCTAAATTCATTCTGTTACAATACAATATGACTAACGTAGCCACCATAGACACTGCTTTCATTGGCTCAGGAAGATTCCCAAAGCAAAATCTAACAAACTGAGGATGCACCTGCTCCAATCCCAGGACCCACATCCCTATCCCCACATTTCAATTTTAATGATTCTATGGGGGTAAGCTGGACTTTGAGAATGTGCCATTGAGGACCCCTTTTGGTGCCAGTGGCAAGTTGCTCGAAGCGCTGTACTGGCTCCCATGTGCTCCCCAAGCTTACCAGTGGTGGAAGACGGGCAGTTCCCACCAACCAATGGGAACATCCCCTAGAAGCCCCACTACTTCCTTCCTTTTAACCTAACTTCTAGCCCCAGCTGGCTGAGAGCTGGTGTTTGTATACTGGTCTCTACTGCCAACATTTGAAACACGCACACGCATACACACACACACACACACACACACACTTTGGCTCCTGCTAATTTAGAATTGGGGACAGCCTGGAGTATTATGAAAAATAACTTGGGATGTTCCTGCATCCCTTGAGAGTGGCCTGAGGTACTCCACTCCAGCCTGTTCTGAGTACCTTTTTTGGTGCTTTGGGGCACCCATTTATTAAAAGAGAGAGCTTTTCTCTCTTTATTTGGGCTTGACACAATTACCTGTGCATTTGTTCTGAATTTTCTTGTGATCAAGAAAACAAAATGACATTAAGAAAGAAGCTACGGTACATCCAATGAGTCTTGGCAAGAACATGCCCTAGACCAGGGGTGCACAACATGTGGCCCCCGGGCTGCTTGCAGCCCTCGGAAGGATTTCCGGTGGCCCCCGAAGAAATCGGGGATCCCTTGGTGCGTGTTGCTTACAAAGAGAACGCTGAGGGATCTCCGATGTCTTCGCTCTAGCCGCGTAGCTGTGCAGCCTTCTTGCTCGGGTCGCCGAGCGAGAAGGACAAAGTCACTGAGCCTTGCGAGCCCATTGGCCCGGAGGCTTTGAGGCCGTTGCTGAAGGCGGCGTTTGATCGCCGCCGATCAGCTGGAGTCTCCTGTCATTCAGCCAGGAGCCGGAAGAGCCGCGTCTCCTCTTGTGTGCCAACGGGCGCGGAGGTTTGGGGGCTTGTCCCGTTGGTGCTGTCGCTGCTCCGTGTGAGGAGGAGGCTCCGATTCACGGCGGGAGGGCAAATCTGAATTTTTAATTCTGTAAATATCTTTATTTATTTATTAATATGTTGCTTTTCCTGATATTTTCCAGCTCATGGACACCCCCTGTGATGTCAATTCCTGAGGAAGTGACATCCTGAGGAAGTGACATCACGGTTCCTTGACACGCCCCCTATTCATTTTGGCCCCTACCTGCTTCCATGTTGTGTACCCCTGCCCTAGACTGTACTTCGACAAACTTTGATATCACTCTGAAGACCATTAGCAACGTAGCTTAAGAATTCAGCCGTTGAAAAACAGCCACCTGTGTCCCGCAAATCCGTACTGTCATCCTGTTAGTTTCTGCTTTGTTTCTAAGTGCTATTCAAGGTGATGAATTTAATCCACAAATCCTTGTATAGTTTGGAGCATGGTTCCCTGAGGTCAGCTCTTTTCTGCCATGCATCTTAACGGGAATTAAGATTAGTTAGAATGCTTTTGCTAAGGAGTCCAGAGATTCTGTGCCCGGCAAACTGATGACAGGGTGTGCTGCTCCCCATGAGAAAGCCACATCTTTCAAACTGTCTGCATTCTCTGGTCCATCGAATCTGTTGACCTTCAACAAATGGTTCAATGCCAGTCTTGCAGGCAGCCTTTATAATAAGGCCCTGGTCTGTGTCTTTAAAGGCCTCCTAACATGCAGAAATTAAACAGGTAACGTTGTTCCCACCATTTAAAAACTTTTGGCTGCTTCATTTCAGCACATTGGAATACCAGGATAGAGAAGGGGAAAAAGACCCTGTCAACTCTGCTTAACTTGAGCTGTGTGAATTTGCTCAACTCTGCTGTGATCAACTCTAGCACAGAGAGGTCAACTCTGCTGTGTGAATCAGTGTGGATTACCAGTACAGTTGCTTGCATTCCTTGTTGCAGTGTGATTGTGTTTCTCTTGTGTACATGTGTGCAATGGCTTGTGATCATAAGGTACAGTTTTGTTTGTTTATTTCATTTATTTTTTCCCCACCTCTCTATAATACAGTTCTACTCAAAGCACTGAACAATTAGCAATATAATAGGTATGACACAGATACAGAAATTTAAAACTTAAAGGACCAAACTATACTTGATTTGGTTGCTTCTTTTTTGTTTTTGTTTTGCTTAAAATAGCATGCGGGGCACAGCAACACCACAGTGGGAAGTAAAGGGGTTTTAATACGTTGCTTTCACCATGTTTCTGATGGGATCATGCCAACCATGCACTATAGTATTATTGTTGTTGTTATATTTATTTCCCGCTTTTTTCTGTTTCCAGAGGAAAAATGCATTGGGCCATTTTTCTGGTGTATGGGGGAAGGGCAATCCTGATTTGAATCGCAATAAAGGCAGAGTACTAAAGTGCCCTACCCTCTACTATGGTTTTGCTGTGCCCCACTTGCTATTTGAAGCAAAACAAAACAAAAAAAGAAGGGGCCAAAAGACATGTCACTCATCATAACATGTGGTTTGGCCCTAAAATGTTATACAGTAATCAGAGTAATGAAACCATAGAATGGCAGTTTGAAGCAATCAGCACAGGAAGATGGATCTAACTAAAAGCACACTGGAATAGATAGTTTTCACTGACTGCTAAAATGACATTGACCAGGAGCAGCGTTGTCACCCTTATCCTTGCTCCCACCAAACTCCCTGTCATGTATTGTCCAGACATCTCTTACCTGCTCTCTGTGATGATACCTGTAGGAGGTGTCCCTGTGCCGCTTGCTTCCTCCCACATGGCCTCTCTCTTCCTGACCATTGAAGGAGCAGCATCTTGGCTGCTGTGCTCTGTCCCCAATGGCAGGCAGCCATTGTTAAAGAATATCCCCCTCACACCCGCACAAAAAGAAGAGCTAGAGCAGTGGTTCCCAACTTTCTATCTCCTTAAGGGGAGGTTGGGAACCTATGTGGCACCCGTAGGCGATGACTCCGTCGCTTCAGGGTTCCCGCTACTGGCAAAATTGGGGGGGGGGAAACCCTCAGGAAAAACCGCAGCAGCTGGGGGACCCACCCACCCCGGTAAATTTTAAAAACCCTTTTTTCCTTACTCTAACCCCATTGTGTTCAATGTGACCTTCTCACACCTCAGAAGGTCTCTCGGAGGCGTCTGAGAGGCACTTCCAGTTTGACGAAAAACCAGAAGTGCCTCTCAGAAGCCTCTGGGAGGCCTTCTGAGGCACAAGGAGCTACATGCAGCCTCCCCACACCACAGAACATGTCCGGACGTGACACTTCTGGTCACGTCCAGAGGTCCTCTTAGGTGCCCCTTAGGTGGATTTGGCTATCCACGGATTTCAGTATCCGTGGGGGGTCCTGGAATGGATCCCCCGCAGATAACGAGGACCCACTGTACTGAGATCAACATATGTTAAACACAGCACTAGGAAAATCCCAGCCCCAGCATTTGGAATTGCTTATCATACAGATCTCTGACATCACACGGGAGTCTCCACACCCTCAGTGGATATTCCTGGCAACTGCTAGGGAGAGCATGGAATTGGGATGCTGTGAAGGCAAGCCATATGGTAGGGGGAGATCTAAGCTTTATGGCCAGAGCAGGGAGCACTCATGAAAGGAATTCTGTTTTCAGCAGCATCCTTCTGGTGAGTGTGTAATAGAATATATCTGATTATAAGAGTTCTTCAGATGTGATGTCTGCCCAGCAGCTTTCCCCATTTCCTTGTTTCCTGCTCTTGTTAGATCCTTGCCTTCCCGCGCTACCCTTGCCATTTTCTCCCAATCCCACTGCTTTCATTCCATGGTTTTCAGCTCTTTGATCACACCAGTTGGTCCTCCTGGATTGACAAGCTTTCTCGTTCCTGATCTCAGCTTCCCTTGGCAGTGCTATGTCTACTGAGCACTTTTTGAATCTGACTTTGGCCTTCCTAACATGAGCCAAACGCGGTTTGTTTATTTATTTATTTTTCACATTTTTATACTGCCCTTCCTCCAAGGAGCTCAGAGTGGTGTACATATTTCCTCCCCTCCTTTTTGTCCTCACAACAACCCTGTGAGGTAGGTGGGGCTGAGAGTTAGTGACTGGCCCAAGGTCACCCAGGAAGCTTCGTGGCTGAGCGGGGATTTGAACCTGGATCCTCCAGGTCTAAGTCCAACTCCCAAACCACTACACCATCCTGGCTCACATCCTGACACTGAGAATGAACATACAGAGAGTCATCTGGAGAAACATTTTCCTTTTCAAGCAGCAGCAAGAGCCGAATTCCACATTCCCCAAGACCACGGCAGTTTCCTTGATGCTCCAATCCAGTCAGTATAAATGTGTCTTTGTAAATCACACTTCAGATTGAAAAGGTATTTTTCAAGAGATTCCTGCTCTCAACAAGCTGAAAACCACACCTCCTTCCAAATGTTTTAATTACTACACTTCAGCATACAGCGACTGAAGGAGAGTCTATCTTATTAGAGCTGAAAGCTTTAATGAGCAACAGAGTCTTTGCAAGCTATAGTTAGCAACTAGCAGGGATAATCTATTTTACCATTCCCCAGGTCTCTAATTTTCTTGCCTCCATCCATCCGTACTACTAAAGAGCTGTCTCAAAGTGATGCCCTGGTAAGAAAATCACAGTGAATGGCTGACTGTTTTCTTTTGCAGCTTGACTCAAACCTTGTGCTTCATTACCCAGTTACAAGGAAGGAGTGTTCTGATCTGTCAAGAAAGCATAAAATGTCCATTTGTGGCAAAATGTTCACATCTGAAACCCCTGTGTTTTCTTAAGACCTCTGCATAAAAATTAGAATTCAGATCCTTGGCTTCTTTCTCTAACCCTTCCTTTCCATGAGGACAGTGGAGGATCATAGGAAACATTTAATTTTGTGCTACCTATTTATTATCATTAAGTTTCTCCTATGTCTAAAGACCTTGGCACATTATTAAGTAGATGAATATTACTAATCCGATGAATGAATATTAATTAGATGTCATAATTATTATTTATTTTTAATTATTTATTAAAGATGAGCCCAAACCACTGTAAAAAGTCTATAGCTTGCTTTTCTTCTCTTTAAGGTACTAATATGGTCATTCTGTTGCCACTCATGCAAGACTGATGGTCGACAACAGTCTCCCTGTGAGTCTGACTAGGGCATATGTTAGTAGCAGAGACTGTTGGCTTTGTACCACACTGAAGGCCTTGTATATGACACTGCCCAAGTCAACCCATCAAATCCACCTAGTCCCATATTGTCTATACTGATTGGCAGAAGCTATCCAGCATATTAATTAGGGGTCTTTCCCAGCCCTAGCTGGAGATTCCAGGCATTGAGCCTGGAACCTTCTGCATGAAAATCAGATGCTTTATTGCTGATCTGTGGTCCCATTCCTATGGAAGCCAATGCACTTCACCTTAGAATCCAAGGGACACTGAGGCAATATATGAATGCTTCACCTCCACACCAATATATGCTTCACCTCCACACTTGCCTTCCCGCACAACTTAAGAAGCCAACGATCTGCATAATTATGGGCATATCTCCTTAGCTATAAATAAAGATGATGTCCCTATGTCTAAGGATGCAGATAGACAACTGAACCCATAGAAGGTTCTAAGGATCCCATGAATTTGAATCTCAAATGAAGCTCTTCCTGCTCCTGAAGATGGGTGACAAACCGAGAAAGGGAAGACTGCAGCAACTGAATCAAAAGTTTAGGTAGGAAGAGGCTGTTAACTCAAGGAGCAGTCTGTGATATGTGTGTGAGACAGCTTCACAGTCACTTAGTGAGTTCAGACTCTTCTGCAGCCCGTTTCTAAATTTTCTTCCTCAGACAGAAACAAATGTTTGTGTGTATTGCTGCTGATGTGTTTTTAATACACTAGAATGAGACATCTCATCTATGTCTTTACCAAATAGACAGGAAAAAAATCAGGACTGACACCAGTCACCACCATGGACTGCTCTGCCGTGTCATTACAATTTAATAATAACTACCGGTACCCACTGCCACATCTGGACATTCAGAGTCATTGAGAAGGACAGCATAGCTGGCCAGACTCCTTGAAACCTGACTGTACAGTTAAGAACAACGAATGTGCAATAAGCTTCAGTTTGATTAGTTTTCATAAGTCGGCAGAGTGGCAATCTGTGTGGTCAGTTAGTAAAATGACAACTAGCTACCCTGTATAACAATTTATCCTTTTTAACTAATTCTCTTCAACCCACTCACAGCCCAATCCTGTGTAACTCTTGCACTGGTGTAACAGTAGATCCGCTGGTGTAAGAATACTTATACCAGTGTTACTTGTTGTACGCCGACGGACACAGGACAGACACTGGTGTAATCGCCCTCGGATGCCACACATACGCAGTTCGAACGCGGAATAGACACAGTTTCGATGCCCCCAGGATTCCCCCTGCACCAGCGGAGTTGCGCCAGTGTCTATCCCGCTTCCGAACTGCGCATGCGTGGCAACTGAGGGGGGGGTTACACCGGTGTCTGTCCTGTGTCCGTCTGCATATGGCAAGTTACACTGGCATAAGTGTTCTTACACCGGTGGATCTAGTGTTACACCGGTGCAAGTGTTGCACAGAATTGGGCTGTCAGTCATGTTCGGAAACAAACACCCTGTTCAGAAAGATGATTATTAGTGTTTGCTGGTTTTTTCAGTCCAGTTTGTTATCTGACCTTCTGCCCACTCTGCACTTCATGCCCCTCAAGTACTGAGTTTATTTTAACGTGTCGTAACCATTGGGGATTGACAAGACCTGGGCTACTGAGACCCTTCCCACATATTTGCTAGTGCTCCAGGATCATGGCTAAGGGAAAAAGATGCAGAACTTCCGACTTAGAGTGCTATGGAGGAGTCACCCACTGCCTCCACCACTGCTTTCGAGGGCGTACGCTCCATCATGAAGATGGCCTTTGCAAGCCAATGATCTTCATACAGAAACGGTTTGCAATCATTTTCTGCAATAACAAATCTAGACCTTTCCACTGCGACTATGAGTCTCATAAATCATTCCCTAGCATTCCTTTCTCATAACATAACCTATTGCATTCTCTAACAGTGCAACCTTACTTTACATGCAAATTAACCTATCTTTTCCACACAATGCAAGATGAGTAACGGTGCCTGGTTTTTCTTCCTAGGAAAACATCCTTATCACAAATCTCAATTGCCTTATTGAACCACTGAAACAGTTCTGCAACGGTGTTTGTGTATAGATAATCATTACTGTAGCGCAATGGGAGCAGCTCCCCTCTGACTACCATGGCACTACTAGCCTGAACGTGGGCTGCTAAGGCAAAAGCTCATTTGCCCCATTTCTCATTTGCCCCATAATTCCTGAGTGCTCTAACCCTATACAGCTCAATGGGAGAGACAGACAAAGTGTGGATGGGACCATAGCTCAGTGATAGAGCACCTGCTTTGTATGTGGGTAGTCCCAGGTTCAGTCCTTGATATCTCCAGACAGGGTTGGAAAGAGCATTGCCTGAAAACTTGGAGAGCCACTGCTACACAGTGTAGACAACATGTACAGTACAGTACACTGAGACCTGATTCCATAGAAGAGAGCTTCTTTTGTTCATAGATTGGATCACAGCCACTTTATTGTCTACTCAATTCTGCCCCTAATGGAGTACTGTAAAGGGGGCATTCACACCTTAAAACAGATTAAGAAAAAAATAAGAGACAGTTCTCAAAGTGGTCAGCCATAGTTGTGAGGGAGCAGGTAGCCTTGCGGTGGTTTTTTTTTTTTTTTTTCCTTTTTCAAAGAACTGGGTGCTCAAATGGAGATGTAGTCCCATTGGGATCTGGAAGTATGTTATTTTTCCAGGGGCGGAGTCCACTGCTGCTGCCTCTGCCACCCCATGTTGAAAAAGATATAAGAATCCCCTTACTGTGCTCCCTCATGCGCTTTTGCAAACCCTGAAATGCAGGACTCCCAGCTTTATTTAAAGGGGCTGTGCAAATGAAGAGGTGCCCTAATGTGTGCAATCCCCAAATAAATCCAGAAGTTCTGCATTTCCAGGTTTGCAAAAGCTTCGTGAGGGAGCATAGCAAGGAAACGGATGATCTGCTTTCTGCTCAATGTTAGTGAGCGGGAAGTGGATTGATGGGGCTTGCTTGTGTCCGTGGCAGGCTGGAGAGAGGTGGTGGCAGCAGGGCACTCCAAATCCACCTCTCCCCTTGTCCCCCCACCATTTACTGCTGACGCTATCCATATCAGGCTGCTTCATGGCTGGGCTGGCAGTATGTTTTTCTATTGCTATTTTTTATTTAGATCCCACTTTCTTTTTCAAACAACTCAATCTGTAGAGCAACATGTGAGCTTTTGTCATGCATTTAGCTGACACTAATAGCACACAGACTGAAAATTAGGCCACACTTTCATGGGCAATTAAGTCAATGATCTCTTGAAA